>CM065686.1:17210763-17363263 GCA_017654935.2 Phymorhynchus buccinoides | reverse complement strand
ATCAATGGTCTCGTGTTTCTACTTAACTCCTTCACTGCCAAGCCTTTTTCCGGTTCCGGGGCAACTATTCGCCAAGCCGTTTAAGGTTGCGGAGTCTATCGCAATAATCCCTGAATAAAATTGCATATAGCCTATACTTTTCTGAAAGGGAATTGAATATACTGTCATTTGAGAACACTCTCGCATGCATTCAAACATACTGCGAAAAGCATATGGATAGAAAAAGGGAAACTCTTAGAATAACCCTATGACGGATATTTCCGTGACGGGGCAGTTTATAGGTTACTGGAAGTTGACGGAAATATCCGTGACGGGGCAGTGAAGAGGTTAAGTGGAGTTTCACTGTCAATTTTCCACACACCAAAAAAAAGAAGATTTAACTAAATGCCATTTATCGCTTACTTCTAAGCTATTGCATATCATGCTGGACCCAATCATTTTCAGTTATTACCAAACAAGATTAAATGTCATTACAATAATTATATACAAACAAGTTTATTCTCTTTCACCATCACCAAACCAAGTCAAATGATGAATCTTTAGAAGAAAAACTACGCTTGTGAAGCTGTCTCTACAACTATTTTCAGTGAAATGAGTGGTGATGATGCTCAACATCATTCTTAACTACAAATGGGGGCAAAACCCCTGAAAGAAACTCTGGATTGTAAATTAATAAAGTATGGAGCAATATCATTATTAAATTCCGGTTCCCATTCCCATCTAAGACATTTGAATCTATAAAAAAAAATCTTGATAGTGTCTTAACTCTTTAGAAAGTGCTTCAATGATACACTGAAACATTCAATAAAACAATAGCTAGTTTTGTCACAATAATCTACTTCTTATGGACTATGTAAAGTTTGCCACCAATAACTTTGATGATTTTATTTAACAGTAAAATCTCCAAAAATGATTTGAACATAGCATTGATTGATACGGTAACTGAAACCTCTTCAATTTCAAATCTGGGGAGAAAAAAAATTCATAATACAAATAGAAAAGAATTGTCTCAACATCATAGCACATAAGCAATACTGCAGATGCCATTGCATGCAGGACGACAATGATTCCATACTCTCGTATGTGGAGAAAAATGAAAGTTGACCTCCGGTGTTACATACATTTTCAGGAAAATCTGTCTTTTGAAGCACATAGAGCAACCATACAATTACTATTCCTTCATTGCAAGTGAGAAGCTTCTTCATAGTGTATGCATAACAAGTCAGAACTTGGTGTGTGGAGAAAATGCCATCAGAGGGGGTATCAGAGTGGGGGCAAGCTAAGGGCTTTTGGGGGCGGGATTGAACACACAGTGGCAACTTCCGGCTGGCCGGTTTGGGGCGGAATAAATGCAACAGGGATAATATTAATAAGGACAGGTCTTAACTCACTCGGCACTGGCCAGTTGCTTCGCTTTACAACCGTTTTGGACGGACCATTCGACTAGGTTCGAAAACCCATCACCACAAAAAAGTTATGAAAAGTTATGGACTGATATTTTCAGATAAGATTACTAACACCATGCACTAAACGATCGTAAAATATCAGATTCCTTACCTTCGTTGTTTGTCTCCTATTGACGAAAACTGCTAACACATAGAAAGAAGGAAAATTTCACATTCCGATCTTTGACCCCCTTCTACAACCAAACCTGAATGTAAAGTCTGCAACGATTGGTTGATTTCAAGAGAGGCAAGGTCAAAGCAAACTGAAAATAGGTTATGACTTCGCATCGGAAAGCTGGTTACACGCCAGAAATCAAAACCTCTTGAAAACTCTTATGAGCCGGATCCGGGCCATTTGTCCTAAACGGTTGTGCGAGCGATGAGCCGGATCCGGCTCATTCGTCCCGAGTGAGTTAATAGGGAAATTTTTAATAGGGAAGGTCTTAATAAGAAGGTCTTAATAGGGAGGTTCCACTGTACCTTCAACCACGAACTTCGTCTCTCACTGCTGAGTCAAATTCGCTGTCATCCTCGGAGTAAGGCGGAAGATTAGCAGGGCTTGTGGGGGGGGGGGGGGGGGGAGAAACTATTTCATTATTTTGCAAAATTTGTCTATTATAATTAGTCATGTAATTGGTATGTCGATGGCAGTATGATTTTATTTCAAGTTGCAGTATTGTATTCAAACTTGATTGGGAATGTGAATGTGGTCTCTATGTTTCTTCTTAGAATGTTCATATTGTAACTATTTTACTCTTGTATAATTAATTGTGTGCGAGTGTGTGTGTGTGCATGCATGTGTGTGTGTGTGTGTGTGTGTGTGTGTGTGTGTGTGTGTGTGAGTAAGGAAGTAAGAGAACGTTGTGTGTAAGCATCGTGCTTATCTTACTTTCTAATGATTAATTATTTGTTTGCCTTTAATGTTCTTGTTATCAATGTAAAGCGCACTGAGCTCATGTGAGAAAGAGCGCTATATAAATTCCCATTATTATTATTATTATTATAATCAAAGATCACAAAAGCCATCATCTCCAATCTAATCCACTTTGCCCTTTTTTTCTTTTTTTTACCTTTAACCAGGTTTAACAGCAAACATGAAGCTAACACAGACACTTAAATGGAATTTACATTGATCAAAAAGCGTATGTACAAAACAACAATAAACTTGAATCCAGGTTCTCTTCAAAAGCAGGGTCAGGGTTACACAGGTGTCTGAAACAAAATCCAATATGAACATGAATTCGACTTGTAAGTCCACACATTAGAATCAAATACAAATTTCATTAACAGCTAGATTACCGGTAAATATACAACTTAACAGTTGCGGTACACCAAACTCTAACATGAAATTTCATAGACTTAAATATCCCACTGAACTACCTGACAACCGCTATTGATTTGATACTAATTATAAAAACAATTCCATCACAAATACAAAAGCCCTATGATATCACATTATATCCTAGTGACATTCAAAGAGGGCTATGCCTATCAGAAAATGCTTTTCCACTTAGAATGATTTCAAGCATACACATTTTCAACTGTCAAGGGCATGAATAATTATGCTTCTGCTGTTAAATAATTAAAGTTAAATGAATTGTGCATGTGTGTGTGTGTGTGTGTGTGTGTGTGTGTGTGTGTGTGTGTGTGTGTGTGTGTGTGTGTGTGTGTGTGTGTGTGTGTGCATTATAAACATGGGGGGAGGGGGTATAAGCAAATGTGCATATGCGACTTGTGAGCATGCGTGTGTGCGTGCGTGCTTGCTAGATATAAAAATGCTCAATCCAGAAGGAACAAAAAATCCACCAAGCATGGGAATTGGAAAAGTAAAAATAAGCTGAAAAACAAGGGTCTAGGGGGCCGCAGAAGGCCCCTAGTAGGGGTCCAGGGGACAATGCTTAAACTTTTTTGGTAATTGAAGCCCTAAAACAGCATTAGAATGGCTAAATGTAGTTGTTGTTTTTTGTTTTGGGGTGGACAGACTTTGTTTTCAGCGGAAAAGCAATGCCATTTCAGCGGAAATTTGCTGTTTGGCGGACAATTCCCATCACTGATCCACATACCAGAGAATGTCATCAGTCCCAAGGATCATCCACGTCGGGCCACACCCCATCGGCCATGTTGAACTCCCGCTCCTTGACCGAGGGAGACCTGCGCCTGTTCCACCGGGGAGGACGAGGAGATCCACGGCCACGAGGGCTGCGGTGTCTGTCCCGCGACCCTGACCGCCCCCGTCTGCTGCTGCCGCTGTGACCCCCCGACAACTGCCAACGCAAGTCGGCAGGACGGCCCCAGGAGGCTCCCAGAGGCGCGTCCCACCTCTCGGGGGAACCTTCCCGAGGAGACAGCGGCCAGTTTTCGGGGGAATTTCGCCCAGGAGATCGGTGCCTGTCTGGGGAATTTCCTCTGCTGGAGAACCGGCGACCGGGAGGTGAACGACGACCGGGAGGAGAACGACGACCAGGAGGTGATCGACGACGAGGAGGTGAACGACGACCGGGAGGTGATCGGTGACCAGATGGTGATCGCCGACCGAAACGAAAAGGTGACTGGCGACCGAGTGGTGATCGGCAACTGGGAGACCGGCGACTGGGAGATAGTCTGGGAGATAGTCTGCGTGGGGAGGATCTTCTGTCAGGGGAGAACCTAAATCCTGGAGATCGGCGACCAGGAGAAAGCCCTGACCTCGGTGATCTCCTACCAGGGGAACGCCTCCTTGGGGACCTTCGGCCAGAGGATCTCCTCCGCTCTCTGGAATCCCTTTCCCTCTCGCTGGATCGCAGCCTGCTTCGGCGTCCCGGACTGACGGAACTTCGTCGACGGGGAGACCTGGACCGCAGTCGTGACCTGAGCATTTGTCTCCACCTGGAGGATGCTGATCTGCTGTTGGACCTCCGTCTCCTCTCCCTTCCGGGAGAACTGGGCGTCTCAGGGGTCCTGCTGCGGCGTGGACTGAGATCAGAGGGGCTGTACCTCTCGTGCCCGCTGCTGCGCCTTTTGTTCATCTGAGAGCGATATTCTTCTTTGCTTAAGCCGTACTGTTGAAGGAACATTTCCACTGAGGAGTTCCACCTCTCATTGGCAGTTGTCAGTTTTTTTGACTCTGACGCCTTTTCGGTGTTGCCTTTAGGCAGAGCCTCATCCGGCTTACCTTTGTCTGCTGGTGCTTCCGACTGCTTTTTGTCTTCGCTCTGTTTTTTGTCCTTTCCCTTAACGTCTTTGGTTTTATTGTCCACCTTCGCTTCCTCAGGAGCAGAAGACTCGGTCTTGGAAGCTGGTTTCTTCTCTGGAGATGGTTTTGCGGCAGATGCTTCCGCTGAAGATTTCTCATCTTTCGACGCAGGCTTCTTGGAAGTTTCTTTAGCATCAGCTTTGGCAGCTTTTCCAGGACCAGTTGACAGTTTCTTGGCTGGGAAAAGGTTTTCCCTCAAGTTTTCATGTTGTTTGTAAAGGGCAACCAGTCTTTTGCGGGCCTCGTCTGCTGGTACTTTCATTTTGAGCATGTCTGAAAGGAGGTTTTGGATTTCTAACCGACTCTGCTGGTCGTAATCTTTCAGTCGCTTTTCTTGGTCCGTCTCAGCCTCAGCCCCCTCTTTCTTCTTGTCTTCTTTCGGCTCATGACTTGGGGCGTCCTCAGTTCCCTTCAGGACTGCATTCACTTTGGTCTTGAACTGCTGGACCCGGTTCTTGATGTCAGCCTGCGAGCCAGGCTCAACAGCAGGCTCGGTTTCCATACTCTCCGGAACTGTCTCCACCGGCTGTCGTGGGATGGGCAGGTCGTCCACTAGCACCCGGCATTTAGCTTCATCCGCGTTGATCCTTCGACTTCGGTAGCCGTCGAAAGCTTCCAGCGCCAGACTGAGCTGGTCTTCTGTCTGGTCCTTGGTCAGACCCAGCTCTCTGCAGCTGTTGATGATGTAGTTCTCCAGCTCTTCTCCCGCGATCATCCAATGGGCTTTCTTCGACTCCCCTCGGCCTCGTCGCTCTTCGTCGAACATGGCTCGCAGGAAGCGTTTCAGTTCCCGCTCGATGATGATCACCTTCTCGCTGGCGCGCTCCGGCGCGAATCCTTGCAGGTGCAGGTGCTCCAGCATCCACAAGCGTTTCTCTGCCAGTTTCAGAGCCTGCTCCCTCTGCAATCCGAAGCGCACAAAGTCGCGCTTGAAATCGTAGATGACCTCATCGTCCAGAACTTTCCGCTTCGCTTCTTCCGTTGGGAAGCCGTTCTTTTCGTACATCTTCATCAGCTCGTATCTGTGGTCGATGCGCTGCTCAGCTTCATCAAAGCTCAAAACCTGACGCTCAAATTCGAGCAGCAAGTTCCATCTTTCCTCTTCTGCAATCACTCGCTCTCTGGCCACCACAAAAGGCACCCCGCGCTTCTCATACTCGGCAAGCAGTTCCATGCGGCTGTTGAGGATTTTTGTGGCGGTGTCGGGGTCAATGTTCCGCTTATGGAAGTCATCTAACATGGTGCGCTTCAAGGACTCGATTGCTACTTTCTTCTCAGATACTGACCTGAAAAAAGATTGCAAGAAACAAATAATTGCTCCATTATTGATTTTCCAGCTACAATACGCAAAACGAGCATTTATATGCGCTTATTCTTAAACAAGTCCTAAGCGCTTACAAAAATAAACAAATAAATGAATAACCCCCCACCCACCCACCCACCCAAAAAAGCAGTAGAAAATATGAGAAAGTCAAAAATTGCTTCACACACACACACAAACAAACAAACAAACAAAAACACACGCACCACACAACCGCACACTGCACACAAACACACGCGCACAGAAGGGACAAAAATTACTTTCCAAAAGAAAAGAGCTGGCTACGATTTGAAGAGAGTGGTTTTGAGGGAAGACTTAAATGAAGAAAGGGAGTTGGCAGAACGGAGAGGAAGAGGGAGTTTGTTCCAAGTAGAGGAGGCCTGAAAAGAGAAGGAACGTTCACCAAGAGTCCTGGTGCGGCAACGCGAGGTGTGTAAAGTGCACACATCCTAAACAAACCACAAAGTATACAGTCAGAAATAAAGCACCGGAGTCTCTCAGTTAAAAACTGATTCATTTCAGTTTGCCATTTCTTAAAACTCACATGACATTCTGCTGCCCTTGTACCTCAGCAGGTGTTCGGGAGTCTCTCAGTTAAAAACAGATTTATTTCAGTTTGCCATTTCTTAAAACTCACATGACGTTCTGCTGCTCCTTGTACCTCAGCAGGTGTTCGGGAGTCTCTCAGTTAAAAACAGATTTATTTCAGTTTGCCATTTCTTAAAACTCACATGACGTTCTGCTGCTCCTTGTACCTCAGCAGGTGTTCGGGAGTCTCTCAGTTAAAAACAGATTTATTTCAGTTTGCCATTTCTTAAAACTCACATGACATTCTGCTGCCCTTGTACCTCAGCAGGTGTTCACGAGTCTCGCAGTTAACCCTTTCACCGCCAAAGTCGCATTTTAGCACCACAGTGATTTAACACAAATACCACTAAAAGGCATCAAATTGGGGTCTATTATCTAAAGACCCTATTGTCTTAGTTTTGGGAAGTTAGGGTAGACCTTATTTTAGATACATCACAGAAGAATCCCCCAATACTGCAGATGGATTTTGTTCTCTACCCAGGTAAATTTAATGGAACTTTTTGGCTGAAATATGGCTGGCAGTGAAAGGGTTAAAAACTGATCTATTTCAGTTTGCCATTTCCTAAAACTCACATGACGTTCTGCTGCTCCTTGTACCTCAGCAGGTGTTCGGGAGTCTCTCAGTTAAAAACTGATCTATTTCAGTTTGCCATTTCCTAAAACTCACATGACGTTCTGCTGCTCCTTGTACCTCAGCAGGTGTTCGGGAGTCTCTCAGTTAAAAACTGATCTATTTCAGTTTGCCATTTCCTAAAACTCACATGACGTTCTGCTGCTCCTTGTACCTCAGCAGGTGTTCGGGTGGCGGGGTGGCGGCCTTGCCCAGCGGTCGGCGGCGGGGGGGAGCAGCGGAGCCCTGCTTCTGCTGCTCCTTGGACGGCTTGCTGCGGGGGGGGCCCACGTAGCGGGCGACCCCCCGGCCCTCCAGCGCCTCCACCTCCCGGCACATGGCGCGCGCGTCCTCCATCATCACGGCCCGCTTCGCCATCTTCCGCACCTCGTCGTAGCGGGGTTTGTCGCGCACTCTCTGCATAGGACAAAAAACCGTGTCGTAACGGGGGCGGTCACGTACTCTCTGGATAGACAAGAGAAAGAAAGGAAAAGAGAGAGAGAGAGGAGATTTGTGTGGATTAGCCACCAGTACCGTATTTTACGGACAATAAGGCGACACTTTATAATGTGCGTGGCTCCCAGGGACCCCCATTTGGGGGTCTATGAAGTACTAAAATTCTAAAGGACCCTCTAAAAGAATGTGCAGGGGGTCCCAGGGATGCACTAGAACAATTCTTTTTAGTATTCGCAATGCCACTGGGAAAAAGAAGGTCTTAGGGATGCACTAGAACAATTCTTTTTAGCATTCGCAATGTCACTGTGACCCTCTATCCCGCCTCTAGGACCCTCTATACTGTAAGTGAAGGAGTCCCTGGGACCCTTTGTTTTGCGGGACGATTGGGAGCCCTGATGTGACTAATAATATAGTAAGAAACTATAATAACAAAATCTTAAGTGTAAAATTTGGGGAGAAGGCCTTATAATCAGGTGGGCCTTGTCGTCCGTAAAACATGGCACTTTGACTAATATCCACAATTTTGAAATTTGAGAGTAGCAACAAAAAAATTATGAGAAAAAAAAACACAGGAAAAAACCCTGGATAGTCTCTGATCCAACAAACCGAACAATGTCTGCAAGTCACAGCTCAGAATGAGCAGCATGGGAGCAACACCACTGTAAAGTCCAGAAGTTGAGAAAGAGAAAGAAAATTATATTATTATTATATTATTCTGCATTCCATGGCCATAATGGGTAAGGTACATGTGTCCGTTTTTCAGTTTCCACTGGTCTCCCCGCTGCGTACAGCCGACACATTCCGATTTCGGAGGAGCTCAAAGGAGAAAAATCATTTGGAAGATTTGTTTTTTTAAAGTCAGGAGAATGGGTCAATAAGTCAGAAAGATAGTAGATTATAGAAAGCAAATGGAAAAGGCAGAGTCAAAGAGAGTGGCAGAGTAGAGGAAGTTATAAGCACAGAACTTCCAGAAGGTGGGGGGGAACTATTTTTACAAAAGACCCACCGGTATCCCCACGGAGAGTAAAAGATATATATGAACAGATACTGCAGCCACTCGACAGTCCATATCTTTCTATCAAAGGAGGAAGCATTCTTTTCTTCTCTTCGTTGATCACTCAGACAGTTTCCTGACATATGAGCGCTTATGTGTCACATTCAGGGATGTGAGGGGCCCCCAAACAAAAAAGCGTAGTCAATGGTATCGTCAAAGTACTCAAACAAGATTTTGCCTCCGACATCAAATTTTTTTCGTGGCTCGTCTACACGGATCTTACTGTCCAATTCCTGTCAAAATTCGTGTTGGCATCCTTTGTCAATCTCTTCTTTCCTCACATCTATGGTGTGATAAATAATTTTCATGGAACAGTCACTCCATAGCTTTGAAAACATCCAAATCTTCCTTCGAAATCATAGCCGAACACATAAAAATAACGCATTGCCATCGGATGTAACTGGCCAACCACAGAAAAGCTTACGAAATTCAGTCAAGGGAATGTACTCACGCTACAAACTGCTTTCATTTTCACTGTGAGTGCGTGAAGAAAGTCTACCGAACTCGACAATCTGTATGATCGTCTCTCTCTCTAAAAAATTTTTTGGTTTTTAGTTGAATAGAAAAAGCGCATTTACGCGCTTACGCGTAGCTCTCACATCCCTGCATATTACCATGGGTGCTCCTGGGAAATTAAAAAAATCCTGCAAGGGGGTGGCCCCGGCGGAGTGCAGGGGCAGCGCACACACACATTTACTGCTCTTTTTTCACCCCTCTAGACTAGTACAAGTGCTACATTCCTTTGAATATATCAAATGCGTATATAGGCCGAAAGGGTGAATGCTCTCTTTCTAATTAACTCCCCTCCACCAAAGTTGATTACGATACCAATCAACTAGCAGTGCGTGGGTCAGAACCAAAGTGAGACAAACAAAGCATCATTCTCAATGTGCCAAGTTCGCCTTTATGACCCTCCACCCACACAGTGCACATCAACAATGGTGGAGAGGACAACATACAGATAAATCAACATCTATCCAAGAGTGGCATAGCCTTCTAACCTTGAATATGTTACACATAAACAACACAGAACAAACTGGTAAGCCTCGAAAGGAAGTTTGGTTAATCAAAGAATGAAATAGTGAGGCCAAGAGGAGATAATGAAATTGAACAAAGGGTGAATAGGCCCTTTTTATTGTACAAGTGTGTGTGTGTGTGTAAGAAAATCGTTGCTTCTCAAATTCTCATAATCTGGCGACGCCGGTTCTAGGCAAATTAAAAAATCCTGCAATTCAGGACGTCCTGTAAGAAAATCGTTGCTTCTCAAATTCTCATAATCTGGCGATGCCGGTTCTAGGCAAATTAAAAAATCCTGCAATTCAGGACATCCTGCAAGAAGGAGCATCCATGCATTGCTGCTGTGCGCCTAACTAGGCCCAGCATGTCCGCCTTCGGCTGGAAAGAATCTTTGTAAAAATTTCTAGAACAAGAACAGGAGAAAGGAACTGTAAGGCAGAAAGATACAGTGGAACCTCCCTTATAAGACCTCTCATTATAAGACTCCCTCCCACATAAGACCTACTTCTCTGAGACATTGCCCTTCTTTGAATGTATTAAACTTACCTCCCATATAAGACCCCTCCAATATAAGACCTCATTTTGGATGATTTTTGAAGGTTTTATAAGGGAGGTTCCAACTTCCACTGTAGTAGACAACGGTAAGCAAAGCAGAGTCAAAGAGAGAGTGACAGATTAGAGGAAGCTACAAGCACAGAACTTCCAGAAGGTAGGGGAAATTATTTGTACTGAAAGACACCCCCCGCTAGTATCCCCAAGGGGAGAGACTCGTGGAAGAGAAGAGGCGGGGTTGTCCAGCTCCCCGTATGGACACAGATCTGTTTACCCCTATTTTGCAAAGTTGTAATTTCTGAAACCAAAAACCGTAATTTTGAAGAAAAAAACTGTAATCCAACGCATGACCAATGAACGTCGATATCGACTGACCTGAGTGTGCAATCCTAATGTCCGTCGAGCAGTAGACACAGAACACATGTTCGTCACCTAGTGCTGAACGACGTATTCCTGGAATTTTTAGGTCACTTTCCCGGAATTTCTGTGTCACTTAAGTGACTTTTGATGTCTTTTCTTTTGATTTTTTCGACCAGAAAATACAGAAGCTTCGGAATGCACTCTCTTGGACACCATTTTGAAACAGAAAAGGAAATGGCGCGAAATGACTTTTCACCGCATCATTTCAAAACCTTCGCTTACCGACGCAACTGTAGTGAGGTTTTTTTATATATAGGATTTTGTTTTCCCAGGGGGGTTTTCTGCAGCCGTAATTTGACTTTTCCCCCGTAAAAATGACGGCAAAATCGGGATGGTAAACAGGTCTGCATCCACCCACTGCCCCGGGAGGAAGCATAAATACCAGGTAGGTCAGTCGGTGCTTGATGCCCAGCACGTGTGACACCATGCACAGGGTGTTGTTGCCCGTGCATTTGCACAGCTGGCACTCAAACACCACGTTGTCGCTCTCCACCGTCTCCACCAAGAAACCCAGCCCTGTTAGAAGACAAAATTCAACCCTTTCACTGCCAGCCATTTTTCAGCAAACAAATTCCATTCAACTCAGCTGGGTAGAGAAAAACATGCTTTCGGCAATATTATGAATTCTTCTATGACATGCATAATACTATAATAATAATAATAATAATAATGAGGAAAATTTATATAGCGCCCATCCTACTATGGAGGCTACAGGGCGCTTTACACAAAATTGAAATGGAATAAAAACATGAAACAAAAATCCAATAACATCAGCAGACAAAAGCAATACACATATCAATCAGCAACAACAACTGCTGTGACTACTACTACTACTACTACTACTACTACTACTACTACTACTACTACTACTACTACTAGGACTAATGCACGTATGCATTTTCAAACAATTCACAAGCATGAAATAACAACATAATATTCACAAAAACAACACACACACCCAGCACAAGCACACACACACACACATACACACGCATGCACACTAGGTCCATCCTTGCCTCCCAAACTTAAGAAATAGGGTCTTTAGATAACAGGCCTGGGTTTGATGCCTTTTAGTAACACGGGTGTTAAACCATTGTGGTGCAAAAATACGACATTGACGGCGAAAGGGTTAAAGTAAAAATAAATCAAAAACGGTTTTATCATTCTCACAGTGGACGCCCCGATTTCGAGGACTTACTAACTGACGCTCAATTACCAGAACTTACTAATTGACGCTCAATTACCAGAACTTACTGACGCTCAATTCCCAGGACTTACTGATTGACTTACTAATTGACGCTCAATTACCAGGACTTACTGATTGACTTACTAATTGACGCTCAATTCCCAGGACTTACTAATGGACGCTCAATTCCCAGGACTTACTAATTGACGCTCAATTCCCAGGACTTACTGATTGACTTACTAATTGACGCTCAATTACCAGGACTTACTGATTGACTTACTAATTGACGCTCAATTCCCAGGACTTACTACTAATTGACGCTCAATTCCCAGGACTTACTGATTGACTTACTAATTGACGCTCAATTCCCAGGACTTACTGATTGACTTACTAACTGACGCTCAATTACCAGGACTTACTAATTGACGCTCAATTCCCAGGACTTACTAATTGACGCTCAATTCCCAGGACTTACTAATTGACGCTCAATTCCCAGGACTTACTAATGGACGCTCAATTCCCAGGACTTACTAATTGACGCTCAATTCCCAGGACTTACTAATTGACGCTCAATTCCCAGGACTTACTAATTGACGCTCAATTCCCAGGACTTACTAACTGACGCTCAATTCCCAGGACTTACTAATTGACGCTCAATTCCCAGGACTTACTAACTGACTTACTAATTGACGCTCAATTCCCAGGACTTACTAATTGACGCTCAATTCCCAGGACTTACTAATTGACTTACTAATTGACGCTCAATTCCCAGGACTTACTAATTGACTTACTAATTGACGCTCAATTCCCAGGACTTACTAATTGACGCTCAATTCCCAGGACTTACTAACTGACGCTCAATTCCCAGGACTTACTGACGCTCAATTGACGCTCAATTCCCAGGACTTACTAACTGACGCTCAATTCCCAGGACTTACTAACTGACGCTCAATTCCCAGGACTTACTAATTGACGCTCAATTCCCAGGACTTACTAATTGACGCTCAATTCCCAGGACTTACTAATTGACGCTCAATTCCCAGGACTTACTAATTGACGCTCAATTCCCAGGACTTACTAATTGACGCTCAATTCCCAGGACTTACTAATGGACGCTCAATTCCCAGGACTTACTAATTGACTTACTAATTGACGCTCAATTCCCAGGACTTACTAATTGACGCTCAATTCCCAGGACTTACTAATTGACGCTCAATTCCCAGGACTTACTAATTGACGCTCAATTCCCAGGACTTACTAACTGACGCTCAATTCCCAGGACTTACTAATTGACGCTCAATTCCCAGGACTTACTAATTGACGCTCAATTCCCAGGACTTACTAATTGACTTACTAATTGACGCTCAATTCCCAGGACTTACTAATTGACGCTCAATTCCCAGGACTTACTAACTGACTTACTAATTGACGCTCAATTCCCAGGACTTACTAATTGACGCTCAATTCCCAGGACTTACTAATTGACTTATTCCCAGGACTTACTCAATTCCCAGGACTTACTAATTGACGCTCAATTCCCAGGACTTACTAATTGACTTACTAATTGACGCTCAATTCCCAGGACTTACTAATTGACGCTCAATTCCCAGGACTTACTAACTGACGCTCAATTCCCAGGACTTACTAATTGACGCTCAATTCCCAGGACTTACTAACTGACGCTCAATTCCCAGGACTTACTGACGCTCAATTCCCAGGACTTACTAATTGACGCTCAATTCCCAGGACTTACTAACTGACGCTCAATTCCCAGGACTTACTAACTGACGCTCAATTCCCAGGACTTACTAATTGACGCTCAATTCCCAGGACTTACTAATTGACGCTCAATTCCCAGGACTTACTAATTGACTTACTAATTGACGCTCAATTCCCAGGACTTACTAATTGACGCTCAATTCCCAGGACTTACTTACTAACTGACGCTCAATTCCCAGGACTTACTAACTGACGCTCAATTCCCAGGACTTACTAATTGACGCTCAATTCCCAGGACTTACTAATTGACGCTCAATTCCCAGGACTTACTAATTGACGCTCAATTCCCAGGACTTACTAATTGACGCTCAATTCCCAGGACTTACTAATTGACGCTCAATTCCCAGGACTTACTAATTGACGCTCAATTCCCAGGACTTACTAATTGACGCTCAATTCCCAGGACTTACTAACTGACGCTCAATTCCCAGGACTTACTAATTGACGCTCAATTCCCAGGACTTACTAATTGACGCTCAATTCCCAGGACTTACTAATTGACGCTCAATTCCCAGGACTTACTAACTGACGCTCAATTCCCAGGACTTACTAATTGACGCTCAATTCCCAGGACTTACTAATTGACGCTCAATTCCCAGGACTTACTAATTGACGCTCAATTCCCAGGACTTACTAATTGACGCTCAATTCCCAGGACTTACTAACTGACGCTCAATTCCCAGGACTTACTAATTGACGCTCAATTCCCAGGACTTACTAATTGACGCTCAATTCCCAGGACTTACTAATTGACGCTCAATTCCCAGGACTTACTAACTGACGCTCAATTCCCAGGACTTACTAATTGACGCT
Source organism: Phymorhynchus buccinoides (assembly GCA_017654935.2). Lineage (NCBI taxonomy): Eukaryota > Metazoa > Mollusca > Gastropoda > Neogastropoda > Raphitomidae > Phymorhynchus > Phymorhynchus buccinoides. The sequence continues at coordinate 17,348,790 of CM065686.1, read as the reverse complement.
CAATTCCCAGGACTTACTAATTGACGCTCAATTCCCAGGACTTACTAATTGACGCTCAATTCCCAGGACTTACTAATTGACGCTCAATTCCCAGGACTTACTGATTGACGCTCAATTCCCAGGACTTACTAATTGACGCTCAATTCCCAGGACTTACTAATTGACGCTCAATTCCCAGGACTTACTAATTGACGCTCAATTCCCAGGACTTACTAATTGACGCTCAATTCCCAGGACTTACTGATTGACGCTCAATTCCCAGGACTTACTAATTGACGCTCAATTCCCAGGACTTACTAATTGACTTACTAATTGACGCTCAATTCCCAGGACTTACTAATTGACGCTCAATTCCCAGGACTTACTGACGCTCAATTCCCAGGACTTACTGATTGACTCAATTCCCAGGACTTACTAATTGACGCTCAATTCCCAGGACTTACTAATTGACGCTCAATTCCCAGGACTTACTAATTGACGCTCAATTCCCAGGACTTACTAATTGACGCTCAATTCCCAGGACTTACTAATTGACGCTCAATTCCCAGGACTTACTAATTGACGCTCAATTCCCAGGACTTACTGATTGACGCTCAATTCCCAGGACTTACTGATTGACGCTCAATTCCCAGGACTTACCAATTGACGCTCAATTCCCAGGACTTACTGATTGACGCTCAATTCCCAGGACTTACCAATTGACGCTCAATTCCCAGGACTTACTGACTTACTAACTTGACGCTCAATTCCCAGGACTTACTAATTGACGCTCAATTCCCAGGACTTACTAATTGACGCTCAATTCCCAGGACTTACTAATTGACGCTCAATTCCCAGGACTTACTGATTGACGCTCAATTCCCAGGACTTACTAATTGACGCTCAATTCCCAGGACTTACTAATTGACGCTCAATTCCCAGGACTTACTAATTGACGCTCAATTCCCAGGACTTACTAACTTGACGCTCAATTCCCAGGACTTACTAATTGACTTACTAATTGACGCTCAATTCCCAGGACTTACTAATTGACGCTCAATTCCCAGGACTTACCAACTGACGCTCAATTCCCAGGACTTACCAACTGACGCTCAATTCCCAGGACTTACTGATTGACGCTCAATTCCCAGGACTTACTAATTGACGCTCAATTCCCAGGACTTACTAACTGACTTACTAATTGATGCTCAATTCCCAGGACTTACTAATTGACGCTCAATTCCCAGGACTTACTAATTGACGCTCAATTCCCAGGACTTACCAACTGACGCTCAATTCCCAGGACTTACTAACTGACGCTCAATTCCCAGGACTTACTAACTGACGCTCAATTCCCAGGACTTACTAACTGACTTACTAATTGACGCTCAATTCCCAGGACTTACTAATTGACGCTCAATTCCCAGGACTTACTAACTGACTTACTAATTGACGCTCAATTCCCAGGACTTACTAACTGACTTACTAATTGACGCTCAATTCCCAGGACTTACTAATTGACGCTCAATTCCCAGGACTTACTAACTGACTTACTAATTGACGCTCAATTCCCAGGACTTACTAACTGACTTACTAATTGACGCTCAATTCCCAGGACTTACTAATTGACGCTCAATTCCCAGGACTTACCAACTGACGCTCAATTCCCAGGACTTACTAACTGACTTACTAATTGACGCTCAATTCCCAGGACTTACTAATTGACGCTCAATTCCCAGGACTTACTAATTGACTTACTAATTGACGCTCAATTCCCAGGACTTACTAATTGACGCTCAATTCCCAGGACTTACTAATTGACGCTCAATTCCCAGGACTTACTAATTGACTCAATTCCCAGACTTACTAATTGACGCTCAATTCCCAGGACTTACTAATTGACGCTCAATTCCCAGGACTTACTAATTGACGCTCAATTCCCAGGACTTACTAATTGACGCTCAATTCCCAGGACTTACTAATTGACGCTCAATTCCCAGGACTTACTAATTGACGCTCAATTCCCAGGACTTACTAATTGACGCTCAATTCCCAGGACTTACTAATTGACGCTCAATTCCCAGGACTTACTAACTGACGCTCAATTCCCAGGACTTACTAATTGACGCTCAATTCCCAGGACTTACTGATTGACGCTCAATTCCCAGGACTTACTAATTGACGCTCAATTCCCAGGACTTACTAACTGACGCTCAATTCCCAGGACTTACTAACTGACGCTCAATTCCCAGGACTTACTAATTGACGCTCAATTCCCAGGACTTACTAATTGACGCTCAATTCCCAGGACTTACTAACTTGACGCTCAATTCCCAGGACTTACTAATTGACGCTCAATTCCCAGGACTTACTAATTGACGCTCAATTCCCAGGACTTACTAACTGACGCTCAATTCCCAGGACTTACTTGACGCTCAATTCCCAGGACTTACTAACTGACGCTCAATTCGCTCAATTCCCAGGACTTACTAACTGACGCTCAATTCCCAGGACTTACTAATTGACGCTCAATTCCCAGGACTTACTAACTGACGCTCAATTCCCAGGACTTACTAATTGACGCTCAATTCCCAGGACTTACTAATTGACGCTCAATTCCCAGGACTTACTAACTGACGCTCAATTCCCAGGACTTACTAACTGACGCTCAATTCCCAGGACTTACTAACTGACGCTCAATTCCCAGGACTTACTAATTGACGCTCAATTCCCAGGACTTACTAATTGACGCTCAATTCCCAGGACTTACTAACTGACTTACTAATTGACGCTCAATTCCCAGGACTTACTGACTTACTAATTGACGCTCAATTCCCAGGACTTACTAATTGACGCTCAATTCCCAGGACTTACTAATTGACGCTCAATTCCCAGGACTTACTAACTGACGCTCAATTCCCAGGACTTACTAATTGACGCTCAATTCCCAGGACTTACTAATTGACGCTCAATTCCCAGGACTTACTAATTGACGCTCAATTCCCAGGACTTACTGACTCAATTCCCAGGACTTACTAATTGACGCTCAATTCCCAGGACTTACTAATTGACGCTCAATTCCCAGGACTTACTAATTGACGCTCAATTCCCAGGACTTACTAATTGACGCTCAATTCCCAGGACTTACTAATTGACGCTCAATTCCCAGGACTTACTAATTGACGCTCAATTCCCAGGACTTACTAATTGACGCTCAATTCCCAGGACTTACTAACTGACGCTCAATTCCCAGGACTTACTAATTGACGCTCAATTCCCAGGACTTACTAACTGACGCTCAATTCCCAGGACTTACTAACTGACGCTCAATTCCCAGGACTTACTAACTGACGCTCAATTCCCAGGACTTACTAATTGACGCTCAATTCCCAGGACTTACTAATTGACGCTCAATTCCCAGGACTTACTAATTGACGCTCAATTCCCAGGACTTACTAACTTGACGCTCAATTCCCAGGACTTACTAATTGACGCTCAATTCCCAGGACTTACTAACTTGACGCTCAATTCCCAGGACTTACTAATTGACGCTCAATTCCCAGGACTTACTAACGACGCTCAATTCCCAGGACTTACTAATTGACGCTCAATTCCCAGGACTTACTAATTGACGCTCAATTCCCAGGACTTACTAATTGACGCTCAATTCCCAGGACTTACTAATTGACGCTCAATTCCCAGGACTTACTAATTGACGCTCAATTCCCAGGACTTACTAATTGACGCTCAATTCCCAGGACTTACTAATTGACGCTCAATTCCCAGGACTTACTAATTGACGCTCAATTCCCAGGACTTACTAATTGACGCTCAATTCCCAGGACTTACTAAATTCTTACTAACTGACTTACTGATTGACGCTCAATTCCCAGGACTTACTAATTGACGCTCAATTCCCAGGACTTACTAATTGACGCTCAATTCCCAGGACTTACTAACTTGACGCTCAATTCCCAGGACTTACTAATTGACGCTCAATTCCCAGGACTTACTAATTGACGCTCAATTCCCAGGACTTACTAATTGACGCTCAATTCCCAGGACTTACTAATTGACGCTCAATTCCCAGGACTTACTAATTGACGCTCAATTCCCAGGACTTACTAATTGACGCTCAATTCCCAGGACTTACTAATTGACGCTCAATTCCCAGGACTTACTAATTGACGCTCAATTCCCAGGACTTACTAATTGACGCTCAATTCCCAGGACTTACTAATTGACGCTCAATTCCCAGGACTTACTAATTGACGCTCAATTCCCAGGACTTACTAACTGACGCTCAATTCCCAGGACTTACTAATTGACGCTCAATTCCCAGGACTTACTAATTGACGCTCAATTCCCAGGACTTACTAATTGACGCTCAATTCCCAGGACTTACTAATTGACGCTCAATTCCCAGGACTTACTAATTGACGCTCAATTCCCAGGACTTACTGACGCTCAATTCCCAGGACTTACTAATTGACGCTCAATTCCCAGGACTTACTAATTGACGCTCAATTCCCAGGACTTACTAACTTGACGCTCAATTCCCAGGACTTACTAACTGACGCTCAATTCCCAGGACTTACTAACTGACGCTCAATTCCCAGGACTTACTAATTGACGCTCAATTCCCAGGACTTACTAATTGACGCTCAATTCCCAGGACTTACTAACTGACTAATTGACGCTCAATTCCCAGGACTTACTAATTGACGCTCAATTCCCAGGACTTACTAACTGACGCTCAATTCCCAGGACTTACTAATTGACGCTCAATTCCCAGGACTTACTAATTGACGCTCAATTCCCAGGACTTACTGACTTACTAATTGACGCTCAATTCGCAGGACTTACTGACTTACTAATTGACGCTCAATTCCCAGGACTTACTGACTTACTAATTGACGCTCAATTCCCAGGACTTACTAACTTGACGCTCAATTCCCAGGACTTACTAACTGACGCTCAATTCCCAGGACTTACTGACCGACTTACTAATTGACGCTCAATTTCCAGGACTTACTAATTGACGCTCAATTCCCAGGACTTACTAACTGACGCTCAATTCCCAGGACTTACTAACTGACTTACTAATTGACGCTCAATTCCCAGGACTTACTAATTGACGCTCAATTCCCAGGACTTACTAATTGACGCTCAATTCCCAGGACTTACTAACTGACGCTCAATTCCCAGGACTTACTAACTGACGCTCAATTCCCAGGACTTACTAATTGACGCTCAATTCCCAGGACTTACTAATTGACGCTCAATTCCCAGGACTTACTAATTGACGCTCAATTCCCAGGACTTACTTAACTGACGCTCAATTCCCAGGACTTACTAACTGACGCTCAATTCCCAGGACTTACCAACTGACGCTCAATTCCCAGGACTTACTAACTGACGCTCAATTCCCAGGACTTACTAATTGACGCTCAATTCCCAGGACTTACTAATTGACGCTCAATTCCCAGGACTTACTAATTGACGCTCAATTCCCAGGACTTACTGATTGACGCTCAATTCCCAGGACTTACTAATTGACGCTCAATTCCCAGGACTTACTAATTGACGCTCAATTCCCAGGACTTACTAATTGACGCTCAATTCCCAGGACTTACTAATTGACGCTCAATTCCCAGGACTTACTGATTGACGCTCAATTCCCAGGACTTACTAATTGACGCTCAATTCCCAGGACTTACTAATTGACGCTCAATTCCCAGGACTTACTAATTGACGCTCAATTCCCAGGACTTACTAATTGACGCTCAATTCCCAGGACTTACTAATTGACGCTCAATTCCCAGGACTTACTAATTGACGCTCAATTCCCAGGACTTACTAATTGACGCTCAATTCCCAGGACTTACTAATTGACGCTCAATTCCCAGGACTTACTAACTGACTTACTGATTGACGCTCAATTCCCAGGACTTACTAATTGACGCTCAATTCCCAGGACTTACTAATTGACGCTCAATTCCCAGGACTTACTAACTGACTTACTGATTGACGCTCAATTCCCAGGACTTACTAATTGACGCTCAATTCCCAGGACTTACTGATTGACGCTCAATTCCCAGGACTTACTAATTGACGCTCAATTCCCAGGACTTACTGATTGACGCTCAATTCCCAGGACTTACTAACTGACGCTCAATTCCCAGGACTTACTAATTGACGCTCAATTCCCAGGACTTACTAATTGACGCTCAATTCCCAGGACTTACCAACTGACGCTCAATTCCCAGGACTTACTAATTGACGCTCAATTCCCAGGACTTACTAACTGACGCTCAATTCCCAGGACTTACTAATTGACTCTAATTGACGCTCAATTCCCAGGACTTACTAATTGACGCTCAATTCCCAGGACTTACTAATTGACGCTCAATTCCCAGGACTTACTGACTGACGCTCAATTCCCAGGACTTACTGATTGACGCTCAATTCCCAGGACTTACTAATTGACGCTCAATTCCCAGGACTTACTAATTGACGCTCAATTCCCAGGACTTACTGACTTACTAATTGACGCTCAATTCCCAGGACTTACTAACTGACGCTCAATTCCCAGGACTTACTAATTGACGCTCAATTTCCAGGACTTACTAATTGACGCTCAATTCCCAGGACTTACTAACTGACGCTCAATTCGCAGGACTAACTTGACGCTCAATTCCCAGGACTTACTAATTGACGCTCAATTCCCAGGACTTACTAATTGACGCTCAATTCCCAGGACTTACTAATTGACGCTCAATTCCCAGGACTTACTAACTGACGCTCAATTCGCAGGACTTACTGACTTACTAATTGACGCTCAATTCCCAGGACTTACTGACTTACTAATTGACGCTCAATTCCCAGGACTTACTGACTTACTAATTGACGCTCAATTCCCAGGACTTACTAATTGACGCTCAATTTCCAGGACTTACTAACTGACGCTCAATTCCCAGGACTTACTGACCGACTTACTAATTGACGCTCAATTTCCAGGACTTACTAATTGACGCTCAATTCCCAGGACTTGCTAACTGACGCTCAATACCCAGGACTTACTAACTGACTTACTAATTGACGCTCAATTTCCAGGACTTACTGAATTGACGCTCAATTTCCAGGACTTACTAACATGTACGCAGATAATAAATGAAGGAAATATCATTATAAAATCTGCATTTTCAAAATGTTACGCCACTGTAAACTCCTTAAAATACTCAGAAGCTATCATTCAAGCAAAGTTTAAAAGGCACAGAAAAGCAACTCGGAGTCTAGAAAGCTACAACTTTGTTTACCGGATATTTGTCATCCACTTAAGACTTAAAACAGAACAAACCTATTATTTTCCGTCATGATAACATATTCAAGACAGGGATCTCCTAATCACCCAATTACCCAGATCAAAGCTAGCCATTTGCCACTGTGAAGTTGACCTTTTGCACATAACTAATGACAGCGAAAAAGTCACTATTTGGGCTTTGTCAGTCTCGAAAGAAAAATGATTTGAAATTTTCAATAATACCAATAATGCTAACAATAGTTTTACAACAATAACCTCAAAGTAAGAATAAAAATAAACAAACATCTACAGGTAAATAAATAAAATCTTAAACAAATATTACCCAAACCTTTCTTCCTTTTGTTGTTGAAAATAATGAAATCAAATGAAAACAGTAAAACCATTTGATTCCTGACAAATTTTCTAACATAAAAATTAAATTTTATTTTTTCAAAATGATTTTTCATATTCAAATATAACCAAACAAAAACGGCAAAGATTCAAAAATATAAACTTAACCCTTTAACCGCCAATTCATGCACCAAAATGGTTTAAAACCCATGTCACTAAAAAGCATCAAGTCAGGGCCTGTTATCTGAAGATCCTATTTTGGTAATTTTGAGAGGTAAGGATAGGCCTAATGTTATACATGTCACAGAGGAATTCCTAATATTGCAGATACTTTTTTGTTCTCTTCCCAGTTAAGCTTAATGGTATTTTTTGGCTTAAAAATGGCTGGCGGTGAAAGGGTTAATCCTTTCATCACCAGCCATATTTCAACAAAAAAAACATTCAATTACATTACTTGGGTAGAGAACAAAAACCATCTGCAGTATTGGGGATTCTCCTGCGACATATAATATAAAATAAGGTCTATCCTTACTTCCCCAAACCAAGACAATAGGGTCTTTAGATAATAGACCCCACTTCGATGCCTTTTAGTGGCATTGGTGTTAAATCACTGTGGTGCTAAAATGCGACTTTGGCAGCGAAAGGGTTAAAAAAAGAAAAGAGTAGAACAAAAACTATGCACTCAGTCTCACCCACAACAGGTTCGTCTTTAGCTTCAAGGATGCCCTCAAAGGCAAAGTTGAGAGAGCTGTACTGGTCCTCTGGCACAGGTTCCTTCATGAGATCCACAGCCTTCTCTACGTTGGGATCCGGCAGCAGCGGCTTGGGCTTCAGTTCTGTGTGATCGATCAACCGTTCACCGATTACTATATTCACTACACACATGCGTGCATGCACACACGCGTGTGCAACTGGAGAAAATCCAAAAACAGGCAAGGCAGGGGTCCAGGGGCCGCTCAGGCCTGTGGCAGGGTACAGGGACGGGGTCAGGGGGCGTAAATCATACTCAATTTGAAGCTTATTCCAGGCTTGTAAAGTGAGAATTCAACACTTTTTTCCCCTTGAATTTTAAAATGAAAAAAATGTTGTGGTCAAAATTATGAAAAACAGGCGCCGCCTGGTTTTCAAATTTTGCAAATCAAACGCCGCCTCGTATCCAAGGCAAAGTTGCATCCATGCATATACACACACATGCACACTCCTCAACAGTTCACAGTTGTTGTTTTCTAAACAAAATGCAAACGCATGCACACACATACACACAGACACACTCTTAACAGTTCACAGATTATCTAAAGCAAATGTTTACTACACACATATTCACGAACATGCACACACTCTCTGTCTGAATCACATTTAGTGCAAGGACGTTGAACTGAAGAACAAGGCACACACTCAACAGCACACTTGCTATTCATCCGGAATGAATTAAAAAAAAGTCACAACGACATAACAACGTAATACTTACAAAGGAGATTGCATTTTCTCCTTACACTGCTATTTGATCATAGTGCTTGATTTTTTTTTTTAAATGAGCAAAATTACTTACCCCCTTTCTCAACAGCTTTCAATGCCTGCAATTCAACATACAAAAAAATAATCAAATGTTGCAATAAAAGCACCAACAAGAATATACAGCCAAACCCTGAAATCACATTAACAGACCTGTTTACCCCCTACACAAGTCTTGAGTAGTCTGGATAGCTGAAATGAGTAGTTTTGGTGCAAAATGTGTCGTTTTATTCATTGAACCATCAAACAATGTTCACTGAAAATGAGTAGCAATCAAGAATTAAAGAGCATTAATTTCAATTTTGAAGAGTAGTAGACATCCAAATTGAGTAGAATACTACTCGAAAAGAGTAGAGCAAACAGGTCTGCGTTAAGGTGGCACACAGCATTTTTTGTTCATTTTTGTTTCTCAGGATCTAATAAAGATATCTACATGAAATGTTACACACTGATACAGTACATTACCCCGACCATTTATGCAAGACTGTGTGAAGGCATTATGAAAGCATAGAGTCCACATAAAAAAAAATCACACGAAATCTTAGCCCCTCAACAGTGCTGGATTCAAGCACTGCATGGTGATGCTGATCATTTGTCCACTTTCCTAAGACATCAAAGAGTGCAATGGTCATAAAATGAGCATGTCTGAGATGTTAACTCGCATTCTTTGTCTCAAGTGAGATCCTGTGAATTGCTTATTATTTGGGGCAGTGGGTGGATGCCTCATGCCTCCATACGGGGAGCTGGACAACCCCGCCCCTCCACGAGTCTCTCCCCATGGGGATACCAGGGGGTCTTTCGTAAAAATAGTTCCCCCACCTTCTGGAAGTTATGTGCTTGTAACTTCCTCTAATCTGCCACTCTCTTTGACTCTGCCTTTTCCCATTGCTTTCTATCATCTGCTATCTTTCTGACTTATTGGCCCATTCTCCTGCCTTTTTTCCAACAAAATCTTCCAAATAATTTTTCTCCTTTGAGCTCCTCCGAAATCGGAATGTGTTGGCTGTACGCAGCGGGGAGACCAGTGAAAACTAAAAACCGGACACATATGTACCTTACCCATTATGGCCATATGGCCTGGGAACGCAGAAGAAAAAGAAGCTTACTGTTGTTTGATGAGACAAAGAATAGGGAGATTCCACTGTACAACTTGTACACTGACACTGACCCCCCGATTTCAAAGACAGAATTAACAATGGCTCCAACCCACCTGCGTGCGCATCTCGACCATTCCAACGGAAGTGTTGCCATATTAGTCCTTATTTGTGTGTAAACAAAGTGAAAATGTTATCTAAATGTGTAAAGAAAACATCCAGATGTTATAAATACAGTTTAGATAAGTTTCGAATTGGAACAGCCAAATACGCAGCATCGATCTGGCATTTTTCAAAAAAAGGTAAGGACTAAGATGGCGGTCTCCCATAATATGGCGCTCCTTGTGGCCGGATATGACGACACGTGGGTACCAGCAATAGCAAGCTACATCATACCGACATAAAGCCACTCATTTTGTACTGATCCGGGGCTCCCAGGGACCCCCATTTGGGGGTCTATGAAGCACTAAAATTCTAAAGGACCCTGTAAAAGAATGTGCAGGGGGTCCCAGTGATTCACTAGAAAAATGCTTTTTAGCATTCGCAATGCCACTGGGACTCTCTATCCCGCCTCTAGGACCCTCTATACTGTAAGTGATGGAGTCCCTGGGACCCCTTGTTTTGCGGGACGATTGTGAGCCCTGCTGATCCGAACAGTACAATGAACAAGCAACATACCCTCAGGTGCTTTTTCCCTTGATAGTGTCGCCAGAGCATTTTCTCGCTGTTAGCATGGATGTCACAGACCTGAAATCCAAATCAACTGTCTTGAGTTATCATTCAACTTTAAATATCATTTCCTTCACAAAGGCTTGATTGAAACCATAGCATTTAGCTCGCCTTGGCATGAGGCTGTGTCAGACCAGTTGACATAAGCTAGAACACCAAGGCTACATCAAAATGTTATGCTATGCATAGTTATGCGGGAATTATCTTTAGTCATGACAAGCCCCTAGCATAACATCATGTCTAAAGTCCTCTGAAGTCGGAGTGTCACTGCCCACATGGTGGGGTAATCAAAAACGGTCACACACGTAATGTTCTCATCCCTAGCTGGTGCATTTGTACCATAGTGATCAAGTGCTTCAGCTGTTGGGATGATCCCTGGAGTCTTAAAGCCAGGGAACGACAACAACAACACAGCATTCAGCAGTAAATGACCTTTCACAATGCACACAGAACCATATTTGTCCGACAATAAACCGCACCCGAACTTCTAATACAAACTCAGATTTTGTTATTATATTTCCTTACTACATTATCAATCATAAAAGATGCAGGGGTCTCAAACTGGGCAAAAAGGTATCGCTTTTCATAGTCCGTGAAATATGGTGGTTTCTAAAGGGAATGAATTCACAAACTTAATGCTTTAACCTTTACCGGACTTCTGGGGTCACCCACGACCCCTTGACACACAAAACATGTTATATCTCTAAAACTATTTAAGCAATCTTCATGAAATTTCATGACTTTGTCAAAAACGTAAATGGCTTTAAGTGTGTTAAATGTCATTAATGTGTATAAAACATAAATGACGTAATATGACGCGTAATTTTGATATACCTGTCCGGATGACGGGGGTCTCCCACGACCCCTACTTTAAAGAGCACTGCAGTGCATTGAGTATGGGTCGTGGGAGACCCCCGCCATCCGGACAGGGATAAACACATGGTGACTCATTGACAAGTAGGGGTCGTGGGAGACCCCCGCCATCCGGACAGGGATAAACACCTAGGAATTCGCTCTTTGCTGAGTAGGGGGTCGTGGAAGACCCCCGCCATCGTGTCTGTGTAGTCAAAAGCATGATCCGGTAAAGGTTAAAACATGTAAATGGTAAGGTTCATTTGAGATTTGTTTTGATTTAAAAAAATAAATATCTAATAATGACTCAGTATGTAGAAGAAGAAAAAATATATATCAAACCTCCATTTGATTAAAATGTATTGAAACTTGGTTAAAAGGCGACATACTAAACAACAAACAGTACAAAGTTAACTATTGCAGATTTTCAATATCAGACTCACTCACTCACTCTACACACACACACACACACACAGAGAGAGACGCACATACAATCTAATATTACTTATGGGTGAACAGACGTAAAACTAAACTAACACACACACACTACTAATTTAAGTAATTCACTCTATTCTTCACAGACATACAAACATGTGTGTGACTCATATTTAAAAAAATTGATCATACAAATTCTATTCCACAAATACAATATCATTTTCAGCAAATATATATCGATTTTTTTTAATTCAATTTTGGATTAGATCAGCTGTAGTGTGGAGTTTGTGTTAGTATGCACTGTGGCTGCTATGGCAGTGTCAGATGCCGATTTTCGACTTTTCTTTCTTCCTTTGAACTTACAATATTTTGAAGATTTATTCCGGCCTTAACCCTTTCGCCTCCAGACATTTTTTCAGCACCAAAAAAATTATTTAAACTTAACTGGGTAGAGAACAAAATTTTTCAGCACCAAAAAAATTATTTAAACTTAACTGGGTAGAGAACAAAATTTGTCTGCAGTATTGGAATTCCTCTGTGACATGTGTAACATTAGGCCTATCCTTACCTCCCAAAATCAAGAAAATAGGGTCTTCAGATAACAGGCCCTGGTTTGATGCCTGTTAGTGACATGGGTGTTAAACCATTGTGGTGCATGAATGCGACATTGGCGGTGAAAGGGTCAATACCGGGAGCTATTTTCCCCCCGATTTCTATTAAAGTTTAGGGTGTGTGGTTACATACAGACCGAACTTTAGGGTTTATCACTTCAGTTCAGTGGACTTCACCAGAGGAAAACTATCTGATGGTCCAATGTTCAGGAATACTTTCTTTGTTATTCTGGTGTTGCACAATAGCATTGTATCAATAATTTCACAACTTATACATAATAAATATTTAATCAAATACAAAAGCACTAAAACAACTTACTTCACAATAGCAGCCAGCGCTAAGAGTTGCTTCCCCTGACTGCTGTGCTGAAGCACTCTTCTTGCCGTTGTTCAGCTCTTGTGGAACTAGTAATCAGACAAAAAAAGTATGTTGTTTGCCGTCGGCCTTCGGTGATTCGCCGAAAATTACAAAAAATGTCCTAAAAGTCAACCGTCCTGTCGGCCCAGTGGGCCGAAGGTTTGATTACCAAATAGACATGAGTATGTCCGTTTTTTTATGAACAACGAAGTGAAACAAAGTTTGCTTGCACCGCGTGTGACCGAGATCAAAAAGCTAACTTTGTCGCGTCATGATTTTGCTAGCACAAGGCCAATTGCCTCGTGAGAGTTGCTTCCCTTGCTGCTTATGGCGGACGTTTGCCACACCGTAGTGTGAGTCTGTGATCTTGTTGTACTTTAGCGTCAGTGTTTCACTGGTTGTTTTTTTTATTTATTAAAATGCTTCCCAAAAAGAAGACAAAACTTATAAGCGGGCAGTCGCTACTTTCGTTTGGGGGATCAGTTAACAAGCAAGCAGAGATCGACAGCACTTGTGAAGTTGCTACCACTTCTACTGCAGGCACAGTAACGAGTGCAGTGCAGTTAAAAAAACAAATCAAATTCATTGTCAGTGAGAGTTTATGTTGACCGAGTGAGAGGGCCTAAAATTGTTGAAATTGGCCTAAGGTTTTGTGGCTGTTTAGGCCAAATGGCCTAAAGTAAAAATTTCTAGCACCATCTCTGTTATATATATATATATATCATATAACTTATCACAGTTGAATATACCAATGAATGTAGCAATGAAAGTCCATAAAGTAAACATCTGCCTGATCACATTGTGACCTTGTTAACATAATAAATTAGAAAGACATAAAATGATTTAAACATTTTGATATTGAATTTTGTTGGTTTTTTTGGTTTGGTTTTTGAGCAAACAATGAAATAAAAATGGCATAACAGCTTGCAAAAAAAATTCTGCCTAACATTTTCGGCTTCGGCTACACAATAGTCTCTTCTTCAACACAATACTTAAGAATTGTTCAAAGACTTTAGTTTAAATCGAGAACTTCTTGAGAAAGAGATATCAAAGTTTAACATATTGAAGTTGTCATAAACCTGAAAGACACCCTCAGCTCGAGAAAACATGGAAGAGCCAGTCAAGAAAAGAAAAAGTGTCCAATTCATCTTCTTTACTTATCTAGGGTTCAACAACAAAAAGGTCAATGATTTTGTACAAACAGTACTGAAATTATTGGAGCACTTTGCAAACAGAATATAAATATCACCTTACAGTATAAAAAAAAAATCACACAATCAAGCAATAAACATTCCATTCATAAAAATTGTCTTTTCATTTTTTTCCATGAACTTAATAAAAAGCATGTGCACACTTTCTAGAATGGCCAAGTACTTAAAGTAGTGTGTGTGTGTGTGTGTGTGTGTGTGTGTGTGTGAGTGTGTGAGTGAGTGAGTGAGTGAGTGAGTGAGTGAGTGTGTGTGTGTGTGTGTGTGTGTGTGTGTGTGTGTGTGTGTGTGTGTGTGTGTGTGTGTGATGGCTGATGCTGAACTATCCATCCGGATACTCATACAACATTGTGCGTTGAGGCAGGAAGACGAATATTATAAAAACAGAAGTAAAAATCAAGACAAACAAGGGAACTAAAAAATAAATAAAAATATCTCCACCCCAAAATTCCAAATGAAAATAGCAACATCTATAAGATCTTGAAAGGTTGTTTGCCAGTAGACTGCAGCATAGCTTTGTTTGATGAATGTATTTTTTGCTTGTGGACATATTTTATATTCTGTTCATCCTCCATGCCCCCAAGAGGGGTCAAAGGATTATTATTAAATTAAAAAATTGAAATGTGTGTGTGTGTGTGTGAATGTGTGCGTGTGTGTGTGTGTGAGTGAATGAGTGTGTGTGTGTGTGAATGTGTGTGTGAATGTGTGCGTGTGTGTGTGAATGTGTGCGTGTGTGTGTGAATGTGTGCGTGTGTGTGAATGTGTGTGTGTGCGCGTGTGTGTGTGTGAATGTGTGCGTGTGTGTGTGTCAATGTGTGCGTGTGTGTGTGTGTGAATGTGTGCGTGTGTGTGTGTGTGTGAATGTGTGCGCGCGTGTGTGTGTGAGGTTTTCTCCCAGCAGTCACATACCAGTTTGGGTGTAGTTTTTCCCAGACATGATCATAGCCTTCTTCGCCGGTTTCCTGTCTAATCCAGTCTCCACAGCCATCAACCGCTGAATGTGAGCTATGCCCCTCACATGCAAAGCGTACAACTAAACAGAAGAAAAATTGCATTTTTCAAAATTAATGATTAATCATTACAAAAAAACACCCATGTCAGATTCTTTTTTTCAATTAAAAAAGAATTCAACACTGCTCAACAGTTTTGAATTACTGCAATAAAAATAAGACTTAACCCTTTGACTGCCACCAACGTATCACGCACTGACCTGACGACATCACTGATGATGTCATCAGATGAAGAGGAATAACCCCGATATGCTGGCTTTTGCTCTAACAGTCAAGAGAGTTATATCCCCAGACCATTTTGCCAGATTGGCTCTATCAGGGGGAGGGCTTCATGGCATGATTTGCCCAATGATTTTTTCTTTAATTTTCTCTGGCAGTCAAGGGGTTAACCTCTTCAGTGCCAACGACGTATATATATATATATATATTGTAAGTAGAAAGTAAATCCCCTGCTTTGGGTGGCACCACATCACTTGTTTGTTCTGGTAAAAGCCAGTAATAGTGTAAAATAATCAATTAAAACAAGGAGCGGAAGTTTTGGAAATTTTATTTTTATTTTCCTCCGAATTTTCGCGGACTATGCGTCCGCTTCCTCAGGGAGTAGTTTACTGCAACAACAATAACATTTTGACCAAAATTAATCATATTACTTACACACACGCACACACACACACACACCCAACACCACCACCACACACCCACCCTGTCACACACACGCACACACGCACGCACGCATGCACACACACACACGTACATCTACATGATGTAGATGTACATTATGCTACTACTAAAGGTGTGTGTGTGTGTGTGTGTGTGTGTGTGTGTGTGTGTGTGTGTGTGTGTGTGTGTGTGTGCGTATGAATATTGAAAGGAATTTTCGTTTTCAAGACGTCAACCCCTCTGCCAAATTTGATCAAAATCAGTCCAGTCGTTTTTTAAGATAATCAATAGACAGATACAGACACCGTCACAATACCCGTCCTCTGGCCGGATAAATGCTGTACAATGACAAAGTGGAACACAGACACGTCACAATACCCGTCCTCTGGCCGGATAAATGCTGTACAATGACAAAGTGGAACACAGACACGTCACAATACCCGTCCTCTGGCCGGATAAATGCTGTACAATGACAAAGTGGAACACACACACACACACTGTAACTGGTCATGTGTAATATAAATATGCCAGTCTGAATATCAGTCTAAAGTGTGTGTGTGTGTGTGTGTGTGTGTGTGTGTGTGTGTGTGTGTGTGTGTGTGTGTGTGTGTGTGTGTATGTGTGAACACCCCGTCTTTTATCCAGCTCTCCGTAGAGTTTCTTTTCATTATTTACAACTGTCAACAGTAAGAACTTCCGTTTAAGAAGACCTTAAAAAATAAATTCACCCAGAATCATTCAAAACCTAAATTTAGTCCACCTGTTATAAAACGAAGAGATTACGGAAAGATTAGAACTGAACTCTGCCAAAACAATATGGGTTATATCGACCAGATGTCCCCTCTCCCCCAAAGAGGGTAGAGTGGGGGCTAGGACATCTTGAACTCTGTGTTTTATTAGGATTTGGGGTACCATAACAATACAATAAAAGTACCCCCCCCCCCCCCCCCCAAATCAAAACATCAATATTAGCAAACATTTTGAGCAAGATGACATAACACACCTGACAATTCTTGCTGTATGCTACTTTCTGTAACCCCCAGACCTGAAAGAATGAGAGATAGGGGAGCCTGTTACAATTTCGTCCAAATCTGACAGTTCACTTACGTTTCACAAACAAATTTTAAAGCAATTCTGTGCTCTGCACCAGTTCATGAGTTACAGGGCAAACACATACACACACACAAAGACAGATGAATTTTGAGTGCAATAATAATAATAATAATAAAGAAAATAATAATGAAAATAGAAATAATAATAAAGGACATTTATTGCGCTCTTTCTGCAAAGAGCTCAGAGTGCTTACAAATATTATTTGAAATAATAATAGCAACAATAAGAAAAGTACTTATCTTAATTAGTAATAACAATAAGTATTACAACAACAGTAGAATAATGATAATTGATAAACATTAACAAGTAAAATCAATATGAAAGTGAACAAATCAAGACAAAAAATGTATAAAAAAACAAAAATGCAATCACACACACACACACGTTAGACATACACACACTTAAGACTGACATTCACACTAATCACAGGGGTGCTATAGAATAAGATAGTCTGTTTTATGGCAGTTGCTATGATTTTGGTCCAGTTTTTCATGCTGATCACATAAACCTATTTGTAGTGAACAAACTGATAAATACACTGTTTTTTTCTCTTTGAGGCTTCCTTTTGGGTTTACAACAGCTATGTGCGTTTATTTTTCTTTAGAAATTAAAAAAAAAAAGAGCAGATTCAAAATTTTAAAAACGACGAAATTGCTTGGTGGACGAAATTGTAACAGGCTCCCCTACTGCAACCAGAATATGGAATTATACATATCCTTCCCTTTTCTCTCTCTCTGGTGTGAGTGCGCATGTGTGTGTGTGTGTGTGTGTGTGTGTGTGTGTGTGTGTGCGCGTGTGCGCGTGTGCGTGTGCAAGTGTAAGTGTGTGTGCGTGTGTGAGAAAGTGTGTGCGTGTGCGGGTATGCAAGCATGCATACAAATAAAATTGTGTTCAAACCTCCTCAGCATGATTTACTGAATTAGTCACCCTAAAAGGGGACACACAGCAAAATTGCAACACGATCTCTGTTGGAAGACAGAGATAGAGTGGCACAGAGGAAACGCGTTCGCCTTGTGTCAAGTAAAACCCGAGTTTGAACCTGGCTACAGGGGATTTTTCCTCTCATTTTGCACTAGGCCTTACGGTCTGAACACGGAGTCTTTCGGATGAGACGATAAACCGAGGTCCCGTGTGCCCATGCACTCAGCACACCTTAATCCCAGTGGCAACAAAAAAGTTGTCATTTGGTCAACATTTACACACACACCCTTTCCTTCCTCATCAGTCACACAAAAATTGCATGCCAAAAAAAGCCATTGGGTGGCGTGCCTCTGGCTGCGGCGCTTCTCCAGGTGGGAGCAACCCGAATTTCAGAGACGCCTCTGTGACTATAAAGAACCTAATAATACCTATACGAGCAAATAAAACAAATATTTTAGTCAAGATCAGCATAAAAACGCTGTTGAAAAGTGTGAAATCAGAGACTTGAGGCCAGCATGCTGAATGAATATAAAGCTCAGTCTAGTCCAGTGATGTACCGAGGATCAAAAAGTGATAGGACAAATTGTCCTGAGGCAAAAGAAATCTATAGGACAATGTCCTGGCTCTGGCAGAAATCAATAAGACAAAGCGCGCCAGTGTTAAAAATGTAATCAGACATTTGTCCTGACAGGGGAGAACACAATATGACATTTTCAATTTTAATAGGTCAATGGCCTATGACTGGAGCCTCGGACATCACTGATAAAACATTATTTTAAGCCCAATTTATCTTTTCACACAGATGCGTCACGCTGCCTTTATGCGCCTAGGTTAGGCCAAGCATGTACATCTTCAGCTGGAGAAAACCTTTGCAAGAATGTCTAGAACAAAGGCAGGAGAATGGACCAGTAAGGCAGAAAGATAGAAGATGACAGTAAGCAAATGGAAAAGGAAGAGTCAAATAAAGTGAGAGATAAGAGGAAGTTACAAGCACAGAACTTCCAGGTGGAGAAATTATCTGTATAAAACTAAAAGACCTCCTGCCCCTGGTATCCCCATGTGCATGGATGCAACTGGAGAAAATCCAAAAACAGGCAAGGCAGGGGTCCAGGGGCTGCCCAGGCCCCTGTTGGAAGGGCTTAAGAAAAAGAAAAATCATACTCAATTTGAAGCTTATTCCAGGCTTATAAAGTGAGAATTCAACACTTTTTTTCCCCTTGAACTTGGAATCAAATTTTTTTGGGGGGTCAAAATTTTGAAAAACAGGCGCCGCCCTGTATCCGAGACAAGGCTGCATCCAACCATGCATGTGGGGATCCAAGATTCAATAGTAATGAAAATACTTTCGGAAGAATAAAAATGGTCGAACAAACTTCTTGGACGTTTACTTCATTAGACTAGGACATCAACCACTATGTGCCTCACTCAAGTTAAGTATAATGTTTTGTTAAATAAGTTTTGTGAACTCAGGAGGCAGGCTATTACTTTGCTGGTTGGTGATAACTCTCTCGCTCTCTCTCTCTCTTGTGCGCGTGTGTGTGTGTGTGTGTGTGTGTGTGAAAGAGAGAGACAGAGCGGGAAGGAGGGAGAGGGAGAGAGGGAGAGGGAGAGAAAGTGTGTGTGTGTGTGTGTGTGTGTGTGTGTGTGCGTGTGCGTGTGCATGTGTGCGTGCATGTGTGCGTGCGTGCATGTGTGCGTGCATGCATACTTGCTTCTAATGGGTAACTTTGATTTCAATATGTTTGATGTTTTTTTCATGGTTAATTGATAAGTATGAATTTTGTAAGTGCATGTTCATGTTTTTTCACTTTCATTCTTTTTTCTTTTTTAATTTTTACATTTAATGATTTATTGTTAATGGTGGTGATTGTTTTTTCTTCTCCTTTTTCATTTTTGATGAGGGCTGGATGCAAACAACCTGTATAGTGCTTATTCTTAACCCTCAATAAAAAATAAAATAAAAAAAGGTTTGCTCATTCGCTCTCTCTCTCTCTCTCTCTCGTCTGTTGTTCTTGTCGTTCCATAGCTTAAAGACTCCAGGGATCACCCCAACAGCCGAAGCACTTGAGCACTATAGTACAAATGCACCAGCTAGAGATGAGAACATTACGTGTCACTGTGTGACCGTTTATTTGATTACCCTGCCACGTGGGCAGCCACACTCCGACTTTGGAGGATTTTAGACTGATGATGTTATGCTAGGAGCTTGTCATGGATTAAGACAATCCCCGCACAACTATGCAGAACATAACATTTTGATGTAGCTTAAGACAATCCCCACACAACTATGCAGAACATAACATTTTGATGTAGCCTTGGTGTTCTAGCTTATGTCAAGTGGTCTGACACAGCCTCATGCCAAGGCGCATTTCTCGCTCCTAAAAATATCTGTGTTTATGGACTATAATATCATGGTTTGCAGGGGTGTTCAATCAAGTCGACAACTCGCCATAGGCGACCTAGATTTCCTCCGGACTACTTCATCTTGCAGGGTCAGTCGTGCCACGGACTACCCCAAAATCCTGGGTGATCAGCAGTAACTAGACTAGAACCAGATCTATTACTCCGAGTATTACACGCCGATTCCCAGAAAAAACGTCACAAGCAATTTGCTGCATGTGACACCGTCTGCAAAGAGAATCCATCCGTCTCTTTCCTCCTCCTCCCTCCCTCTTACACTTGCGTTGCACGTGCGCTAGATTTGCAACAGTACTGATACTTCCTATTGCTGCTGAATGCAGTGCAAAATAGATTAAGAAAATCAAAATGGATCGGTACTAAGGCATACAGCGAAGCTCAGACGAACCAAACACAAAAAGTAAAGAGCAGAGACTTTGAAAGCACAAGATTATGAGAAAGAAAAAAGAAAGTAGTTGTGGAGAGATTCATGGCGACTTGGTCAAGAATGGCTGCAGTATGATGAAGAAAAGACCTTGATGTATTGCACATTTTGCCGGCAGTTCACAACAATAATTGAATAAATCAGGAACGCTTGTAGTTGGGAGCGATAATTTCAAGACAGTCTATTAAGGCTCATGAAAAGAATGAAAACATAGCAGCCGGGTGAGTATGTAATTTAAACATTTGTCTTTTCAGGAGAGAGAGAGAGAGAGAGAGAGAGAGAGAGAGAAGAGAGAGAGAGAGTTAGCAGACTATTATTTGTATATATATATATACTTGTTTGTTGGTTGTCGTTTCTTGCTATTTTGAGTGGAATCTAGTGAAAATAGAAATGCGTCGTTTCTTGTGAGCAACAGACGGGCTAGTTCGTTTTTCGTGGAGCTAGTCCGTTGGACTACCTGCCAAAAAACTATTTTAACACCCCTGGTTTGCCATTATCTTCCCAAACTGAAATTGTATCACAGACGAAATTTAACAAAAAACTTAACACACAACACTGAGACAGACACTGTAAAACTTAAAAATCTACTAAATATGGGGTTCACATACCGGTGCTGATGTAAAATACACATTGCAAAGCTTGCAATACTCAGTGTCATCATCAGCAAATTCCGGGCACTTGACAAGCGCTTCTGATGCTGCAGGAGCAAAGCTGTCATTTTTTTGTCCGGGTTTTACTGCTGCTTTTCCACCTTTATTGGATTTCTGCACTCCCGCTTGATTCTTAGCTTCACGCAGTTTCTGTCCAATCCAATCTTTGGTGCTAGAAGGTCCTTGAGTGGAAGTCGAAGAGTTGGACTGTTGATTAAACCCAGTGTTGTTGGATCCCAGCAAAGGCTGTGGCGGGTGGGGTCCCAGCAAAGACTGCGGCGGGTGGGATCCCTGCAAAGACTGCTGCGGGTGGGATCCCAGCAAAGACTGCGGCGCTTGGGATCCCTTCAAAGACTGCTGCGGGTGGGATCCCAGGAAAGACTGCGGTGTTTGGGATCCCTTCAAAGACTGCTGCGGGTGGGATCCCAGCAAAGACTGTGGTGTTTGGGATCCCTTCAAAGACTGCTGCGGGTGGGATCCCTTCAAAGACTGCGGCGTTTGGGATCCCTGCAATGACTTCTGCGGCGGGTGGGATCCCAGCAAGGACTGCGGCTGGTGGGATCCCTGCAAAGACTGCTGCGGGTAGGGTCCCAGCAAAGACTGCTGCTGGTCGATTGACCCGGTTTCCTCACTCACATTTCCAATCTCCGAGTAAAAATCGTCCAGTGCTTCATTCATGTCAGCTGTATTTCCTACGCTGGGCTGAGACGTAGCTCTGTTCCCTTGCTGGAAGCCCGTGTTCTGCTGGCTCTGTGGACCAGTGCTCTTTCTTTTTTTCTGATTAGTCTTGTTTTGTCCAGTTTGCTGAAAGGAAGACTGGTGGTTGTTTTTGTTGTTGTTGTTTCTGAAGCCGGCTTGTTGTTGAAAACCGGAGTCGTCGTTCGTTGACATGCTGGGAAACTGCTGCTGATTTTGACCTGTTGTACTCGTGTCAGTCCCTTGCCCGTAATTGTTGGATCCATAGCTGTTGCCTCCGTAATTGCTTCCTCCATAATTGCATAATTGCTTCATGTCAGCGCCAAAGTTGTTCCCTCCATAACCGTTTGGTCCAAAGTTGTAGCTGTTCGAACCAAAGTTGTTTGCACCATAGCTGTTTGCACCATAGCTGTTTCCACCATAACTGTTTCCACCATAGCTGTTTGCACCATAACTGTTTCCACCATAGCTGTCTGCACCATAGCTGTTTGCACCATAGCTGTTTGCACCATAGCTGCTTGCCTGGGGAAAGTTACTAGCACTGTTGTCGGACGCGTTCATATCAGTACCCGGCGGTGGCGGCTGCTGTGGGCGCCCCATCCACATGCTACTCGACGGCTGCGTTTCGCTGCCCCACGAAGCAGTCTGCTGAGACGCCACACCAGGCTGTTGAGACGCCACACCAGACTGTGGCATCATTATACCAGACTGCTGCGACATCATCATGCCAGACTGCTGCTGAGACATGGTCCCAGACTGCTGTGACTGTGAGGAGTTCATCATCATGGCATTAGTCTGGTAAGAGGAGGAGGAGGACATTGTGTCCCATTGCTGTGACATACCACCCTGTTGGGACATCATACCCCCAGACTGCTGCTGACCATACATTCCTGTCTGTGGCGCCTGAGACATCATGCTCTGGGACTGCTGCCCAGGCTGATTTCCAGAGGAGGAATACGTGTTCAGCCTGGAGTCAAACTCCGCCGCCGTCTCATACTGCGAATACTGGTAGGTGCCTGAAACATATCAAACTATTTCAAAGCAAAAGCACCACCATGCTTGCCGCAGGTGAGATAATGTAAACTGAGGAATTTTAACTGATTTACATCTCTCTCTCTCTCTCTCTCTCTCTCTCTCTCTCTCTCTCTCTCTCTCTCTCTCTCCCCCTCAGTTATCAAGTGAAAAATAAGTGCCAATTTTTAAAAAAAGGAAAAGCCTCCCCCATAGGTATCTATCTATCTCTCTCTCTCTCTCACTCTCAGTATTCTCTTTGGATCATTTGGTAAAAATTATCGAATTATTAACTGCAAAAATAAAAGTGCAATACAAAAAAAAAGGAAAAGCATCATAACATCAATCTACTACTGAAAATACCCTTTAAACATTATATAAAACATGTAAATTATGTAGGAATGGGGAAAAATAAATTGACAGAAAAAACTAAGCTTCTTAGAGCTACAAGCAGGGGCAGATAATGGGAGGTTTCCTACTTGTTCCTAGATAAACAAAAACATCTCTCTGCTGCCATTTGTTCAAACAACAAACAAACAAACAAGACTTTCTCCAACTATGTTTCAGGCAATAAAAATTACATTTCTGCCCGTAAATAAAGATAATTTGTAATGTTCAAAGAAGAACATTGCCGACTGCTTTTTCAGTAAACAGATTATCTCCCCCTCGCGGGCAGAAAATCTGAAATATAAAAGAACTGGCAGTTTATCAGTTGCTATGTGACTGGGGTGGTGGTGTTAAACTACACTTTTGCCAAAATTTCAACCTTCTTTCCTTCCGTATATCAATCACGGTCACTGCTGACTATTCTTTCGCTTTAATGAGTTTAAACTTTACTGAGGACATAGCAATTACCAGTCGCTTTTGCAGTGCAGGGAAAGGCTAGGGATTCTAGCAAGGGAATCATTAGCGTTTACTCAGTGCTTGTGCATTGCATAGTATCTCTATCTGTTGTACTACTGCCACTGATGGTTTTGTATGAGACTGTTTTGTATGTTGGGCTGAGGGCTGAATATGGTAGAAGTGTGGCCACACACCAGATAGGACTTAGTGTGGTACAGTGGAACCTCCCTTAAAGACCCACCACGTCACGTGTTAAAATCACGTTTTTCACATGTTTTTCCTCTTATAGCTGGTAAGAAATCTTAAGAAATCCTCCTAGCATAAGAGGGAATGTGACACGTGACGTGGGGGGTCTTTAAGATCTTAAAAAATCATCTAAAATGCTCTTATAAGGGAGAGGTCTTATAAGGGAGGTAATTTTAATACTTACAAAGGGCAATGTCTCCATGTAGGTCCTCTGTGGGAGGGAGTCTTATAATGGGAGGTCTTATAAGGGAGGTTCCACTGTACTACTGTACCAGTACTGGTACAGTGATGTACCAAGGATCGAAAAGTGATGACAAATTGTCATGACATAAGAGAAATCAATAGGACAATGTCCTGGCTCTTACAGAAATCCTCTTCTTCTTCTTCTGCGTTCCCGGGCCATAAGGCCACAATGGGTATGTATGTGTCTGTTTTCTAGTTTTCACTGGTGTCCTCGCTGCATTCAGCCGACACATTCCGATTTCGGAGGAGCTCAAAGGAGAAAACTATAAGGAAGATTTTTTGGGGGGAAAAGGCAGAAGAATGGGCCAAAGTCAGAAAAATAGATGACACAGAGCAAGGAAAAATGCAGGGTCAAAGAGAGAGAGACAGATTAGAGGAAGTTACAAGCACAGAACTTCCAGAAGGTGGGGAAACTATTTGTATGGAAGACCCCCGGTATCCCCACGGGGGGAGGGGAGGGGGGCAGAAATCAATAAGAGAAAGCATGCCAGTGTTAAAAATGTAATCAGATATTTGTTTTGACAGGGAAGAACACAATATGACATTTTCAATTTTAATAGGTCAATGGTCTATGACAGGGACCTCGCTGAGCACTGGTAGTGGTGCTAGTGGTAGTGTAGCTTGGGAAGATGACTAGAGCTGAACCCTGTGTGTGCATACCCCACAGTTGTAGCTCCAGCATAATACTACTACTAGTACTAGTGTATCAATTGTATGCCTAGATAGATTCTACTCTATCCCTTTGGCACGGCTGTGGAGACTTGTCTGGCTGTGAGGCTGGTGAGGAGGTGCCATCCTCAACAATAATCGAAGTAAGGTCTTTGAGTTGGTTGTGTGCAGGGTAGGACAGTAATGGCTACCTGATTGCCCGGGGCAGGTGATCTTTAGTGTCGGGCCGGTGGCAAGCTCAACGATCTGCCCTTCAGGCAAGAACAATTCCAATAAAAATCTTGCTCGAAAGTTTTTTTTATTGCCATTGATATGATCGCTGAAGTCGAAAACTACACCTTGCAAGCGGTCTGACTTTTCAAAAGCATCAAACCCGTCGCATAAATGATATATTGAGCAGGATGACCCCCTACGAAAACGGAAAAAGCACTATCCAATCAGAATGAAGCATACTTGTCCAGTCCCTTTCAACTTATCGGGTAGGTGGTTTAAACTGGGGGGGTAGACCAAAAAAGGTGTCCACCTGCCCCCAGGACTGGTTGCAAAAACAAAGTTACTCACTGTCCTAGTCCTACTCTAATATTGTGCCTACTGACAGCATTACATCGCCGACAGCTGTGCTGCGTCAGAATCCAAGTGGGCGTGGGGCAGGATAAACATCCCCCAATTGGAAGAAGTGTGGGTCAGTCGGTAGTCATTCAGTCAAAGCGAGTCAGTCACGCCTGGCTACTCGCAGACCGTCAACATGAACATGATTCACTGTGTTTTAATAGCCACTGTAGGCTAAACAGGATGAATCCTCTTATTGCTTTTGCATACGTTTTGCCAGTGTGACCGTTTTTATTGTCAAACTGATATATTTGGGCATCAATTTCTGGATTATGGTTTACAACATTACTTGAATTACTTCTTGATTTTGACTGTGAGTGTGACTATCAGCTGTTTTAGACCATTTTTACCTATCCACCTCATGGCTCATGTTCTCACCTTCCAATGTCAACATATGGTTCTTTCGGTTTCATGAAAATAACCATAACCTAATCCTAACCCTATCCCGAGCAAGGTAGAATGTTGCTTCTTAATGAGCTGATTGCGTTCATGTTGACGGTCTGCGAGTAGCCAGGCGTAGTCAGTCCCTGCACCCATTTCTCAATTTCCGAGTTTTGATGACTGTTTGAGAACACTTCATAGTTTTTTTAGGCTGTTTTTTTCTGTCCTATCTTTTGGGTCGTACAGCGGCGTTGCTCCCATTCCAAATCCCAATTCGCAGCTTAGTTCATATTCATTTGGTTTCTTCCTAGGTAGGTATATTGGGACAGGCTTTCATAGCTTTAGGCCTCGCGGCCTATATAACGTCCCCTCTTTTAATTAGTACTTTTTATGAAATTTTTGGTCTGGTTGCACGCCTATAAATTGAGTATAAATAATAACTTTCAATGGCAATGCCATCCATTAATCAAAATCACAAAAAAGATCTTTGAATTTTGGACTTGTAGCCAAACGGTTCTTGAATGTATTACTACTTTCAAATACTAGTATTAGGTGCAAAATTCATGTTAGATGATAAACAATTCCAGTGAGTAAGCAACTCTGTGTGAATAACTTATTCACAATAAGTCAATAAGAAAATTTTCTTTTATTAGAATTAGTTCTACTTCTATAAATACTTGACATAAATTTTACTCTCACTAGTCACTGCTCTAGTTAAAGTAGTTATAATTAATAAACTGGACAGAACGAACAGGTACACAATCCTAGTACCGTATTTTAACAATATAATCTCATACCACTATCCATGGCGTTCAAGCTTCTTCTAAAAGCTTGCTTTATTGTTGAAATCGTCTTTCGTCTGCAGACAAGTCTCAAGCCTAATGTCCCCCCACAGAAAGGGACGCAACTAGGCCTAGGCCTCGACAGTAGATGTCACTTGTCCCCGTCTGTTTACACAAACGGTGCCAAAATGTCCATGAATATGCAAACCAATGCCCTGAAGGGATTCATTTTGATTGTGTGTGTGTGTGTGTGTGTGTGTGTGTGTGTGTGTGTGTGTGTGTGCATGCGCAGAACCTGACCCCACTCCCCACCCCCAAATCAGCCTATGCCAGCACAGAAAAGGTTGCCTCAAAACACTCATCAGTGCACATCAAATAAATTATTAAACCACGTAAGCCTATTCATTGTAGGCATAGTCTTTCTTGCTATGCAGTAGGGGAAGACGGGGTAAAAAGCGCATGGGCGGGTAAGAAGCCCACCCCAATTATCTCATGAAATAAAGAAAATGTCAGTCAAATTTGCCCATGAGACGAATGCTAGACATTAACGCTCGTCTCATGGGCAAAATGAGACTGAAATTTGCTTCATTTCATGAGATAATTGGGGTGGGCTTCTTACCCGCCCATGCGCTTTTTACCCCGTCTTCCCCTATGCTACATTTGTAAGGGACATTCGACATTTCCACTCGCAAGTTTAGAACAGTTAGCATTAGGTAGGATTCGATCTCGCAGTTTAGAACAGTTAGCCCAAAATTACTATACATGTAGAATACCAATAGCAAAAAGTTAGAGGTCACTTTTTCCCAAGCGCATAAAATAAAGATGGCTACGTCAAACCATCTCAAAATTGAAGCATGCTTATAATTTATTGGTAAAAGTCAAGATGTGCCACCCCCCTACCTATCTAGGTTAATTCTATTTTTCCGTTATTGCCTTTCTTACCATACATAAAGCTGTATTTTAGGAACATTTTTAGCTAATAACCTTTTTCGAATACTAACCCTAACCCTAACCCTAGCCCTAACCCTAACCCTACCCCCCACACGGAAAAACGCAACGAACCACAACTGTGACAAATCGCGGTGTACTGCAGTACATAGTGGGGGGTAGGGTTAGGTTTAGGGCTAGGGTTAGGGTTAGGGTTAGTATTCCAAAAAGGTTATTACCTCAATATGTTCCTAAAATACAGCTTTATGTATGGTAAGAAAGGCAAAAACGGAAAAATAGAATTAACCGAGAAATGCAGGGGGGGTGGCACATCTTTACCTTTGCTTTAGACCATGGATCGAGAGGTGATGAGATTAGCGTCCAATCGGTCACAGACCCTTATGGACAGTATTCCTGACATGGACCGTACACTGATTAAGTCTATATATAGGGGAAGACGGGGTAAAAAGCGCATGGGCGGGTCCCACACAATCGCCGCGTATTCGAAACTTGATCTCACTAATGCAATGAAGGCTAGACGGCCTACATTCTGGTGGGCACTTCCTGAGATTTCGGCGCAAAAAGCCCACCAGTTGACATAGGGGAAGACGGGGTAAAAAGCGCATGGGCGGGTAAGAAGCCCACCCCAATTATCTCATGAAATGAAGCAAATGTCAGTTTTGCCCATGAGACGAGCGTTAATGTCTAGCATTCGTCTCATGGGCAAATTTGACTGAAAGTTTCTTTATTTCATGAGATAATTGGGGTGGGCTTCTTACCCGCCCATGCGCTTTTTACCCCGTCTTCCCCTATGTCAACTGGTGGGCTTTTTGCGCCGAAATCTCAGGAAGTGCCCACCAGAATGTAGGCCGTCTAGCCTTCATTGCATTAGTGAGATCAAGTTTCGAATACGCGGCGATTGTGTGGGACCCATACAGCAATCAGGACGTCGACAGGCTAGAGCGAATCCAGAGGCAAGCAGCGCGCTTTATCATGAAGGACTATACATCCAGAAGCCCAGGTTGCGTAACCAAGATGCTGGAAGACTTAAACCGCGCCTCCCAACACTCGAAGAACGCCACGAACAACAGCGTCTCAATCTGCTGCACAAGAAGGCCTGATCCCAGCCTTGCCACTCGAGGGCCGCTGTTTAACACCTCTTGACACCAACCGCAGAATAATCAGGCCAACGCAATATCAACATTTTTCAATAGGGGAAGACGGGGTAAAAAGCGCATGGGCGGGTAAGAAGCCCACCCCAATTATCTCATGAAATGAAGCAAATTTCAGTCTCATTTTGCCCATGAGACGAGCGTTAATGTCTAGCATTCGTCTCATGGGCAAATTTGACTGAAATTTTCTTTATTTAATGAGATAATTGGGGTGGGCCTCTTACCCGCCCATGCGCTTTTTACCCCGTCTTCCCCTACCAACATCATCCAGAGGCAGGCAGTTTGTACTTCCTGAGGATATAGGTTCGTCCCCGTCATACAGAGCAGTTAAATCTTTGTAAGAACTTACCCCCGTGGGGATACCGGGGGTCTTTTATATAAATAGTTACCCCACCTTCTGGAAGTTCTGTGCTTGTAACTTCCTCTAATCTAGCTGTCACTCTCTTTGACTCTGCCTTTTCCCTTTGCTTACTCTCATCTACTATCTTTCTGCCTTACCGATCCATTCTCCTGCCTTTTTTCAAGAAACACTTTCAAACAGATTTCCTCCAACCGAAGTCGGACTTGTGGGGCCTAACTATTTGTTAGTTAGGCGCATAACGGCAGCATGACGTATCTGCGCTCATAATTGACAGGAAACTGTCTTTGCGATCAAAGAAGAAGAAGAAGTAAGAACTGTAGTAGAATGAAATCAGCTAACCGACGCCTCCATCGCAGCAGGCCCCGCCAGCGCAGCACCATCAGCGCCAGGCTTCAGGGCCTGCCGCATTCAGAGACTAAAATAGGGAATTAGTGACGATAGGTCAAAGTAGTGGTAAACTGAAGGGCAGGAGCTGTGCCAGTCAGGGTTCGTCCCCGGTGAGTGCTTTGCTATCCGGAGTGGTCCAGCCTGGATACTGAAAAAAGGCCTATGGTCAACTTTCATCTGTCAATCCACAAGACAGTACAAAGAGATCATTTAAAAAATGGTTTAATCCCAACTCTCATTGCACTCTCCCAGTTTCCGTCATAGGCTCCTTCGACGGATGTACTACAAACCAGAACCAGATCCATATTTGAGAATCGCAATTTTGTAGTCTATGCGCTTGGGAAAAAGGTAGCCCTTAACTTTTTGCTTCTAGTATACTTACCACCACCACCACCAACAACAACACCAACAACAACCAGCCAACAAATTAAAGAGAGAAAGAAAACTGATATGAAATGAGAGAGAGAGAGACAGAGAGAGAGAGAGAGAGAGAGAGAGAGAGAGAGAGAGAGAGAGAGAGAGAGAGAGAGAGAGAGAGAGAGAGAGAGAGAGAGAGAGAAATACGAATGAAATACGAAATACGAAATACGAATGTTTTATTGAGGGTAAAAAGGATAAGCTACAATAGCTTCTTTACACCTTGCCCTCTCACTCACACATTCATACCATGCATCAAGCAAAGAAAATTTGACATAAAACAATCAAGTCAAGAAAATGGAACAAAAATTGGCACATGAAATAATTGAACAAGAAATCAAAAATGGGATTTAAAGCAAACATGGATTATCCAAGTTATTGTTTATTTTATTTTTTAAAGGGACATGGTCAATTTTAGTCTTCAGTTTGCTGCGTTTGGGTCTAATATATAACACACAAAACAACATATGAATTTTACGAACAAAAAACAAATATCCAAATGCAAGCTTTTTGTTTATTTAAGTAAGCCTAAGCGTTAAAGACCCACTGACCCACCATGACTAGTCCCTTGGGTTTTTTCTGGGTAGCTGCATGCATGTGACCCACATACAAAATTCCCCAACTTCAAATTGAGGCTGCTCTTTAAAATGATGTTTCGTTTTGAATTTGGGGGCATTTGTATGAGAGTCAAACCTGGTCAAAACAAGATTTCTTAATTGCGTTTCGTGGCGGTGCCATAGCCGATGAGGTTTAACCGAGGCGGCGTGGTCACCGCTACAGCTATCTGTATTAATACAAAATCGGGACTTTACTGGTTTCGTACTGCCTCCGGGCATTGCCTCCAGTATTGTTCCCACCATATTTGTATTTACAAATGTCCCATATGTGTCTGATTCAGACCAAGAGGACGTAAAACTCCATTTTCATTCAACAAGATTTCTTACTAGTTATAAGAGGGAACTGCATAATTATGAAACACGTGAATTAAACCCGGGATTGTGACACGTGATCTGGTGGGTCTTTAAAGACCACGCACGTCACGTATCGCATTCCCTATTATCATTGCTAGGACGATTCCTTACTAGCTATAAGCTAGAGGCAAAACACTGTGAAAACCGTGATTTTGGCACGTGACGTGGGGGGTCTTTAAGCAGACTATGCTCATTGAATGTGTGAACATTGAAAGCGGAATCATGGGAAAGCTATGGGACGAATTTTGGGACGAATGAGTTTTCGGTAACGTGAGCAGGCGCATCACACTTTAGGCCAACCGAAAAATGTCGTCATTTACGAAAATGTACACTTAATTGTTTCCTTCACATAAGTTGGGGAGTGGGCCGGTGGGGGTTGGGGATGCCGACGTGTTGAGCGTTATGTACGTCACTGTAGACTACCAAACAAAATGAAAAATTGAAGCGATTCTGTCCAGCAGTTCACAAGGTATCCTTGGGGCGAAAACAACAAGAACAACCCAAACCAAGCGTGAACGAATCATAGTCCTCTCTCTACAAAATTGGACGAAGAACAATTAGAAGATTAGCGGTTAAAAAGACATGTTTGCAATATTGATTAGGCCTAGAATCTATATGCCACCGATTGATTATGATAATACTCTCTCAGTGCCCCATCAGAGATCACTAGGTCGGAGGCCTCGCTTGGCCCAGACGGATTCTGGAATCGCGGACAGTCGATGACGTTATGTTACGGTGGCGCCATTCTCTGTTATACCCACCCATATGTTTTTATAATGATATATTCTGTAGGTATAGCTGGTTATCATAAGTTTGATAAACTTTTAATTGTTAAAAACCTTTTTTCGTATTTAAAAAAATGTAACTTAAAAACTGTTTTCCAAGAGTATATATATAATTTAAAACTGATAAGATACGTTTTCACCGTAGGGGTATAGTCATAAAGCAGAACAGCAGCATTGCCTGTGTCATTTGCATATTAGGAAGCCCGGCTAAGATTGGGGTCAGGCAGAAGACACTTAGAAGTCCGAGGCGGCAGCGGTTGTATTTCGTTAAAACAGTATTGGTAAGTACCAAAATGATGACTTGAATGTTGTGTCATCAGCTGGCTATCTTGGGGGGAAATAGCGTCTCTTTGGAGAATGCGTTTCACTGTCCGTTAGAATGCGGAAATGCTAATCGGGCCGCTGAGTGCTGTCTGCTAGGTCTAAATTAGTTTGTGAGTTTGTCTAGCTTTGCTCTATTCGTAAGGTTTGCTGTTATGGTTGTTTTGGTCTATCATTATTGCACGAAAGAAAGCAGTTCGCTCTTTCTTATTCGCTGCGATTGTTTGCATTTTGAGTGATGTGATTAAGGACTGTTGCAAATATTTTATGAGTATGATTTGCCCTGTGGCGTGGAGGCCGCCATCTTTAAAAATAAAATATACCGCAGGTAGGCTGGGCTGGGTTTTCTGACTGGGCTGCTTACTGTGGACCTAGGCCTAGCGCAGTCGGGTTATTATTATGAACACACACGAGCAATGTGCTTGCTATTTACCGCCGTCTTGTCTGTTTGGCATGAATAGTGTACTTCACAATCGAAATCTGCAATAAGATTATTTTAAGAATAAGGAACTGTCACTCTGTCAGGCATTGGCCCATTGGGAAACTGAAACTGAAACTGTGAAAGGGGGGTCCATGTACTGATGTAGGCCTCAGGCCTTGTCTTCTGTAGGTCCCAGACCCAATACTGGCTCCATATATATTATAAGCATAACCCAATTGAGCTCATGACTGTGTGCCAAGTCTCTTTGTCTGTCTCTGTCACTGCCTATGTCTTTCTCTGTCTGACCCTCTAAAACCTCCTGGAACAAACTTCCTCTTTACCTCCGTCAGCAACTTCTTCTTCTTCGCCTTAGGCAGCCAACTTCATCACGCTGAAGATTCTGCTGCACTTTAGGGGGTCTGGCCCTCTGCTTTCAAACCAAGCCTCAAAACCCACCTGTTTCCCCGTCATTGAAGCTCTTTCTCTTTCCCTCCTCTTTCTTGCCTTTAGGTCTATTTCTCAAAGTGTATCTTCGTCTTTGTATAGCATCTTTGTTTGAATGTTTAAGTTTAACGTGTGTGTGCTTTGATTTTATTTTTATTAATTAAGATTTTATTTTAGCGCTGTATAAACTAAAACCCTGTATCATCAGTGTATGTTTATGTTGTCTTTGTAGATATAGACTGGATAGGTCATTAGTACTAGTGATAGTATTAGTAGTGGGTATGTGTCTGCAGGTGTGTGTGTGTGCTTGCTCTTGTCATTTGTGCTAATAATATGCGCACACATTTTGCTAAATTAATCTGTCTGTCTGTGTGTGTTGCTATGCATGTGCATGTGTTGTTGCTGGCTGTGTCACTCTTGAATACTATTTTTGTTGTCTGCTAATTGGAGTAATTCACTTGGTTGTAATTATGTAAAGCGCTTTGGGCTCATTTGAGGGAAAGCGCGTTATAAATGTAATGTTATTATTATGTAATGTTATTATTATTACGTATCTGGACTGCCTTAGTTATTATCTCTTTCATATTGATACTGTAATCTGATCATACTCTCACTCATAATATTTATGTGATCACACAAGAGCCAATTGTTCACAATATACACTCACAGACACACACACATGCATGTATACAAATTTATATGCACACACACATACACGCTCACATTATTATTATTATTATTATTATTATTATTATTCACATATATTACATGTAAACAATTAACATGCGTGCATGCATTAAGTGATTAACCTGATTAATGGCTATGACTATAACAACTTTTACCGCACACATTCAAACTAACATGTATACACATACATGTACTCAAGTGTGCACGCATGCTATATTTGACTGCTTTTTGTACTCCCAAGTTCTCCAATTGGATCTAGGGTCTGTACATTTTCTGTCTGTATCTGTATCATTCACTGATTCAGTATGGGAAAAGAAAAAAAAGTCTTCTGGGGCAGTGATACACTGATACAGTATTTGAGTCTTTGACATTTTTTAATTTTTTTATGATGTTGCAACTTCCTACCTCGGTACCTGTTTTGTAGTTGGCTTTAGTCTTTTACATCTATAGCAAAAACAATAAACAGGCTATTTGATAGTATTTAAAATTATAAGTATACAGTACACTCCGCTTATATTGTGTTATAAGGAACTCAAGGGAGCCAAATTTTTTGTTCCTTATAAAAAAGCGGCGTTCCTTTTATAAGAAACAAAATGAATATAGTGTCCTTATAATAATAATAATAATGAGGAAAATTTATATAGGATGGGCGCTATATAAATTTTCCTCATTATTATTATTGTTATAAGGACACTATATTCATTTTGTTTCTTATAACCCATATTGTGAAATAAAAAGAAAGAACAAATAGTAGAAAACGCAAGCGCATTCTTCTGATGTTTTAATCAAGAGTAAATAAATAAAAAACAAGCGATTAAATATGCAATTACTGCGCACAGTGGTGAACAGTGGTGTACAACGGTGTGCAGTGGTGAACGGTGGTGTACAATGGTGTACACTGGTGAACAGTGGTGTACGGTGCTGTACAGTGGTGTACAGTGCTGTAGTGGTGAACAGTGGTGTACAATGGTGTACAACGGTGTGCAGTGGTGAACAGTGGTGTACAATGGTGTACACTGGTGAACAGTGCTGTACGGTGCTGTACAGTGGTGTACAGTGATGTACACTGGTGTACAGTGCTGTACAGCGGTGTACAGTGGTGTACAATGGTGTATGTGCGGAAAAATACAATTAACCGAAAAATGCAGGGGGGGTGGCACATCTTTACCTTTACCAAAATTCCTTATATCCGATGTCAGTAGTGCGTGGGGACTTAAGAACGTGTTTCTTATAAGCGGCATTTCCTTATAACCGACTTCCTATTATCCGACTTTCAATAAGTAATAACAAAGAACAACTTCAGCAGGGACCCAAAACTTGTGTTCCTTATAAGCGGCATTTCCTTATAACCGACTTCCTATTATCCAACTTTCAATAAGTAATAACAAAGAACAACTTCGGCAGGGACCCAAAACTTGTGTTCCTTATAAGCGGCATTTCCTTATAACCGACTTCCTATTATCCGACTTTCAATAAGTAATAACAAAGAACAACTTCGGCAGGGACCCAAAACTTGTGTTCCTTATAAGCGGCATTTCCTTATAACCGACTTCCTATCATCCGACTTTCAATAAGTAATAACAAAGAACAACTTCGGCAGGGACCCAAAACTTGTGTTCCTTATAAGCGGCATTTCCTTATAACCGACTTCCTATTATCCGACTTTCAATAAGTAATAACAAAGAACAACTTCGGCAGGGACCCAAAACTTGTGTTC
The DNA here is from genome assembly GCA_017654935.2 of Phymorhynchus buccinoides. Lineage (NCBI taxonomy): Eukaryota > Metazoa > Mollusca > Gastropoda > Neogastropoda > Raphitomidae > Phymorhynchus > Phymorhynchus buccinoides. Next base: position 17,313,072 of record CM065686.1, on the reverse strand, counting down.
CTTATAAGCGGATTTCCTTATAAGCGGCATCCTACTAAGCGGAGTGTACTGTAGTCTGTCGTATTGTTTTTGTTTCCAGTTTATTGAAGGCTTTAGTGTGCATCACTGCTTGTTTTGGATTGTTCTTTTAATATCCAGTAAAAAAAAAAGAAAAAAATTCACTATTGTTTCCCATTAAATGATTAATCAACTTTGCAATAGGAAATGTTTGCAAATAATTAAGGGAAGTAATCTCGTGGTGATTGCGAGTGATCCCTCTTGACAGAATCGGTCAAACACAAACAGGAAGGTACTGTCTCGACCAGTGCACTCGCCTCATACAGTGTTCGATTGTTATGGTTTGACTAATTTGTTCAAGGTAGATTACTCTAAGTTTCATGTAGTGCTCTCCCCTTGTCTTTTCAGAAAATCGTCCATTGGTGCTTGTAAAGCTGTATAATTTCCCCATCAATGAAACTAGATCTAAGTTGATGTTTCCATCTTTGTGCATGGGTGCAACTTTTCCTGGTATACAAGGATTTCCTTTTTTTTTAATTTTACCAGAAAAGGAAGTTCCTTTTTAATTTGTCAAACAAGATCTTTGTGTGTCTACTGTGATTTTCAAACACTTTACAATAAGCATTTGTATAAATTGTGGTAAAAGCAAACTAAAATACCTTCATAAATCAATTTTTGCTTCAGCTGCAGGGGGACATTACCCCTGGACCCCGGCCTTTCAGGGTTTTTTCATTTTGTGTAGCTGCACCCATGTTTGTGTCTGTCTGTTTTAGTATTCATCATGTCTCATTGTCTTTTTTCTAAATGTTTGTCTATAGATGTCTGTCTACAAATCTCTTTCTGTCTGTCTCTTTAACCCCCACCCTTCCTTTCCCCATCCACCCTCTGTAAGATAATGTTCGGCAATATGAGATCATGCTCCTGGGATAAACACTAAGTCAGTAAGTGGTGGGTTGGTAAAAAGAAATTCTAGCAAAGATTTGGGTCATAACAAGTACCTGTGTGGATTTGACTGTCTAGCTTGCTGGTTGTGAGAGGTTGGGGAGCTGCTTGAATATAAAGAGTGTAGGTGGGTGTGGGCGAGCAATGAATTAATTCAAATTCAAATTCAAATTCAAAATCACTTTATTCTCAAGGAGAAATTTCGTCCAGGTAGATATATCAATGTTTTTGTGTGTGCATTTTTTAACATATATTTTCTGTTTTGTATTGCTTAATTTCTGTTTTTCTGCCCCCCAAATGTGCTATTTTTCATCCACTACAAGATTTCTGGAAACATCATAAATCCCCACAGTCAGCTGTCCATTGTACTGTGTTGAGATCTTTGCGCTTGTACTAGTTGAACTTCTAACCTTAAAAAAGTGCATACTTTATCTATTGAAAATCAATCTTGTTGTTGAAATAAATCTAAGAGTTTGTCATTAATGTATAGCTGGTTAATGATTTCTCAAGATAAAGCATTTGCACTGATGATTTCAAGTCTCATATATCTCTCTGTGTGCACAGTGAAAATCGCTTAAGTCAAAATTGGAGGGAGTGAAATTTTATTTTGAGATAACCAATATTTTGAGTTAAAAAGACCATTTATCATAAAGATTATTAAACTGGGACCAGAAAACTATTGAGTTATTCAGTATTTTTGAGTTATCAGGAATCCACTGTATATATATTTTTTTTTAATAACTGCTGCTGTTTATATTTATTCTTTGCTTCCATATATCTCTTTCATCCTTCCTAGTCCATCTCCTTACATTCATAACTAAAAACAATCAAAGCAAACCAGTTTCAAACAGCAAAGAAAAGGGGTGGGGTGGGGGGGGGGGTAATACAAAAGTTAGCACATTGACCACAACTGATTGCACAAAAGCAAACAAAATTAATCAAAATAATGAACAAACAAAACAAATGCCAACAAAAACATTGAAAGCAAAGCATGCATTGTGTGCAGAAAGATAGAAAAAGAAAAAAACAAGGCAAGCGGATAAGAAGACACACTTCAAAGAGACACAAGTACAGCACTGTTGCTAGTAGTCTTTGTGCAGCATTTTGTATGCACACGCAGGCAAAGTTTATGTTGGGATAATAAAACGAATGAATGCTTTCTCAGTCTGAGTCTTCTGTTATGTGTTGTAACATGTATTTGTGAGTCATTTTGTCAGACTCGCCAGGACACAGATGTATCTATTGATTTCTAGGTTTCACCTTTGGGCTGTCTGGCTCGTAGACTACTACTACTAATTCAAGTTCAAGTATTCTTTAATATCTCCAAAAGAGAAATTCAGGTTAGGTGCAACAACATGACAGAACTTCAACATAACTGAAAGAACATAACCCTTTCACCGCCAATGTCGCATTTTAGCACCACAATGTTTGTACACCCATTTCACTAAAAAGCATCAAATCCTGTTATCCAAAGACCCTCTTTTCTTAATTTTGGGAGGTAAGGATAGGCCTAATGTTATATATGTCACAGAGGAAATCGCAATATTGCAGGTATTTTATTTTCTCTACCCAGTTAAGTTTAATAAATAATAGTATTTTTTGGCTGAAAAATGGCTGGCGGCGAAACGGTTAATCAAACGTGTACTAGTAGTAGTGCATCAGTTTGGTTTGTGTGATGCTGGCACAGATAGAATTGAAGATAAGACTGCCAAAGAAGGGGCTTATTCATAGCCTTTAGGCTGTTTGCACAGCAGCCTGTCATTCATCTAAACAGTCCCTCTCATTTTTCCTGTCTGTTCTGTTTTCATAGAGCGTGCTCCACTTTTCTGTGTGTATACATGTGTGTGAGAGAGAGAGAGAGGCAGTGTGTGTGAATGCTCTTTGTCCCTGTGCAATGAGCTGTATAGAAGCATTGCTTTTTTGTGACTCACACCACTGATGGTGGGGTCATTGATTTATTGATCATCGCGTTTTTTTGTTGCTTCGTGTCACTTTGGTCCTTTTTAGAAGCTCAGAAATGGATTTTTTTTTGGGGTTGGTCTCTAGACTATAACGCCTCTTAGAAATTAATTAAAGATACACTGACCTACCACGATTAAGTCCCTTGGTTTTTTTCTGGGTAGCTGTGACCCATATATAGAAATGCCCCCAACTTGAAATTGAGGCTGCTCTTTAAAATAATGTTTCGTTTTCAATTTGGGGGCATTTGTATGGGAGTCAAAGCTGGTCAAAACAAGATTTCTTACCAGCTATAAGAGGGAAAACCTGTGAAACCCGTGATTTTGACACATGATCTGGTGGGTCTTTAAACTAATGTAACTCAAAACTGGTCAATTTTTAGATTTGGGGCATATTTATTGATCAAGGCGGCAAAGCATGTCATCTGACAAAACTGTAAATGACCATTTGCAAGGATGAAAATGATGCCATATGAACAAAAACAAGTGCAACGCCGGGCGGTAGCAAAGTCCCCTCGCCGCCGAGCTTTCGGAAATGGAATGTGTCGGCTGTGCACATGCATAAAAAACGCATAAAAACAGCACATAACTACATAAAAACGCATCAAAACAGCACGTAACTGAATAGTTTTTTATATGTAGCCTTGGGGTTTGGACCCGTGATTTGAGCGCATGCGCACACGCGCGCACAGAAAAATTCATGACACCTGTGTTATAGACCATTCATCAAGAAATGTTGTGAAAAAAACTGCATTAAAATACATACAAAACTTCGCGAGATATTAGCGATTATGTGTTTCGGGGTTTGAACCCCGTAACTGGCGTGACCTTGACCTTAATGTAAAACTAAATACATCAGTGGATAACTTGCATCTTGGCGAAACTAGTATGCCAAATTTGATGATGATAGACTGAATAGTTTTTGAGAAAAAACGGACGAATAGCCGGACGGAGGAGCACGCCGGACGGACACCGGACGGACGGATCAGACAAAAACAATAGCTCCCCGAACCTTTGGCTCGGGGACTAATGACACAATTTGATATGAAGTGACCGAAATACAGTGGAACCTCCCTAATAAGACCTTCAAAAATAATCCAAGCTGAGGTCTTATAAGGGAGGGGTCTTATAAGGGAGGTTCCACTGTAATGAGTTCTTCTGTAGTGATATCTTACGAGATATGGCACCTTTTTTCCCTGCACAGTGAAATGAACACGCTATGCAAGGAAGGATATTGACTCATGGACAATAGCTTTTTTTTTTTTTAAGCTGTCTATCTTGTAGTGCAAAATAGAATTGTAATCTATGCCTTTGTACTGCAAAATAGAGTTGTCGCCCATTAAAAAAAAAGTCATTGAATTAAAGGATACACATTTAAAAACGAAACAACTTAACATAAAGACTTAATTCAAATGATTGAAATTAAAATGCTTAAACTTGTTGAAGTGGAGTAAAAAAAATAAAAAATAAAAGCAAGTTTTCAGTTTATTTAGAATAAACAAAAAGAAATGTATAAGAAAAGAGAAAAGCGTTCCAGTGCAAATGAGGTTTCTATTTTTAGACCAAATATGTAAGGGAAATGGTAAAGGTAAAGATGTGCCACCCCCCCCTGCATTTCTGGGTTAATTCTATTTTTCCGTTTTTGCCTTTCTTACCATACATAAAGCTGTATTTTAGGAACATTTTTAGCTAATAACCTTTTTGGAATACTAACCCTAGCCCTAAACCTAACCCTACCCCCCACTATGTACTGCAGTACACCGCGATTTGTCACAGTTGTGGTTCGTTGCGTTTTTCCGTCTTATAGGGTGGGGGGTAGGGTTAGGTTTAGGGCTAGGGTTAGGGATAGGGTTAGTATTCCAAAAAGGTTATTAGCTAAAAATGTTCCTAAAATACAGCTTTATGTATGGTAAGAAAGGCAATAACGGAAAAATAGAATTAACCGAGATAGGTAGGGGGGGTGGCACATCTTGACCTTTTCCAGGGAAACTTCCAACATAAAAACAAAACCAACTTGTAATGCTGGGGTTGCTTGTCACAAGCTATTTAAATAGTTAATGCTATTGACTGCTCGATTCAAATCAGTCATGCATACAGCAGATGGGCAAGCTTTTTTTGTTTTGTTTTTAATTTTTGTTTTTGATGAGGGCAAGCTTTTCTGCACTTTTCTTCTGTAGTTTTCTAATTTGTATAATCTTCGATGTTGGGGAAAATGAAGTGCTGAACCATGTTTGAGCATGCATACAAGAATTGGATGAATCTGTTTCATATCAATCATTTTAAATGTATGGCAAGATGGATAGAATAGTCATGTACATGTAAATTTGCTTGATAATGTTCTAATACAAGCATTGAAGTTGATTAACACATTTTTTACTTAGACACAATACAACTCTTACATTTTATACATTGTTCTGTTAACTGTTTTCTCTCTCTTCTAAATCAGAGAGAGAGATGGGGAGGTGGGATGATTCAAACAAATACACTGGATACATAGCTTATAAAGTTTAGTTCCTTGGCTTAGAAAAAGGAGAGGTTTATGTTGCCGAACCATTCAGAACAATGAAAGAGGCTTTGCATTTATGAGGTCAACAAGAGAAGGAAAATCCTGTTGTTAGTACTGGAGCTTTAGAAGCTTGAACACTACAAATGGATCTGACAGCTAAATGCCCTCTGCAAACATTTCTTTTAACCCTTTCACCGCCAGCCATTTTTGGGCCAAAAATTGACATTAAATGTACCTGGGTAGAGAACAAAATCCATCTGCAGTATTGGGGATTCTTCTGTGACATATATAAAATAAGGTCTATCCTTACTTCCCAAAACTAAGACAATAGGGTCTTTGGATAACAGACCCCAATTTGACGCCTTTTAGTGACATAGGTGTTAAATCACTGTGGTGCTAAAATGCGACTTTGGCGGTGAAAGGGTTAAGGTTGATGCTTGGGATTTATGTGGTGGGTTTTTTGTAATGTGGAAAACTTGTTAGCTAGAGTACCTAAACAAATTGTTGGAAATTTTGTTGGTGACTTATCAGTCTATACAGTTTGGTGAGCATTGAATCGAGATTGAATGCTGTTGTTCAAATCTTGACTGAGGGAAAGTTATTTAGCGCCCGGCTTGTGGCTTAATGATTTTTGTGTTCAAGTGACCAGAAGATGCGCCAGCTGTGCTATCAGGGCAAAAACTGTGAGGTATTTTAGTGGTAGTTTGGAGGAATGCCATCGGCCTGGCAAGTGTTGTGGTATGCCCCTTCACCAGGTCTCTTGAACTCAGTGGCTATCAGTGGCCAAAAGTGGGCCCTTCCTCTTTCAATGGATTGCCAGCATAGCTCCATGGGCTCTGGTTCATTTGGTTCTCAGTGGTGGTAGTCCAAGTTCAATTATGCTTGCTCTTTAGGCAGAAAGAAAAAGAGCAAAGTACTGAAGTAGACTAGCTTTTTTTTTCCCACCTGAACTTCAAGCTACAACATATTTTTTTGAGTATTGCCACTCTTGTTTTAAGCACACATACATGATACACACACACATACGCATGCACACATGCACGCACGCATGCACACACACACACACACACACACACACACACACACACACACACACACACACACACACACACACACACACTCACTCACTCTTTCTCTTTTTCTCTCTCTGAGTCTCTCTCTCTCTCTCTCTCTCTCTCTCTCTCTCTCTCTCTCTCTCTCTCTCTCTCTCTCTCTCTCTCTCTCTCTCTCTCTCTCTCTCTCTCACACACACACACACACACACACACACACACACACACACACATACACACACACACACACACGTACACACACACATACACGCACGCACACACACATACATGCGCATGTTAGCAAGCTCACACACGGTGTATGCATGCGCACGCACAAACTCGCACACTCTTACACTATGCACACACTACATAAACACACACACACACACCACACACACACACACACTACACTCACACACACAGGGTTAGATCAAAACAGGCTTTACTTATAGTGGTTGTGACTCAGCTACCTTGCCACCGGATGGCTTGACACTGACTGTTTCTGGTAGATTGGGATAGGACTACAAAAACCAGGGTGTGTCTGTTGGTCTGTTGGGGAAGATTGCAACAGGGATCCGTGAAGTGATACTATCATTAAATGACAGAAAAGATGGAGAATGAAAACAGTTTTTTAAAGACCCACCACATCCATGAGTGAAAATCACGTGTTTCACGCGTTTCTCTCGCTGGTAAGAAAATTTATTTTGACCAAGTGTGACTCCCATGCAAATGCTCCCAAATTCAAAAACGAGACACAAACTTTGAAGACCAGCCTCAATTTGAATTTGAGGAATTTATATACCTACCCAGAAAAAAACAAGACTTAATCTTGCTGAGTCCGTGGGTCTTTAAGATTCCATTGGGAAGAAGAGGGACAAAGAGTTAAAAATTTTATGATTAAAAAAACAACAACAGTACAGTGTATGCCTATTTGAGTAAACATATTTTATTACTGTATTTGCTAAATGTGCCAAAATATTTTCTTTCTGTTGGCTTCATTTATAACTTTAAAAAAATGCCATTGTATTTTTTTGTTTGTTGCCTGAACAGAGGTTGTTGGAAAGCAGACGTGGAGGTGTGACAAGTCAGCAAAATGAGTGAGAGTGCCCAGCTGAATGGGCCGGCCAGCCAGACTGGAAGATTTATTGATACAGTTGGTGGGTAGTCAAGTGTTCAGTGTACCCTGTTAAGTATGCTTGCGGTCTTCTCTGCTGTCTGTCAATTTGAGCTTACTAGTAATGATATACAGTGGAACCTCCCTTGTAAGACCTTCAAAAATCATCCAAAATGAGGTCTTATAAGGGAGGGGTCTTATAAGGGAGGGGTCTTATAAGGGAGGTGATTTTAATGCTTAGAAAGAAGGGCAATGTCTCAGAGAAGTAGGTCTTATGTGGGAGGGAGTCTTATAATGGGAGGTCTTATAAGGGAGGTTCCACTGTAGTAATAAATAATTTCAAGAAAAAAAGGTACCACATTTTTCGGACTATAAGGTATTTTTTTGACTATAAGGCGTTACTTTTCCCCCAGACTGAGACACACTGCGCCCTATAATGTGACTGGTATCGTGATAATATGTGACGGTGTATGGGAAAACCAGACATAATGATTGCTTGTTGATACACAGAAAACCGAATTGAGTAATCTTGTCTGGTTTTTATTTTATAATTATTTGAAGTTTGGCATTCGAAATAGATCATTTGCAGAAATCGGGCATAGAAGATACAATTTTGCCTCTTTGTTTCTATTGACTTGATTTAGAAAACAATGAAATAAACAAAGAAATCATTCAATATTGTCTTTCATGTTGTGGATACTGGTAGAATTAATAAAAATACACATAAATATGCCCTAACTAGAACATTTATATTTTGGGGGTTGTTGACTATTTTGGGCTTTTGCTCAAAAACATTCTGAGCAACTTATGTAGGTTTTTCCCATGCACCATCACATATAGTAAGAAAATATAAATAACAAAATCTGAATTTGGTGTCAAATTTGGGGTGGGCTTATATTCCGAAAAATACTGTATGTTGTCAGCCAGTCTTGACTGAGCTGCGTAAATGGTTTGAGCCTGTGTAAAAATCTAAATTTAACTACACTTTTTTTAATAGTGCGTTTGTACTGTGTGTTTCAGTATTGTGTAATTAGGGTTCACCTCTTATAGAGGAGAATCCTACTGTCTTTCTTGGCTTCTGTTGTTGGTAATACGACTAGTTGTATGCAAAGTGCTAAAGATATCAGTGCATGCTGACAGTACATTTCAAATTTATAAGACCTGTTTGAAGCTTATGTCCTCTTTGATTATTCTATTTGGGCATACTCATCTTTAGTTTAACTCTTCTAACGCCATGTATTTTTTGACATTCTTGGTTGTCCATTTTTGTTTTGGTATTTGGTATAGTCAAGTCACAGAGACTTATTTCTGTGAAATTCAGGCTGCTCTCCTCTGGAGAGCGCGTCGTTGTAAGCGCAGCGCAAATTTTTTTTTTTTTTTTTTTTTTTTTTTTTTTTTTTTTGGGTGGGGTGGGGTGTGACAGGGTGTGTGCGCAGACTTGGGAAACCTAGCTATCAATTTGACCATACCAGGCAGCGGGATTTCTCCCTGCTCTTACCGACTTTCAACTGCCGTGGGATTTTTACGTGCGTAAAGCGCACACGTCAGACTAGCTTTAAGTCCCCATCCGAAGGACTGGACGTTCAGTTCGATTTTCCTGTCAAACTAGAAAGAAAGGGCGAGGCCGGGATTCGAACCTGGGTCACGCACGTTGCAGTCACGCATTACATTTGGCAGGCGAACGTCTTAACCACCCTGGCACCTTTCTCCCATTGCATCTCAACCGACAAGAGGGAAGTAAATATTTTTTCGAGTGTGAATGCGTTGCTTTAACGGCAGAAACAGTAACAAAAGCTCTAAAAACAGACAAACACATGGCAGGGTGCTTGGCAGTACATGTCTTTGCAATTGGTGGGAGTGTAGAGTTATATCTTGGGCGAATAATATTCGCCCTTGGTGCTAGAAGAGTTAAAATGCGCATAAATCCAGTTAACCTTAAGTAAACAGTTTGCTGAAATTATTACAGTAATTACAGGGGAGCAGATTTGCACAACAGGAAATGTAAGGGCGGACACAAATTGTTATTGCCAAGTAATATTGATTCAAAAATCTGTTGCAACATTTGGTGTACCGTATTTTACGGACTATAAGGCGATACTTTTTTCCTAGACTGAGACACCTGCGCCTTACAATGTGACAATGAAACTATTATAACAAAATCTGAATTTTGTGGAAATTTGGGGTGTGTGCCTTGTAGTCCGTAAAATACGGTAGTTAACCCTTTCGCCGCCAGCCACGTTTTAGCCAAAAATTTTCCATTAAACTTACATGGATAGACAAATATTTGTGTCTGAAATATTGGGGATTCTTCTGTGATATATTTGAAATAGAGCCTATCCTTACCTCTCAAAATTAAGAACCCAAGATAATTGAATAACAGACCCTCATTTCAAGACTTTTAAAGACATGGGTGTTCAATCACTGTGGTGCAAAAATGCGACATTGGCGGTGAAAGGGTTAAAGACACACAAAGTTACAGATTTATCATTTCCTTATTGTCAGTTGTCTTCTCAATAATTGTGTAAATATTGATATATTTTTTTATATAAGAAAAGAGTTCTGTTTGTGTGAGGTTTTTTTCTGTTTGTTTGTTTTGCTTTCATAATACCGTATTTTACTGACTACAAGGCGCACCTGATTATCAGGCGCATCCCCAAAATTTTACACAAAATGCAGATTTTGCTATTACCGTATTTTCCGGACTACAAAGCGCACCATTGTGTAAGCCTCACCCCCTGAATTTTTTTTAAATTCTGGAAAAAACAATGATAAAGCCGCATTCAGTGTCTAGGCCGCAAGAGACTGAAAAAGAAAAAAGAAACTGAGAAGACGAGCAGACGAACTCGTTCCAACTTATGGAGTGAGACCGATCACCTAGTTTTAACTTGGAAGTTGACTTCGCATTTACGTGTGCACAGAGTTCGTAAAGATCGACATGATCGCGACTGTTTCAGTTCAAACTTTGATTATAAGCTGCTCAGTGATGACACATGTGCATAAAAGTGGTAAAAATTAGTGGTCAGATCGTGATATCGCTGATTAAATTCTTCAGTTTCGGCATGAGAACGGTTTGTTTTTACCGAGATTGACGATGTCAACACGCACAGGCTGGAGTTGACGACCAGCCTAAAATACGGAAGGGGAAGTATTCACAAATTAGCCGCAATCGTTGTTTTAGCCGCAGGGGTCAAAGTTGAAGAAAAAAGTAGCGGCTTATAGCCTGGAAAATACGGTATAGTTTCTTACTGTATTATCAGTCACATTATAAGACGCAGGGGTCTCAGTCTAGAAAAAAGTATCGTCTTATAGTCCATAAAATATGGTAATTATTTCATGTTGATCATTAATGCTTTCAAATGCAGTTGTCATTCTCTAAATGCTTGTCATCTGATTATTCATGCGCATATTTGTTTTGGTAAATTTATTTGCTAGGCATAGCTACCATGGCATGTCGAATCAGGCATGAAATGCTTTCTCTCTGGGTGGAAAGTGACAGGACGTGAATAGACTTAATGAGAGTTGGAAGTGGACTGTTGTTACTGGAGTCAGAAAGACTTGTAATCTCAGGAATTTATTAGCTTTTCCTTTTTGTTTTAATCTCAGGAATTTATTAGCTTTTCCTTTTTGTTTAATCTCAGGAATTTATTAGCTTTTCCTTTTCTGTTTTCTGTAGGAAAACGTAATGTTTAATAAATTAATTTGGAAGGGCTGGCAGTTAAGTTGCAAAGAAGATAATGTTATTTGTATAAAGTTGTCTGTGTTTTTGTGCATGTTCGTCTGTGTGTGTTTTTCAGCTTTTATACAGTATTTATCAGCCTGTATTCCCGACGTTTTTCTAATGGTGTCCTTGCTAACTCCCCAGAGGAAGGATGACAAATACAATCTGAAATGTTACAATAAAACAGTGTTCATTTTCATGTATGCTGGATATGGATCTGGTGCAATATTATATGTCACAGACGATAGTCATTTGCTGTTATGCAAATGATCGTAGACCCTAATGACCCTGAATACATCAAAAACCTACATCTGTATGTCTGTGTCTATCAGTATGTCTATATGCATGTGTCCGGTATATTACTAATATTTTTGTAAATGATCACAAACCCAGACCCTGATGACCCTGAATACATCAACTGATAAAGAACCTGTCTCAGTATCACTATCAGCATGGTTGCAACTTTTCCTGGTATACAAGGATTTCCTGTTTTTGAATTTTACCAGAAAAGGAAGTTGAATTTTACCAGAAAAGGAAGTTCCCTTCTTTTTTTTAAGGTTTGTCAAGCAAGATCTTTGTATGTCGACTGTATTTTTCAAACTCTTTAAAATAAGCATTTGTATAAATTGTGGGGAAAACAGACTAAAATACCTTCATAAATCAATTTTTGCTTCAGCTACAGGGGGACATTACCCCTGGACCCCGGCCTTTCAGGGTTTTTTCATTTTGTGTAGTTGCACCCATGTATCGGTATCAGTGTAAAGTTTTTCTTCAAAATCAGGGGGTCAGAATCATCGCATGAAATATGCCTATGGATTTTTTAGAGGGTCACCTGGTCATTTTAAAGGGTCTCTTTTTAAGAATGAAATAGTGAGGCCAAGAGAGGAGATAACGAAATTGAGTAAAGGGTGAATACTCTCTTTCTAATTAACTCCCCTCCACCAAAGTTGATTACGAAGCCAATCATCTTAAAGTGTGTGGGTCAGAACCAAGGTGAGACAAACAAAGCATCATTCTTAAAAAAAAGAATGTGCCAAGTTAGCCTTTATGACCCTCCACCCACACATTACACATCAACAATGGTGGAGAGGACAACATACTCTTGGATATATGTTGATTTGTTTGTATATTTATCCTCTCCACCATTGTTGATGTGTGCTGTGTGGGTGAAGGGTCTACTGGTTGGGTGAAGGGTCATAAAGGTGAACTTGAACTTGATAAAGGGTGTGGCCTGGTGAACATTTGTTACGCTTTTTTTTGGTGGCGCACTTACCTGAAATCCAATGCGTCGGATGGGAGGCTTGAGTGCCATAGACGCTCATCTATGCATAATAATTAACACTGTCTGTGTCTGTATGTCTTCTACATGCATGTACAGCATAGTACACTTAACATGAAATTGAGGGGACAGATATTGTTTTTTGCGCTAACCAATAAAGAGGAGTTTCGTCATTTCAAACAGATTTTTGTGGGTTAACCAATATTTCATGTTATCCAGTTTTGTGTTGAGTGTACTCTCCTCTGTACACTGTGTGTTGACATCACTCTCTACTCTTGACTTTATCTGTTTTCTATCTATCTAAATAAAGCAGTAGAGCTGTCTGTCCAGAAACAAAGGGAATGAACTGTACTGGTATTGGTTGGTTTCTTTGCAGGGGTTTTCCTCCTTGATCTGCGAGAGAGAGAGAGAGTGTGTGTGTGTGTGTGTGTGTGTGTGTGTGTGTGTGTGTGTGTGTGTGTGTGTGTGTGTGTGTGTGTGTGTGTGTGTGTGTGTGTGTGTGAGAGAGAGAGAGAGAGAGAGAGAGAGAGAGAGAGAGAGAGAGAGAGAGAGAGAGAGAGTGAGTGAGTGTGTGTGAGAGAGAAAGAGAGGTTATTCCCAGGTGAAGCTTGTCGTTAATAGATTGCTTGTCTTTAATAATTTATGTCAGACCCCGATGACCCCGAATACATCAAGAACCTGCAGCGGCCAGCGGAGGTGAAGGAGGACATGAAGCAGATGGAGGGTCGGTCCAGGGTGAGCGTGGTGCTCAACTCCCAGGCCTTCAAGGAGGAGCTGGAGGAAGTCATCCAGGAGCAGCTCCGCCAGGGAGGACCCGCCTCCATCTTCGCCCTGCAGCAGATCTCCGACCTCCTCATGCCCGGCGGGGGCCCGTCCAGGGGAGGACCCTCTTCGTTTAGCAGATGTGAGGGGGACAGCATTATTTTAGAGAGACAGAGAGAGAAAGAGAGAAAAAAAAGAGAGACTCAAATTCAAACTCAGAGAGAGAACCCTTTCACCGCCAAAGTCGCATTTTAGCACCACAGTGATTTAACACCTATGTCACTAAAAGGCATCAAATTGGGGTCTATTATCCAAAGACCCTATTGTCTTAGTTTTGGGAATTCGGAAGTAAGGATAGACCTAATTTTTATATACGTCACAGAAGAATCCCCAATACTGCAGATAGATTTTGTTCTCTACCCAGGTAAATTTAATGGAATTTTTTGGCTGAAATATGGCTGGCGGTGAAAGGGTTAAGTAATAGCAAAAAGCCTGAATATACTAAGAGTGAAAATTCTGCAGCTGACTTAAGCCTCTTTTTTTTTTTTTTGCTCCCACCCTTTCACTTACACTACATGTGGGGATCATTGTGAACTCATTCACTGCCTACTGTTACCATGCTTAACATTTCTTGGTGAAGTTTTTCACCTCCCCCTCTCCTGTGAGAAAGTTGTCTTCGTTCTTTGCAAGGTTGGTAGGCTGCAAAGAAATCACTCTTTATATTTAGGCTTTTTGGTAATAGTGTCTGTTTTGAAAGGTGTTCTCGTAGTGACTTTCTTATGTAGAAATCTTAACAGATTTTGGACCCTGGGTATTGCTTTTTCATTAAGCAGATGTAAGGGAAGAGGATCATTAACCCAATGACTCCCAACCATTCGAACCGGGAATCGATCCCAGTTCCCGAGAGATGGGAATTAACTCCGAACGTCACACCAAATATTTTCATTAAAAAAATCACCCAGAATAAAGTCTAACTCACATTTCATTTCTGAATGATGCATATTGAATAGCAATGATGATATTATTATTCCAAAGCTAACACACTGTCGCACAACTAACCATGAATTGGAATAAAAAAATTCCGTAATGGCACTCCGAGCATCGCGCCGAGTCAATACTGCATCACGTCACGTGGAAAGAAGAAAAAAATTTGGGGTCACATCGAAAAATCCATTCAAAAAGACTAGTGGGTGCTTTCCCTTGCTGTAAGAACCAAAAACGGACCAGCGAGAGTCAGGAACAGGAAGAACTAACTTAGTATATTGCATTGTGGGTAGGGAGAAAGTGAAAGTGAACGTACTAGACCTGGCGTTCAAAATTCGGTCGAATTTGGCGTCTGTGTCCTAGAGAGGGTTAAAGTGTTCTTGTTAGCGTCTTCTACAATGTATAGGATATGTATGCTAAGTTTAAGCTATTGCAGCAGATCTCTGGTCTCCTTATGCCCGGCGGGGGTCCGTCCAGGGGAGGCCCCTCCTCGTTTAGCAGATGTGAGGGGAAAGCATTTAAGTAATAGTGTCTCTTCTGAAAGGTGTTCACGTGATGACTTTCTTATGTAGGAATCTAACATATTTTGGACCGTGGATATTCCCATGGATGCAACCTTGCCTTGGATACAAGGCGGCACCTGTTTTTCAAAATTTTGACCACCAAAAAAATTTGATCCAAAGTTCAAGGGGAAAAAAGTGTTGAATTCTCACTTTACAAGCCTGGAATAAGCTTCATATTGAGTATGATTTTGCTTTTTCTTCAGATTCAGGGGGGCGTTGCTGGACCCCTGCCTTGCCTGGTTTTTTATTTTCTCCAGTTGCATCCATGATATTCCCTTTTCATTAAAAGATTAAAACAAAATTAGTTTGGAATCAAGATTTTTTTCCCATGATGCACTGTGTACAAAGAGTAAAAGGACTGTCCTCGACTAACTATTCTAAATTACTGCATAGCTGCATAGCTACTGGACATCTTTTCAAGTAAAGTGCTTTCAAGACAAGATTATCATACTTTTTTAAGTCACAATTTTAAAAACAAATACATGTTCACCTTTTTAGTTGTTGACTCATTCAGGGCTGCCAACCGTCCCTGCGTAGCCTTTGTCCCGGATTTTTGCGAAAAGCATGACCCGTCCCGTTTGTCCCGATTTTTGAATGACCGTCCCGGAAAATCTATAAAATCGTGGAAGCGTGCATTTTTTCCGCCTGTCTACCGCTTACGTAGCGCTAGGTTTCGGTTCACGCCACAGATCATGGTTTGTGCCTATTTTTATCATACGCTATCGACTTCTTTACAGAGAGTTATTCTGATTGGTTAAATCTTCAGTGAAATCAATTCTCATTGGCTGTTGTAGCCAAATTTTCATTGGCTGTTGTAGCCAGTTAATCAAGGTTGAAAAAATGGCGTCTAAACGGTCATGTGAAGATGATTCTTCTTCTAAGAAAGAAAAAGTTTCAAAGCGTTCCTGTTTATTTCGAGAGACATGCATGGATAAAATGGCCTTTCATTGTGTCAGAAAGAAAAGGCGAAACTTACGCTTTTTGTGAAATTTGTGCGTGTGATTTTTCGATAAAGTCTGGTGATAGGGATGATGTGCGCCGTTGTTATGTCAAGTTGTGGTGGGTACTGTACTTAATTTCTGATCATTATTAAAATGTCCCTGAAAATCAGGCTGTGTCCCTGATTTGAGAGTCGTTTGTCCCTGATTCACAGATTTAGGGTTGGCAGCCCTGCCCTTTGTATGTGGGCCCATCAATGTCCTTACTGTTGTAAAACAGCAACTGAGCGATGGATTTACAGGAATCTTTTACATGTCTGTAAACCACGCTTCTCTGATATATTTGGCTTTGATTAAAGTACTTTTTAGTACTCCGACAGACCGAAGGCGTTGATCTGTGAAATCGATGCTTTTTGCAGGCCTTAGACAGGAGAATATTCTCATTTTTCTAACTTCTGCTTTAATAACAAGAATAACCCCCAAAAGCATGGGATCAAGTTGGGTCCGGGGAGTGAGTGGGGAAGAACTTGGGATCTTACTTATCTGGGTAGGTCATAGTGACCTTGACCCAGAGAAGACTCATTTTCATGAAGTAGCAGGGTTCTACTACTAGTGCCGACGGCTGAGCGCTGCTCATGTACATAGTTCATCAGTTTGTGAAAAATGGTTTCCACATATTAATGAGCAGTGATTGCCTACTTGTCTGCTTAATGATGACAATGACAGGACCAGTGGTATTGTACAAACTGAAGAAAATCACTTCCGGTTCTTGAAATACTGCTGTGGAACACATTTTAAAACTGGATCAGCAGACACCTATGTCTGATACACTTGATTGGGATGCCATAAAAGTATACACAAGTTTCAACTTTTGTGATCACATCACAGAAGGATTTGGGGTCATATGGCCCATTAATTGGGAGAACATTTAGTTAACATTTTACCCACCGTTTTTTCATGTGTTTGTTTTGTAAGTAGGGTATCTATCTTCTGGGACAGTTTCCAGGGCAAAGATTTGTCGCAGAATGTTGGCAATTTACCAAATGATAGGGTACACAGTAGGCTTACTTTTTAAACAAAAATGAATGTAATGTCTGCTTCTAGTGCTTTCATCTAAAGAAAAGTTTGTTTGTTTATGACTGTCAATAATCACTTTCTCTGGCTAGTGTCTTCAAAGTCGGTTTTCCCAGTTTCAAAAAGCTCTATCCATTTAAAAACTATGCAACAGGACACACAAGGCTGCCCATATACAAAATCCAAATCCACATACATTTTCGCCAACTCGTTTGTAAGTTTCTGACTTGTAAAGTTGTAGAAATAAATTCGCTACTTTGTTAGATCCATTTTTTTTACAGGTTCAGCTGCAAACATGTCTTTATTGCTGACTTTCAGAAAATGACATGACTGATTTTCAAACTGCATGTTAAAAGCAGAAGGGTTGAATTTGGTGATGTATAATTTTTATGCATGTATCATTGTATGGACAAAAGCAAGCATAGGACATTATTTATTGATGTACCCATGTATTTGATTTGTTTTCAGCTTCACCAGTCATTCCAATCAATGATATCAGAGGAGTGGAAACTTTCGGTTATAGCAAGCAGGAGAAAGTGCTGAGATGCAAAGTGGCTGCTTGCTATCGGCTCATTGACCTGTTTGGGTGGGCAAATGGAATCTACAGCCTCATCAGTGTAAGTCATTTATTCAGTATGTCGCTGTTTAAGAGATGGCTTAGAAAAAAAACAAGCAGTTTGTAGCTGAAGAGCATATGTTATTACAAAAAAACCTTAACCTTTTCACCGCCAGGTTTGCCTTTGGCATACCCATGTTACTAAAAGGGCATCATTTTCTTATGTACCGTATTTTACGGACTACAAGGCGCACCTGATTATAAGGCGCACCCCTCGAATTTAACACAAAAATCAGATTTTGGTACTCTATTTTCTTACAATATTATCAGTCACATTATAAGGCACAGAGGTCTTTGTCTGGGGAAAAAGTATCGCCTTATAGTCCGTATAATATGGTACTTAATTTTGTGAAATAAGGTTATGCCTTAGTTTATTCGTGTCATAGAGGAATCCCCAGTATTTACTGCTGGTGCTTTTTTATATCTAGGTAAATTTGACAGAAATGTTTGGCTGAAAATGTCTGGCATTGAAAAGGTTAAACGAGGTTGACTCTTTCGGATAACAGATTGTGTTGCAGAAGGTTATTTAACCCTTTCACCGCCAGCCATCTTTCAGCCCAAAAATACCATTAATTTTAACTGTATACAACAAAAATAATTCTGCAATATTTCTAATTCCTCTATGTGACATATACAAATTAGGCCTATCCTTACCTCCCAAAATTAAGTAAATAGGGTCTTTGGGTAACAGGCCCTGGTTTGATGCCTTTTAGTGACATGGGTGTTAAACCACTGTGGTGCTAAAATGCGACGTTGGCGGTGAAAGGGTTAAAGCAATAACAACGGATGCTTTGCTGTGAGGGACTGTGATTAACCCTCTTGCATTTATTCCGTCCGAAACCGCCCATTCGGAAGTTACCTCTGTGTATTCATGCCGCCCCAAAACTCCCGTATCTTCCCCCCACTCTGAGACCCCTCTGATGGCATTTTCATAATACACAAAGTTCTGGCTTGTTAACTCATTCGCATCGCAACGATTTTGAATTGTTAAAAGAACTCACAAATCACTACAGCCATACACACGAACAAAATATATGCAAACAAAAGGAGAAATGAAAGAAGATTACAGGTTTTTACTTCAGGTTTAGACATAGGGAAGTGGTAGATCAGACTTTTTTTATATATAGACTTTATATAGAAAAACTCTACACCGATTGGTTTCCCCACAACAAACCACTACAAAAGCAAAGTCAGAGGCAACATTGTGGTCTAAGGGAGTGAAGCGAGTTTAGAAGTGACCAAGGTATGATGTGCACACATATTTACTTCCCTTGAAGCAAATGCATCAAATTGACAGCTATCTATTAATTCTGGACATATATGTCCGGAACGACTTGAATGAGTTAATCATACTGTGAAGAAGCTCCTCACTTGCAAATGATGTGATACAGTGGAACCTCCCTTATAAGGCCTTCAAAAATCATCATAAATGAGGTCTTATAAGGGAGAGGTCTTATAAGGGAGGTAATTTTAATATTTACAAAGAAGGACAATGTCTCAGAGAAGTAGGTCTTGTATGGGAGGGAATCTTATAATGGGAGGTCTTATTAGAGAGGTTCCACTGTAGTAACTGTATGGAGCTCTGTGTGATTCAAAAGACAAGATTTTCCCGAACATGTGTGAAAGAATCTGAGCACTAGAAGGTTTTTTTCAGTAGCAAATGCGAATGCCAGACGGTTAAATGTTAATTACAAGTTGTTATAGTTAAGCTGGCTCTCACGGGTCACGGGAATGAAAAACTGAAAGTCTTGCTAAGCATATTTAAGTTGAGTAGGTGGTGTGTGTGTAGGTGTGTATGCGTGTGTGCGTGTGTGCGTGTGTGTGTGTGTACGTGTGTGTGTGCGTGTGTGTACGTGTGCGTGTGTGTGCATGCGTGTGTGTGTGGGCACACGTGTGCGTGTGTGTGTGTGTAACTTTTCCCTTTTAACAAATACCAGACATGCCTCAACACTCGCTGTAAGTTAAAATGTTAAGCCTCTTAGTAGCCTAGAACTGTTTCCCATAATGGGGGTGGGTGTTGAGATATGTCAATGTTTTTATAATATAAAACAAAATAATGAATTCTTTAGAGTTGGTGTTAATACCTCTTTGTAAGTTTAACCAAACAAAATTAATAAACTTTTGTGGAAAAAAAGGAAAAACGAGTAAATCAAACTGAAACCCTCACCCTAATGGCTATAATTATCATGAATGCTTCTGTAAAAGGTGAAAGGAATACTTTTTTGTGTGAAATGTTATCGTGCGCGGGCTTGTATTAGTTCTAAGCACTTCAGTTAACACTTGAGTTATCTGTCCAATTGCTGTGACCTTTGAATGCAGTCCCACTTCATGCTTCCTGTTGCCAAGATTATCTCTGAAAAAAGCACAATGCTTTATCATTTTTTTTCTTTTTCTGTTTTTAACTTTAGAATCTGCTATTGTTTTCAAGGCTTGTAATGATTTTTTTTTTTTGCTATACAGTGGAACCTCCCTTATAAGACCTTCAAAAATCATCCAAAATGAGGTCTTAAAGGGAGGGGTCTTATTTGGGAGGTAATTTTAATACTTGCAAAGAAGGGCAATGTCTCAGAGAAGTAGGTCTTATATGGGAGGGAGATGATGAAAATGATGTTTTACGTCCTCTCGGTCATAGACACATATGGGACATTTGTAAATACAAAGATGGTGGGAACAATGCTGGAGGCAATGCCCGGAGGCAGTACGAAACCAGTAAAGTCCCGATTTTTTAAAATTAATACAGATAGCTGTAGCAGTGACCACGCCTCGGTTAAACCGAATCGGCTATGGCACCGCCACAAGTGTATAACATAACGTTAATAGATCTTAGACCGAAAAAAGAAAAGAAGCATGTATGTGTATGATTAAGTGCAAATGTATGTGTTGTTTTGAATACCTCCCCTTTACTTTGTGTCCTTTCTGACATTTGCGAACAGTTACCATCACAGGCGTACGCTTATTCACTTTACCTCCTGCCTGTCAGTCCCATGGCGCATGGCATATATTATGACAGGGTTCACAGTTGTTGGGAAAGTTTGGGAAGGTTTGGGGAAAATGGACTTCATTTTCAAGGCCCATGAAAGTTCGTGAAAAATGAAAAACCAAGAGTAGTGTCTTTGAAAGTTTGTGAATTTTGAGCTACTGTCAAATCTTTATCAATCTGCCCCCCCCCCCCCCCTATCGCCCAGGACCATAATTTTGAATCATCGTGCCAAGAAAAAAATTATAATTATGAAATAAAATGAATATTTTTATGCATACGATCTTTCGATTTTTTACCGGAATTGACGTGAGTTGCTTCCCTTTAAAGACATCCGATCTTTACGCGTAGCGCACAATTGCTGGGCAAATGTGTCTTCAGTGAGCTATGGCTCGAAAATTCTGCATATAAAGTATGGCTGAGAAATGATGCAACCAACAAGTGCTCAGCATATTGTGCCGCTTTCCGAAAAACCTTCGATTTGGGAAAACCCTAAAGTTGGGCTTTGAAAGTTTGTGAAAAGTTTGGGAAAATTAGGATGCTGTTTGGCTATGAACCCTGTATGAGCATGGCATATATTATGAGCAAAATTATGTCTTTTTGAGGATGTTATAGCTTGCAACTCTGGAAGGCAGATTTTTGCTTTAGAACAATCAATAGGAATATATCTTTAACTCATTCAAGTCGTTCCGGCCATATATGTCCGGAATTAATGGATGTCAATTTGATGCATTTGCTTCAAGGGAAGTAAATCTGTGTGCACACCATACCTTGGTCACTTCTAAACTCGCTTCGCTCCCTTAGACCACAATTTTGCCTCTGACATTGCCTTTGTAGTGGTTTGTTGTGGGGGAACCAATCGTTGTAGAGTTTTTCTATATAAAGTCTATATATATATAAAAAAAAAAGTCTGATCTACCACTTCCCTGTGTCTAAACCTGAAGTAAAAACCTGTAATCTTCTTTCATTTCTCCTTTTGTTTATGTATGTTTTGTTTGTGTGAATGACTGCAGTGATTTGTGATTTTTTTTAATAATTCAAAATCGTTGCGATGCGAATGAGTTGAACCATGATTATGGCAGATCGACTCTAACGTGTCTCTTTTCTATTTTACAAGTAAAAAAAAAATAAAAAAAATTCTCCAACATTAAAGCGGTTAAGAAGGCTGATGTACAACGCTGTGGCTAGATTTCCCCAACCCCCCCCCCCCCCTCCTCCCCCTGTCTCCCCCTCCCCCCCCCCCATTTTTTTTTATATAAAATGGGTACGTGCTGTGCTTGCGGCGATACGCTATCCGTGGGAGAGCAGCCCAAATTTCACAGAGATAAGTCTCCGTGACTATAATATACTAAATACCAAATACAGTATAAGACTCCCTCCCACATAAGACCTACTTCTCTGAGACATTGCCCTTCTTTGTAAGTATTAAAATTACCTCCCTTTAAGACCCCTCCCTTAAAGATCCCTCCCTTATAAGACCCCTCCCTTACAGACCCCTGCCTTATAAGACCTCGTTTTGGATGATTTTGGAAGGTCTTATAAGGGAGGGGTCTTATAAGGGAGGTAATTTTAATACTTACAAAGAAAGGTAATGTCTAAGAGAAGTAGGTCTTATGTGGGAGGGAGTCTTATAATGGGAGGTCTTATAAGGGAGGTTCCACTGTGTCACTTTTCGCTTCGTTTTGCTTCCAGGTTCGCCTGAGTCAGGACCAGGAGCAGTTCCTGGTGAACCCTTTGGGCATGTTCTACTCTGAGACGACGGCCAGCACGCTGGTCAAGGTGGACGTGCGGGGGGAGGTGGTGGACACGGGCTCCACGGGGCTGGGCATCAACAAGGGGGGCTTCACCCTGCACTCCGCCATCCACCAGGCGCGCCCGGACATCCGCTGCGTCGTCCACCTCCAGACCCCATCCGTTGTGGCCGTACGTACAGTTCCTACTACTACTACTACCAAAGACTGTATGGGGGAAAACAAGCATCCGGTCTCTTTTCCCTATATGAGTAGTGAGGACAGAAACACTGGTTATGTCCCTTTTAAACGTGACACATTTACACGTCGATAGGCCAGTTGAATTCTCCGTTCAAATTCCAGTCTGAGGTTTTGGATAGCCGCCGCTGTGAATGGTGTGTAACTACCCCACTAACGAGAACTCTATCAGCTTGGGTCGCTGTAACTCTTAAGTAGTCCATCTTACCCTTTTAGAATCTTTGCTACTACTGCAGTGGAACCTCCCTTATAAGACCTTCAAAAATCATCCAAAATGAGGTCTTACAAGGGGGGTAGAATCAGCATGCGAGATATGCCTCTAGATTCTTGGGGGGGGGGGGGCACCTGAATAGGGGAGGGGGTGTGCGTGTCTTTCTTTATATTTCTTCATTCTGTTTTGAAAATGTGTGCATAGGTGAAAATGTGCAACATTTACTGTGCCATTGGAGTAGAAACTCCATGCGTTCATGTTTTTTTAATATAAGCTGAAACACAATTTCATTTTTTTTATTGACATTTTGCTCATGTTCTAATGTTGATGGTGATTGATTGAAACCGAGCGCATAGTCTAGTGCTGGGGTCAGAGTATTTTGAGGGGTAATTGTCTAAAAGTGTTATCACAAAAGGAAAAAAAAGAAGGGTGATAACACGTTTAGGCAATTACCCCTCGTTTGTCCTCTTCAAGCGCGCACCACTTGTTCATTTTACACTGAAACGGAAGCGTTTGGACCCGATTAGTTCAACTCGTTCCTGCTTTCAAGCGTACCTGTTTGTTTTATGGCAGGTGTCTGCTACCAAGTGTGGTCTGCTGCCCATGTCTCAAGAAGCGTTAGTCTGTGGCAAAGTGAGTTACCACGATTACCGCGGTGTCTTGACCGACCAGGAAGAGAGGGACCATCTGGCTAGGAACCTGGGAACTTTCAACAAGGTGGGTGGCTCTGACCCGGTGCGGTAATCTTGACTGTGTCTTAAAACGGTTAGCGCGGGTAGCCGTATGTAAACCTTGTGTTGTGTGTGTTCTGTGTGGGTGGGTATATGTGCTTGCATGTGTACGGGTGTATGTGTGCGCAGGAGAGATTGTGTTCGGCTAGAGAGAGGGGGGGAGTGAGTGTGTGCGAGTATGCGTCTGTGAGTGTGAGTGCACATGTGTGTTTTGTCTATGTGAGTGCGTGTGTGTGTGTGTGTGTATGTGCGTGTGTGTGTGTGTGTGTGCGTGCATGCGCGCGTGTTTGTACTAGTATATGTTTGAGTAAGTGTGTGTGCGTTTCAGTGAGAATGTGTTTTCTGTGTGTTTGATGAAATGTGTGTGGGTCTGTGTGCAAGAACGTGTTCACTCGCGTGCGTGCACGTACGTTCGTGTGTGTCTGTTGTGCGTGTGTGAGTGTTTCAATGCTGATTGTAAAGCGCTTTGTGCTCGATAAAAAGCGCTATGTAATTGTCCGTTTATTATTATTATTAAACTTGACTAAACTCCCAAAAAACGATTGGCAGTTTCTTCTCATTTACATACTCTACTGCCCGTGTTAACTGTTTAAGATGCACTGATGAATAGCATACTATGTATTTTGTGTGAAATCTCGGTTTGGTTAGAGATGATTTCAAAAATGTTTAATTAATCATTTGATACTATGGTCTTTTTTTTTTTTTAATTAAATTTTTTTTATGTTGATTATTTTTATTGCAATATACAAAATTTCCCCATTCATTCCTTGCTTATTAAATACTTATAGGTCACTCGAAGTTACAGATTTGAGTAATTACACTCCCCGTGGGGATACCGGGGGGTCTTTCGTAAAAATAGTTCCCCCACCTTCTGGAAGTTCTGTGCTTGTAACTTCCTCTTGTCTTTCACTCTCTTTGACTCTGCCTTTTCCCTTTGCTTTCTATCATCTACTATCTTTCTGACTTATTGGCCCATTCTCCTGCCTTTTTTCCAAAAGCATCTTCCAATCTTTTAGCTCCTCCGAAATCGGAATGTGTCGGCTGTACGCAGAGGGGGGAGACCAGTACAAACTGAAAATCGGACACATACGTACCTTACCCATTATGGTCTTATGGCCTGGGAACGCATAAGAAGAAGAAGAAGAAGAAGAGTAATTATGACAGAATGTGTTCAGAGTCATCTGTGGGTTTAAGCTTCTCTTATAAACATTTATAACATAGTTGTGTCTCTTTTGTGTGTTGTTCATTAGATTTCAAAACTATGGTATTAAAAATGTTTTTGATGCCTCTTGTTGTTATGTGTACGGTTAATATAGAAGTAGCTCTCTCTGTGGTCAATCACGCGGATACGGTGGCAGGACTGCATTGCCAACCAAGAGGTCCTTGATAGAGCCAGCATGACGACCATCAAAGCGAAAATCCTCCAAGCTCAGCTTCGTTGGACTGGCCACGTCGAGTCCAGGATCCCTCTTCAGTTTCTCTACGTTGAGCTGACACAACGCAGCCGCACGCAGGGTCACCCTAAGAAGAGATACAAGGATAATCTCAAGGCCAACCTCAAATGGGCAGGGCTCCAGCCTCGTCAGCTTGAAGCTGCTGCAGCCAACAGCCAACCAGCTGGCGTGCCCTAAGAAGAGATACAAGGATAATATCAAGGACAACCTCAAATGGGCAGGGCTCCAGCCTCGTCAGCTTGAAGCTGCTGCAGCCAACAGCCAACCAGCTGGCGTGCCCTAAGAAGAGATACAAGGATAATCTCAAGGCCAACCTCAAGTGGGCAGGGCTCCAACCTTGTCAGCTTGAAGCTGCTGCAGCCTACAGCCAACCAGCTGGCGTGCCCTAAGAAGAGATACAAGGATAATCTCAAGGCCAACCTCATATGGGCAGGGCTCCAACCTCGTCAGCTTGAAGCTGCTGCAGCCAACAGCTAACCAGCTGGTGTGCCCTGACCAGGAGAGCAGTGAAGAGTTTTAAAGATGATCGTTGGCAGCGCCTGGCAATAGCACGAGAGGGGCGTCACGGAGCTGCATCTGTCCCTATCACAGCTGGTGTTCTATGTCCCCGCCTGTAATCGCATGTGCAGCTTCTGAGTTTGGTCTCCGAAGCCACATGCGCATCCACCGATGGAAGGCACAGCGAGAATGTCATCCTCGGACCCGAGGGACGACCATGATGATGATTAATATAGAGTAGAAAGGGGGGTTGTGTTCTCCTTAAAATGTCGCAAGCATGACGTGTTTCTCTACAATCTCTTACTATTTGAAGGTGGGGTACACGCATTCCCCACCAACGCGCAGACCTGTTTCTGCTCTAGAGGTTTTTAAAGATAGGAAGAAACTTTGTCAGCTAGAATCTAGTTGTGCGTCTGCTGTTTCAGGTGATGTTCATCCGCAATAACGGAGTGGTAGCGTGTGGTGAGACGATAGAGGAAGCTTTCCACTATGCCTTCAATGTCATGGCTGCTGTTGATACGCAGGTACGCTGAACTACATTACTATGTACATTTTGATAGAGTGATATGCTTTTTGGCTCACTCATGTCAACAAAGTGAGTATATTCTCATTATGACTTTGTCATACATGTCTTATGTAAATAATTTATGAGTTTGTTAAAAACTTTGAAGCAATTAAAATAACATAAAAAAAAGGATTATATAAAAAGGAAGACATGTTCATGAAACAATGACAGTAAGGTGCTGACAAGTGGCAGAGAGGTCCTCCGAGGGTGCCACCATGTACTTCCAATGACAGGCCCAAGGAATATACTTTTTCTCTTTACCTTGACTCAAACGCTCAAAAGGCATGGACTGATAATCAAAACTGAGCTCACTGTAAGAGCAGAGAGTGCTGACTTTGAGATTAAAAACTAAATTTCTATGTTTTTATATGAAGTGATGAAGATGATGCTATGGAGTTTCATTTATTCAAATTTCAATATACATCTTTTCGGGCAGATGTTTTTTTGTTTTTTTTAGAATCTTGTCTGTACACTTTGCATATTTCTTTCAAAGCATGATCCAGTTGACCAAAATTATGCAATCAAACCTTCACCCAAATGACTGTCCGAAACTATGACGTATAGTGTTGTTATACTGGAGACTCTTTTAGTAATGAATAAGTACAGAATAAGGCCGGGTTCACATTAGACGCGTAAGTTCCGTACGGAAAACCCTAAATAAGTAGAAGAAAGAAGGATAAAAGTTTGCGCATATAGGGTTAATTCGGATACGTGCGCAAATCTTTTCCCTTCTTTGTTTCACTTGTTTATGGATTGCGCACAGGTTTCCGCATGGAATATCCGCTTATGTGTGTACACGGCCTTAAACTGCAAGGTGGTGGTCATACTGGACATACTTTTAGCAATAAATATGTAGAGAATAAGACTGTCCTGACTACTACCAGGCTGTGAGCGATTCTGGGATGCCCGCAGGGCTCCCAGGGACCCCCATTTGGGGGTCTATGAAGCACTAAAATTCTCAAGAACCCTCTAAAAGAATGTGCAGGGGGTCCCACGGATGCACTACAAAATTCTTTTTAGCAGTCTAGGACCCTCTATGCTGTAAGTGAAGGAGTCCCTGGGACCCCTTGTTTTGCGGGACGATTGGGAGCCCTGGCCCGTTAGGCGTGGTGGGACTGTCCAACAGAAGGAGAGGTGGTTTGTTGTTCAGGTGAAGGCCATGCCGGTGGGTCTGGACAACCTGGTTCTGGTGGACGAGGAAACCCAGGCCAAGACTCAGGTGGGCGGGAGCACCGACTCCTCTGGCCGCAAGTGGAGGTGTGGAGAGCTGGAGTGGGAGGCACTCATGCGCACCCTCGACAACTCGGTAAGGGACTGAATTAGATTGTTTATACACCAATCAATCAATCAAATCAATTTATTGTCTTCAAACAGAAGATATTTGTTATCCAGCTTGCACATAAAATACAGAATAAATAATGAAAACATTTAATTAACTGGTCAGTTACACAACATGCATTGAAGAAGACAATTCTACACAAACAAAATAGGCACAAGTAGATAACATGGAAACAATGAAAGTTAACAGGAGCACACACACACACACACACACACACACACACACACACACACACACACATGTATGCTTGTAACTTTCTCTGTCACTCTCTTTGACTCTGCCTTTTCCCTTTGCTTACTGGTCACCCGCTATCTTTCTGCCTTACTGGTCCATTCTCCTGCCTTTGTTGTGGAAACTCTTTGTCGTTTGTATTAATAGTTACCCACCTTCTGGAAGTTCTGTGCTTGTAACTTTCTCTAATCTGTCACTCTCTTTGACTCTGCTATTTTTCCTTTGCTTACAGATCATCCGCTATCTTTCTCAGCCTTACTGGTCCATTCTCCTGCCTTTGTTCTGGAAACTCTTACAACAGATTTTCTCTGGCCAAAGACGGACATGCTGGGCCTAACTGTTTCTTAGGCGCATGATAGCAGCATGACGCATTTGCGCTCATATGACAGGAAACTGAGGAGTCAATGATGACGAAGAAGAAGAAATTGTTTATCATGGCAATAGCTGCAGAACCCATGCCTCCTTTTTCTCATTAATGTTCAGGTATTTGTTGATGTTGTTATTGGTGCACCCTGGCTGAAAGACTCCAGGGATCATCCCAACAGCCAAAGCACTTGAACACTGGTACAAATGCATCAGCTAGGGTTGAAAACATTACGCATACGGCTTATGCGTACGGCCGATTTTGATTACACCGCCACGTAGCCACACTCCATCTTCAAGGAATTTGGAGACTGATGATGCTATGCTAGGAGCTTGTCCTGGCTAAAGACAATCCCCACATAACTATGCAGAGCATACATACATTTTGATGTAACCTTGGTGTTCTAGCCTATGTGCATGTATATGTCAATTGGTCTGACATAGTCTTTTAAGCCAAGGCAGGTTCATGTATTTAGGTGTGTGTGCTTTTTTTTTTCTCTTCGCTGATCTTCTGTCATCTACACCAACTGCTGTTGCGTGTTGTAGGGGTACAGGACAGGGCACGTGTATAACTATAAGCAGCCCCTGATGAGAAGGAGAGAAAACTGTCCATAAGGGTCTCTGACCGATTGGACACTAATCTCATCATCATCATGGAGAAAACCAACGCTGATGTTCAATGGTCAACTTAGGACGCTGAATTGACCGCCAGGGGGCAATCAAACCAGTAGGGGCTTGGCATGTGATATTCTTAGTTGGGAGTAGTGGGAGAGAGAGAGGGAGGGACTCATCTCCCCCTCTCTCTCTCTCTCTCTCACTACCCTCAACTAAGAATATTTCGCTCCCTTCCTCTCTCTCTCTCACTACCCCCAACTAAGAATATCACGCTCTCTCTCTCTCTCTCTCTCTCTCTCTCTCTCTCTCTCTCTCTCTCTCTCTCTCTCTCTCTCACTACCCCCAACTAAGAATATCACGTGCTAAGCCCCTACTGGTTTGATTGCCCCCTGGCGGTCAAATGCGCATCCTAAGCTGCTCATTATTTACTCCATGTTGCTGTTGAGGAGAGAACCAACACTGATGTTCTGTTATTTACTCCATTTTGCTGTTGAGGAGAAAATCAACAGCGATGTTCTGTTATTTACTCCAATTTGGTGTTGAGGAGAAAACCAACATTGATGTACTATTATTTACTCCATTTTGCTGTTGAGGAGAAAATCAACATTGATGTTCTATTATTTACTCCATTTTGCTGTTGAGGAGAGAACCAACACTGATGTTCTATTATTTACACCATTTTGCTGTTGAGGAGAGAACCAACACTGATGTTCTATTATTTACACCGTTTTGCTGTTGAGGAGAGAACCAACACTGATGTTCTATTATTTACACCATTTTGCTGTTGAGGAGAGAACCAACACTGATGTTCTATTATTTTCACCGTTTTGCTGTTGAGGAGAGAACCAACACTGATGTTCTATTATTTACACCATTTTGCTGTTGAGGAGAGAACCAACACTGATGTTCTATTATTTTCACCGTTTTGCTGTTGAGGAGAGAACCAACACTGATGTTCTATTATTTACACCATTTTGCTGTTGAGGAGAGAACCAACACTGATGTTCTATTATTTACACCGTTTTGCTGTGTGTTGTAGGGCTACAGGACAGGGCACATGTACAAGCAGCCCCTGATGAAGCAGGAGAAAAAGGAGAAAACCAACAGTGATGTCGAGGTGCCGCCTTCCTCCAGCTCCTTCACTTACATCTTTGACGGCGACTATGAACACTCCAAGTACATGTAAGAAAGCTGTCCCCTTTCTGGTGTCATGTCACATTGGTATTTGCAGGGCTCCCAATCGTCCCGCAAAACAAGGGGTCCCATGGACTCCTTCACTTACAGTATAGAGGGTCCTAGAGGAGGGATAGAGGGTCCCAGTGGCATTGCCAATGCTAAAAATAATTTTTCTAGTGCATCCCTGGGATCCCCTGCACATTCTTTTAGAGGGTCCTTTAGAATTTTAGTACTTCATAGACCCCCAAATGGGGGTCCCTGGGAGCCCTGTATTTGGTACTTTATAGTCAGAGGCGTCTGTGAAGTTCGGGCTGCTCCCACCTGGAGAGCTCGTCGCAGCCAGAGGCGCGCCGCCCTTATTGTGTCTGTTCTGTAATGTTTTCCCCAAGAGCCAGTGTAATGTGCAGGGGTGGGATTTTGTCCGTTTTTTGCCTGAAATCCGGTATTTAAAAAAAATTTCCGACATTGAAAAAACACATTTCCAGCAAAAACCCCCATATTCCAACCCATTTTATTATTTATTTCAAGGCCTTATGTGGCGCCATTTCTCCTATAGGCTTTATTTTATTGTATTTGTTTATTATTAACTTAGTTATAACGTCCTGTACCGCGCCGTTCCGCTCGTCGCCGTCGATCCTGAACCGCTCGAAACCGCGCCGATCCACCCACGTTGTTTAGTCGTATTGCTAAGGAAGTGAGAGCTCTCTAATGGAGAAGGAAATCTTTAACGACAGCCGGAAAGCATTCGACTTCCTCTTTCTATGGCCGCCATTGTGCACGGAGCTCGATTGAAGGCTAAATTTGATCAATTTTCTTCGAATGTTTTTTCATCAAAATGGCGGTGTTCTGAACGATGCATGACGATGTTATCGATGTTTTTACCGATAAATTGTGTGCCAATCGTGCTTTTGGACTTAGTTATAGGGGCCAGAGTGAAGTGACTGTTGAGACTCGTGCTAGTGCAGTGCCAACTGCGACAGAAAATCGAACAATTCCGATAACCGGTCATCTGCTGAGCATTCGGACACTAGTGAATTGGACAGTTTCATTGATTTTTTTTATCGGACTTAGATCGGTTTAACACTTTATACAAAGTATAGAGATACTTTTCATGAAAACTTCGATCGCGAATGATCGGCAATGAGTCGATGATTCAATGAGACCGACAGGTATGCGTATCCGAACATCATTTTTACCTGTTGATTGCATTACTAAAATACTACAGAAAGGCAAGTACTAAGTTTATTTTGAGCTTTTAGTGCTTCTGTGATCATGTAAGTGACTTGTGTCTGCAATGTTTTAATAATAAACACATCACACATGGTTTTTTTTTAGCATCTTTGTTGAACACACCTTTATTTTTTAAATTTCGTAATAATCAACAAAACACAAAATGTCAAATTGGCAAAAATAACATTGTCAACACAGAAAACAATATCGGGGTGGGCCGCGTGGGTTCTGTTGAAAATCTAGTTTTCCTTTTTTTTTTCTTTGGTCCAATCCCACCCCTGAATGTGATATCCTGCCGTAGTTATGTTTAATAGGGCGACTATGAACACTCGAGACACATCGTCGGTGAAATTCAAAAACATTGTATCTATTATAATCATACTGTACCAACACTCAAAACAATAGCATAACATACCAATTGGCTGGAAAAACCTTAAGCATGAACGCTTAGTTACCAAATAACAAAGAGTAAGTCACTCCAGTGACCGTGGGGTTATCCCCCCTTTCCCACTTCCGGTCACGCTTATCCACTTCCGGCCCCAACTCATTCTCTATTTACCATGCTTCAAGGCTGTTGATGATAAACCTTACTCCCATTCAAATTCATTTTCAAGTGTTCTTGGTGGGTTTGTTCTGGTTCTGTAGTTTACCTTGGTGCTAGCTTGCTCTTAGTAGCTAGTCCTTGTATCTCGATATTTTGGGGTTTTGAGTTAGATACATAGTCAGCTTTCTAATTTTTCCCGCCACCTTCCACCAAAAGCTCGTATCTCTAACGACTTTCTATCTAGGGTACATAAGGTTGTGAAAATAAAAGAAAAACTCGTAAGTCTCAAATTCAGATCTAGTTAAGGACAAAAACCTCGTATCTTCGTTCTTTTCAAGTCTTAAAAAACACCTTTTTAAGTAATTTTAACAAAATGCAGGACTAAACTCATAATTTCTTGAGCAACGTATTCATCATAGTTAAATCAGTCGTGGTTAATTTTTAAGTTTTTTTCATTTTTCTTAAAACTACCAAAATTGAGATACAAGGTTTTTGAATTTCACCGATGACATGTCGTTTTCAGTTCTCCACTGAAGATGGCACTGGAGAGACAGAAGCAGGCGTACAAGACAGGGTGGCTGACCTCCCCCAACACATACAAGAAAGAGGAGATTGAGGAAATCGGCACCACAACTCCAAAGAAAATCACCAAGGTCAGTTGTGGGCCTGTTGGCCACTGCAAAGAACACCTTTTGCAAGAGTGAATGCCCTTGGTGGGTGGGGGAAGATGGTTGAGTACTGACCAAACAAGGCAACAAGGGAATAACTCTCGCCAATAACCCTATTTGAGGCCACTTAATGGCTGCCTTTTGCAAGAGTGAATGCCATTTTGGATACTGATCAACAATGGCTTAACTCTTGCCGTCAAGGGCGTTAATAACCCTAGTTGCAGTGGCATAGCATGTGCTTTTTCCAACAAGGCATAGCTCTCTGTGTTCTGGCTTTCTTCTTCCCTTTGGGGCCCACGATCACTCAGTCGATCATTCTGGCACCCTCAGGAAAAAACCCGGAATGGAAGTTTGTATAACGTCCACCGGCCTTTAACTCGTTCAAGTCCATATATGTTCGGAATTAATAGATAGCTGTCAATTTGCTTCAATTGAAGTAAATCTGTGTGCACACCATACCTTGGTCACTTCTAAACTCGCTTCTCTCCCTTACACCACTATTTTGCCTCTGTCTTTGCTTTTGTAGTGGTTTGTTGTGGGGGGACCAATCAGTGCAGAGTTTTTCTATATAAAGTCTATATATAAAAAAAAGTCTGATCTACCACTTCCCTATGTATGAGCCTGAAGTAAAAACCTGTAATCTTTCAATCTAATTTAATCATACTGTACCAACACTCAAAACAACTGCATTAGCCTAAAACAACCTGGAACCTTACCCTAGCACAAGCTAAAACGAAACTGGCCCCATGGGACTGCACCCATACCGCAGGGAGTGACTCCACTTCCCTATGTATGAGCCTGAAGTAAAAACCTGTAATCTTTCATTTCTCCTTTTGTTTATGTATGTTTTGTGTGTGTGTGTGTATGGCTGGAGTGGTTTGTGAGTTTTTTTAATAATTCAAAATCGTTGCGATGCGAATGAGTTAACAGGCACATACGAGACGTTAATAACTATAAAGATAGTGGGAAGTAAAGTTCTGAAATATATTACCACCAACAACGTGGGTGTTCGGGTTTTTTTGTTCATCATAACTAACTAACTCACCGTCCCATTGCTGTGTTGCAGTGGGTTCCAGACGCGGATTCTTCCATGCAGAAGTCGACAGCCATCAAGGTGGAGCATCCCAATGTGTTTGCCCCCCAGGGCAGCAACCCCAAGGAGTTCAGGGACAAGCAGAAGAGTGTAAGCCTGATGTGACTGAAGGGGGCAGGTTTCATGCGTTAGCATGCTTAACACACACTTTCTTTTTCTTTCTCTCTCTCTGTATCTGTTTTTTTCTGTTTCCGTATCTCTTTCCCTGCCTCCCTTTCCCTGCCTCCCTCCTTCATCATCTCTCTCTCTCTCTCTCTCTCTCTCTCTCTCTCTCTCTCTCTCTCTCTCTCTCTCTCCCTCCCTCTCCCTCTCTCTCCCGCTTCTCAGAGGCAGATCGGGATGAGGGGGTGTTAACTCAAATCGTTCCAGCCATATATGTGCAGAATTAATAGATAGCTGTCAATTTGATGCATTTGCTTCAAGGGAAGTAAATATGTGTGCACACCATACCTTGATCACTTCTAAACTCGCTTCGCTCCCTTAGACTACAATTTTGCCTCTGACTTTGCTTTTGTTGTGGGGAAACCAATCGGTGTAGAGAGTTTTTCTATGTAAAGTATATAAGTCTGATCTGCCACTTCCCTATGTCTAAACCTGAAGTAAAAACCTGTAATCTTCTTTCATTTCTCCTTTTGTTTGTGTGTAGGGCTGGAGTGATTTGTGAGTTTTTTGAATAAAGCAAAATTGTTGCGATGTGAGTTAACATGGGTTTCGGACCAGCACCTTTGATTTCAGATACTTCATATTATTCCATGCCAAATGTTTTAGCTAAGAACGATAAGGATCATGATTTCACCTCTTATTCTCCTAGGAGAAGCCTTCAATGCATCCTTGCCCTCCCAGACCTCCCGGCCCATTGGAACCCCCCTCCTTGACTACTTGATCCGCCCCGGTTCCTCCCTTGCTTAGTTTCTTTGTTCCAAACTGTTCTGGGTTTTATTGAAAATAATGTTTTTTTTAAAACTGTTTACAACAAATGAACACATAAAAAAATAAAAAAATAAAAATTATGATGGAATTATAGATAATTATTGTAAAGTTAGAAAACGGAAGACAGAAAATTTAATAAACCTTCAGAACATAGAAAATAAGAGAGTAACTGTCTGTTGTTTCAGATTCGCAAGGACTACTACGAAGAGAAAGTGACTGCTGGCCCCCAGTCCAGGATTCTGGAGGGCATTTCGTGGGACGAAGCTTCCAAGATGAAGGTAGGCTTTGGTGTCATTTACCGTATTTTTCGGACTATAAGGCGATACTTTTTCCCAAGAAAATAACCCTTGCAAGACTCAGACCCTTATAATGTGACTGATGAAATAGTAAGAAAATATAGTAAAAAAATCTGAAATTTGGGTAAAATTTGGGGGGTGCGCCTTATACAAAGGTGCGCCTTATAGTCCGAAAAATATGGTAGTAGTTGGTGCAGGCTCAGTTGACTTGGTTTCAGATGTAAGCTCCCCCTGCGGGGATACGGTGGGATCTTTCGTACAAATAGTTCCCCACCTTATGTAAGTTCTGTGCTTCTGTTCCTTTAGTCTGTCACTCCCTTTGACTCTGCCTTTCCCTTTGCTTAGTGTCTGTCTACTATCTTTCTGCCTTTCTCCAGCCTTTTTGTCAAGAAATTCTTACAAAGATTTTCTCCAGCCGAAGACGACATGCTGGGCCTAACTATTTATTTGTTGGGCACATGACGGCAGCATGATGCATCTGCGCTCATAATTCACAGGGAACTGTCTGAGCGATTGATGAATAAGAAGATGTAAGCTGTTTTGATTTCGTTGTATGCTGTCCTTTCCAGAAAAAGCTACCCACAGTATTAGTCGAATGGTCGGTTGATGTCAGGCTTAAGGCTGTGTCAGACCAATTGACATAGGCTAGAACACCAAGGCTACATTAAAATGTTATGCTATGCATAGTTATGCGGGGATTGTCTTTAAAGCCATAACAAGCTCCTAGCATAACATCATCAGCCTCCAAAATCCCTCGAAGTCGGAGTGTGGCTGCCCACGTGGCTGGGTAATAAAAAAAAACGGTCACACATTTAATGTTCTCATCCGTAGCTGATGCTCTTGTACCATAGTGTTCCTTCCGCTGTTGGGATGATCCCTGGAGTCTTTTAGCCAGGGTACGCAAACAACAGGCATTTGCTATTTTGTTAAAAGCTGCTAGGTAGATTCAGTTTAAAAAACCTTTTCAGTTTTGATGTAGATGATTGGCTATATTGCAGACCTGGTTACCCCCTACACAAGTCTTGAGTAGTCTGGATAGCTAAAATGAATAGTTTTGGTGCAAAATATGTAGTTTTATTCATTAAGCCATCAAATGATGTTCACTGAAAATGAGTAGTAATCAAGAATTAAAGAGCATTATTTTCAGTTTTGAAGAGTAGTAGAGGTCCAAATTGAGTAGAATACTACACGGAAAGAGTAGAGTAAACAGGTATGTAGTATAGCTCTACGCCGCCAGCCTGGATGTCTCTCATTGGTGGCCTATTGGGGTCTGCAACGAACACCTTTTGCAAGAGTGAATGCCCTTGGATGGTGGGGGAAGATGATTCAGTACTGACCAGACAGGGGGATAACTCTCGCCAATAACCCCTATTTGATGCCACTAAACGGCTGCCTTTCGCAAGAGTGAATGCCCTTGTGTCAGTACTGACCAGTAAGAGCAATTACTCTCACTGTCAAGGGCGTTAATAACCCTAGTTGCAAAGGCCTATATCCCCGAGGTGGTGCAAGGCTAAACTAACTGAACCCAATCAGAACCCCTTTTATAGCAACTTGCAGCATGCTTATCTTGACTAGAAAAACGATAGGGAAACGATATTTATACACACAGTGCAGTACTTAACACGAAATTCAGGGAACAAAGATTTTGCGTGTGTGTGTTAACCGTTATTTGACAATAACGGTCAAAAATGTGAAACTGAAGTTCTGCTACTGAACGAGCAGTAGTGCTGCAGATGACACATTTTGTGCAGGACTGCCGCCAGTTCATACTTTCCGACTTCCAACTTCCTGACTAGCACATGGCACAGTAGATGAACATTTGAGCTTTGTGATGGCTTTTGCCAAGTTTGTAAGGTAATATTTGGTGGCTCCAGTTTCAATTAGTGCTATTAATGCGAACTGTAGTACGATAAATAACAATGGGACCAAGTTTTTGTTTGTGTGTTAACCAAATTTCATGTTGTGCTGAGAAGAGTCTGTGTAAAACAATCTTTTTTTAAATGATAATAAAGAAGCGTTTTTGTCCATTTAAACAGATCTTTGTGTGTTAACCAATATTTTGTGTTATCCAGCTTTGTGTTAAGTGTATTCCTCAAAATCTTTGCATCAATTTCCTTTCTGAACTACTTCTTCTTCTTCTTCTTCTGCGTTCCCAGGCCATATGGCCATAATGGGTAAGGTACGGTACATATGTGTCCGGTTTTCAGTTTTCACTGGTCTCCCCGCTGCGTACAGCCACCACATTCCTGTTTCGGAGGAGCTCAAAGGAGAAAAATTGTTTGGAAGACATTTTTGAAAAAAAGGCAGGAAAATAGTAGATGATAGAAAGCAAAGGGAAAAGGCAGAGTCAAAGAGTGGCAGACTAGAGGAAGTTACAAGCACAAAGAAGGTGGGGGAACTTTTTTTAAGAAAGACAACCGGTGTGTGTATAATATATTTTTGTCGTTTCTTTATTTATATTGCTTGCTTTATTCATTTATTATTGTAAGCGCTTAGGGCTTTCTTAAGATTAGGCGCTATAAATGCTAATTATTATTATTATTATCCCCGCGGGGATCTTTCTGAACCATGCTTTCCCCCCATTCTACCGTACTCACCCCCCCCTGAATGCGGTGCGTGCAGGAGGGCGGTGACCAGACGATCGTGGTGGGCGCGGCCTCCAAGGGGATCATCCAGCGGGACCACCAGCACAACGCCGTGGTCTACCGCTCCTACTTCGCGGCCAACCCCTTCGAGAACATGAGCGAGGACGACGTCAAGGCCTACAAGCAGGAGGTGGCCCAGCAAGGAAAGGGGGAGGAGGCTGGTACGAAGAAGACACGATCATGTAGATTGTATTTTTGTGTGTGTGGAATGAGCAACTTAGGACGCAGATTTGACCGCCAGGGGGCAATCAAACCACTTGGGGCTTATTACGCGATATTCTTAGTTGGGCGTAGTGAGAGAGAGAGAGAGGGTGGGACTCGTCTCCCTCTCGTCCAACTAAGAATATTGCGTGATAAGCCCCTAGTGGTTTGATTGACCCCTGGCGGTCAAATCCGTGTCACAAGTTGACCATTGCCTCTTTCGTGGATAAACCGGTATGAGGTCTGCATTCAATCTCACGCATTTATATACGAACAGTGCTATGTGCACATGCATATGCATGCATGCACAGGCACACACACAGACACACACACACCGCTGTGTGCACACACACACATACACACACACACCCCTGCGTGTACACATGTACATACACACACGTGCGCGCGCATACACACACACATGCATGCACTATTATTACGAGAAGTGGATAGACGTTAAATGAAAGACACACACACTTGCACACACACTCAAACATACACGCACACGCACACGCACGCACACGCACACACACACACACACACACACTTTGAAATACCGATGCATTACAGAAGACGAGCCAGGGCCCGACGGGCGGCTGATCTCCACAGAGGAGCGCATGCAGAACATCCAGCTGTCCAGCAGGGAAGACGTGCACGAGGACACCGAAGGTAGGACCACTGGCTGCTGCCTGTGCATGCACCCCCCGACCCCACC
Organism: Phymorhynchus buccinoides; assembly: GCA_017654935.2. Classification (NCBI taxonomy): domain Eukaryota; kingdom Metazoa; phylum Mollusca; class Gastropoda; order Neogastropoda; family Raphitomidae; genus Phymorhynchus; species Phymorhynchus buccinoides. The sequence continues at coordinate 17,275,099 of CM065686.1, read as the reverse complement.
CTCCCCTCTGGATCATCACTTCCCTGTCTTGTCACCACCGTGCTCTGGATATTGTTCATGCATGTGTTGTAGTTTCAGGGATGGGAATTGTACGCCGACAGGCGTATCTACTCCTCCAGTAAGGTTGGTTTTGCTTCCCAAAGCACAATCTCAGTTCGCCCATTTAACCCTTATCACCGCCAGCCATGTTTCAGCCCAAAATTTCCTTTAATTTTACCTTGGTAGAGAACAAAATCCATCTGCAGTATTGGGGATTCTTCATTGACATATACATGAATGCTCCTTGCAGGATGTCCTGATTTGCAGGATTTTTAAATTGCCTAGAGCCGGCGTCGCCGGATTATGAGAATTTGAGAAGCAACGATTTACTTACACACACACACTTGTACAATGAAAAGGGCCTGTATAAGCATTTGCTATATTCAAAGGAATGTAGCACTTGTACTGGTCTAAGAGGGGTGAAAAAAACAGCAGTAAATGTGTGTGTGTGCGCACCCTTGCAGGATTTTTGAAATTTCCCAGGAGCACCCATGCATATATGAAATAAGGTCTATCCTTACTTCCCAAAACTAAGACAATAGGGTCTTTGGATAATAGACCCTAATTTGATGCCTTTTAGTGACATGGGTGTTAAATCACTGTGGTGTTAAAATGTGACTGGCGGTGAAGGGGTTATTAATGTCAGTGAACAAAATATGGGTTAGCTTTGGTTTTGGTCGGAAAAGCTTTAGAACGCATATGAACAGTTACAATGACTAGTTTTATTGTCCTTTTTTTTTCCCCTCATAACTTTTACCAATTGGTCTCTCAGGAGAGGCCACAAAATGGCTCTCAACACCCAAAATCAATTTTTGTCCAGGGAGGGGGGGGGGGGGGGGGGGGGGGGGGGGGGGGGGGGGGGGGGGGGCCCTTTGCTCCCCTGGATGCCTGCCACAGGGTGTTGGCTCTGAACTCCAGCCTTTGCACTCTCCAAGCACTTAGTTTAGCCAATTCCCATGCCTGACTGTTTTCGTTTGTGTACACCCTGGCACGTGTTCCTCTTCAGTGTTGATGTTTTGTTTGTTGTAAGCTTGTCGCCTTCTCGACAATTTGCTTTAACCCCTTGACTGCCAGAAAAAAAAATTAAAGAAAAATAAATTGTGCCACGAAAAAGACAACCGATAGAGCCAATCTGGCAAAATGGTCTGGGGATATAACTCTCTTGACTTAGCTAGAGCAGAAGCCAGCAAATCAAAGTTATTCCTCTTCGTCTGATGATGTCATCAGTGATGTCATCAAGTCAGTACGTGATACGTTATATGGCAGTCAAGGGGTTAACATTTTGATGGGTTAAAAACCAGAGGGTATTATAACGAAAAGAGTACAGAAGTGTGATACTGCCCTCTGGCGTTTTGCTCCTCAAATTTTGGTGTTCAAGGGGGGGAAATTCCTCAAAGTTTCTTGTGGATGTTTTGAACGCGTATCTCTCTCAAGTGTGTCTTTGTTGTCTGCGGTGTTTGGAACTCACACGGGAAAATTATTAGGGGACATTTTAATAGGAATTGTTCGGAAATAATTATTAAGGGGAGTAATTTTGTGGTGTGTGGGAGTGATCTTGCCTAAGTCAATCGATCAAATGGGGGAAGTTACTCTACCATCAAGTAGATCCCAGCTCTCGCCTCGTGTGTTTGAGCAGACATACAGCACTTTCCCCCCATGCGTCATTCTAAAATTGATGTCATTTATATTTTTACGTCACATTTTGCAAGTTTTATCAGTTTGTGGCCACTCGCCACCCCTAATTTTTCTATAAAAAACGTTTGCAAGTCGCTGACTCGCATCCTGCGGTTTCAAGCTTCGACGCCATTGTTGCTATGGTATTTGACCGAGTAATGGAAGCAAACAACTCTAATTTTCACGAAGTGCTCTCCCCTATTTTTTTCTCTCCGAAAATCGTCTATTGTCCACATGTTTGGACTTTATTAACAAAATGAATGAATGATTGGCATGCTGCAGAGGAAGCTAGAAGTAGCGGAAATGAGCTTTTCTCCCCTCCAAGAGTTTGGCTGTTATAATGTTTGTATTTTCTTTGTTCGGTTAGTTGTGTTAACATTTTAACAGCAGCATGAGCAGGGGTCAGGTGTGTAACCCTTGGGAATATATAATATCTTGTAACGTTTTCAAAATTGGGTGGGGGCTTAGTAATAGGCTGACTCACTTAGATTTAACCCTTTCAACGCCAGCCATTTTTCAGCCAAAACTTTCCATTAAACTTACCTGAGTAGAGAAAAGAATTTGTCAGCAATATTGGGGATTCCTCTGTGACGTGCATAGAATAGGGCCTATACTTACCTCCCAAAATTAAGAACATAAGGTCATTGGATAACAGACCCTCATTTGATGCCTTTTTGTGACATGGGTAATCACGTAGCACTTAAATCATTGTGGTGCCAAAAGTCGACAGTAGCGATGAAAGGGTTAAGCATAATGCTACAGAATGCACTTTATAATTATGCAGTTAATGTTTGAAAAGGTTTGCATTTTCCCCCGAGCAGTTGTTAACCACTATGCTGTGTCATTTTGTAAGGCTGTGTTTGAATGAGGGTTAAATAAAGGTATTAAAGAATTAATGTGTCTTGGGCTGAGAAAGGCTGCAGAAACGGTGAATCTTAACCTCTTTTCTTCAGCTTTACTATTTAGCAGCAGCGCTCAGTCACTTGAACATTTCATGAGGTTATATATCTATACTCGGAAAAACCTTTCTTGTCGAATTGAAAGTATTCGGTTTATGACAAATGGTTCATTATTTTTTTCTTTATTTTGAGCCCCTATTTGCACTGTTCTACGCGACCTGACAGGCATGTTCATATTTCTTTAAGCTTGTCTATTATGTGGCCTCGTCTTTTAATTTATTATTTAAAAAAATCCTTTTAGTCATTTGATTTGTTACTTTGCCTGAATTTCCCCTACATTCCAAATTAGATCAAATTTGCATGTGTGAGTGGAGAGATGTAGAATGCTGCCTTTCTAGTGACACCTTTTTTGTTGTTGTGTTGTGTTATGCGCAAGCAGCGTTGTGCATGTTGTTCTCCCCCCCCCCCCCCCCCCCCCGTGTTATGAGCTTGGTGCATGTTGTGTGTTTCTGTAGAAAACACTACAGCAAACAGTACCCTGGAAACCACTAACACTGAGTCTGTTGTGAATGGTGGGGGAGAGTTGGAGCGGGAGCAAAGCCCGCCGTCGCCCACCTCTCCCAAAGGTAATTAGTCCCCCGGTAAAAATAAATGCGGAGCAATGGTCAACTTAGGACGCTGATTTGACCGCCATGGGGCAATCAAACCAGTAGGAGCTTAGTTGGGGGTAGTGAGAGAGAGAGGGAGGGAACTCATCCCCCCCCCCCTCTCTCTCACTACGCCCAACTAAGAATATCACGCGCTAAGCCCCTACTGGTTTGCTCTCACTACCCCCAACTAAGAATATCACGCGCTAAGCCCCTACTGGTTTGCTCTCACTACCCCCAACTAAGAATATCACGCGCTAAGCCCCTACTGGTTTGATTGCCCCCTGGCGGTAAAATGCGCATCCTAAGTTGCTCATTTGTTTGCTTGTGTACTGGGAGTAAGTGCTACGTGGTTTCAATGATTTATTTATGCGCAGTATATTTATGTAAAGGGTTATGTTGATCGATCACGTGGCCGGGGCAGTGGGTGGATGCCTCGTGCCTCCATACAGGGAGCTGGATGACCCCGCCCCCCCCTTCCACGAGTCTCTCCACGTGGGGATACCGGGGGATCTTTTGTAAAAATAGTGCCCCCACCTTCTGGAAGTTCTGTGCTTGTAACTTCCACTAATCTTTCACTCTCTTTGACACTCTGCCTTTTCCCTTTGCTTTCTGTCATCTAGTCTTTCTGCCTTATTGGCCCATTCTCCTGCCTTTTTTATTTATTTTTAAAATCTTCCCAATTTTCTCCTTTGAGCTCCTCCGAAATCGGAATGTGTTGGCTGCATGCAGCGGGGAGACCAGTGAAAACTGAAAACCGGACACATACGTACCTTACCCATTATGGCCGTATGGCCTGGGAATGCAGAAGAAGAAGCCAGTTAAACTAGATTATGATAAAAATGTCAGAGAGCTAAGCCATTGATGCCAAACAGAGAGCTAAGCCGTTTGCCTATGGTTTAAAAAAAGTGTTCAGTACTAGTGTCACGAGGCACTGCATCTTTGCTATCATTTAGCTGTTATGCGAAATAGAAAAGAGAAATGCTTGTTGATTTAACTTCATGTCTATAATGTGCATCCTTAAAGTGGCACCCTGATGGATACGTTTTTGCAAGAAACACGTCGAGATCACCAGGAAAATATCCTTTACAGAGATCGCAACACTCACTTTGCTCTGGTTTCTTAGAAATCAAACGTTCAAATCGGCGATTCATCCTTGGCGGAGGTGCTGGAAGCCAAATTCTTTCAGTGAAAGAGAAGGCATGTTCCTTCTCTTTTTTAATGGCTGCCTGAGTTTAGACCAAATCGTTTGCACGAAATTTCCACAATACAAGCCTTTTTATTTGTTTATTTATTTATTTTAAATTTTATTCAGTTTACCTAAATGAGTTTCGCTCACAGCAAAGGAAATGGCTCCATTTAAAAAAAACAATGAGTATCCTCCACTCACCCCATCCAAAATGGCTTCTCTCTCCGGCATCTCCGCCAAGGAGGAATCGCCGTTTTGACGGTTTGATTTATAGGAAACCAGAGCAAAGTGAGTGTTCTGATCCTTGAAAAGGCTGTCTTTCTGGTGATCTCGACGTGTTTCTTGCAAAAATTCATCCGTCAGGGTGCCCCTTTAAGCGTTATAAATGATTGAATGTGCTAAACTAGCTTGCATCGTCATGTACTTAACAGAGGTGTTATTCTTTCAGCTTACCCTGGTTGATTAGGAAAGGGTAATATTAATGTTTGTGCCATTAATTTTGTAATGGATGTTATAATGAATTCAGTACTCTCTGAATTGTAATGACTGCTTCTTGTGAATTTATATACTACTGTCTAAAAAAAAAAAAAATCATAACCAACTGTGTTGTAGTCATAAACTTGTCATTGTGGTGATGGAGTTATGAATGTTATGGTTTAGAAACTGTGTGTGTGTGTATATCTTAACAATTTAGTAAGCATTTTAGCAACCTCAAATGTTGTATTTGCACTGCCAAGTATAACTATAACTAGTATAAGCTGGGTAGAGTAAAAAGCAATTGTAGCAATCATAATTTAGTGCATGACTGTAAATGGATGCATACCATATCGATGGCTTGGAGTCAAAACGGACTATCTTTAGATAGTCCATTGACGTATTATTGAAATTATTGCGAAAACTAATAACTTGCATAAAAAAAAAGACTGCAGAAATATAAAAAAGTAATCCCCATTTTATATTATTTGCAGTCTTTTTTATTACAAGTTCTTAGTTTTTGCAATAACATCAATAATAAGTCAATAGACTATCTAAAGATAGTCCGTTTTGACTCTAAGCCATCCATATATACTGCTCAACATTTGCTAAGGATATAATTATTATCTTAAACATGCAACATTATGAAAGATAAACATAAAGCCATTACAAATACACCACCTTTTAGAAATCAAGGTTATAAAAGTCTATCCTTAGCAAATTTTGAGCAGTGTATGTGAACAAACCTCTTAGCATGGAACATGTCAGTGCACACACTAATACAATGCACCATCTGTTGTTTGTAGATAGTAATTCGGATTGATTTTAAAGTTGGCTGATTGGGATTGCAATGAAGATTGAGCCTTTCAAAAAACTGAATGACTATTGTTCTCTTGGACTTTTATAATTGACATTGAATAATGAATGGAAATGTTTACTGAACAAAGGTTATTCATGGTTCTTTGCACACATTGATTTATGACATACAGTTTAAATCAAAGATTAAAAAAACCCACCCCAAAACCATAGATGGCTTTAAAATAGCAATGGGGTTGGAAGAATTAGAGGAGATCCCATTTAAAGTCTCTCCAAAAGAACATTATTTATAATTAGAAACGAGAACACAATTTAACCGACAGTTACTAAGTTAGCGTTTGTGTGAAGCTGTTTGGGTTTAGAGTATAGGATTTAATCATAATATTCATTATGATTACAAAACCTGAATTTTATAACTTTTTTTTTTTTTTTTTTTGGGGGGGGGGGGGGGTGAGTCTGCCATGTTTTGATGTATTTTTGACACAGACTTTCATGCTCCTCATGTATTATTAGGTATTAGGTATTAGGTACTTTATAGTCACAGAGGCGTCTCTGTGAAATTCGGGTTGCTCCCACCTGGAGAGCGCGTCGCAGCCAGAGGCGCGCCACCCAATTTTTTTTTTTTTTTTGCATGCCATTTTTGTCACTGATGGGGGGGGGGGGTAAATTTTTACCAAATGACAACTTTTTCGTTGCCACTGGGTTTAACGTATGCTAAGTGCATGGGCACACAGGACCTCGGTTTATCGTCACATCCGAAAGACTCCACGTTCAGACCGTTAAGGCCTGTGTAAAATAATGTGTGTGATTTTGTGATTTTTTTTTGTGGGGTGCTATCTCAAGCACATGAAAGGACTAGGGACTGGGTTCCATACACACAGTCATGTTCATTGCTTAAGTTTTGAAGTATTTTATTGACAACTGATTACATTTTACTAAAAGTATTTCTTGATACTTGAATCTTATATGGACCGAAAATGACAGTATTGTAAGTTTGGTCAATCTCACTGGTTGCTTTTACGATTGCACAGTGGAACCTCCCTTAAAAGACCTTCACAAATCATTCAAAATGAGGTCGTATAAGGGAGGGGTCTTGTAAGAGAGGTAATTTTAATACTTACAAAGAAGGGCAATGTCTCAGAGAAGTAGGTCTTACATGGGAGGGAGTCTTATAATGGGAGGCCTTAAAGTGAGGTTCCGCTGTAATATATCCTGAAATTACTATTGAAAATCCTGCAGCTCATTGTGGATTATTATCTTACATTGTTAACGTTGAGTCAATTTGGTCTTGCTCTTGTAAGCCCTCTCATGAACCATTCTTCTTTGTCATGTCGGCTTGTACAGCTAAAGAATAAGATTATCTTTGCAGTTGTGTAGTTATTTTGTAGCATTAGTATATGCTGCCTGTAATTCTTTGATTACATGTGTCCGTCAGACTACTTTCCAGGTATTTTTTCCCCGGTTTTAATGCATCTCAAAGGGTTACCTTAAAGTTGTAAAATTTGTATTATTCTAGGATACGGTTTCAACTGTTCTTATTCACGAGCCTTTGAATGCAAGCATTCTGCTTTAAAGTCCATAAAAGTCAACTCTCATCTTGTGTTGAGATGTGAATGAAGAGATTTCTAAGTTGAATATTTCGAACAGCAATATAAAAACTTTGATCAAACAAAAATTGCTTACAGTTTCAATGTGTAAATCATTTAAAAACTGCACCCAGTTCCGGTCAGGCTTTTAGTTTTAGGGAGAAACGAGGGATTTTTCTTGCAGCTGGATGGAGTCAAATGATTATTGAAATTTTCTGTCTGTCAGCTAAGAAGCACTTAATATACAGAAGCACTTAATATATGACCGAGTGTTTTGTAATGCAAGCTTGGGTGGTGTTCCGACTGACCATGTCTGAATGAGATTCACTGTGCACAGTTTGTGAGGTCTGTTGTGTGTGCATGCACCTGATCTAATCACTGGTGTTGTCTTGATTTGTTGGAGTGTAGAGTTTCCGAAAAGATAACTCAGTTTTAGGCAATGTGAATGTATTAATATAATTCACACTGACGTGTGGTAGTTGTCTCTTTTTAATTGCTACGTATCTCTGGACATCCTGTGACTTTGTGTGTCTGTGTTTTGATAGGATTGAAAGACTTGCAAACTGTACTTGATGTTTTTTTTATATTTTGTAAAGTTATGAATATGAATTTCCTGTAATGATCAATTCAGTTACGATGTTTTGATTAATGTGGACTTTTGGTTGGCTCCTTTCTGTTTTGCTAATAGAGTGTAAGTTTGGTATGAGAAAGAGGATATTAGATGGAGAGAGAGGGGGGAAGGAAGTACAGAGGTCGAGGAGGATGTGTGTGGGTGTGGGTGTCGTTTCTGTGCTGGAGTTCACAAAAAAATAGAAACTTTCTGTTTTGCTAATAGAGTGTAAGTTTGGTATGAGAAAGAGGATATTAGATGGAGAGAGAGGGGGGAAGGAAGTACAGAGGTCGAGGAGGATGTGTGTGGATGTGGGTGTCGTTTCTGTGCTGGAGTTCACAAAAAAATAGAAACTTTCTGTTTTGCTAATAGAGTGTAAGTTTGGTATGAGAAAGAGGATATTAGATGGAGAGAGAGGGGGGAAGGAAGCACAGAGGTCGAGGAGGATGTGTGTGGATGTGGGTGTCGTTTCTGTGCTGGAGTTCACAAAAAAATAGAAACTTTCTGTTTTGCTAATAGAGTGTAAGTTTGGTATGAGAAAGAGGATATTAGATGGAGAGAGAGGGGGGAAGGAAGTACAGAGGTCGAGGAGGATGTGTGTGGATGTGGGTGTTGTTTCTGTGCTGGAGTTCACAAAAAAATAGAAACTTTTTTAACATTCCGTGCGCATATTTATAGAGGAAGTAGAACTGCCCCCACACATATTACCCTTGCTTTCTCGTTGTTGTCATGTTGCATAAGCCCTTTCTTTGTGGTAATGTTGATGATAATGCTGTTGTCACCAGTGTTGTGGTTCCCTTCTCTCCATGAAGTGTTGTGTTAAGTGTTGCAGTGTTTGAAAACCGTGCGCTTTTGTTGTTGACCGCTTTTGAGTCATCAGATGTTGTGCAGTGTTGTGCATGCTCCCCAATGTTGTTGCATGTTGACAGAAACCCTGCCCACCGCACCCATCCGTCGAACAGAATCTGAAAGGCACCCCGAGAACGCTAGAGCGCGTAAGTGACCGTGTATCTGCCAAGGGGGTGAAGACGCACACACGCACACACACTTGTATGCACGCATGTAAGCGTTTGGTTAACCCTGTTTGATGCCAGCCATTTTTCAGCCAAAAAATATCATTAAACGTAGCTGGGTAGAGAATTTTTTTTATCTGCAATATTGGGAATTCCTCTGTCTCATGCATAACATTAGGCCTATCCTTACCTCCCAAAAATTAAGTATATAGGGTCTTCAGGTAGCAGACCCTGAGTTGATGCCTTTTTAGTGACATGGATGCTAAACCATTGTGGTGCATAAATACGACATTGGCGGTGAAAGGGTTAAACCAAGTGTTAAGGTATAACAGACCTGTTTACTGTTTTTCGACTCTCAATTTGGACTCTTTTCGAGTAGTATTCTACTCAATTACTCATTTTCAGTGAACATCATTTGATGGTTTAATGAAGAGGACTACTCATTTAACACCAAAGCTACTCATTTCAGCTATCCAGACTACTCAAGACTTGTGTAGGGGGTAAACAGGTCTGGTATAATAAGTAGTAAAAGCCACGTTCTCATGCGTTGAGATGTAAAGTTAATTCCCATTTAGGTTTTTGAAGTGTGGCTAACGTTTCAGAATGACTGTACTAAGCTACTGCGTTGAACTTTACTACCTGTGCCTAAAATTGGTGTTCGTTCGTTTTGAGTTCTTCCTTCTTTTGGGTGTTTTAGGGTGAGAATTCATGGTCTTCACAACACAGAGCTACAGAAAAAACACATGTTTTCCCTTTGAGATCTAGTGACATTATTTTCTAGCTGGCAAAACCAATCTTCCGGGTATATATTTATTGAAAGCTCATGAATTCTAAGCCTATATTCAGTGTGTCAATCAATGTTGTGTGTGCTATGCACCATATTTTACGGACTACAAGGCAATACTTTTTTTATTTATGTTTTAACTGAAACCCCTGCGTATTGATAGTATAGTAGATAGAGTACTAACAGGTCTGTGCTTTGGTTGGGTCCGTGCGTACCCCCCCCCCCCCCCCCCCCCCCCCCCCCCCCCGAAATCGTAGAGATTATATAGAAATTACGTCATGCTTGCATCATTTTTGCCAATGCCTTATGGGGTACGCAACCCCCCTTAGTACTCTAATATAGTAGCTAACTACTAATTCAAAATCAGACTTTTTGTGGAAAGAAAGGGGTCTGCTTTGTAATACAAAATGCCTTACAGTCCGTAGAATATGATGCATACTACCGTTATTTCGCCGTCCGCATGCAAAAGAGACGTAACTCAAAATTGGTCACCTTCGATGTGTTGGACTTACCAGTTGATCTAGACAAGCTGCATCATCTAACAAAGCTGTGAAACAACAATTTGCAAAGATAAAGCACCGATGGTGACGCTAAAGGAACAACAAAATGACGTTATGTGGCCTGAAATGACCAAAATATTGAGTTTTCCATTCCTCATGTGAAGTGACGTCTTTCGACTTAACGTTTCTTTTGCATGCTGGTCGACTATTTGTTGTAGATTGTTGTAGTTGCCTTTTAACCAGCATGATGATCTTTCCTTCACCTTTTGCGTGAATGTTGTGTTGCATGCTCTGCTGTTTTCTGCCTGCCTCTAGTTGTCGTTAAAGAATTGGAGAGGAAAGTGGTGGGCCGATCACAATCGGATAGACGACCCAGGGGTAAGTACCGTATAAAAGGCTCTGCTGGTGTTGGGAAAGAAACTTGTAAAACACTGAATAACACGTTTGTTGGTATTCTTGATAGTGTCTCCCAAAGACATTCTTTGTTCTTTTACGCTTTCAATATGTCAAGAATTTTGAATATTAGGGATTTTTTTTTTTATCTCGCAAGTTTACACCCTAAATTTTAGGTTTCAGTAACTCGTACTAGCCGATGTTTGTCAGGTACAGTATTTTGATAGCTGTCTTGCAAATTAGAGAGCAATAGTTTCCAACTTTTGGCTAATGCAGCTATGATTGACTTTGCTTACTACTATTGATTATATGACCGTTGATTATTATATCTTGTGCTTTTTGTTAAGTTCTCCTATCTCTCTTTTGTAGTCTTTAAGTGTTCGACTGCTCTTGTCAATCGGTTATGAACGGCCTAACAGAGGTTGAATGTTGTGTTCTGTTGCTTATGGATGGGCTGATCACGAATCTGCTTGGCATGTCTGATTTTGGCTTTCAATGGAACTGAACAGTTTTTGCTTAAATTTGAAACATGTGTTTAACCCATTGCATGACTATTATTGAAGCAAGGATGTTTCTCTTGCTGCCGTTGGAGAAAACGGACGGTGCAAAAGCTTAGTGCTGAGTGTTGACTCTGAGTTTATTTGTCTTTGGGAGTGCTTTGGTGTTAAAAATTTGGTGAGGAATCTGCCAAATCTATGCCAAGTGGTCCTCTTCATTTGAGTTAATAGAACCCTTTCTTATTTTTCTTAAGTCTGTTATTGACATCTTTGCACTTAACTGCAGCTTATATGTATTGTATTTCTCTTGTGTTTCCTAATCAAATGTTTGTTTACTAATTGTCGTCATTTTAAACTAAAATGTGGTCACAAATCCTTAAGAAATATAGGTTAAGAAATCCTTACTATTCCTGCCCTCCCCTCCCCCCAACCCATCCCATCTGTCTATTATTAACATATTTGTGTTAAAGTGCAGCCTGTATTGACTATACTTGAGCCTCCAATGTTTACCAACTCATCTTCATTTCAAGAAATGTGGATATGAATTCCTTATTCTACGGGGGGCTCGTCTTATGTAAATCAATTTATTATTAACACCTCCATGCCCCAATACACTGCCTGTATTGAGGTAGGCATTTCTCCTCTCTCTCTTTTATAACCTGTGATGCTGTTTTCTTCTGCTTTTGTCTGTACAGTGGAACCTCACTTATAAGACCTCCCATTATAAGACTCCCTCCCACATAAGGCCTACTTCTCTGAGACATTGCCCTTCTTTGTAAGTATCAAAATTACCTCCCTTCAAGACCCCTCCCTTATAAGACCTCATTTTGGATGATTTTTGAAGGTCTTATAAGGGAGGTTCCACTGTACTACCTCAAATACTAAACCAAAAAAATCATGGTCGAAAGTCACTGGATGAAAGAATTGAAAGTTTTCAATCCATTTCTGTTACTGTCCATTGAATCAGCCTGTGTGTTGTTCAGGCGAAGGTGACGGGGAAAAGCCTGGCTCCCCGATCAAGTCCGACCCCCAGGACAGCGCCAGTGGGGGAGACACACTGGAGGAACGTAGCAGCAAGGAGGTAAGGGGGGAGAGAGAGGGAGACAGACACAGAGACAGCGCCAGTGGGGGAGAGACACTGGAAGAACGTAGCAGCAAGGAGGTAAGGGGGGAGAGAGAGGGAGAGAGACACAGAGACAGCGCCAGTGGGGGAGATACACTGGAGGAACATAGCAGCAAGGAGGTAAGGAGGGAGAGAGGGGGGGAGACAGACAGAGAGAGACAGCGCCAATGGGGGGACACACTGGAGGAACGTAGCAGCAAGGAGGGAGAGAGAGAGGGAGAGAGAGAGAGACAGCGCCAGTGGGGGAGATACACTGGAGGAACATAGCAGCAAGGAGGTAAGGAGGGAGAGAGAGGGGGAGACAGACAGAGAGAGACAGCGCCAGTGGGGGAGAGACACTGGAGGAACATAGCAGCAAGGAGGTAAGGAGAGGGAGAGAGACAGCGCCAGTGGGGGAGAGACATTGGAGGAACATTGGGGAGAGGGAGACAAGACAGACAGAGAGAGAGACAGAGAGACAGAGAGACCAAGACAGAGGGAGATTGTATTCCGAGAGGCCATAGTCGCTTAGAAGGGGGTGCATATAATAATATTTAATTATATTTTATTCTGAAAGGCCCTAATCCCTTAGAATGACTAAATGACTAACGGCATTGTGGGAAACTGTTACAACTAAATCAGAACTTTTAACACATTTTGGAAGTGTGCCAAGTTATAGATATGATGCACTCTGTAGTCCGTAAAATACGGGCCTGTCTGATTCTGTTGCTATAAAGTTTCTCGACTTGCACTGCGCTTTGAGAGACTAATTTTAACACACATCTGTATTGTTAAAAAAATCCGGGACTTTCCTGGTGTTGCGCTGCCTCCGGGCATTGATTCCAAGATCGTTCCCTCCATCTTTATGTCTACTGATGTCCCATGTGTGTCTGTTCCAGACCGGAGGATGTTAACCCTTTCGCTGCCAGCCATTTTTCAGCCAAAAAATACCATTAAGCTTATCTGGGTAGAGAAAAATAACCCCTGCAATATTGCAAATTTCTCTGTGACATGTATAACATTAGGCCTATCCTTAACCTCCCAAAATTAAGAAAACAGGGTCTTCAGATAACAGGTCCTGATTTGATGCCTTTTAGTGACATAGGTGTTAAACCATTGTGGTGCAAAAATGCGACATTGGCGGTGAAAGGGTTAAGCAGAATTTCATCATGTGCTTTGAGAGACAGGGTAAATAAAGTCTACCCTTGTTTCAGAATGATGTACTGTAGTGACTGATATTAGGTTTAATATCAGGGACCGGGTTGTCGGCCTGGATAGCTCAGTTGGTAGAGCACCCGTCTGGTGTTCGGGAGGTCTCGGGTTCGATTCCCGGTCCGGCTAACACTTTTCCCCCACAAAAATTACTTCATTGGGGTCAGAAGTTAACTTGGTAGCATGGATGGAAGGAATGGGGTTATTCCTACAGGAGGGGGAAGAGTGTAGTGACTGATATTAGGATTAATATCAGGGACCGGGTTGTCAGCCTGGATAGCTCAGTTGGTAGAGCACCCGTCTGGTGTTCGGGAGGTCTCGGGCTCGATTCCCGGTCCGGCTAACACTTTTCCCCCACAAAAATCAGTGCCGAGTGCGTTTGCTACATCCTCCTGATTTAGTTGTCTGCATTGCAGGGCTCCCCCACCAAGGAGGCCCCCTCGCCTGTCAAGGAGAAGAAGAAGAAGAAGAAGTTCCGCATGCCCTCCTTCTCCAAAAAGAAGAAGGAAAGCAAAGAGAGCAGCGCCTGAGCCTCTTCCCAGGTTCCCGGTCCTCTCACCTGACGGAGCTGTCTTCACGGATAAATGATGGCATTGTCCGATTTTTTCTTCCCTTTGTCATCCATCATCGTTCGATCGTGTCCATGTACGGCTGTCCTGTTGTGTGTCATTTATTTTGGGAATTAACCACTTTTGCTTGTATCAGCTTCACTTTTTTTTTTTTTTAACGGGTGGGTGTTGGTCCCATCGTTTCAGGCCCCAGAAGGAGGTTTGTCTGGGTGTCGTGTCTTTTTGCTGTGCTAATCAAGAATGCCTTGGTCTGCCTGTGCCGTCACCATTTTGCACAAAAGTTACGCAACATCATCAAGGAGGAAGAGTTTGCGTTTGTGTGTGGGGACTTGCGGATTACTTTGTTTTGTTTTGTGTTCTGATTGCTTCTGTGTGTGTGTTTTTTTTAGTGTTTTTTTTGTTTTATCAATCTCTTTCATAAATCCATCTTTTAAGAAAAGAAAGTTTTAAACAAGGAGTGATTTTTATTTTCTGACAGTGGCTTTGTGAAGATGATAAAGAGCATTATAATGAAGCCTGGAGTCTGGTACTTCCCACAGGGTGACAGCTAAGATTGGAGAAAAACCAGAGTCTCTGATTACTGATGTGCCAGATCCAGGTTTAACACCGCCCACTGTTCAGATGTGGACACGGTTAATCGGTCTGTGTATCAGCGTGTACGTCATTCGTTTTGTTTTTCTTGTCAACATCGCCCGTCTTTGTTGTTGTTGATGTTCTGTCTCCTATGATTGTGAACGGACCAGGGAAATTGTTCTGCCTACATTTTAGGTGTGCTTGTTTTTAACGTGCAACTGAAACCTGTGAGCTCGCTCTCTCTCTCTTGTCCTGTTTCATGCCATCCATGATGCTCAGTGTTTTCTGGTTGGGTTTTTGTTAAGTTTGATCGGTTGGGTTGGTGGGTTGGTTGGTTTGTTGCGCGTTTCTTTTCTCTCTGCCATTTTGCTTGGTTGGTGCTTCCAGAGTATTTTGTTATGTCTTCGTCACTTGGAATGTCTGGCGATGGTTTGGTTGTCACGTCGTGGTATAGTTAAGTCCATGAAGTTGACAAATTCTGCTTGCTTGGGTGATGGGTGGGGTGGGGTGGGAGGAAAAGGCTATTGGCAGAAGGGAGGGAGGGGGGGGGGGGGTAGTCTTTTGTGGTGGAAGAAGTAATATGTGTACGCTTTTCTGAATTTTATTATTCTTCCCTCTCTTCTTCTTCTTCGATCGCTCAGACAGTTTCCAGATGCGTCATGCTGCCGTTTTGCGCCTAACTAACAAAATAGTTAGGCCCAGCAAGTCCGACTTCGACTGGAGGAAATGTTTTTGAAAGTGTTTTGTGAAAAAAGGCAGGAAAATGGACCGGTAAGGCAGAAAGATAGTAGATGACAGTAAGCATAGGGGAAAGGCAGAGTCAAAGAGAGTGACAGATTAGAGGAAGTTGCAAGCACAGAACTTCCAGAAAGTGGGGGAACTATTTATACAAAAGACCCCCCGGTATCCCCACAGGGGGGATTTTTCTTCCCAATTTGAGCTTCATTGTTTGATGGCCAGGATTTTATCATTAGTAAATTTACCAAACCATGCGTGTATGTGTGTCTTTTTAAGAAAAGCTTTTATCTCAACAATATTTTTTTTTATCTTAAATGTTGCTGTCCATGAATATTTGCCTTCATTAGCTGTACATGATTGTAAGATTTTGTGTCTCTGTGAAAACTGGTAGTTTACATTCACAGTTTGTATATTGTGAGAGGGCATCTTACGAGTGATAGATCGGCAAGGAAAAGAAGCCTATTTAACCCATTTAAACAAGGAGTTTTCGAAAGGGTTATTGTTGAAAGTAGAATTACATGTGTTGGGCAGAAAGGGAATTATTGTTCACATAGTTCATTGTTGCTTTATTCGTTTGATTACAGGAAAGTCATGGTGTTGTGATTACGTGTCTACGTTGTGATGGCATAACAATTAATTATTACCATGCAACTTGTATCATCTTTTGCTTTTCAAAGTAACCGCAGTCAGTTTTAAATCTTTATTTTTAAAGATGTTATGATAAGTAGTAGCAGTTTTATTTTGCTTATCTGTAGAGCCAAACGCCAAATTAGTGCTTTTAAAAAAATGATTAATAAAAGTTTTTTTATTGCTTTGTTAATATTTCATATCTTGATTACGCACGGGACTGATGTATCCTATGTGCAGACATCTTCAAAAATTGCCATAAGTATTTGGGTTTTGTTTTGTGGCTATAGTTGGGTTTTTTTCTGCTGCCATGTTGTTGCCATTTTATTGTTTCTTTATTAATTTGGCTGGTTGATGATTTTTGTTTTGTTTTTTGCGTTAATGAATGCTCAGAATGGTGTTTGTACTCATTGATTTTAGAGCTTTTCTATGGCTTTGTTTGTGCGCGTGTGCGTGCGTCTGTGTGCAGTGGATGCGAGTCATCGGTTTGATTTAATGTGCAGGAGAGAATGGTTGCTTGTATTTCGCACACCGTTTGTTTCTCTTTATCTTGAGAATTCGGCCTTTAAATCTATATCATTTGGATTAATTGAAAATACACTTGTACGCGATTCAGCATGTCATCATACAGTTGCATCGAGTCATTGGGGAAAGAAGCTGGGTGAAAGAGTGACGTTAAGATTGTTTGATTCGTGTCACCCGTCATACTGTGTGCCCATACAGACACAAGTGCCACACACACTATTCCATATGTTGTGAACGTGTTGGCCAATAATGACACTGCCAGTAAGAAAGGGAGCAAACAAGAGGGTTTTTGTGTTCCGTTGGTCGGGTTTTTTGTTGTTTTTTTTCATATGAAAGGTTTGTGTTTATGATTGAAAGCGAAGCTACGGATGTTGTATCAGATAACAAATTCCACCTAAGTGGACCACCGCGGAATGAACCGAAAGTAACAAGTGCTGTTCTGGTAGGGAAAGCACTTGGTTACTTGGGAGTATTCTCTACTCGTGCCCCCCCCCCCCCCCCCCCCCCCCCCGGTAACAGCATAGTAACAGCATAGTGTTTTTTGTGTCGTAGGTGCACCAGCTCAAAGTAACAGTTTAATGCTTGTCGCTTTTTTGTTTTGTTTTAAACGCTTGCTTTGTCTACATCTTTAGTTTTTCTTCACGCTTCTTTGTAATCAAGCTAGAGTTTGCACAGATTTTGTTTCTTTGAGTTGCTCCAATTTTGAACTGGTAGTCAAGTCTTTTTTGTTGTTGTTGTTATAATGTCTGCGTTGTCTTGTTACTGTGTTGATGGGGGGGGGGGGGGGGGGGGGTCTAAGCTCGTTCTCTGTACATAGTTTGTTATGATTTCCACCCTGTTTGTAGGGCAGGTTTGTTGATTTTGTTTTATTATTGAATGTTTGTACTGGTTAAGTTGTTCGTAGAGTCTTGTGTGGTTTGAGTCTAAATGGGAGACTGGGGGTTATGGTACTATTTCTTTTCTGGTGGTTGAGTTTGTGAGGTTTTTTATCTTAATTTTTTTTTTTATTGTCAGATTTTATTTTATTTTATTTCTAGATTGGCTAGATTCAAAACAAGCCAGGGATCAGATTTTTCGTAATTCCCACCTATTCAGCTACAGCGACATAAACTGTGATAGACCAACAAGAATTGATTTAAGCTATAGGCCACTGCAACTAGGGTTATTAACGCCCGTGAGTGTGAAACCCTTGCTGGTCAGTACTGAAAAGGGCATTCACTATTGCGAAAGGCAGCCATTTAATGGCCTCAAATAGGGTTATTGGTGAGAGTTACGTCCTTGTTTGGTCAGTACTCAAGCATCTACCAAGGGCATTCACTCTAGCGAAACATGGTTTCAGAATTGCAGAAGGACCTCCGTGAACAAATGAAACCATTGATCGGGATCAGAAAGTGATGACTTCATCCCAGATTTCAAAGTAAGAAGATCTTGCCAAATTTGAGATGAGGAAACGTGTTCATTCGCAATATTCAAATTCTTATTAGGTTAAAGTTTTGATGGTCTCCAAAAGCGAATAAAAATAGATTTATACAAGATTAAAGTGCTTCCGGGATGACCGTGATAATGTAGCCTTCACACATTCCTTTTTTAAAAATTAAATTTTCTACTTTAAAAAAAAATCTGAATTATTTTAAGATCAACTGTTTTTAATTGCCACCATTCTGCAAGTTTTTCAAGTCTTAATGAAGGTGAATTTTGAGGTTAGCATGTTACATCATTCATTGTAGCACAATATTAGAAGGGTTTAGCCTTTTTCTTTTAATTGTTTTAACCAACAACAAAAATGCATTTTAAAAATGGAATTGTCAGTTTGAAACATCCGATTTAATTTGCTTTGGATGAAATGAAATGGTCAAGTGTTTTTAATGTTTTGATTGTATGATTGCTTGTGTACATTGTGCATGAATGTCGCCTGAATTGGGTACATTTTATCGAAGCCATTTTGTTTTAAACTGGTGTTGATATGTTTTGCTGTAAATATTTTATTTCGTTTATTTTAATCTCGCCAATTATTTTTTTTGGCATTGTTTTTCGCAAAAAAATGTTTCTTAATTAAAACAGCACTTTTTTTAAATTATAATTTAGCCTCAATAACACTGTATTATCTAAGAACAGCTAGATGTGCTTGTTTGCGCCAGGGCCTTGAAAAACAATGTAGGACTGGCATTGCAAAAGTTTGGTTGAAAGCAGGTTGTAAAACAGATCTCCAGCTTAATGGAGAAACAAAACCATAAAGAGGTACGTGAGTAGTGGCAAAATTTCAGCAATATCGGCAGAAAGTATGTAAACTGGTTAGTCACCAGGTACGATAACCATGAGTGCATATTAAACAGTCAACACGGGTAGTATCATGTAAATTTAGACAGGCATTGTAGACCTCCGCGAATCGCGGAAAATCCGCGAAAGTGAAAATTTGACACCCCCCCCCCAAAAAAAAATGCCGGGGTAAAGATTCGCTCAGGTGCCTAAAAATTACGTGTGTAAAACCTATGCAATCGCGTCCCGGAACCGGATGTGAATGACTGAACAAGCAACTTCGGGTGCCTAAAAATGACGTGCGTTAAAACCTATGCAATCGCTGCGGAACCGGATGTGAATGACTGAACAAGCAACTTCCCGCCGAAGTTAGCAGTCGTGCGCGGCCTAGCTCACGCCACACGTTTCCAGATTTGTGATCCTAGTGCTTCTTTTTCTTCTTTTTCATTTTGACGCCCAACTTCATCATTTTAGTTTGAGTCGACATCTTTCAAATGAAATGCAGAATCGGTTGGATATTCTTCCGCGAAACCCACTTTGCCCCCACTACCATGCCTGCATTTAGAAGAAACTCTGAGTATGATTGGCTGTTTATGCTGTGTTACATGTTACTATCTGTGTTAACTATTTAAGACACACTCATGAATACTGTACCAGAATTTTAAACTCTTCTAACGCCATGTATTTTGTGACGTTCTTGGTTGCATCTCAACCGATTAGAGGGAAGTAACTATTGACGACAGAAACAGTGACAAAAGCAGACCTGTTTACTCTACTCTTTGCGAGTAGTATTCTACTCAATTTGGACCTCTACTACTCTTCAAAATTTAAAATAATGCTCTTTAATTCTTGATTGCTACTCATTGTCAGTGAACAGTGTTTGATGGTTTCATGAATAAAACTACACATTTTTGCACCAAAACTGCTCATTTCAGCTATCCAGGCTACTCAAGACTTGTGTAGGGGGTAAACAGGTCTGCAAAAGCTCTAAAACCGACAAACACCTGGCAGGGTGCTTGGCCGCAAATGTCTTTTTGCTTTTGGTGGGAGTGTAGAGTGATGTCTGTCTTGGGCAATATATATCCGCCCATGGTACTAGAAGAGTTAAAAACTGGGTTAAGATCTGGAAAAAAAATGTATATTGATTTCTGAGGAGATTGAAGGCGATGAAAGAATTTAACACTTGTAAAACAGCAAATGAAGAGTTTTCATTAGTTTTTTGAGTAAAGCAGTCAATACCACTTTCCTTGCTGAGAGCCAATCTGTAGTGTTTGTAGGTGTTGAAAAGAAAAAACCCCGAGGACTTCAGTTCTTGGTCTGTTTATGGACTGCGGAAGAGAGTGTCAGTGCGGATGGTTGTGACTAGGCGAATGTTTCCAGAATGGTTTGTTTTCAGTGTACTTCTTCGTGCAATGATTCACGTGTTTTTTAAAAATCTGCGGTTGTTGGCACTGTTACGGCAGAACTGCTTGGTGTAGACTATATTATTGCAGAGCACGCAGTTGCCTCTTAATTTTATTTTTTTAAAATATGTATCAACTTGATGATTGTTACAGATCAACAGATACGCTTGGCAATTTTTGATACATTCGATTCGAAGTTCTCTTTTAGCTTTGTAGTCCAGTCTGTAAAAGCTGTGTCAATAAAGAAAATCAATTGAACGTTGTCTCACTTTTTTTATTATTTTTTTTATTGAGAATGTGGATCCAGGAAAGTGACTGGCTGTGTGATTTTGTCCAAGTTGTCTGTTTGGCAGTTTGACTATTTTAAAAATGACATGAAAGCCTACCACAAACAAAGGCTATATTTTTATATTATATGGATTATGGCTTTAAAGACCCACCACGTCATGCATCAAAATCACGGTTTTCACGTGTTTTCCCTCGGTAAGAAATCTTAATCAATCTTCCTAGCATAAGAGGGAATGTGACACGTGACGTGGGGGGTCTTTAATAGGAATTGTTCGGAAATAAGTCAGGGGAGTACTTTCATGGTGTGTAGAAGTGATCTTGCCTAATTCAATCGGTCAAACAGGGGAAGTTACTCTACCATCTGGTAGATCCCCAGCTCTCGCCTCGTGTGTTTGAGTAGACATATATAACTTAGAACACTGTGCGTCATTCTAAAATTGATGTCATTTATATTTTTACGTCACAGTTTGCAAGTTCTATTAGGTTTCTTTTTTTAAAACTGATCCATTGAAGGACATGACATAAATTTAACCCCTTGACTGCCACCAACGTATTACGTACTGACCTGATGACATCATCAGATGTAGAGGAATAACCCTGATATGCTGGCTTTTGCTCTAACATGGTCAAGAGATTAATATTCCCAGACCATTTTGGCAGATTGGCTCTATCAGTTGTCTTTTCCGTGGCATAATTTGCCCAAAGGTTTTTTCTTTAATTTTCTCTGGCAGTCAAGGGGTTAAAGTCTTTCCGACGAGAATATACGAACTGAACATAATGGGTGTAGAGTGGCACAGAGGTAACGGGTTCGCCTCGTATACAATAAACCCGAGTTTGAAACTTGTGGGTCCCTTGTGCCCATGCACTTAGCACACGTAACCCTGTGGCAACGAAAAAGTTGTCATTTGGTCAAAAACCCCCCCCATGCACTTAGCACACGTTAATCACAGTCACACAAACATTGCATACCAACAAAAAATTGTGACGCGCTCTCCCCCTCCCAACCCTCCCTTCATCAGACACAAAAACCAAATACCAATACCAAATGTGAAAAGAACTGGCAGCTTGAAAATTCATCTCGCTAAATTTGTAACGATGATTGGATTTACCTGAGATATTTTTAGGGTGTCATGTAGTCCAGACTATAAAATACCAAATACATCAATACCAAATGTGAAAAGAACTGGCTTTATTCTCTGACAAAATGTTCATTATACACATTTGAACAAGCAAACTTGTGCATTAAGATTATAAATTTGATGAACATTTTTCTAGAGTCCAGACATGTAAAGTATACTGCACGCACATCACTAGCAAACAGTCTTTTAAACTTTCTTTATTCTCTGACAAAATGTTCATTATACACAACAGAACAAGCAAACTTGTGCATTAAGATTATAAATTTGATGAACATTTTTCTAGAGTCCAGACATGTAAAGTATACTGCACGCACATCACTAGCAAACAGTCTTTTAAACTTTCTTTATTCTCTGACAAAATGTTCATTATACACAACAGAACAAGCAAACTTGTGCATTAAGATTATAAATTTGATGAACATTTTTCTAGAGTCCAGACATGTAAAGTATACTGCACGCACATCACTAGCAAACAAGTCTTTTAAACTTTCTTTATTCTCTGACAAAATGTTCATTATACACAACAGAACAAGCAAACTTGTGCATTAAGATTATAAATTTGATGAACATTTTTCTAGAGTCCAGACATGTAAAGTATACTGCACGCACATCACTAGCAAACAGTCTTTTAAACTTTCTTTATTCTCTGACAAAATGTTCATTATACACAACAGAACAAGCAAACTTGTGCATTAAGATTATAAATTTGATGAACATTTTTCTAGAGTCCAGACATGTAAAGTATACTGCACGCACATCACCAGCAAAATGGTCTTTTAAACTTGCTTTATTCTCTGACAAAATGTTCATTATACACAACAGAACAAGCAAGCTTGTGCATTAAGATTATAAATTTGATGAACATTTTTCTAGAGTCCAGACATGTAAAGTATACTGCACGCACATCACCAGCAAAATGGTCTTTTAAACTTGCTTTATTCTCTGACAAAATGTTCATTATACACAACAGAACAAGCAAGCTTGTGCATTAAGATTATAAATTTGATGAACATATGTGATGGTGCATGGGGAAAAAACCAACCTAAGTCGACCAGAATGTTTTTGAGCAAAAGCTAAAAATAGTCAACAACCCCGAAAATATCAAATGTCTAGTTAGGGCATATTTGTCTATTTTTATGTATTCAACCTTTTGAAAAAAGACAATTTTGAATGTTTTTTTTGTTTATTTGATTGTTTAAAAAAATCAATTCAATACAAAGAAAGAGGCAAAATTCTGTCTTCAATGTCTACAAAATGATCTATCTCGAATGCCAAACTTCAAATAATTATAAAATAAAAACTAGACAAGATAACTCAATTCGGTTTTCTGCGTGTTAACAATGAATCTTTGCTCCATCATGAAAAATTAAAATATCGATTTAATGCCAAAATTCCATTCTGTCCGCTTTTCCCACGCACCATCACATATGTGTGCTTTACATGTGAATAAGACATACAGTATGCATACATTATTAATTGTGCTATGACAAGATATGACAAAAGAACAGGAAACACTGGCCTTGCAAGAGCCATCAACACTTGTTGCATCTCGGATATAAGTGAGCTTAAATCAGATTTTTTTTAAAGCCTTTATAAAAATTTTTTTTTAAAAACACAATTCAATATCGGTAGTGTTCTTTTAGGAACGGGATGACAGCAAGTCGATAGGACTTGGATCTAAAAAAAAACATGTTCACACAAACATACAGTTTCTCTTCAACAAACAAGAAAATCTTGCACCTTTTTTCCACCTTTTTTAACACACTTTCGCCTTCTTTTTTTTTTTTACACAGACGTACACAAAGTGGGGTTCTTCACAAAAATAATTATATAAGGATTCTTTCTGGCTAAAAAAAATATGCATCATAAAAGAATTATAATCATGCGTTTCAAAGTTTGAAGTATTCTAAAAGAATCACTTTTTAAAAAAAAATTGTGATAATTAATTGTGCGTGTCCAAATTGTTTACAAGTTTTTTTCTTTCTAGGAAAAAAATGAATAATTACCATTTTGTTTTTGAAGATTAATAAAATACAACACTTAATAATACAGTGGAACCTCCCTTATAAGACTCCCTCCCACATAAGACCTACTTCTCTGAGACATTGCCCTTCTGTGTAAGTATTAAAATTACCTCCCTTATAAGACCTCATTTTGGATGATTGTTTAGGGTCTTATAAAGGAGGTTCCCCTGTAGTACATACTTTGTAATTTAGCATTAGACTTCTATGTCTATGTATTTTTAACATATTTTATGTGACCAGCAGTGGGGGTTTTCCCCCTTGTATATCACAAATACTTCTGACAAATTATTGTACCATTAAAAAGCAACAACAATAGTATAAGAATAAATACAACCAACATTGACATGCATACATGATCGCTTCTCGGCCTTTTGGCTGGGACAGTGATTCAGGAACATAAATTTTATACCCTGGTTGGTTTGTTCAGCCCGTCGTACATGGCGAAAGCCGATACGCGATGTTAAACTGAACTTCCATCCATGCATACATTATAAAAAAAAATCTCATAATGAAGGTTACGTACACAAAATTTATCAAAACACAAGTGCCCCACATTTTTCTTATCAACTGTATCAATATACACCATACAACAAAATTAATTGCTGATTGAATAGTAAATAAAGAAGACACTGGTTTCTTTAACTCTTCGATCGCCATGTATTTTTTTTATGTTCTTTGTTGTCCGTTGCATCTCGACCGACAAGAGCGAAGTATATATTTTCTTTGAGTGTGCATGCATCGCTTCAATGGAAGAAACGGTGCTAAAGCAGAAAAACACATGGCAGGGTGCTTGGCAATGTATGTCTTTGCGTTTGCAGGGCTGCCTAACGTCCCCCCCCCCCCCTCCTAAGGGGTATTTGTCCCTGGAAACAGTTTAAAGTGACACCCTGTCCCTGGAATCCACTTTTCTGTCTAGTGTCCCTGGAAACTAGAGTAGAATCAAAAGTTTGTAAAGCAGTCACTTGTCTTGATGGCTGACCTTACTGTTGAATACAGGAACATCCCAAACAACAGACACTGTTGTCATATTCCTAACAGACATGTTACACATGTGTAGCTTACTGAACACCACAGGATCTTGAATACTGAAGCACAATGACACAACAACAAAAAGCAAGAAGAAGACTGGAGAAAAATTAATCAAAATTCGCAGAAATTTTGCTAGATCACGAACTAGTCAAAAGTTAATGTTCGTTTTGACCCTGATGCATACCACTGCGATGTTTGCATGGATGCTCCTGCTTTCAGGATGTCCTGAAGTTCAGGATTGTTTAAGTGCCTGGAGCCGGCGTCGCTGGATTGAGAATTTGAGAAGATGCATTTTGCTGGTTATAGAGGTCATGAAGTTTTAACCAGAAGTGAAAGTGCAACGAGAGCCTGTCAATTACATTGGAAACTGTTGTTTCCCTTCAGCTTCCAGGGGGCATTGCCCCCCGGAACCCCCAGGAGGGGCGCTGTCCCTGCACTCCACCGGGGCTTTCAGGATTTTTGAAATTTCCCAGGAGCATCCATGTGTTTGTCCCTGGAAATAAGTATCTGTCCCTGGTTTTTAAGTATTTTGTCCTTGGAAACTGCAACAGAGGGTAGGCAGGGGTAGGCAGCCCTGCGGTTGGGAGTGTAGAGTGATGTCATGGGCGAATGAATGTATTCGCCCATGGTGCTAGAAGAGCTAAGATTTCTCATTGCAGCTGTAACTCCCTCACAGCGGATATCTTGAGACTCACAGACACTCCACGCCTATGCCATGACATTGTACGAAACCTGTCTCAGTGCAAACTGTCCACTCCTATCTTCTACCACATTGATTGGTAGAAGCAGTTGAACAAAAGAAACATTTTCTTAAAATTAAAGGCTCTGAGATAAATAAACATTTTGTTTCAAATCAACAGGTAATTAGGATCCGCCCCTATGGGTTATGGATTACTGTGGTGGATTACCATACAATCACCCTGAGTATAAAATTTAACCCTTTCACCGCCAGCCATATTTCAGTCAAAAATCTCCATTAAATTTACCTGGATAGAGAACAAAATCCATCTGCAGCATTGGGGATTCTTCTGCGACGTATCTAAAATAAGGTTTATCCTTACTTCCCAAAACTAAGACAATAGGGTCTTTGGATAATAGACCCCAATTTGATGCCTTTCAGTGACATAGGCGTTAAATCACTGTGGTGCTGAAATGCGACTTTGGCGGTGAAAGGGTTAATAAAAAAATATATACTGTTTATTTGGATTTTTATGCAATAACCCTGGGAAGAAAATAATACATGTTTTGAAGGATTTTCATACATAATAATAATAATGAATAATGCTTATAAAAATATAGCGCATAATCTTACTAAGCAACTCAAATTGCTTTCACTCATCATTCATACCATCGGCAACAAGATGCACATACAAACATTCCAAAACGACTAGCTCGGGTTTATTGTATAGAGGCGAACCTCGTAACATAGTTACAAAAATAAACATTGATACTTAGGACCCTCAGATAACTCCAACAGAAATATGCATAACTAGAGCGTGAAGACGCTAGAGTACTGAGGGGGGTTGCGTACCCCTTAAGGCATTGGAAAAAATGACGCAATTTCTATATAATCTATGATTTCATGGGGGGTGGGGGGTGGTATGCATGGACCCAAACAACGCGCAGACCTGTTAGTACTCTAGATCGAACTTGGCTTATACACTGAATATCATTGGTGAAATTTAAAAAACTTTGGTAGTTTTGAGAAAAATGAAAAAAACTTAAAAATTAACCGCATTAACCACAATTGATTAACTATGATGAATAATGTTGTTCAAGACATTGCAAGTTTAGTCCTGCATTTTGTTGAAATTCCTGACACATTTTTGTTTCAGACTTGAAAAGAACGAAGATACAAGGTTTTTGTCTTTAACTAGATCTGAATTTGGGACTTGCAAGTTTTTCTTCTATTTTCACAACCTCATTTACCCCAGATAGAAAGTCGTTAGAGATACAAGCTTTTGGTGGAAG
The DNA here is from genome assembly GCA_017654935.2 of Phymorhynchus buccinoides. Classification (NCBI taxonomy): domain Eukaryota; kingdom Metazoa; phylum Mollusca; class Gastropoda; order Neogastropoda; family Raphitomidae; genus Phymorhynchus; species Phymorhynchus buccinoides. Next base: position 17,248,522 of record CM065686.1, on the reverse strand, counting down.
GTGGTGGGAAAAATTTGAGAGCTGACTATGTATCTAACTAAAAATAAAAATAAAATCGAGATACAAGGTTTTGTAATTTCACCGACGATATCCTAACCTAACTACTTATCTACATGCATAATTTGAGTCTACTAGGTCCCTACGCTCAAACATTATCGTCATCAATATCTACGGTAATTAGAAATACATGTACACATTTCTAAACAAAAAGGAATCAGTTATTCATTTTAACAGTACACTACTCTTATTTCTTAGCACTCTGTAATACCGTTACATTACAAATAAAAATAATCAAAGCACGCAAAAGTAAGCTAATGTAACACATTGAACATTGATGTTCAAACAAACGGAATAAAAGAAAAGGTGTAGAGAGGCACAGAGGTTCGCCTCGCATACAATAAACCCGAGTCAGAACTTGGGTACAGGGGATTTTTCCTCTCACTAGGCCTTATGGTTTGAACATGGAGTCTTTCGGATGAGAATAAACCGAGGTCCCGAGTGCCCATGTACTTAGCACACGTTAAACCCAGTGGCAACGAAAAGAAAACTTCTTTGAAAACTCGCCTCTTTGATGCTTCATACCACTAACCGCTCACATCTTACCTTAAATCCACATGCTTCTGTTTCAGAACCTGAATCATGGATATGTGTGCTTGCGTGCAAGTAGGGGTGGTTGAAATGGGATCGGTGCGTGCACGTGTGCGTGCATGCGCACGCGTGTGTGTGTGTGTGTGTGTGTGTGAATGCCCATTGATTATTATATGCGCGCGCGTGTGCGTGCGTGGTGTGTGACTGTGTGCTTCTCTATTAGTGTGTGTGTTTGCGCAATAGCGTAGCTCATGAACTTTGATTTCCCTAGCAATTTTGTTTCTTTTCTTGTAATATTGTTTAAAATTTTGTGGTTATGAACAGGGCTTTGGTTAAATAATAATATTTTATGAATATTTGATTTGATTTGATTGTAGTGAGTCTTATGTGTATAATGTTAACATGTGTTTTATTGGCTATGTAAAGCGCTTTGAGCTCCCTGCAAAGGGAGTAAAGCGCTATATAAATGTTCAGTATTATTATTATTATTTGGTCAAAATTTACCACCCCCCACCCTTTTCCTTCTTCATCAGTCAGACAAAAATTCCATGCAAATAAAAAATAAAAAGGGTGGCGCGCCTCTGGCTGCGACACGCTCTCCAGGTGGGAGCAACCCAAATTTCACAGAGACGCCTCTGGGACTATAAAGTACCTAATACCAAACTTGCTTACTAGATTAGAAACAAACTAGTTTTGATGATGTAGTCTGTTAACATGCACACTTAATGATTAACTGTCAATCTTGCATCTACCTACACATGCTTACTGGATAATTATGTTAACAATATTATGCTTGAGTACATACGTATCTCCTATATAATTATTATTATTATAACATACAACAGATTAGAGTATTAATCGATTCTGACAAAATGAAGAAAGGTTCAGAAACTCATGCTTGTGGTTTCCACATCATAATTTTTATCATAATAATCACTCTTGCTGTTCTGTTGGCCCCTTCAAAATGTCTTCCACTGCATTCCCCTGTTAATGCTGGGCATAAATATATGGTTGTAGTGGTCTAACGCAAATTGTTTTGAAACTATGAGCACTTGTTTTCAGAGCCCCCTCAGCTCTCACTCTCACTGTGCTATTGGCCCCTTCAAAATGTCTTCCACTGGGTTTCCGCTGTGATGCTGATCATGAATATATATGGTTATATGGGTCTAACACCAACGGTTTTGAAATTATGGGCACTTTTATCCGGACAGACCATCATCATGTAACAGCTTCAAGGTCAAATGTAAAGGTCAAGGTCAAGTGGCTTTTAAATGTCTCCAACTGCGTTCCTTAGATCATGGTGATCAAGAATATACATGGTTTCGTGGGTGTAAACCCAATGATGCCCAAACTACAGCCACAGGTAAAAAAGAGAAGTTCAAAAGTCAAGGTCAAGGTCATTAGGATAATCAATACTTTGCACCACCGGTGATCTTGAGGCAATCTACAAACCTGCCAACTTTGAACTCCTTAATCAGCATGACCTTGACCTTAAAATAAAACTAAAGCAATGAGTCGATAGGTTATATCCTCTAAAGCTTGTACACTAAAAGTGATTGAAAAAGATTGAAAGGTTTTCAAGAAAACGCGTCTGGACGCACGGACGCACACACGACGGACGGATGAAACAAAAACAATACTTCCCGAAGCTGCTGCTTTGTTCGGGAAACGATTTAAAATACCATCAAGTTTTCCATCACTTTCTCTGTAACCCTCATCGTAAACAACACCACAGCAATCTTCGGCATACAAACAGAATAAAGAAAGCTGATCGTATGGCAAGTACCGTTTGGTTCTTACCCCCGGTTGTGATGTCGACTGCTTCCTTCTGCCATTCAAAAAAAAAAAAAGAGCATCACAACCATATCCCGTAGCACCAGATTAAAGCAAAACGCCTTAAAGGTGGACCCTGACGGATGGGTTTTTGAAGAAACACGTCAAGATCACCAGAAAGACAGCCTTTTTAAGGATCTAACACTCACTTTGCTCTGGTTTCCTAGAAATTAAACCGTCAAAATGGCGATTCTTCCTCCTTGGCGGAGATGCCGGAGAGAGTAGCCATTTTGGATGGGGTGGGTGGAGGTCACTCATTGTGGTTGAAGCGGGGTTTTTTTTGGTAGTGCAGTAAAAATAAAAAAATTAAAAAAAGGAGCTATTTCCTTTGTTGTGAGTGAAACACTCCTTTAGATAAACTGTATAAAAAAAAATAAAAATAAAAATAAAAAGGCTTGTATTGCCAAAACTTTGTGCAAACGATTTGGCGGCCATTAGAATTAAAGAGACGGCACACGTCTTCTCTTTGGGTGAAATTATTTTACTTCCAGCACCTCCGCCAAGGAGGAATCGCCGATTTGACGGTTTGATTTCTAGGAAACCAGAGCAAAGTGAGTGTTGCAATCTCTGTAAAGGGTGTTTTCCTGGTGATCTCGACGTGTTTCTTACAAAAACTCATCCGTCAGGGTGCCCCTTTAACTCCAGTAATCCATCTTTGGCCATCCAATCCCATTCTTCATCACTACAGATCAGACGTTTTCTATGACTCAGTCATTTCTCAACATTTTACTCTTTAGCAAGAAATATCTAGGGAATTATAGCATAAGCAATACGTACCAGGGCTCCCAGGGACCCCCAAATGGGGGTCTATGAAGCACTAAAATTCTAAAGGACCCTCTAAAAGAATGTGCAGGGGGTCCCAGGGATGCACTAGAAACATTCTTTTTAGCATTCGCTATGCCACTGGGACCCTCCATCCCGCCTCTAGGACCCTCTATAATGTAAGTGAAGGAGTCCCTGGGACCCCTTGTTTTGCGGGATGATTGGGAGCCCTGCGTACGAGAAGAAGAAGAAGATAGCATAAACAATTATTGCTGAAGCAGAAGCCCTTGTCCCAAGTTCTTTTTGTCGTTCCGTTTTCAGTCAAAGCTGAATAAACCCAATTTTGGGATCTAATGCAGTGCAATTATGATATTGATGACAGGTGCAGGTGCCTAATGGTCACTGCAACTAGGGTAATTAACGCCCTTGACAGCGAGAGTTAACCCCTAATTGGTCAGTATCCAAAAGGGCATTCACTTGCAAAAGGCAACCATTCAGTGGCCTCAAATAGGGTTATTGGTGAGAGTTACGCCCCTTGTTTGGTCAGTACTCAAGCATCTACCAAGGGCATTCACTCTTGCAAAAGGTGGTCATTGCAGTGGCCAATACTCTGAACACAAAAGTGGACAATTCAGCACCCCACGATGCACCACTGGTAAATCAGTAACAAGGGCTAAAAAGCATAAACTGCGTATATATCTTTGGCCTCACTTTAACTCATTCGCATCGCAACGATTTTGATTTATTAAAAAACCTCACAAATCACTCCAGCCATACACACAAACAAAACATACATAAACAAAAGGATAAATGAAAGAAGATTACGGGTTTTTACTTCAGGTTTAGACATGGAGAAGTGGTAGATCAGACTTTGATATCTATAGACTTTATGTAGAAAAACTCTACACTGATTGGTTTCCCCACAACAAACCACTACAAAAGCAAAGTCAGATGCAAAATTGTGGTCTAAGGGAGCGAAGCGAGTTTAGAAGTGACCAAGAAATGGTGTGCACACAGATTTACTTCCCTTGAAGCAAATGCATCAAATTGATAGCCATCTATTAATTCCGCAAATATCTGGCTGGAATGACTTGAATGAGTTAAACAGTAGCTACATGCAAATTGAGACTACTTTATCAAGCCTGAGAAGTTTGGAAATCACAATTTAGATGAAAATTAAGTTTTTAGAATGTAATGAACACAAAATAAGTCATCGTTTGCTCTAGGTTTACAAAATATTTGGTATGGTTAAGTTCTGTGCTTGTAACTTCCTCTAATCTGTCACTCTCTTTGACTCTGCCTTTTTCCTACGCTACTTTTCTCCTTTGAGCTCCTCCAAAATCGGGATGTGTCGGCTGTATGCAGCGGGGAGACCAGTGAAAATTGAAAACCGGACACATCATACCTTATCCATCATGGCCTTATAATAATAATAATGGGAATTTATATAGCGCTCTTTCTCACATGAGCTCAGTGCGCTTTACATTGATAAAGAACATTAAAGGCAAACAAATAATGAATCATTAGGAAGTAAAATAAACATGATGCTTGCACGCAATGTTCTCTTTCTTCCTCACACACACACATGCACGCACGCACACACACGAATGCATGCACACACACACACACATGAAAGCACGCACACATACACTCACATGCACTCACACACACAACACTTGCAATTACACAAGAGTAAAATAGTTACAATATGAAAATTCTAAGAAACATTAACATAGACCACATTCATCTTCTCAACCAAGCTTAGATACAATACTGGAAATAAAATCATACTGGCATCGCCTGGGAATGCAAAAGAAGAGAGTATGGTTTAATCAAACGCCAAATTTCTTTTGTGCCTTTTTTTCTTTGCTACTAGTACTACATGTACTCCTACTACTATTGCAACCTCCAAACAATAATAATCATCATAATAATAATGGGAATTTATATAGCGCTCTTTCTCACATGAGCTCAGTACGCTTTACATTGATAACAAGAACATTAAAGGCAAACAAATAATGAATCATTAGGAAGTAAAATAAACACGAGGATTGCACGCAACGTTCTCTTACTTCCTCACACACACACACATTGATGACTGCAGCAACTAATACACAACCTTATGTTCAATTGTCTTGCTAAAAAAATGTTCAAGAAAAGCAGAAATGAAAGACCCACCAGATCATGTGTCAAAATCACGGGTTTCACGTGTTTTCCCTCTTATAGCTGGCAAGAAATCTTGTTTTGACCAGGTTTGACTCCCATACAAATGCCCCCCAAATTGAAAACGAAACATCATTTTAAAGAGCAGCCTCAATTTTAAGTGGGGGGAATTTGTATGTGGGTCACAGCTACCCAGAAAAAAACAAGGGACTTAATCGTGGCGGGTCAGTGTGTCTTTAAGTAAAGACAGTATAACTCGGGGGGTGGGGGGGGGGGGGGGGGGGGGGGCAGCAAAATTACAGTTTCCGAGTTAGCCTGCTGCAGTCGCTCTTCAAATTTAAGCCAATACATTTGACAATCCACTATCAACCCATAAACTGTATTAGAATGCCTCAGACCTGTTTACCCCCTACATAAGTCTTGAGTAGTCTGGATAGCTGAAATGAGTAGTTTTGGTATGAAATGAGTAGTCCTCTTCATCAAACAATGTTCACTGAAAATGAGGAATTAGAGCATTATTTTCAATTTTGAATAGTAGAGGTCCAAATTGAGTAGAATACTACTCGAAAAGAGTAGAGTAAACAGGTCTGATGCCTTATAAAAAATAGAATCCACTGTAATAAACATGACACTTACTTTAGATATATATATCTGCATTGTTAAAAATTCTGGACTTTACTGCCTCCGGCACAGCTGTTCCGTCCCACACAAGATCAAGCTATTTAATTAAAGGGCTGAATCTAGAAATCTTAGATAAAAACTGCAAGCATTTGTTTGTAAAAATATTTGGGCTGTATGTTCTTCATTGTATTTTTAATATATTTCTTTGATCAGATTTATAGTAAAAACTTATTTTTGTTGAGCAGTATCATGCAACGTATTTAGTAGAAAATGTTCTTGAATATTACACTTAGTATTGCAAACATAAATAATATTGCCAATGAGTGAAAATCTAGCAATACCCACTGAATATAAGTAATTTAGTCACATACTACAACATATTCTTGACTGTTATATATGAAAAGTTACTTATGGTAAACTAAAGTTGGCTTGAAAAAAACTTATGAAAATATAGATAAACTAAACGTTCCTCCCAAAACAGCTGTGCCGGGCATTGTGACCAGGATCATTCCCACCATCTTTATATCTACTAATGTCCCATATGTGTCTGTTCCAGACCGGAGGACGTTAAACAGATTTTCATTCAATAAACACGACTTGCTGCACTCCAACATTTGCTGATCACACCACAAATTTCGGAACGTCATCCACATTCTCTCTCTTTCTCTCTTTCTCTGTGATTATTCGTCATATCACAACCTTTGCATGTGAACACAGCTCACAGGATTAACTGCAGGGACAGTGGGCCTTTCTGCCGATCTCCGCAATCTTCAAGGCCTCGGCTTCCCCTGAAACACACGTTTTGGCATGATTTGTATCAAGTTTGTTTTTAATGTGCATTGAACCAAGTTTAGATGGGATTTTCGCCTTGGCATTAGGTAGGTAACGAAACGAAACGAAGTTTTATTTATACAGGGTAATGAGATAAGCATTGCTTTTTTACACTCAGCCCTGTATAAAGTATTAGGTACTTTATAGTCACAGAGGTGTCTCTGTGAAATTTGGGTTGCTCCCACTTGGAGAGCGTGTCGCAGCCAGAGGCGCGCCACCCACTTTTTTTTTTTTTTTTTGAAATGCGATTTTTTGTGTGACTGATGAGGAAAGATGGGGGTAAATTTTGACCAAATGACAACTTTTTCGTTGCCACTGGGATTAATGTGTGCTAAGTGCATGGGCACATGGGACCTCGGTTTATCGTCTCATCCGAAAGACTCCGCGTTCAGACCGTAAGGCCTAGTGCAAAGAGAGAGGACAAATCCCCCGTACCCAGGTGATTTAGCCAGCCACACGTCAGCTAAAATCGCACGACTACAATACGATTCAATCACGCGATCTCGAAGCGCCAATCACATTTGTTCTTGGAGACCATGTGATCGAATCGTATCGTACAGTCGTGCGATTTTAGTGGACGTGTGGCTGGCCCTTTAGTCTGTGTCAGACCAATTGACATAGGCTAGAACACCAGGCTACATCAAAATGTTGTTATGTTATGGCATAGTTATGCAGGGATTGTCTTTAGCCATGACAAGCTCCTAGCATAACATCATCAGTCTCCAAAATCCCCCAAAGACGGAGTGTGGCTGCCCACGTGGCAGGTTAATCAAAAACGGTCACACTCACACGTAATGTTCTCATCTGTAGCTGATGCACTTTGTACCACAGTGTTCAAGTGCTTCCGCTGTTGGGATGACCCCTGGAGTCTTTTAGCCAGGGTTCAGCCAACAACAACAACAACAACAGATAGGATTTGCTTTAAGTTGTTACTACTGAGCATTTAGATTACTTGTTTTTTTGGTGGATGATGTTTGATTTGATCATTGTGATGCTTTGTTTGCAAAATTATTACGCTGGCATGATGATACTTTTGTTCTCACACCTTGGTGTAAAGTAAACATAGATCATTTTCATGTAACACGTTCTAAGCAATTATAGCTGGGCAAGTAGTGTCCCAAACCGTGCATTTTCGTGCTACAAGCATGAAATTTGGCACAGGTGTTTGGCTTTGGGTACTAAACAATTATTGATACAGGGGCAGTTGAATTTTTTTTCGGTTATGTTGATTTTTAAACTTTTCAAAATGGCTGCTGATCGGCTTAAGCTATGTCTACCACATAGAAAGAATCGAGTTTAAGAGACGCAAATTGTATATTATAAGCACTAAATGTGGCTCACAGGCACACATGAAGATACAAAATTAAACCTATTACGCAATTATGACACAATATGTACATTTATAAGTGCTTTTTCTAATAAATTCAAAATGGCCACCAACGTTTTGAGTTATGACTACCTTAAAAAACAATTTAAGATTACAAGCACAAAATTTGGCATACATTGACACTTGTAAATGCTTAATACATGCTGTTGCACAATCATGATAAATTATATTCATATTTATATTCTTAAATCAATTAATGGCTGCCAGTCAGCTTGTGTTATGGCTACCACATGAAAAGAGTTAAAGATTAAAGTTTCAAATTTCATTATATATAAGCACCAAATTTGATACACATGTACATTTGTAAATATTTTACAATGTTTTGCACAATTTTGACAGCATAACAATATATGCATATTTATTTATAAATAAATTCAAAATGTCTGCCAAAGAATTACTACTAGATTGAAAAAAAGTTTAGATTTGCAAATTTAATTATATAAGCACCAAACTTAGCAAGCATGCACAGATGCGAGTGCTAAGCAGGCCGTGTTATGCTGTTACACAATCACAACTAACTAAATGCATGGTTTCTATGTGTGTGTGTTTTAAAAATAATTTTCAAAATGGCCGCCAATAAGCTGAAGTATGACTAAATAACAAAATGAATTATGGTTTAGACTTGCAAATTTCAAGCAATGATCACCAAACATAGCAGACGCTTACATATATGTTAATGCAAAATATATACTGTTACATAATCAGGACAAAATATATGAACATTTTTATTTTTTATAGTCGCCAAGCAACTTGCATTTTGATTTAGAGGACACTGCCCCCCTCATACTGCAACAGAGAAGCTGTCTCTGTTCCCTGCTGGGGAGTAGGTAACAAGGCAGCCTCTGGATCCCTGCCTTTCAGGTTTTCCACGATTTTGTAGTAGCACCCATGCGCATCACAGAACAGTTTGATTTATTGTTTTAAAGTCGCTTAAAGGCAACTTAGGGAAGTGGAGCAGAATGAAGTACCTTGCATAAGCCATGTTCTTTTAGGCGCCCACCTCTAACTTTGGAGCGATTTTCATGCATAGGAGTACTTACGAAAAAAACGTCCACCCTCCTCTTTGGAGCAAATTCGTGCATAGGGATATGTACTTTGTAAACGCCCACCCCCTACTTTGGATCAGTGGATGGGGGTATTTGGTTAAGTCGGCACCAGCTAGACATAGCTTTTTAGAGATGTATTTTTCCAGATTTATCTCAAAACTATAGGCCTAACATCAAAAGTTATGACATTATCAATGACATCACACTTCCCCTAGTAAACACAAGAGCAGGCATCTCCCAAAATTAACAACATAAGGTCATTGGATAAGAGACCCTGATGTCATGCCTTTTAGTGACAGGCCCAGTCCTTATACCCTATACAGAGAGAGAATGCAGTTATGTATTTTGTCAGTCGTTTCCGACCATGACTGCCAGATAGCAGAGGGGGCAGATGCTCTTCTGGCGGGATGAGCTAGAATTTGTTTACAGTGGAGATGCCTTGCCCAGGTTACATCCCCCTTTCTCTGCTCAAGGGATTTGAGGACTGTTGGAGTTGGGGAAGGTCCCCAAAGGCCAACCCTTCCCTTTGGCTGCAGCACCAGAGCCAAAATGCCGCCCTCCCCCAGGGCTCCCAGGGACCCCCATTTGGGGGTCTATGAAGCACTCACATTCTACAGGACCCTCTAAAAGAATGTGCAAGAGGTCCCATGGATGCACTAGAAAAAATGCTTTTAGCATTCGCTATGCCACTGGGACCAGTCTATCCCGCCTCAAGGACCCTCTATGCTGTAAGCGAAGGAGTCCCTGGGACCCCTTGTTTTGCGGGACGATTGGGAGACCTGTCCCCCCACTTTTCGACCAATTTCGTGCATATGTAGAGTGGTGATGGTGTGTGGGGGTGGGGGTGGCTTGTACATGCTACTTTACAATATTATTAATCACAAGAAAATTGTATATTATATACAATACTGTACGTTTCTGTGTTTTTACTGTAGTTTTTTTATGTATGCTTTGCGTGCATTTGGATATGCACGCAAACACACACACACGCACGCACGCACGCACACACACACACACACACTAACAGGACCATACACACACCACCACCATCACAGTAGCAGCAACTGTAAAGAAAACTATAGATACGTGACGAATTGCAAGGAGGGGCAGAAAAAAATGGTAAGATGTTAATGTAAAACACGAATAATGTACTACTTCCTATTAACTCCTTTGTCCTATGCTGAATGGAAGGACAGGGTGGGTGGTGTGGACAAGGGGGGGGGGCAGTTTCTGGTCCTTGTTGCCCAGAATACTGACGTTTGTCTCCAGTTAAAGCTCTGCGAGCCCTATTAAGACTGCCCAGCATCAAGGATACGTTGGACTGATACAGTCCATGGTAAGCCCCGCCAAACAGATAAGTAAAACAATCAATAATTACTAATCAAAGTTTTAATCAAACAGCCCATGTCTTATTACTCAATCAACAAAATTATTATCTTCTTTTTTTGTAGGAGGTACTTCTAATTCTATTCTGTCAGTTATTAGATTCATGTACGTATAAAAAAAATTCAGGATGTTAAGCACCATAATGTTGCGCTCTCTCTCTCTCTCTCTCTCTCTCTCTGTGATGAAAGATTAAATAGCATGTTGCTTAAACAGGCATATCACCTCCCCTTCCCCTTCCCTCTCCCCCCTCTCCCCCCCCCCCCCCCCTCTCTCTCTCTCTCTCTGATGAAAGATTAAATAGTATGTTGCTTAAACAGGCATATCACCTCCCCTTCCCTTCCCGCTCTCCCTCTCCCCCCTCCCTCTCTCTCTCTCTCTCTGATGAAAGATTAAATAGTATGTTGCTTAAACAGGCATATCACCTCCCCTTCCCTTCCCCCCCCCCCTCTCTCTCTCTCTCTCTCTGATGAAAGATTAAATAGCATGTTGCTTAAACAGGCATATCACCTCCCCTTCCCTTCCCTCTCCCCCCCTCTCTCTCTCTCTCTGTGATGAAAGATTAAATAGCATGTTGCTTAAACAGGCATATCACCTCCCCCTTCCCTTCCCTCTCTCTCTCTGATGAAAGATTAAATAGCATGTTGCTTAAACAGGCATATCACCTCCCCTTCCCTCCCCTCTCCCCCCCCCCCCCCTCTCTCTCTGATGAAAGATTAAATAGCATGTTGCTTAAACAGGCACCTATCACCTCCCCTTCCCAGGCATATCCCTCTCCCTTCCCTCCCCCCCCCCTCTCTCTCTCTCTCTCTCTGATGAAAGATTAAATAGCATGTTGCTTAAACAGGCATATCACCTCCCCTTCCCTTCCCCTCTCCCCCCCTCTCCCTCTCTCCCCTTAAATAGCTGTTGCTTAAACAGGCATATCACCTCCCCTCTTCTCTCTGATGAAAGATTAAATAGCATGTTGCTTAAACAGGCATATCACCTCCCATCCCTTCCCTTCCCCCCCCCCCCCCCCCCCTCTCTCTCTCTCTCTCTGATGAAAGATTAAATAGCATGTTGCTTAAACAGGCATATCACCTCCCCTTCCCTTCCCTCCCCCCCTCCCTCTCTCTCTCTCTCTCTCTCTGATGAAAGATTAAATAGCATGTTGCTTAAACAGGCATATCACCTCCCCTTCCCTTCCCTCTCCCCCCCCCCTCTCTCTCTCTCTCTGTGATGAAAGATTAAATAGCATGTTGCTTAAACAGGCATATCACCTCCCCTTCCCTTCCCCCCCTCTCTCTCTCTGATCTGATGAAAGATTAAATAGCATGTTGCTTAAACAGGCATATCACCTCCCCTTCCCTTCCCTCTCCCCCCCCCCCCTCTCTCTCTCTGTTGATGAAAGATTAAATAGCATGTTGCTTAAACAGGCATATCACCTCCCCTTCCCTTCCCTCTCCCCCCCCCCCTCTCTCTCTCTCTCTGATGAAAGATTAAATAGCATGTTGCTTAAACAGGCATATCACCTCCCCTTCCCTTCCCTCTCCCCCCCCCCCCCCCTCTCTCTCTCTCTCTGATGAAAGATTAAATAGCATGTTGCTTAAACAGGCATATCACCTCCCCTTCCCTTCCCTCTCCCCCCCTCTCTCTCTCTCTCTGTGATGAAAGATTAAATAGCATGTTGCTTAAACAGGCATATCACCTCCCCTTCCCTTCCCTCTCCCCCCCCCTCTCTCTCTCTCTCTCTCTGATGAAAGATTAAATAGCATGTTGCTTAAACAGGCATATCACCACCTCCCCTTCCCTTCCTCTCCCCCCCCCCCCTCTCTCTCTCTCTCTCTCTCTCTGATGAAAGATTAAATAGCATGTTGCTTAAACAGGCATATCACCTCCCCTTCCCTTCCTCTCCCCCCCCCCCTCTCTCTCTCTCTCTCTCTCTCTCTCTGATGAAAGATTAAATAGCATGTTGCTTAAACAGGCATATCACCTCCCCTTCCCTTCCCTCTCCCCCCCCCCCTCTCTCTCTCTCTCTCTCCCCTTCTGTGATGAAAGATTAAATAGCATGTTGCTTAAACAGGCATATCACCTCCCCTTCCCTTCCTCCCCCCTCCCTTCTCCTGATGAAAGATAAATAGCATGTTACTCCAGGCATATCACCTCCCCTCTCCTCTCTCTCTCTCTCTCTGATGAAAGATTAAATAGCATGTTGCTTAAACAGGCATATCACCTCCCCTTCCCTTCCCTCTCCCCCCCCCCTCTCTCTCTCTCTCTCTCTCTGATGAAAGATTAAATAGCATGTTGCTTAAACAGGCATATCACCTCCCCTTCCCTTCCCTCTCCCCCCCCCCCCCTCTCTCTCTCTCTCTCTCTCTCTGATGAAAGATTAAATAGCATGTTGCTTAAACAGGCATATCACCTCCCCTTCCCTTCCCTCTCCCCCCCCCCCTCTCTCTCTCTCTCTGATGAAAGATTAAATAGCATGTTACTTAAACAGGCATATCACCTCCCCTTCCCTTCCCCCCCCCTCTCTCTCTCTCTCTCTGATGAAAGATTAAATAGCATGTTGCTTAAACAGGCATATCACCTCCCCTTCCCTTCCCTCTCCCCCCCCCCTCTCTCTCTCTCTCTCTCTGATGAAAGATTAAATAGCATGTTGCTTAAACAGGCATATCACCTCCCCTTCCCTTCCCTCTCCCCCCCCCCCCTCTCTCTCTCTCTCTCTCTCTGATGAAAGATTAAATAGCATGTTGCTTAAACAGGCATATCACCTCCCCTTCCCTCTCCCTCTCCCCCCCCTCTCTCTCTCTCTCTGAGAAAGATTAAATAGCATGTTGCTTAAACAGATATCAAATAGCATGTTGCTTAAAACAGGCATATCACCTCCCCTTCCCTCTTCCCTCTCCCCCCCCTCTCTCTCTCTCTCTCTGATGAAAGATTAAATAGCATGTTGCTTAAACAGGCATATCACCTCCCCTTCCCTTCCCTCTCCCTCCCCCCCCCCCCCCCCCTCTCTCTCTCTCTCTGATGAAAGATTAAATAGCATGTTGCTTAAACAGGCATATCACCTCCCCTTCCCTTCCCTCTCCCCCCCCCCCTCTCTCTCTCTGTGATGAAAGATTAAATAGCATGTTGCTTAAACAGGCATATCACCTCCCCTTCCCTTCCCTCCCCCCCCCCTCTCTCTCTCTCTCTCTCTCTGATGAAAGATTAAATAGCATGTTGCTTAAACAGGCATATCACCTCCCCTTCCCTTCCCTCTCCCCCCCCCCCCTCTCTCTCTCTCTCTCTCCCCCCCCCTCTCTCTCTCTCTCTCTCTCTCTCTCTCTCTCATAAAAGCGCTGAAAAAGCATGTTGCTTCTGCCATATTCTGTTTTTGTTTTCTTTGATTTCTTGTTATTTATTATTATTTTCCCCAGGGCTGGGTGGACAAACCTGCCATTGCTTATCTCATTGCTTACCTGTCATTGCTTATCTCATGTTCCCTGGTTAAATAAAATTTCTGTTTTCTCTTCTCTCTCTCTCTCTCTCTCTCTCTCTCTCTCTCTCTCTCTCTCTCTCAGGGCAAGATGTAAAAAAAATCCCATTGTGTGCTTACTCTTTTTCCCTCACTAAAAAAGTTTCGTTTGTTCGTTCTATTAGTGGATGAAAGCAACAAAAAAAAGGGATTTGTTGACATACACCCCGTTCCCTCCTCTCTCCGTTGATTGGGGCTGTTGGCCTATGTCAATTAAAACATTTGCCTTGCCTTCTCTCTCTCTCTCTCTCTCTCTCTCTCTCTCTCTCTCCCCCAGCCTAAATTCTTATCCTTGTAAAATAAAGTATAATTATTTGAAGTTTGAACTCTCTCTCTCTCTCTCTCTCTCCCCCCCCCCCCTCCCTCTCTCTCTCTCTCTCTCTCTCCCCACAGCCTAAATTCTTATCCTTGTAAAATAAAGTATAATTATTTGAAGTTTGAACTCTCTCTCTCTCTCTCTCTCCCCCCCCCCCTCTCTCTCTCTCTCTCTCTCTCCTATCAAAAGTACTGAAACTTAAGTTAAACTGTTGCTTTTGCCATTGCCATCTGTTGTCTATGTGTACGAAAGCAAAAAGAGGGGATTGTTGAGAAATACCCCTCTCTCTTCCCCTCCAAGGGGCAGACCAAGTGATTTCTACTGAGGAGGGGGGGGTGGGGGTGGGGGTGAATAAAAAACATCCGCCAGGGGTCCAAAGAGCTGCATAGGTTCTGGGTTAAGGGGTAGTGCCCTTTAGGGACCCAGGGGGTGAAGCCCCCGGACATTTTGGCAATTTAGTGATTATAAAAACTAAAATCGAGCTTTTTTCTTTTTATTATTCATTCTTGTATAATGTACATGCTTGGGGTAGAGGGTGATTCAGGAAACCCTTCAAAGAACCCCCCCCCCCCCCCCCCCCCTCCTCTCTCTCTCATGCAGGCAAACACACAGACACGCATGCACGCACACACACACACACACGCGCATGCACATGCACGCACGCGCACACACACACACACATGCGCGCATGCACACACGCACGCACGCACGAACGCACGCGCACGCACGAACGCACACACAGACACGTGCGCGCGCGCACACACACACACACACACTGCAATGTGCTCATATTATTGAACTAGCCAACTCCCTTATAGTCTTTGTCCTTTCTTCCTCTTCTTTTGACAGTGTGTTTACTACAAAGCGATGATAAGTTGATAGATGCAGTCAGTTGAACTGATCTGCCACAACATTGACAGTGATAGATCTAGGATTCGATCTAGAATTGTGAAACAAGAAACCTGTATGCCAAAGTAATTTCTACTGCAGCCATATAGATCTATGTCCACATGTTTTTTATTCACACGATTTCTCAATTCGAAAACATTTCATAAAAAATAATAAAGCAATTAATCTTCTTTATGTCTGCTATAGGAGCTGAATGTCAGACATTATCATGTTTTGAGTTCCACATAATAGGCTACTGATATAGCACACAGTCCCAGTAATAGGAGCTTCTCTATTTAAGTTGCAATATTACAATCTCGCATAATTTTCCTCATTTTCCTCTATAGAGACATTATACGAGCTCTTTCATTACATTTTACACGGCAAAACGTACCTGGGTCACTACTTTCTTCCAACTTTCGATTTTACAACTTTGCCTCGTGACGGAGGCAGCCATATTGTAAATGTGATGCTGCGGTGCAGTGGGATCAAGAAAATGCTTTGCCAAAAAAAAACTCGCAATAAAATCAATATGTATATTTTGCAATACAATTACAATCAAGTGTTTTAATTAATAGATAAGAAAATTAATTTTATGTTTACCTTTTTTATTTATAAAAATTCACTGCTGACTGCTCCTGGGTAAAAATTTGTCGACTGCTTGCGCCGATTTTAATCAATTATTTCTTCGTTTAAGAGGGTTATTTGCCATGCCCCTGTATCTAAAATAATTTAGAATGTATTCAAGATTATATTGCACCAAATTTTACGTTAGTAGCATAAGTTTGCACAGCTTAAGCCTTTTTTGGACATAACAATCCGGGCTATTAGTCTAAAGCGAACTTTCAAAGCATGAAATTGAAAAACAAATCAAATACATTGAAATTTTAGAATTTAAAAAAAAAGAAGTCAAATTGAAACAATACACACACAAAAAACAACAACACACCATCATCACCAACAAAACCAGCCAAGCAATCAAATATATTGTCCGTGAAATTCAAAATCCTCATATCTCAATTTTGGTAGTTTTTAGAAAAATGACAATTTTTTTTTTTAATTAACTGCGTTGACCACAATTGATTACCTATGATGAATATGTTGTTCAAGAATATGTTTAGTCCTGCATTTCGTTAAAATGAGTTTATCCCAAAAAATAATTTAGACTTGAAAAGAAGAAAGATACGAGGTTTTTGTCCTTAACTAGATCTAAATTTGGGACTTACGAGTTTTTTGTTCTATTTTCACCTCATTTACCCCAGATAGAAAGTCGTTAGTGTTACGAGCTTTTGGTGGTGGGGAAAAAATAGAGAGCTGACTATGTATCTAACTCAAACCCCCCCCCAAAAATTGAGATACAAGGTTTTCGAATTTACTGTATATTAAAACAATACATAGCTGCCATCTTTTCCCAAACAAAATCCTGGAGGGGGGTGGGCTTGGGAGGGGGGAGTATCCCCCCTCCTCCGAGAGCGGGGGTCAGGGGGCTGTGCCCCCTGAAGCTGAGAAACTTTTTTGGGTCAATTTTTTTGTATTCGTCTGAAAAGACGGTCTTCCATTTTTTCATCTTCTTCTTTGTCTTCGACATCGTGGCGAGGTTACTTCAATGGCGGTGTGAGACAGGCCTAAAGACCGCCAAACAAAGGATTGCAGGAGGAAGTAGCCCCCGCTTCCGACATGCGCAGTACGAGCTCTGCTCCGCGAAGCTTCCTGAAACCCAGTTTCGGTTTTCGGGTTTCATAACACTCGTTTCTGAGGTAATCTAAGCTGGAAATTTTGAAATCCAGGAGTTTCACGTGAATTCCGGGAAGGACAGGAGAGGTGACAAAATCCGGGAGCTTCCTGGATTTACCGGGAGGGTTGGCAGGTATGAAAAATATATGTATAATACAGGCATGGTAGTGGAGGCAAAGTGGTTTTGAAGGAAAATGGCCCCTTGTGGAGGTCAGGGGGCTTCGCCCCGTGAAGCTGAAGAAAATTCAATAAATAAGAGTGACATTTTCACTATTTTCATGCCATTTCAATGTATTTTTTAATAATTTTGTTTCAAACTGTTTTGAACCTACAATCACAATATCAAGTGTGTGTGTGTGTGTGTGTGTGTGTGTGTGTGTGCGTGTGTGCGTGCGTGCGAGTGTGTGTGTAAATATGCGGAATTTTAAATACTAACAATCGGTATGATCAAAGCTACTTTATGTCTATATGCTGAAGTATTCTAGCAAAGGGTGCAGATAATATTCCGCCCTAATAGGGGGCATATAAGGTCATATTATGCTATATTCGGTTGTATCATGTCATATTTGGTGGTATCATGTCATATCAATCATGTGTTTAGTCATACGGGAAACATATTTTTTCAATGTTTCCTTTATCAAATTCAGTAAACTTTAACCCTCCGAGACCCCCAAGCCATTTGAACCTCAAAAAAACGTTTGTTGTCTGGTTCGCGTAACGCCCGATCGCGCCCGCTGAACAGCAGGTCTAGTAGTTTCACTTTCACTTTTGCCCTACCCACAATGCAATATACTAAGTTAGTGCTTCCTTTACCTGAGTCTCACTGATCCGTTTCTGGCTTTTACAGCAAGGGAAAGCACCCACTAGTCTTTTTGAACGGATTTTTCAAAGTGACACAATTTTTCTTCTTCTTCTTTCCACGTGACGTGCGCAGTATTGACTCGGCGTGATGCTCGGATCGCCATGATGGATTTTTGTTCCCCAATTCATGGTTTGTTGTGTGACAGTGTGTTAGATTTCGAATGCAAATAGCATCATTGCTATTCAATATGCATCTTTCAGAAATGAAATGTGAGTTAGACTTTATTCTGGGTGATTTTTTTAATGAAAAGATTTGGTGTACGTTCGGAGTTAATTCCCTTCTCTCTGGGGACTGGGATCGATTCTCGGTTCGAATGGTTGGGAGTCATTGGGTTAAAAAGATTCTGATCTTTCCTGGAAGCTTCAACTTTTCAAAACACTTCCCCAACGGAGGATGGACCTTCTTCTTTCCATCTTTTCTTTCTTCAATGTGTTGGTGATCCAACCACAACCATCTCCACCTATTCTTGAGGCCACTATCGATGTTGGCAGTCAGCGAGTTTCGCGGAAGAATATCCAACTGATTCTGCATTTCATTTGAAAGATGTCGACTGAAACTAAAATGATGAAGTTGGGCGTCAAAATGTCGTCAATAGTTACTTCCCTCTAATCGGTTGAGATCCAACCAAGAACGTCAAAAAATACATGGCATTAGAAGAGTTAAAAATTCTGGTACGGTATTCATGAGTGTGTCTTAAATAGTTAACATGGATAGTAACATGTAACACAGCATAAACAGCCAATCGTACTCGGAGTTTCTTCTAAATCAGGCATGGTAGTGGGGGCAAAGTGAGTTTTGCGGAAGAATATCCAACCGATTCTGCATTTCATTTGAAAGATGTCGACTCAAACTAAAATGATGAAGTTGGGCGTCAAAATGAAAAAGAAGAAAAAGAAGCACTAGGATCACAAATCTGGAAACGTGTGGCGTGAACTAGGCCGCGCACGACTGCTAACTTCGGCGGGAAGTTGCTTGTTCAGTCATTCACATCCAGTTCCGCGAAGCGATTGCATAGGTTTTAACGCAATAGGAGTAATAGGAGGGGGCGGTGGCTGAGGAAGAGTGTGGTTGGGTGTAGAGAGCGAATGCTGTATCAAGGAGCATGTTGTGGGGAATGGGGAAGACTCAAAATTATACTGGCTCTGTGTGTTACCTAATTTTGTTCATGATTTGTACTAATGTGGGAGGGGACGGATTGGAGTGGATTGGGTAGAATGGTTGGGGATGTGAAGAGGATTGGAAAGGGGGGGGGGGGGGGGGGGGGGGGGGGGGGGGGGTTACATTCGTTGAGTATGAAGAATGTTGTTTATTATTGGTAAGAAGAACTTTGCTTTTATTTTTTTTTTTTTTTGTTGATGGGGGTGTACCTTGATTTTTGTTCTCTGTTCTTTTTGTGTTGTTCAAATGCATGGATATTTTGTTTTCTGTTGTCCTTGTATCATAAGACCACAATGTAATTGATCTTGGTGAGATAATAAAGTAATTTTGACTTTGACAGAAAGAGAGAGAGAGAGAGAGAGAGAGAGAGAGAGAGAGAGAGAGAGAGAGAGAGAGAGAGAGAGAGAGATAGGGTGGGGGAGCTGTAAGTTTACATTCCAAGGATGTACAATTACTACTTACAGCGTAACAAAATAAGCGCAACCCTGCACGTGTTGACTCAAGCACACGCATCCCCACAAACATTAAAAGCAAAATATGGACTTAAAACAAGGATATATCTTTATGAAATAAAACCAAAACAAAACATTGTTTGAAGAAGCATAACGACATAACACAAAAAACAGGATAACAACACAACAACATATCACCAGCGTGGCACAGAGGTAACACACACCCTCGTATACAATAAATCTGAGTTTGAGTCTGGGTACAGGGGATTGTTCCTCTCACTCTGCACTAGGTCTTACGGTCTGAACAAGGAGCCTTTCGGATGAGACGATAAACGGAGGTCCCGTGTGCCCAGGCACTTAGCAAACATTAATCCCAGTGGCAATTAAAAAGTTGTGATTTGGTCAAAATTTACACCCCCCCCTAACCAGTCACACAAAAATCACATGCAAATTAAAACACGTTCAAGTAATTTTCCTGTGTCAGTGGGTAATATATCACAACAAAACTACATGTAAATTTCATTTGACTTATACATATATTTATCAGGCACACATGTACACTCATGCGCACACATGTGGGCTACGAAACGCGCATGTGTGTGTGTGTGTGTGTGTGTGTGTGTGTTAGTTATGTATATCTGAAAAAAAGGCTGAAGAAGTGATATTTTCTTGTGCAGGTAAATTGTTTCTTTGCCTTTAAAATATAAAACAAGAAGTGAAAATGCCCCCTAAATTCCTGTACTGGGGATGAGCTTTACACTTAATTAAGAAAGCAGGAAATTAATAGCCCTGGATGAGTTCCCCAAAACAAGAAAACTACAACAGCTCAACTAGTTTTTCCATGGGGAAATTTTCAGCTCACCAGCAACACTAGAGCAAAGGTGGCAGCTTTCCCATGGGAAACTGAATAAGATGTAAACAAGATTTAAATTTATAAAGGACCGAGACGCGCTCTTGGTCCATGCAGACCTTCAGGAGATATAATAATGTATACCACAAACAAAATTAAACACTCAAGGTCAAAGTTCAATGTAAAGGAAAACAGATACTGTTTGGGACACAGTAGCTTTAAGTTATACAGTACCCTTCAAAATTTGGAACAAATGTATACAGCTGTTTATAAGATATAACATACAAGGAAGAAACACGGTCAAATGTCAAGGACACCCAAAGGTTGTTAATACTTTAAATAATAATGTCAGGTATGTACAACACCTTGAGCTATTGATCAACTTTTTAAAATTTGGGGACTAAAAATGCAAAAATCTGAAAGATATGTCCTAATAATACAGACGATTATGCTCAAGGTCAAAGGTCAAGGTCAAGTTAATTCCCTTCTCTCTGGGGACTGGGATCGATTCTCGGTTCGAATGGTTGGGAGTCATTG
The DNA here is from genome assembly GCA_017654935.2 of Phymorhynchus buccinoides. Classification (NCBI taxonomy): domain Eukaryota; kingdom Metazoa; phylum Mollusca; class Gastropoda; order Neogastropoda; family Raphitomidae; genus Phymorhynchus; species Phymorhynchus buccinoides. The sequence continues at coordinate 17,227,609 of CM065686.1, read as the reverse complement.
GGTTAAAAAGATTCTGATCTTTCCTGGAAGCTTCAACTTTTCAAAACATTTCCCCAACGGAGGATGGACCTTCTTCTTTCCATCTTTTCTTTCTTCAATGTGTTGGTGATTCAACCACAACCATCTCCACCTATTCTTGAGGCCACTATCGATGTTGGCAGTCGGCGAGTTTCGCGGAAGAATATCCAACTGATTTTGCATTTCATTTGAAAGATGTCGACTGAAACCAAAATGATGAAGTTGGGCGTCAAAATGAAAAAGAAGAAGAAGAAAAAGAAGCACTAGGATCACAAATCTGGAAACGTGTGGTGTGAATTAGGCCGCGCACGACTGCTAACTTCGGCGGGAAGTTGCTTGTTCAGTCATTCACATCCGGTTCCGCGAAGCGATTGCATAGGTTTTAACGCACGTAATTTTTTGGCACCCGAGCGAATGTTTATCCCGGCTTTTTTGTTTTTTTGGTCAAATTTTCACTTTCGCGGATTTTCAGCGATTTGTAGAGGTCTACCATGCCTGTATAATACAGACAAACCCCTATTTTACGACCCTCTGTTAAGCGACCACCTCTCATTTGAGACCGGATTTGTTGGCACGGATGCATTTTACTATGTAAACGACCTCTCTTAAACGACTTCCTCTAAAACGCGACTTACAACCGCCATTTTGTTGGTTTTTACGACCGTTGTTGTCGTGTGCATAGACTTCGAGCAAAGGGAAACAACCACGGTCAAGGGCCTGAAAGCAGAGTCGTTTCCCTTGTTGTAGAAAAGATGGTGGAAAGCGTAGGAAAAGCACGAAAACCACTGACTTTGAAAAAGAAAACCACTGACTTTGGACGAGAGTGGAGGTGATTAACAGAAGTCGGCGAAGTGAAACTGTAATATCGATTGCACAATCCTATGGAGTTGGAAAGACCCAAATCCAGTTTTAATATGTCATTGTATGTGTGCATGAAGAAGAGAGTATGAACTGTGCTGAACTTTTTCTTTCTACAGCTGCCAGTGAAAACCTCCGTCATACGACCCCTCCAATTTACGACCGATTTTTCCGGACATTTTGGAAGTCTTAAAACAGAGGTTTGTCTGTATAATATAAGTTATCCAGTTGAGAAAAAAAAGGAAGAAAATGACATTTACTACTTACTTTCTTCCATTTGAATCATGTGTTTCATGTAGTCATTAGCAATTCTCATAAACAGCCGATCTGAAATCAAGAAAATAGAAAGGGGTTGATTACCAAGTTATTTTCCAAAGCAATAACATTGATCTAAGATTCACACACACAAAAATAACTTTATACAAGTTAATTCACAGCAGTCTTTCGACTCCTTTCCTTCTATTAAAGTGTTGATGGTATGCACAGTTGCCAGAATCAGCAGTCTTAATGCCTGTGCACTTACACGTGTGTGTGAGTTCAAACGAAACAAAACTTGAAACTCATTTACACTATTTTGAAACTGAGATTAATCAGCTTTATTTTTTTATCAAGGCATCAGATCAAGGATATAATAACTTTTATGACCTCCAGAAAACATATTTAAAAGTCAAGAATTTGAAGTCACAAGTAAAGAACTAGGTTTCTTAAACAGAATAACTCAAAGCTATATTTAACCCTTTTACCGCCAGCCATTTTCCAGCCAAAAAACCATTAAACTTAACTGGGTAGAGAAAAATATGATCTGCAATATAAGGAATTGCTCTGTGACATGTATAACACTAGCCCTACCTCCCAAAATTAAGAAAATAGGATCTTTGGATATCAAGCCCTGATTTCATGCCTTTTAGTGACATGGGTGTTAAACCACTGTGGTGCATAAATGCGACGTTGGCGGTGAAAGGGTTAAATCATGTGCCATATTAAAGAGGCGTCATGTACAAAAATCAAATAAATGTGTTCCTTAACACTGTCCATAATGCTACTCTTGACCTAATTTCCACTTACCAATGTTTTTCCCTGTCTTGCTCGATGTTTCAAACAGTTCAGCCATACAATCTGAAGAAGAAAAAAGTACAAATCATGCATTAAAAAAACCAACAACTGCGTGTGTTTGTACATGAAATAAAAGTTTAAAGGGTTGATTCAGGGTATCCTTGCTGAAAAATCGTTTCAAATCAACTCAGTGAAAAATATGCTTTTGTTGACTACTGTAGTTTGAAGAATACGGATATCTCACCTTTTTTCGCTAAATCTTTTTCGTCTCCAAGTCACCTGAAGCCGCAATTGAAAGAATGTTTTATTTGAAGCGGGGCTTTTTATGGCATCTCATTCATCGAATTCCAACTCAATGTACATTTGAGAACATTTTAGCCTATGATGCAACGCTACCTATGACACAGAAGGAAAGAACCGTGACGTCAACACAAAAATGTGTCCTAAAACTGATTGGGGTTCGATGTCGTTCTTGTTTGTTTTTAGACTTTTTCTGATTGTTGGAGTTCAGTCTTTTGAGTTTTGCAGCCATTCTTAAGTATACGGAGTCTTGCTGAGGAAATCAATGAAAGGTACAGTTTGACACACGTGCGTTCAGTTCATGCACCCAACATGAGCGCATTGACATTGGCATCAATCGAGTCTACTTCCTTGACATTCAAGTTCTGTGTCGTCACTTCCACTTCAGTCTCGTTTTAGGAGACGATTTATTTCAATTTCTGAGCATAGTTTTTTTTTCAAAAACAAAATAAAAATTCAGAAAATTCGCCACTTCACTGCCTTTATGGCATTTTAGATTTATGTTCATCTAAACAACACAATCAAAGCCAAGTGAATCTGAAAACGTTTACCACTGTATGTCTATAATCTTTTAACTCAATTGAGTCACATACAAAATGACGTAGTTTCTCCCTCAGATCGCATTTAAAAAAAATCATTTTCTAAAAAAAATCGCCCCAAATCAAATGCACATCATACAAACATGCAACATTTACAGAGTGAAAAATAAATCAGTATATTTTTGGAGACTTCTTACTTTGAATGAGTGAGCCTCATATATTTCACGATGTAAATAATCTGATGAAATGCGCTTCGTCAGGAAAACAAAAACTTCCAACTCCATGGGCTGACCACTTTGTTATCATCTTGATCTAGATAAAAAAAATCCTGTTAGGACATCCTGCAAGAAGGAGCATCCATGCGATAGTATCTTCTGGCTTTCCTCAGACACAGATTACGTACCAGTAGCCAAAGACTTTTCAGCCTGGACTGTCACTGCTCTCAGTCCAGGGTTGTCCTCCACTAGGTCGCACTTGGTGGCACACAGGTACAGCTTACACTCCTGGGGAACAGATCCTGATCACTCTAGTCAATATGTCTCCCCTGTGGGAGTACTGTGTGTGTGTGTGTGTGTGTGTGTGTGTGTGTGTGTGTGTGTGTGTGTGTGTGTGTGTGTGTGTGTGTGTGTGTGTGTGTGTGTGTGTGTGTGTGTGTGTGTGTGTGTGTGTGTGTGTGTGTGTGTGTGTGTGTGTGTGTGTGTGTGTGTGTGTGTGTGTGTGTGTGTGTGTGTGTGTGTGCGTGTGTGTGTGTGTGTGTGTGAGAGAGAGAGAGAGTGTGTGTGTGTCTGTGTGTTGATTTTACTGATACCAGACAGAGATGATGCATGTGGTTCAGACACTAACCAAACTAAAAATACATTGTTCATTAATTTCAAAATCTTGCAAACATATTACACACAACATCATTTCATTCTTTGGAAGAGATTTTGTTTGTTTCACCGATTAACCCTTTCACCACCAATGTTGCATTTAAGCACCACAATGGTTTAACACCCGTGTCACTAAAAGTCAAGTAAGGGCCTGTTATCTGAAGACCCTATTTCCTTAATTTTGGGAGGTAAGGATAGGCCTAATGTTATGCATTTCACAGAGGAATTCCCAATATTGTAGATAATTTTTAATTTCTACCCTGTTCAGTTTAATGGTATTTTTTTTGCTGAAAAATGTCTGGCCACGAAATGGTTAAAAACATAAATAAAGCTAACAAGTGAAAACATGTTGAAGAAACAATAAAAAACAACAACAACAACAACGAAGACACTCATCAACTAAAAACACACACAATTAAATTGGATTGGATTAAAAATTGCAAAAGCATCGTTAACGACAGAACTAGCAGAGACTTATAACAAAAACAAACAAACAAACAAACTAAAGAGAAAAAAGAAAACACACAGTAAATCATCAAGACCAGAAATTCAAAAACTAACTAACTACCCGGTGATGTTTGATTTCTTTGTATGTCGTCCTCTCCACCATTGTTGATGTGTACTGTGTGGGGGGTGAAGGGTCATAAAGGCGACCATTGGCACATTCTTTTTTGAGAATGATGCTTTGTCTGCCTCCCTTTGGCTCTGATCCACGCATTGCTAGATGATTGGTATCGTAATCAACTTTGGTGGAGGGGGAGTTAATTAGAAAGAGAGTTCTCCCCCTTTGTTTAATTTAGTAACTACCCCGTATTTTTCCGAGGCGACACTTTTTTTCTCTCTCCCATTCTGAGACCTTATGATATGATCGGTGGTAAGAAAATATAAAAACAAAATCTGTGTACAATTTTTGAGGGGTGCGCCTTACACAAGTCAGAAAAAATTTGGTACTAAAAGCAACGAGAGTTGTCTCGCTTCTCTCTAACTCTTATCAACATCTGTATTGTTATTAAACAATCGGGACTTTCCTGGTGTTGCACTGCCTCCGGGCATTGCCTCCAGGATCGTTCCCACCCTCTTTATTATCTACTAATGTCCCGTATGTGTCTGTTCCAGACCGGAGGACGTTAACCCTTTTACCGCCAAAGTCGCATTTTAGCACCACAGTGATTTAACTTCTATGTTACTAAAAGGCATCAAATTGGGGTCTATTATCCAAAGACCCTATTGTCTTAGTTTTGGGAAGTAAGGACAGACCTTATTTTATATACGTCACAGAAGAATCCCCAATACTGCGGATGGATTTTGTTCTCTGTCCAGGTAAATTTAATGGACATTTTGGGTTGAAATATGGCTGGCGGTGAAAGGGTTAATCAGATCAGGCCTCCCAAGGACCCCCATTTGGGGGTCTATGAAGTACAAGAATTCCACGAGGACCCTCTGAAAGAATGTGCAGGGGGTCCCAGCGATGCATTAGAAACATTATTTTTAGCATTCGCAATGTCACTGGGACCCTCTATCCCTCCTCTAGGACCATCTATACTGTTAAGTGAAGGAGTCCCTGGGACCATTTGTTTTGCGGGACGATTGCGAGCCCTGCAGATTTTCCTTCATCTCACTTCTTCGTGCTGGCGCAGCTCCCCGATCCAGAAGCGCACGCGGTCGAAGCTGCCCTTGTCGGTCAGGTCGAAGCACAGGACGGCAGCCTTGGCCCCGCGGTAGTAAATGCGACTCATGGCCTCGTAGCGCTCGCTGCCCGCCGTGTCCTGGGTGCAAGGCAGACATTTTTTGTTTTTTTTAAACAGTCTTGTTAACCTCTTGACTGCCAGAGAAAGTTTGAGAAAAAAAGCACTCACTGCTCACTGTGTCCTGGGTGCAATGCCAGACATTTTATAAAACAGTCTTGTTAACCCCGTGACTGCCAGAGAAAATTTGAGGAAATAAAAAAATTGATCACTGCCCACTGTGTCCTGGGTGCAATGCCAGACATTTTATAAAACAGTCTTGTTAACCCCGTGACTGCCAGAGAAAATTTGAGAAAAAAAGCACTCACTGCTCACTGTGTCCTGGGTGCAATGCCAGACATTTTATAAAACAGTCTTGTTAACCAGAGAAAATTTGAGAAAAAAAGCACTCACTGCTGTGTCCTGGGTGCAATGCCAGACATTTTATAAAACAGTCTTGTTAACCCCGTGACTGCCAGAGAAAATTTGAGAAAAAAAGCACTCACTGCTCACTGTGTCCTGGGTGCAATGCCAGACATTTTATAAAACAGTCTTGTTAACCTCGTGACTGCCAGAGAAAATCTGAGAAAAAAAATAAAATCGTAAGATATAGAACAGAACTGTTAGAGGCTAAAATAATCAAGGGCTGTAAGCCTCTCGATTTTTCAACAACACAAAAAAAACCTGCATCCCAGAGAAATTTTCCTTCATCTGATGACATTATCAGTTACTTCATCATGTATGTATGTATGCAATACGGTATCATGATTATGTGGCAGTCATGGGGTTAATAAAACGGGACAGGAAAGGCCCACCACTTATTAAAAGCTTAATTGCTGATAACCTTAACCCCTTTAACTCATTCAAGTCGTTCCGGCCATATATGTCCGGAATTAATAGATAACTGTCAATTTGATGCATTTGCTTCAAGGGAAGTAAATCGGTGTGCACACAACACCTTGGTCACTTCTAAATTTGCTTCACTCCCTTAGACCACAATTTTGCCTCTAACTTTGCTTTTGTAGTGGTTTGTTGTGGGGAAACCAATCGGTGTAGAGAGTTTTCCTATATAATGTCTATTAATATAAAAAAAAGTCTGATCTACCACTTCCCGATGTCTAAACCTGAAGTAAAAACCCGTAATCTTCCTTCATTTCTCCTTGTGTTTATGTATGTTTTGTTTGTGTTTATGGCTGGAGTGATTTGTGAGTTTTTTTAATAATTCAGAATCGTTGCGATGCGAATGAGTTAATGACAGAGACATCTTCAGAGAATGTCTTTTTTCTTGAATGTCGGTAAATGTAAATTCCCAGTCTCAGGCATTCTGTCAGGTCGAAGCACAGGATGGCAGCCTTGGCCCTATGGTAGTAAATGCGACTCATGGCCTCGTAGCGCTCGCTGCCTGCCATGTCCTGGGTGCAATGTCAGAGATTTTATGGAACAGTTTGTTGATAAAGGGACCCCCCCCCCCCCCCCCCCCCCCCCACACACACACACCAAAAAAGAGGCCCACACTTGACCAAAATATAAAAAAGGCTTAAAGATCCACCATGCTGATGTGTGAAAATCAGCGTTTTCACATGTTTTCCTTCTCTCGCTGGTAAGAAATCTTAACAAATACGCCCACCATCATACATGTGACTGTGAGTGAGAAGTAAATGAGAGTGAAAGGAACTGAATGGATTTAATCATTTTAAACGCATGCACACCACTGTGTAAGTGAGTAATAATAATAATAATAATGGTACATTTATATAGCGCTTTACCTCAGATGAGCCCAAAGTGCTTTACAATCAATTTTTCATCAACAAATAGACAACAAAAACAGCATTCAAGAATGACACCAACCAGCAACAACGCATACATACAAAGCAACTATCTCTCTCTCTCTCTCTGTAACACACATACACACACACACACACACACATAACAACACCGACTCGTTCATCCTCCATTCAGTAAGCCACATCAACAGAGCCGCACGGACTGACCACATACACCAACACATACAGAAACACCCTCACACACAACGTACGCACGCAGACAGACAAACACACACACACACAGACACACACACATGCGTGCACACACAACCCACAAAACCAAAACACACACAAGCACACATGTATGCACACATGCATGCTCACACACACACACAACACACACACACACACACACACACACACACACACACACACACACACACACACACACACCACAAACCTCTTATTCAATCTTCCCTCACGTGCACACAAGATAGACAACTGATCAAATATTTAGGGTGCAGCAGGAAAAAGATGGGTTTTAAGAGAGGTTTTGAATGAGGAGACTGAGTTGGAGTTTCGGAGAGGAGAAGGCAGAGAATTCCAGAGAGATGGTGCTTGACAGGAAAAAGAACGTTGGCCAGCATTTTATTTGCCATAGCGCTAACAATCCACACTATGAGCATGCTCTTTTCGCTTTACAAATTGAAATATAAATAGAACATCAGACATGAAGTAAAATCAGAAAATAACAAATAACATACACTTGATAAGGACATACACACAAAATAAATGATAAGATAACATGGTCCACATACCGCAAACGACAACACATTCATAAGATAACAACAGATTAAAACTTACTTACTGAAACATAATAGGCATATAACATAATTATACTTCGTAATAGCACACATAAAAGCATAAGATAACATGATTTACAAAACTTACAATAGACTACACATAAATAGAGTAAATGAGAGAATGAGTGATTGAGTGAGTGTGTGTGCGTGTGTGTGTGTGTTTATCTGTGTGTGTACTTAACTTGTGTGTATATGTGTCTGGGTATGTAAGTGCATGACTAATAAACAGCGCAATTACCAATGGTATGATACAGTGAACACCAACGCTAAACAATACCAAAGTAAAGATACTAAACATAAGCATACACAGTGTGCATATAGAGCTATGTGCATAAGCATATAGAGTGGCACAGAGGTAACGCGTTCGCCTTGTGTCAAGTAAACCCGAGTTTGAACCTGGGTACAGGGGATTTTTCCTCTCACTTTGCACTAGGAGGTACTTAGTCTGAACAATGGAGTCTTGGTCTTTAGGATGAGACGATAAACCGAGGTCCTGTGTGCCCATGAACTTAGCACACATTAATCCCAGTGGCAACGAAAATGTTGTCATTTGGTCAAAATTTACCACCACCACCACTCCTTCCTCATCAGTCACACAAAAATTGCATGCAAATGGTTTTTTTTAATTGGGTGGCGTGCCTCTGGCTGCGACGCTCTCCAGATGGGAAGCAACCCGAATTTCACAGAGACGCCTCTGTGACTATAAAGTACATAATACTACTAATACACACAACAACAACAAAAAGAGGAACATTTTACATGCTGATGATTTATGTGCCCCCCCCCCACAAAAAAGCAATCTATGTATGTATATTTCTTATTTCTACTCACCCATATTCCTAGCACTAGTGATCGTCCATCGATGGTGACAGTCTTTGCACCATACGCAGCACCAATAGTCTGCAAGCAGCGATAATATATTAGCCACTGATTTAATATCATTTCTGCATAATTAATTTTGTTAATAATAAGGTTGTGATAAATCATTTTTGAACAGAAAGCTATTGGAAAATTGTATTCACAATAACAAGTATTCCAACCATATAAGAATATTGAAAAGTTGTGAAACAGTAACATACTACATTCTGATATAGTAACGAGTCTCCCAGAAATCATTCCTGAAGATTCCTCAAATAATCTAAGTCTGACTTTAGCAATTACGCCGATATTATGTTAGTTATTACAGACGCACAAATTAAAAAAATGAACCCATTATCTATGTTAATTGGAGTTGGTACCTACATTCTGATACGGTACCGAATCTCCCAGAAATCTTTCCTGAAGATTCCCCAAATAGGTACCGAATCTCCTAGAAATCTTTCCTGAAGATTCCCCAAATAGGTACCAAGTCTCCCAGAAATCTTTCCTGAAGATTCCCCAAATAGGTACCGAGTCTCCCAGAAATCTTTCCTGAAGATTCCCCAAATAGGTACCGAATCTCCCAGAAATCTTTCCTGAAGATTCCCCAAATAGGTACCGAATCTCCCAGAAATCTTTCCTGAAGATTCCCCAAATAGGTACCAAGTCTCCCAGAAATCTTTCCTGAAGATTCCCCAAATAGGTACCGAGTCTCCCAGAAATCTTTCCTGAAGATTCCCCAAATAGGTACCGAATCTCCCAGAAATCTTTCCTGAAGATTCCCCAAATAGGTACCAAGTCTCCCAGAAATCTTTCCTGAAGATTCCCCAAATAAGTACCGAGTCTCCCAGAAATCTTTCCTGAAGATTCCCCAAATAGGTACCGAGTCTCCCAGAAATCTTTCCTGAAGATTCCCCAAGTCTGACTTTAGCAATTACCCCGATATTATGTTAGGTATTACAGACGCGCAAATAGGAATTGTTCGGAAATAATTAAGGGGAATAATTTCATAGTGTGTGGGAGTGATCTTGCCTAATTCAATCGGTCAAACAGGGGAAGTCATTCTACCATCAGCTCTCGTAGCTTATCGACTCGTGTGCTTGAGCAGACATACAGCACTTAGAACACCGTGCATCATTCTAAAATTTTTATTATTTTTTAAATGTCATTTATATTTTTACATCACATATTGCAAATTGTTTTCTGTTTATATCATATATGGCCACTGGCTACCCCTAATTTTTCTATTAAAAAATGGTTGCAAGTCGCTGACTCGCATCCTGCGGTTTCAAGCTTCGACGCCATTGTTGCTATGGTATTTGACAGAGTAATGGAGGTAAACAACTCTAATTTTCACGAAGTGCTCTCCCCTAGTTTTTTCCGAAAATTGTCTATTAAAAAAATGAACACATTATCTTTGCTTGTTAATAGGAGTTGGTACCTACATCCTCACAGAAATCTCTCCTGAAGATTCCCCTAATTACCTAAGTCTGACTTTGGCAATTACGCTGATATTATGCTTGTTATTAAGTATTACTACTGCAGTGATGTCCCAAGGCCCCAGTCATAGGGCGTCGACCTATTAAAATTAAAAATGTCACATTGTTTTCCTCCCTGTCAGGACAAATGTTTGATTAAATTTTGTCATGATTTCTGCAAGAGCCAGGACACTGTCCTATTGATTTCTCTTATCTCAGGACAGTTTGTCCTATCACATTCCGATCCTCGGTGCCTCACTGCTACCTCACAAACTAAAACTAAACATATTATTTACATTAATACGAGTTGTTGCCTACATTCTTCTTCTTCTTCTTCGATCGCTCAGACAGTTTCCTGTCAATTATGAGTGCAGATGCGTCATGCTGCCGTTATGCGCCTAACACCTACATGGGTGCTCCTGGGAAATTTCAAAAATCCTGCAAGGCAGGGGTCCAGGGGCCACCCAGTCAACAACTTGACTTAAACAATCCTAAAAATATAAAGTTCCTGGTCAAGGCATGTAAATATTTATCTGTACAGTGGAACCTCCCTTATTAAGACCTTCAAAAATCATCCAAAATGAGGTCTTATAAGGGAGGTAATTTTAATACTTACAAAGAAGGGCAATGTCTCAAGAAGTAGGTCTTATGTAGGAGGGAGTCTTATAAGGGAGGTTCCACTGTATTAGTTTCTTTTATATTTGAGAAACCGACAAAACGCTTACAAATAGGAAATCCGTTGCTTCTCAAATTCTCACAATCCGGCTCCAGGCAATAAAATAAAAAATCCTGCATTTGCAAGGAGCACCCATGTACCTACATTCTGATACGGCACGGTGTCTCCCAGAAATCTTTCCTGGAGGTAGCGTTCCACCAGGCAGGTTTTCCCGGCAAACGATTTACCCAGCAACACCACTTTAGCGTCCACTTTATTGCTGGCCATGTTTCTGCTTCGACCACTCCTGAAAAACGGCGTACAAAATGAAATTAAATCATAATTCAAAATTAGATGCAAATGATGTTTACCGCATGTAGGCCCCTATATGAGTGTAAGTATGCATGGTGTGTGTGTGTGTGTGTGTGTGCGTGCGCGTGCATATGTGTGTGTGTGCTTGTGCTGGGTGTGTGTGTGTTGTTTTTGTGTGTATGTTGTTGTGAATATTATGTTGTTATTTCATGCTTGTGAATTGTGTGACAATGCATACGTGTATTAGGCCTAGTAGTAGTAGTAGTAGTAGTAGTAGTAGTAGTAGTAGTAGTAGTAGTAGTCACAGCAGTTGTTGTTGCTGATTGATATGTGTATTGTTTTGTCTGCTGATATTATTGGATTTTTGTTTTATGTTTTTATTCCATTTCAATTTTGTGTAAAGCGCCCTGTAGCCTACATAGTAGGATGGGCGCTATATAAATTTTCCTCATTATTATTATTATTATTATTTTCTGGGCCATAAACCGCTACTTTTTTCTTCAACTTTGACCCCTGCGGCTTAAACAACGATTGCGGCTAATTTGTGAATATTTCCCTTTCCGTATTTTAGACTGGTCGTCATCTCCAGCCTGAGCGTGTTAACATTGTTAATCTCGGTAAAAACGAAACGTTCTCATGCCCAAACTGAAGAATTTAATCAGCGATATCGCGATCTGACCACTAAATTTCACCACTTTAAGGCACATGTTTCATCACTGAGCAGTTTATCATCAAAGTTAGAACTGAAACAGTCGCGATCGTGTCGATCTTTACGAACTCTGTGCACACGTAAATGCGAAGTCAACTTCCAAGCTGAAACTAGGTGATCGGTCTCACTCCATAAGTTGGAACTCAGTGAACGGTCTCACTTTACAAAAAGTAGCTCCTTTCCTTCATCAAACTGATAAATCAGCATTAGTGTGTGCACTGAAACACTTGCTGAATGCAAATAACTCACATAATTACCATATTTGTTTGACTATAAGGTACACCGGATTATAAGCCGCACTTCCTAAATTTTACACAAAAAGTCAGATTTTGCTCTATCAAATCATTTATTGAATTGTCCTTTTAAAACTGTGCATAAATTTTTTTACAATGAAAACACCTGAACGCCCACTTAACCCTTTCACCGCCAAAGTCGCAATTTAGCACCACAATGATTTAACACCTATGTCACTAAAAGGCATCAAATTGGGCTCTATTATCCAAAGACCCTATTGTCTTAGTGTTGGGAAGTAGGGATAGACCTTATTTTATATATGTCACAGAAGAATCCCCAATACTGCAGATGGATTTTGTTCTCTACCCAGGTAAATTTAATGGACATTTTTGGCTGAAATATGGCTGGCAGTGAAAGGGTTAAAACCGTAATGTTCTTTACCGTACACACCCAACCACGGACTGAACTATAAAACTTCCTAGCGTGCTACAAGTTGGAAAATTGGAAAAAAGGAAATTTGGCTGCTGTCACCAGATGAACAAACAACAGGCAACAAGTACAGAAAAAAGATGGTCATGACATGACACAAAACCTTATATTATAAACATCATGTTAATGATATAAATTATAAACATTATATTAATTATTTAGACTAATTGATGTAAATAACATTTAAAGACCACCCCCCATGTCATGTGTCACATACCCTAGTCTTATGCTTGACAGATTTCTTAAGATTTCTTACCAGCTACAAGAGGAAAAACACGTGAAAACCATGATTTTGACAGGGAAACATCACAATGCACACACACACACATACATGCGCGCATGTACACATAATAATAATAATAATAAATAAATCTTCTATAGCGCTATTCTCCTGACACAGCAGGACTCACCGCACTTTACATGGAACAAAAAAACAAAAAACAAAAAAGTAAGTGTACCCCATGCACACTAAAGATATTCAAAATACATGTACTTAAAATTATTTAGAAGAATTTTTTTTCACTTTTTTACATACAACACAAATTATTTACACACATACACCAACATCCCCCCCCCCCCCCCCCCCCCCCCCCCCTACACACACACACTCACACAACACAATACACACACACACACTTTCTTATTACAAAATTACTAGTCACATTATAAGGCACAGTGGGGGGGAAAAAGTATCGCCTTATAGTCTTACGGTACTTTATAGCTTTCCACAATAACAAAATAATGTTTAACATAGTCTATTACCGTTAGGTCACATCCAACACACACACAAACAGTTTACTCGTGAGTAGTCCAGTGGCAGACATATAATTCACCTGTCACTGATTTGCAATCTATTATTCTAAATAAGCCTCTTATGCAGAGCTTCAGACTGTTTTCAAACGGGTCATATGACTGCTGTTTACAGAAAATGATTGATAGGGCAAAATAATGGGCCACTGTGTCACTGTAGTGTTAGTATTAGTCGGTCCAGTGACACTATTACACATTACATTTTATTGCAGACGCCATGGGTCAGATGACCCTTGCTGCACAAAATGAGGGGTCAAATCACCATCAATACCAGTCAATGACCCGGGCCCGCTGACAATCTGAAGCTTTGCTTATGTGCATTTTTTTTCTACTTCTGTTTGAACTGACATGCTTATACCTATGTTCTAAACTCTCTAACACACATAAACAAATCTATGAGAACATGATTCTGTTAAAACAACTGATGCAGATGGAATTCTACAATATGAAATAATTTTGGCCTAAAAAAATTCATTTTGTTACGGTGTACTAATTTAATGTACTACTACTACTATTGAAGTTTAACATGCAAGAAACCATAAAACTGAATACCCCATAACGGTTGTGATAAATCCACAGGAAGATTCAAACGTGAACTTATGCAAAAGTCGGCCCACTGACACATATTTTATAATACGCGTAGTAGAGATAGCAAGCAGTAAAGCTTGAGCAATAACTTAAATTCAGGTCAGAGGGTGATAAAGCCTCCGGTTAATCAGCTGACACATTGTTGTGCCTGCGTTACTCATAACAAATAAACAATGCAAAACAACCAGACTGTGTGGAGATTCAATTAAGTGAGATTGGATGGAATGATAACTTTTATCTGCTTTGGCTTCATTTGTAATTGTATGAAAATTTACATCAATTATGACAAAAAAGAAAAAGGAGAATACTTGTGTAGTTTAATAAACACAGCGGATAGAATTACAATTAAAAATAATAAACCTGTACGAAGACCTAAATTATACATAAAAACAAAACAAACAAAAACCACAATAATAATCATATAGTAAAAAGCCAACTGTCCGTCCGTGTGTGTGTGTGTGTGTGTGTGTCTGAAACACGAAACGGGCCTTATAACTCCGCCGTTTTTCGACCGAATCGCTTCAAATTTGCTGTGAGCCCTAACGGGGCGATGGCAACGGCAACCAAGGCGGCCGTGTCATTTGCGCGGTTTCGCAAATGCGCGAAACGCGCATCCGCCGGCCTCTCGGCGCCCGTATCTCCGGCGTTTCTGGGCCGATTGCCTTCCAATTTGGCAGGTAGATGACCAGGGACGGTGACTATCGGTGTGCCAAACTGGAAGCGAATCGGTTCAGAAACGCGCGCGCTATACCACTCCGCCGTTTCTTAACCGAATCGCTTCAACTTTGCTGTACTCAGCGTTACCAGTACTTGGCGTTACCGTTATAGGCGTTACCGTTACTAGGCGTTACTGGTACTCGGCATTGGCAGGAAGATGACCGGGGCCGGGGACTATCCGTGTGCCAAACCGGAAGCGAATCGATTCAGAAATGCCAGAGATACGGGCGCCGACAGGCCGCTTCACGTTTTCACAAACCGCGGCGTAACCAGACCCGACATTGACTCGAGATTTGGAACATGCGTGACCAGGGATAGTGACTGTCGTCGTGCAAAATTTCAACACCATCCGTTCATCAACACGCGCTATAAACCGATTTATTTTGCAGGACGCTAATTTCAACCAACACTTGACACATAACCAAAGACTCTAAAAGGGGAAGATGGACTACTTAAGAGCTACGGCGAGCCTGGCTGATAGAGTTATTGTTAGTGGGGTAGTTCACAATGGCGGCTGTGCAAAGACTCAGATTGGAATTTGAACGGAGAATTCAACTGGCCTATCGATGTGTTATGTCATAAAGATGTTTAAAAGGGACACAACCAGTGTTTCTGTCCTCACTACTCATATAAGGAAAAGGGACCAGATGTTAGTCTTTTCTTTTCAATGTCTTTGGCTCTTTGCTTGCCTCCCCACCACGAGCATGCGCTGCAGATATTTTTATACAGACAGTGGAGAGAGAGAGAGAGAGAGAGAGAGAGAGAGAGAGAGAGAGAGAGAGAGAGAGAGAGAGAGAGAGAGAGAGAGAGAGAGAGAGAGAGATAAACTGACTGGGTGTGGGTGGGGGTGGGGGTGGGAGTAGAACGCAGCAAGCTTCCCCCCCTAGGGATACTGGGAGGGGGGGGGGGTCTTCCGTACAAATAGTTCCCCCACCTTCTGGAAGTTATGTGCTTATAACTACCTCTAATCTGTCAGTCTCTTTGATTCTGCCTTTTCCCTTTGCATGCTGTTATCTACTATCGTTCTGCCTTTCCGGTCCATTCTCCTGCCTTTTTTCAAGAAATACTTTCAAAAAGATTTCCTCTAGCCGAAGTCAGACATGCTGGGCCTAATTATTCTTACTTAGGTGCATAACAGCAGCATGATGCATCTACGTTCGTAATTGACAGAAATTCTCCTGCCTTTTTTCAACAAATACTTTCAAAAAGATTTCCTCTACCCGAAGTCAGACATGCTGGGCCTAATTATTCTTACTTAGGCGCATAACAGCAGCATGATGCATCTACGTTCGTAATTGACAGAAACATGCCTGAACGACCGAAGAACAAGAACTTAGAAGACGAAGAAGAAGAAGAAGTACTACTCTCTCTCTCTCTCTCTCTCTGCGCGCGCGAGGTCAAAGTCGAAATGATTATGAAACACTCTTTCTGCGATAGGTCAAGATGTGCCCCCCCCCCCCCCCCCCCCCATGAAAAGAAAGACCTTACACATTTGTGATCCATTTTCTTGGAAGGTGAAATGCTGCCTTCTTCTTGGAAATGTAAAACCGAAAGTTTCACTTTCGTGTGTTTGAGACTGGCTGTCTGTTGAAAGCCACAATAGCAAACAAGTGTGTCGCCGAGTGGCAGATAAGTCCCCGAGCAAGTAAATGTGGGGAGGGGGTAGGTGTAGGGAGGAGATAGCTGCCACGGGGTTAAAACTGCCATGGGGGTTAACTGCCACGGGGCGATTGCTAGTAATAATAATAATAATAAAAGCTTCTATAATAACACAACAATAACACAATAAAACCAAAGCCGAAAGAAAGAAGCAGCAGAAGCACTAACCACAATAACAAAACAAACAAAACTCATCTTGTTTCAAGGAAAAAAATATTAAACACTTAGCTGAGAGATGAATTATTTATAAATGAGTTGGGCTGATTCACCAGTATTACTTTGCAGTCAACAAATAAACAATTATATATACATATATATATATGTGTGTGGTTTGGCCAATTTAGTATTTT
>CM065686.1:17173263-17205763 GCA_017654935.2 Phymorhynchus buccinoides | reverse complement strand
TCTACCTCCGTTCTTCTTCCTCCGTTTTCAGAGGATTGGACTTGAGACTATTCTGATGCTTGGTCCATATGTTCCAATCTCTTTATTATGTCCCTGTCTTTATTTATCCCCATTTTGATGTATATATATATATATCCCTTTGTCTATACATCCCTTTGTGACAGTTTGTCTATGTGTCCCTGACTGCGTGTCCCTATCTTATATCTCTACATCTCTTTGTGTCCCCTAAGCCTAACCCAAACCCATACTCTCTAACTATAACCCTAACCTGACACATATATTGGTGTCCCAATCTCTTGATTATGTCCCTGTCTCTATTTGTCCCCATTTTTATATATGTCCCTTTGTTTATGTGTCCCTGACTGCGTGTCCTTATCTTATGTCTCTACATCTCTTTGTGTCCCCTAAGCCTAATCCAAACCCATACTCTCTAACTATTGGCCACTGCAACTAGGGTTATTAACGCCCTTGACAGCAAGAGTTAAGCCCTTGTTGGTCAGTATGCAAAAGGGCATTCACTCTTGCAAAAGGCAGCCATTCAGTGGCCTCAAATAGGGTTATTGGCGAGAGTTACTCCCTTGTTTGGTCAGTACTCAAGCATCTACCAAGGGCATTCACTCTTGCAAAAGGTGGTCGTTGCCGTAGCCAAAAGCCCTAACCTGACATATAGAGGGCACAGAGATACAGAGACACAATGCGAGTGATGCATGTATAGAGACAGGGACATACATCAAACAGGGCAAAATACAGTGGAACCTCCCTTATAAGACCTCCCATTATAAGACTCCCTCCCACATAAGACCTGCTTCTCTGAGACATTGCCCTTCTTTGTAAGTACAGTGGAAAGACCTTCAAAAATTATCCCAAATGAGGTCTTTTGAGGGAGGGGTCTTATAATGGGAGGTCTTATAAGGGAGGTTCCACTGTATTAAAATTACCTCCCTTTGAAGACCTCATTTTGGATGATTTTTGAAGGTCTTATAAGGGAGGTTCCACTGTAGATATGTTTCCTTTAAAAAAAAAAAAAAGTTTTCTTCCTTTGCAGACAAACAAAAGTCAGTGTTTTATTTTTGCTGTAAGGCCCAGTTTGTGTTTTGTGTTTTCTGATGTTAACAATCTGTAACAAATTTGAGGCTTGACTTCTGAGGCAGTGGGGAATTAAAAAACACACAACAAAACCCCAAACAAAAAATTACTACATTTTTACAAACATAAACATTCTTCATGAACTGTAGAATACAACAAGCTGTGATTCATAAGATGCAACTCTGTTTTGAATTATACATCTTTTTTTTTAGCGATAATATGAATGCTTCATAACATTTTTTTTTTTAAACGAACAAAAAAAAAAAAAGAAAAAAAAAAGAAGGAAAAATCCACATTTACTAGTTTAGTGATAATGTATACTCTGAGTTCACAAGATGCAACTCTGTTTTGAATTATACGTTGGTTGTTTTTTTATCGATAATATGAATGCTTTATTTTTTATAACATAAAATATAAAAAATATTAAAAAATACAATAAAAGAAGGAAAAACCCACATTTTGGTAATACAGTGGAACCTCCCTTATAAGACCTTAAAAATCATCCCAAAGAGGTCTTATAAGGGAGGGGTCTTATAAGGGAGGTAATTTTAATACTTACAAAGAAGGGCAATGTCTCAGAGAAGTAGGTCTTATATGGGAGGGAGTCTTATAATGGGAGGTCTTATAAGGGAGGTTCCACTGTAATACATACTCCAAGTGTCAAGACACTCACAATTTGCTTCTTCACCCACTGGTGTTTTGCATCCTGAATTGGACTCTGCCAGTCCCCCCTGTGGGGATACCGGGGGTCTTTCGTACAAATAGTTCCTCCACCTTCTGGAAGTTCTGTGCTTGTAGCTTCTTCTAACCCGTCACTCTCTTTGACTCTGCCTTTTCCCTTTGTTTGCTGTCATCTGCTATCTTTCTATCTTACTGGTCCATTCTCCTGCCTTTTTTCTATAAATTCTTACGAAGATTTCTTCAGCCGAAGTCGGACATGCTGGGCCTAGCTATTTCTTAGTTAGGCGCATAATGGCAGCATGATGCATCTACGCTCATGTGACAAGAAACTGTCTGAGCGAACAAAGAAGAAGAAGAAGAAGACTCTGCCAGGCAAATGATCAAGATCAAGATGTGTTGTTGTTGTTTTTCCTCTCGTTTCAGCAAGATCATGACGAACATGGTGAGTCTGTTTGCGTCCTCCTTCACCATGCAGTGGCCCCAGTACTTCGGCTCCCAACAGCTGCTCTGCCCTCCGTCCTTTGACGCCAGAGTGGTGCTGTACCCGTCAGACCTCAACCTCCGGGACTACCTCAGCTGGAGGCAGGCCGACTGTGAGTGAGGGAAATAAAGCCCTTAAAGGGGCACCCTGATGGATGAGTTTTTGCAAGAAGCACATCGAGATCACGATGAAAACACCATTTACAGATATCGCAACACTCACTTTGCTCTGATTTCCTAGAAATCAAACCGTCAAATAAGCGATTCCTCCTTGGCGGAGGTGCTGGAAGTCAAATTCTTTAACTGAAAGAGAAGGCGTGTGCCGTCTCTTTTGTAATGGCGACCAACAAAAAAAAATTAATTGTTTGCACGATTTTTCCGCAATACAAGCCTTTTTAATTATCTTTTTTTTAAATATTTATGCAGTTTATCTGAAGAAGTTTCGCTCACAACAAAGGTAATAGCTTCAATTTTTTTTTTACTGCACAACAAAAAAGAAAAAGCTTAGACCACAATGGGTTTGGCCCCCACCCACCCCATCCAAAATGGCTTATCTCTCCGGCACCTCCACCAAGGAGGAATCGCTGTTTTGACGGTTTGATTTATCGGAAACCAGAGCGAAGCGAGTGTTCCGATTTTTGAAAAGGCTGTCTTTCTGGTGATCTCAACATGTTCCTTGCAAAAACTCATCCGTCAGGGGGAATATGTGACCCAGCACCATGAAAAGGACATTAACTCATTCAAGTTGTTCTGGACATATATGTCCAGAATTAATAGATAGCTGTCAATTTGATGCATTTGCTTCAAGGGAAGTAAATCTGTGTGCACACCATACCTTGGTCACTTCTAAGACCACAATTTTGCCTCTGACTTTGCTTTTGTTGTGGGGAAACCAATCGGTGTAGAGTTTTTTTTTATATAATGTTCTTGTTATCAATGTAAAGCGCACTGAGCTCATGTGAGAAAGAGCGCTATATAAATTCCCATTATTATTGTAAAGTCTATGTATAAAAAAGTCTAATCTGCCACTTCCCTATGTGTAAACCTGAAGTAAAAACCCGTAATCTTCTGTCATTTCTCATTTTGTTTATGTATGTTTTGTTTGTGTGTATGGCTGGAGACCAGTGAAAACTGAAAACCGGACACATACGTACCTTACCCATTATGGCCATGTGGCCTGGGAAAGCAGAAGAAGAAGTTGTTATTATAATTTCTTACTATATTATCAGTCATATTATAAGGCGTAAGGGGTCTCAATCTAGGACAAAAAATATCGCCTTATAATATGCGGTAGGGTAAAACTTTAGCAAGTTTCGTTTTCAAAGACAAGGACTACATTTTAGCCTATCAGTGCTTTTTAGTCATTCTTCTTCTTCTTCTTCTTCTTCTTCTTCTACGTTCTCAGGCCATAATGGGAAAAGTATGTATGTGTCTGGTTTTCGGTTTTCACTGGTCTCCCCACTGCGTACAGCCGACACATTCTGATTTCGGAGGAGATCAAAGGAGAACAATTATTTGGAAGATTTTTTTTTAAAAGGCAGGAGAATGGGGCCAATAAGTCGGGAAGATAGTAGATGATAGAAAGCAAAGGGAAAAGGAAGAGTCAAAGAGAGTGGCAGATTAGAGGAAGTTACAAGCACAGAACTTCGAGAAGGTGGGGGAACTATTTTTACGGAAGGGGTCCATTCTCATGCTTTTTTTCACGAAACGCTTTCAAAAAGATTTCCTCCAGCCGAAGTCGGACTTGCTGGGCCTAACTGTTTCTTAGTTAGGCGCATAACGGCAGCATGACACATCTGTGCTCATTATTGACAGGAAACTGTCTGAGCGATCGAAGAAGAAGAAGTTTGTTTGTCGTTTTTGTTTTTGACAATGTTTTAGTCCCCCAGAACTGTTGACACGGTGCGTTGTTGTCGCTGCAGGCCACATAAACAACCTGTACAACACTTGCTTCTGGAAACTGGTTCAAGACAAAGGGCTGTCACCTGCAGAGGCACAGGAACGCTTGAAGGTCGGGTCACTACCGCATTTTTTCAGACTATAAGGCGCACCCCCCCCCCCCCCCCCACCCCACCCCACCCAAATTTTACACAAAATTCAGATTTTGTTTATATTTTCTTACCTTTTTAATAGTAATATTATTATTGTTGTCGTACCCTGGCTAAAAGACTCCAGGGATCATCCCAATAGCCAAAGCACCTGAACACTTTGGTACAAATGCACCAGCTAGGGATGAGAACATTACACGTGTGACCGTTTTTCATTACCCCGCCACATGGGCAGCCACACTCCGACTTCGGAGGAAAGCGTAGTAATATTATAAGGTGCAGGGGACTTACTCTGAGAAAAACAAGTACAGTGAAACCTGCCTTAGAAGACCTTCAAAAATCATCAAAAATTAGGTTTTATAAGGGAGGCGTCTTATAAGGGAGGTAATTTTAATACTTACAAAGAAGGGCAATGTCTCAGAGAAGTAGGTCTTATGTGGGAGGGAGTCTTATAATGGGAGGTCTTATAAGGCAGGTTCTACTGTAATATTATAAGGTGCAGGGGTCTTACTCTGAGGAAAAAAAAGTATCGCCTTATAGTCCGAAAAAGATGGTAGGATACTTATTATTTTTTTAAGCAGCCGCTTATCGAAAGCTGGTTAATATTGTCAGGGTTGCCTGTCTGTTCGTTTCTGGCTGACTGTCTATGTTACCACGATAGTGCTCGAACTGAGAGACCTAGGACCTTCAAATTGTGCATGCGGATAGGTAGTTTGGATATCTTGGCCAAGTTCGAAAACAAAGGTCATTGGTCAAAGGTCAAGGTCACGAGCTGAAAATGCTGCCGATCGACTGGTGCTCTAGCGTTTTGATGCTCTAGTACGGACTATAAGATTATTGTCTGAAGTGGCATCTGCGATGTATTTATCATTCATAAGGCGATACTTTTTTGTTTTTACTAGACTGAAACCCATGCATTTTATAAATGGGTAGTAATACATGAGTTGTCTATGTGAAATCTGAGCTGCTTCTGTGAATATTAACGTCTTTGTGTATGTGTAATTCAAGTGAATGGTCATCACTTCTAAGCTGTTTTAATTCTGAATTATAAAACGATATGTATGTGTGTGTGTGTGAGAGAGAGATAGAGAGAGTGTGTCTGTGTGTGTGTGTGTGTTGGTGTGAGAGTGTGTGTGTGTTTGAGAGAGAGAGAGAGAGTGTGTGTGTGTGTGTGTGTGCATGTGTGTGGGTGAGAGAGAGAGAGAGAAGAGAGAGAGAGAGAGTGGGGGTAAACCAATTGCTCTACCGCATTTTTCAGACTATAAGGCGCACCCCCTCCCCCCCACCCCCTACCCAAATTTTACACAAAATTCAGATGTTTCTTCTTATATTTTCTTACCTTTTTAATAGTAATATTATTGTTGTTGTCGTACCCTGGCTAAAAGATTCCAGATCATCCCAATAGCCAAAGCACCTGAACACTATGGTACAAATGCACCAGTTAGGGATGAGAACATTACATGTGTGACCGTTTTTGATTACCCCGCCACATGGGCAGCCACACTCCGACTTCGGAGGAAAGCGTAGTAATATAAAAGGTGCAGGGGACTTACTCTGAGAAAAACAAGTACAGTGAAACCTGCCTTAGAAGACCTTCAAAAATCATCAAAAATTAGGTTTTATAAGGGAGGGGTCTTGTAAGGGAGGTAATTTTAATACTTACAAAGAAGGGCAATGTCTAAGAAAAGTAGGTCTTATATGGGAGGGAGTCTTATAATGTGAGGTCTTATAAGGGAGGTTCTACTATAATATTATAAGGTGCAGGGGTCTTACTCTGAGAAAAAAAAGTATCGCCTTATAGTCCGAAAAAGATGGTAGGATACTTATTATTTTTTTCGAAAACAAAGGTCATTGGTCAAAGGTCAAGGTCACGAGCTGAAAATGCTGCCGATCGACTGGTGCTCTAGCGTTTTGATGCTCTAGTACGGACTATAAGATTATTGTCTGAAGTGGCATCTGCGATGTATTTATCATTCATAAGGCGATACTTTTTTGTTTTTACTAGACTGAAACCCATGCATTTTATAAATGGTTCGTCTATGTGAAATCTGAGCTGCTTCTGTGAATATTAACGTCTTTGTGTACGTGTAATTCAAGTGAATGGTCATCACTTCTAAGCTGTTTTAATTCTGAATTATAAAACGATATGTATGTGTGTGTGTGTGAGAGAGAGATAGAGAGAGTGTGTCTCTGTGTGTGTGTGTGTGTTGGTGAGAGAGTGTGTGTGTGTTTGAGAGAGAGAGGAGTGTGTGTGTGTGTGTGTGTGCGTGCATGTGTGTGGGTGAGAGAGAGAGAGAGAGAGAGAGAGAGAGAGAGAGAGAGAGAGAGAGAGAGAGAGAGAGAGAGAGAGAGTAAACCAATTGCTGTAGAGAGTTTTTCTAAAGTCTATAAAGAAATACTCTGATCTACCTCCATAAATAAAAAGTCTGATCTACCACTTCCCTATGACTAAACCTTAAGTAAAAACCTGAAATCTCTCATTTCTCTTTTTGTTTATGTCTGTTTTGTTTGTGTGTATGGCTGGAGTGATTTGTGAGTTTTTTTAAAAATAATTCAAAATCATTGTGATGTGAATGAGTTAATGCAAAGTACGGACTATAAGATTATTGTCTGAAGTGGCATCTGCGATGTATTTATCATTTATAAGGAAATACTTTTGTTGTTGTTACTAGACTGAAACCCATGCGTTTTATAAATGGCTAGTAATACATGAGTCGTCTATGTGAAATCTGAGCTTCTGTGAATATTAATGTCTTTGTGTACATGTAATTCAAGTGAATGGTCACCACTTCCAAGCTGTTTTAATTCTGAATCATAAACAATATGTATGTGTGTGTGTGTGTGTGAGAGAGAGATAGAGATAGAGTGTGTCTGTGTGTGTGTGTGTGTTGGTGAGAGAGTGTGTGTGTGTTTGAGAGAGAGAGAGTGTGTGTGTGTGTGTGTGTGTGTGTGTGCGTGTGTGAGTGCATGTGTGTGGGTGAGAGAGTGGGGAGAAAGAATTGCTGTAGAGAGTGTGGGTAAACCAATTGCTGTAAAGAGTTTGTCTAATCTACCTCTATAAATAAAACATCTGATCTACCACTTTCCTATGACTAAACCTGAAGTAAAAATCTGAAATCTCTCATTTCTCTTTTTTTGTGTGTGTATGTCTGTTTTGTTTGTGTGTATGGCTGGAGTGATTTGTGAGTTTTTTTTTTAATAATTCAAAATCATTGCGATGTGAATGAGTTAATGCTGGTCGTTGCATTGCAGGGCACGCTATCCAGCGACAAGAATGAACTGCTGTTCTCAGAGTTCAACACCAACTACAACAACTTGCCAGCGCTGTACCGCAAAGGCACCATTCTTATCAGGCCTGCAGTAAGCCTCACTTTTCTTTCTTTTTGCTGTCTCATCTTCTGGGTCGTACAGTGGCGTCGCTCCCACACCGCTCATTCCGAATCCCAATTCGCAGCTACACCCCGTCTTGTTCAAGTCGCAGAATCCGAGTTCAGCAGTCCAAGGGGAGCGAATCTATGTTAGGCCGTCACTTTTCTTCCTTCTGTCGGGGATCATGTCAAAGACTGTATAGGGGAAGATAAGCATCCGGTCTCTTTTCCCTATATGAGTAGTGAGGACAGAAACACTGGTTATGTCCCTTTTAAACAGGACACATTTTACACGTCGATAGGCCAGTTGAATTCTCCGTTCAAGTTCCAGTCTGAGTTTTTGGATAGCCTCCACTGTGAAAAGTGTACTGTCCCCACTAACGATAACTCTATCAGCCCGGTTCGCCGAGCTCTTAAGTAATCCATCTTACCCTTTTAGAATATCTTTGATCATGTAGAGTACAACCGTAAAATGCGGACTATAAGCCGCTACTTTTTTCCTCAACTTTGGCCATGCGGCTTATATACATGCGGCTTATCTGTGGATTCTTTCAATTCTATGTTTATCAGTATAATTAAATTTGGTTCCAGCCACATTCTCCAGTCCATTTTGAGCTCTAAAAATTTGTGTTCACAATTAATTGATTCAAATCCCATGTTTAAAGTGTTTAAGAGTATCACAATATACTCAAGTTGTAATAGAATAATGTGCATGTGTTCATTTTCTGTAATAAGGCAGGCCAAATCTGCCCCTTTTTGCTTTAACTTTGACACCTTTTTGCGAATATAATTTTCTCTGCAGCTTATAAACTGATGCGTCTTATATGTGAATAACGCATATATTTACTATCCGTAAGGGTCTCTGTCCGATTGGACGCTAATCTCACCTTCTCTCAATCCTTTTCTCTCTCCCAAAAGTGAAGAGTAAGCTTAAAGAGTTATCTGACCTAAGCTAACGTTTAGGTGTTTCTTAGACCCCCCTTTGGCGTAACAGTTATTCGCGCGGCGACCGTCGTCTAGAGAAACTCGACCCTGGTTAATTTGCCCAGTGGGCATCAGGTCTACGCATCAAAGCTTTGACCTACATAGAACACACGTGGTCAATCAGTGTACAATATTTCGACAGTTTGCTTCAAAGCGACTGATAGGGTTCATGCGTGGTCTTATCTCCGTTATATATTTCTGTTAGAGATCGGGTCCTCAGAAGGCTTGCTTGAAAATCGTTTATGTTGACCTGTGCTGTAATTTAGTTCAGTTTGTTCTGTTAGAGATCGAGTCCTCAGAAGGCTTGCTTGAAAATCGTTTATGTTGACCTGTGCTGTAATTTAGTTCAGTTTGTTCTGTTAGAGATCGAGTCCTCAGAAGGCTTGCTTGAAAATCGTTTATGTTGACCTGTGCTGTAATTTAGTTCAGTTTGTTCTGTTAGAGATCGAGTCCTCAGAAGGCTTGCTTGAAAATCGTTTATGTTGACCTGTGCTGTAATTTAGTTCAGTTTGTTCTGTTAGAGATCGAGTCCTCAGAAGGCTTGCTTGAAAATCGTTTATGTTGACCTGTGCTGTAATTTAGTTCAGTTTGTTCTGTTAGAGATCGAGTCCTCAGAAGGCTTGCTTGAAAATCGTTTATGTTGACCTGTGCTGTAAAACTTTAGATATAGATCTTGTGAATGTGCTTACAAAGATCGAGTCCTCAGAAGGCTTGCTTGAAGACAATCGTTTAACCTGTGCTGTAATTTAGTTCAGTTTGTTCTGTTAGAGATCCTAGATCAATTACCATTATCCTGCGCGCCGATTTGCTGTGCTGTAATTTAGTTCAGTTTGTTCTGTTAGAGATTCCTCAGAAGGCTTGCTTGAAAATCGTTTAATCGGGTAAGGGATAGTTTGCTATATAGTTTCCTGTCATGCTGAGCGTATGATGTGCTGTAATTTAGTTCAGTGCTGCCAAAACTTAGATATAATCTTGTGATGCGCTTAACTAACTTGAAATAAGTTATCGGTTAAATCCTAGCAATTACCATGTCCTGCGACTTTGGCTGAAGAAATCTTTGTAAGAATTTGCTGCCATTATGCGCCTAACTACGAAATAGTTAGGCCTAGCCTGTCCGACTTTGGCTGAAGAAATCTTTGTAAGAATTTATAGAAAAAAGGCAAGGAGAATGGACCAGTGAGATAGAAAGATAGCAGATGACAGTAAGCAAAGGGAAAAGGCAGAGTCAAAGAGAATGACAGAATTAGAGGAAGTTACAAGCACAGAACTTCCAGAAGGTCGGGGAACTATTTGTAGAAAACACCCCCCGGTATCCCCACGGGGGGCTGTATAATATTGGATGATTTTTGAAGGTCTTATAAGGGAGAAATGATGCTTTGTTTGTTTCACTTTGGCTCTGAGCCACGCATTGCTAGATGATTGGTATCATAATCAACTTTGGTGAAGGGGAGTTAATTAAAGGGGAGTTTTTCCCCTTTGTTCAGTTTCTTATAAGGGAGGTTCCACTGTATAAGCTTGCTTTCTTCAGGCAGGAAAATCACCAGAAGAAGAGAAGGCGGCAGAGGCCCCCCCCACTGAGCGGGGGGGAGACGACCCGCCCAGTTCCAGAAAAGAGGATTCCACCGTCGTTCTCCACACAGACCTCATTGGGCAGCAGTTCTGGGACACCTACCCCCACATACTAGGGCCCAGGAAATAACCCCGGTTGAACATTAAGTTCTTGTGAAGATGCGTATGAGAGAGGGAGATAGGGAGAGATGAAAGAGGGAACAATGAACAATGAACAACTGTTTTAACCCTTTCACCGCCAGCCATTTTTCAGCAAAAAAGACCATTAAAATTAACTGGGTAGAGAAAAAAAAATCTTCAATATTGGGAATTCCTTTGTGACATGTATAACAGGCCTATCCCTTACCTCCCAAAATTAAGAAAATAGGGTCTTTGGATAACAGGCCCTGATCTGATGACTTTTAGTAACATGGGTGTTAAACCATTGTGGTGCATAAATGCGACATTGGCGGTGAAAGGGTTAATGACCTGGATATCTGCCCATGTCATGGGGAAAGGGGTAACAAGATAGAGAGGAGGAGAGAAGAGATAAAATGTGCGTTTCACTGTTTGAGTGTGGGTGTTGAGAGAAAATCTATATTAAGGAACACGTTACACTGATTAAACAAAAATTGCTTTCTATTTTTGGTGAGAGATACAAAATGACAGGGCAGACAAATGATAATGTTGGGACCAATGCGCCTGTTCATGTTGACTGAATTCAGTTTGGAAGTCAAATGGTTTGACTATTCAATCTGTTTCAAATACTGTGGAATCTTATAAATTCTGCTTCTTCTTTTTGGGCCAAAAATTTGTCACAGTTTCTTTTTACAATTTTATGTTATTTTGGTATGAGTGTATGCTTATGCACATATGCATGCATGTGTGTGTGTGTGTGTGTGTATGCGCGTGTGTGTGTGTGTGTGTATGCGTGTGTGTGATGTTTGTATATAAATTATAAGATAGTACAACTACATCTGTAAGGTCTGGCGATACAGCCTTTTTGTATCAAAGCATTTTTAATCATAATTATTTATACAGATACAGAACCAAAGTTCATTGAATCTCTTTCTCTTTAATAGATTGTGATTTTTATCTTACAACAAATGCAAAATTCTGAATCGGATGCATGCTTGGTAGAAGTGAAAACTGTCATCATGTGATAAAAATGTGCTGATAACAAAAATCAAACAAATCTCTGTCTTCTTCTTTATTGATATATGTGAACCTGTGAGGGTATGTGGGTGTGTAAGCGTGGGGTATTGTATTTGTAAACAACATAAGTGTGGGGTATTGTATTTGTAAACAGCATAAGTGTGGGGTATTGTATTTGTAAACAGCATAAGTGTGGGGTATTGTATTTGTAAACAGCATAAGCGTGGGGTATTGTATTTGTAAACAACATAAGCGTGTGGTATTGTATTTGTAAACAGCATAAGTGTGGGGTATTGTATTTGTAAACAACATAAGCATGCAGTATTGTATTTGTAAACAACATAAGCGTGCAGTATTGTATTTGTAAACAACATAAGCATGTGGTATTGTATTTGTAAACAAAGAATGTAAATGAAGGTAGGGTGTGGGGTGGGGGACGTTTTATCTATCCATTTGCTCATGTTACTAAATATGTAAGAATTTTATGACTCACATGCACACGTCAAGTCATCAACAAATGACACCACATTTCATTTATTGACCCAAATATTTGTTACAAGGATTCCCATATTTAAAAAAACAAATGTCACAACAAACAAATTTTTTTAAAAAGGCTTTATGTGTGTCCATAAACACAAAAAATAAAAAAATAAAACATTTTTTAAATCTCTTCCTATTCCCACGAAGCGTGGCAATTGCTTCTGCATTCAAAGAAAAATATGTTTCTGACCCCTTGTCATATAATAATCACCATATAACCCCAAAAGGGATAGAGCAAACAAAACGTGGACAACAATATTGCTTGACAAACTGAAACAAATATATCGGGGGGGGGGATAAAACATTTCATGACAGCAGTTTCAAAATTAATGTGGAGCAGCAGAAGACCATTATGAATTGAAACTAGTACAGACAAACCCCTATTTTACGACCCTGTGTTAAGCGACCACCTCTCATTTGAGACCGGATTTGTTGGCACGGACGCATTTTACTATGTAAACGACCTCTCTTAAACGACTTCCTCTAAAACGCGACTTACGACCGCAATTTTGTTGGTTTTTACAACCGTTGTTGTCGTCTGCATAGACTTCGAGCAAAGGGAAACAACCACGGTCAAGGGCCTGAATGCGGAGTCGCTTCCCTTGTAGAAAAGATGGCGGAAAGCGTAGGAAAAGCACGAAAACCACTGACTTTGAAAAAGAAAACCACTGACTTTGGACTAAAGTGGAGGTGATTAACAGAAGTCGGCGAAGTGAAACTGTAATACATCGATTGCACAATCCTATGGAGTTGGAAAGACCCAAATCCAGTTTTAATATGTCATTGTATGTGTGCATGAAGAGGAGAGTATGAACTGTGCTGAACTTTTTCTTTCTACGGCTGCCAGTGAAAACCTCCGTCATACGACCCCTCCAGTTTACGACCGATTTTTCTGGACATTTTGGAAGTCTTAAAATAGAGGTTTGTCTGTAGTGTCAACAAAATACACCCCAAAAAACAAAGTAGTATTGGCAGGAATAAAATGCACAAAAATAAAACAATAACAGCAGCAAATATACCAACATAAAATGGGGGGGGGTGCGCAAAGATGGGGGGGGGGGGGGGGGGGGGGGGTAATGTTCAATAATCAGGGAATGAGTGTCACAATGAATAAACCTTTTTTTACGTATATAAATATAACAGTTTTTATAATGAGGGAAAAACAGCAATTATAATTTTGCAAGCTAGGAACCGTTATTTCTTGAAATTTAGATCAGATCAAATCAGAAAGTAGGGACAAGGTTGAATAGCCGTTAGGCTTTTAAACACCCTTCGTTTTATGCAGTTTTAATGAATGCCCTTTAGAAGGAACTTCATTGAGAGGACTCTTCGAGAAGAGAGGGATTGATGTTATTTTTGCCCAGTTCATTTAATTTACTTTCCGAAAGAAGGATTAGTACATGTTAAAAACAGATAATCAATTCATTGAAAATGAATACAAGAAAGAGCATGAATACAAGAAAGAGCATGCACACGCGCACACACACACATGGTACTTATCCAAATGGGTTACCTATATTTTGGCATCAATGTAAAAGAAAAGTTTAACCCCTTCATTGGCAGAGAAAAATTGATAAATTATAAAATTTCTTATTATAAAATGTAAAAGAGACCTGTTAGACTCAATCTGAGACAATGGTCTGGATATATATATTTCCTGACTTGTCTAAACCAAAAACCGTCATTCCAGGGCTATGACATCAAAAGTTATATCATCATCAATGACATCACATAGCCCGTAGTAGACACAGGGCAGGCAGTGAAGGCGTTAAACATAAAGAAATATGGCTCTGTAGAACACAGTATAACAGCGTTGTTAAAAAGCAAAGGATTTGATTATATAATGCTTTAAAAAAAAGAAGAGAATACAGCATCCCCAAGTAACTGGACTAGATAAAACGTGGAGAGAAAGATGGGGGGTTTTAAAGGGCCAAAAATGTCTAAATTAACACAAACAAACAGGTCAAACATGAAATCCATTTACATTGGCAGCCAGATGTTTCTGAAACCAAACAATCCGCAGAATGGTAGCATCACTATGGCACTCTGTCAAAGTCAAAAGATTTAAAACA
Organism: Phymorhynchus buccinoides; assembly: GCA_017654935.2. Lineage (NCBI taxonomy): Eukaryota > Metazoa > Mollusca > Gastropoda > Neogastropoda > Raphitomidae > Phymorhynchus > Phymorhynchus buccinoides. The sequence goes on along the minus strand of CM065686.1, from coordinate 17,191,801 downwards.
TTTGTCGTAACGTTCACCCTTTATCAGACCTGTTTACCCCCTACACAAGTCTTGAGTAGTCTGGATAGCTGAAATGAGTAGTTTTGGTGCGAAATGAGTAGTCCTCTTCATTAAACCATCAAACAATGCCTACTGAAAATGAGTAATTAGAGCACTTTTTTTCAATTTTGAAGAGTAGTAGTGGTCCAAATTGAGTAGAATACTACTCGAAAAGAGTAGAGTAAACAGGTCTGCTTTATCCTTATCTTTATTACTCAGAAATGTCTCATATGTGCCTGTTCCAGGCCGGAAGACATTAAACAAATTCTTCATTCATTCACCTTCAGAGACTGGGCACAGAAGAAGCAACGCATGAATCACTGGATGCAATAATAACCAATTAACGTATTCTACTTATATGGAGATCACAAAACATGGTTTTCAATCCCCGTTTCCTTGAGACACGCGCTTCGCATTTCCTCTAAAATCACAAGATTGTTTTTTCTTAATTCAAGTATAAAAACAGAAGGCAAATGTTAGGAAAAGCTCCCTCCTCTGCCCCTTCCATTCATTTCAGACGGTTTCAGTTAGGGTTAGAGTTAGGAATAGGGTTAGGGATAGCTTTAGGGTCAGTTAAGTGTCAATCTCATAACATACCATAATCTTTTTTATTTTTTATGTGTAGATTAGACGGTTTCAGGTTAGGTTTAGGTTTAGGAATAGGATTAGGGATAGGTTTAGGGTCAGTTTAGTGTGAAATACAAAATAAAATGAAAGTTGATGACTAAGCTGACCCTAAAGCTATCCCTAACCCTATTCTTAATCCTAACCTGAAACCGTTTGAAATGAATGGAAGGGACAGAAGAGGGAGCTTTTCTTAACATTTGCCAAACAGAATATTGTCATTTTCAGAAACTGGGTCCCACAACATCTGAAGGCTCACCCTCTATATATCAATTCGTCTAACCAAAAAGAAAGATAAATATGTGACATGAGTTTTGCCACAAAAATGAGAATTTCGAGTTTCAAGAGCAACGGGAAAAAAAAAGTAACTTAATTTTATCACTTCATTTCACTTGATACTGTCCAATAATACTGATTAATTTTACATTAACAGCAGCAAGTCTGTATAATATTCAATGACAGTGACATCTTCCTGTAAATTTATTTCCTTATTACCATTGATTTGTTGTTGTTGTCGTACCCTGGCTAAAAGACTCCAGGCATCATCCGAACAGCCAAAGCATTTGAACACTATGGTACAAATGCATCAGCTAGGGATGAGGAACATTATGTGTGTGACCGTCTTAGATTACCATGCCATGCGGGCAGCCACACTCTGACTTCGGAGGACTTTGGAGACTGATGATGTTATGCTAGGAGCTTGTCATGACTAAAAACAATCCCCGCGTAACTATGCAGAGCATAACAACATTTTGATGTAGCCTTGGTGTTCTAGCCTATGTCAATTGGTCTGACATAGCCTTAAGCCAAGGCGATTACCATTGATAAATTCTGATTAATCGGGCATGAGATTGTTCAGCCTTTAGCCTGATTTCAGGCTTTTTGATGGCCCCAGAGATCATTTGTTTTAAATAAAAAAGAGACCAACTGAGTATATAAATACTTTTTATGAGTAAATAAAGATGAACTGAATATGTAATTTTTACTTCTAATGCTGTTTTCAAGGCTTAAATTACAAAAACGCTTCAGTTGGAGGGGGCTTCAGCCATTTTCATCTGCTTTTCAGCCTAAATCATAATATACCAATCTCATGCCAGTTAACCCTTTCACCGCCAACGTCGCATTTATGCACCACCATGGTTTAACACCCATTGTCGCTAAAAGGCATCCAATCAGGGCCTGTTGTCGGAGACCCTATTTTCTTAATTTTGGGAGGTAAGGATAGGCCTAATGTTATCCATGTCACAGAGGAATTCCCAATTTTGCAGATTTTTGTTTTCACTACCAAGTTAAAATGAATGGTATGTTTTGACTGAAAAAATGACTGGCGGCGAAAGGGTTAATATAATCATGCATTCTGAAATCAAGGGAGAGAACACAAGGGCCAACAAAGGTTGAGTTTGTGGAAGACATGTTTAGTGCTACATGTGTGCACTTTTTAGTTGGTGTAATTGAAATACTATTCGTTGATTTTAAAGCTTAAAATTGTCTGAGGTACAATTTAATAAATAAAATCAACAACAAAAACACCCAACTACAAATTATTATAATCAAATAATTTGCACTCATTCCAGTGAGTTTATCACTATGTCATAAAATAACTCGGACAGTGACATTAATACTTTTTTTTAAACGAGTTTTTAAAAAAAAAGTTTAATTATTGTAATAAGTAAACTGTTTGTTTAAATAAAAACAAAAATGGCAATAAGTCAACAAAATTAACTAAAGCTTAACAACAACTACCCATAAAAAGAGAGAATGAACAACAAATAAGAACATATTATAATGAAGCAAAAATGTCGAATTTTTCAATGAATCTGTATGGCTTTAATAAAAAGAAAAAATATATGCATAATAGCAAAAATCTTGACTTTAATAGTCGCAAATCTGATTAATCTTTAAAAATGTCGTTGTTTCATGTTGGGCTAGAGACATTTCATATTTTGCATTTCAATACGGAAGACCGATGATATCACAATATAGAAGAACAAAAAATAAGCCTTTTTGTAACAACAAAAAAACCACAGAAATTTTGACTTGCTACACAAAACGCACAGATTAGCCAAGTCTCTTCTCATATTTTAAAAATTTCATTCATTGTGGAGGTACCATAGCCGATGAGGTTTAACCGAGGCGTGGTTACTGCTACACATATCTGTACTATTAAAAAATCAGGACTTTACTTGTTTAGCACTGCCTCCGGGCATTGCCTCCAGTATTGTTCCCACCATCTTTGTATTCACAAATGCCCCACATGGCCGAAAGGCCGAAGAGGGCGTAAAACCCTATTTTCATTCAGACTCTTCTCATTTAGTACTTTTCAATGCTTGCAGCTGGCGCCTGTACTCAGCTACTTCCACACCTTCCCAGTTCCTGTTGTTCAAAGGTTTCATGAACCTGCAACAGCAGTTACAAAGATATATCTTAATGCCTCTTATGTTTGAACAACTGTGTGTGTGTCCTGTTTGTTCGCCCTGTAACAGACCTGTTTACCCCCTACACAAGTCTTGAGTAGTCTGGATAGCTGAAATGAGTAGCTTTGGTGTGAAATGAGTAGTCCTCTTCATTAAGCCATCAAAAAATGTACACTAAAAATGAGTAATTAGAGCATTATTTTCAACATTGAAGAGTACATGTAGCAGAGGTCCAAATTGAGTAGAATACTACTCGAAAAGAGATAGAGTAAACAGGTCTGCTGTGACTCATCAACCAGTGTACAGAATCGCTTCAAATTTTGTGTGGTGATGTATTAGGGTGCTGGGAGGGTCCCATAGAAAATGTGTAACCGTAGTGAACTTGACCTTGGAGTTTGACCTTGAAAACCGGTCAGAAGTAAGAATAGTAACTAAAGGGTAGTAATTAGGGAATGACTCGCTGAACTGGTTTTCACTGGTTACTTCCCTTGCATCATAAATCTGAGTGAAATAGGGGTAGAGGAGAAAGAGAGAGTGTGTGTGTGTGCGAAGCGTAGCGAGCAAGACTGCTAGTTGGTGACTTACGCTTCGCAAGACTGCTAGTTGGTGATAAAAATCAAACAGCAGATACAGTGGAACCTCCCCTATAAGACTCCCTCCCATATAAGACCTTCTTCTCTGAGACATTGCCCTTCTTTGTAAGTATTAAAATCACCTCCCTTATAAGACCCCTCACTTACAAGACCTCATTTTGGATGATTTTTGAAGGTCTTATAAGGGAAGTTCCACTGTACAGACAAGTCTGTCGCTGAGCAGCAGGCATGTCCTTAGCCTGTTTCGGCCCTCCAACCCCAACCCCCAAACCTCCTGTTCCCCCCACACTTTAGCCCCATCAGTCTAACAATGTCAAAAGATATGGCCACAAGAAGAAATTTTGGTTTTCAAGGAGAAACTCTTAGGCCTGGCACACAGTATATCCGGATTTTCTGCGCAGAAATAATAAGTAAAAGAAAGAAGAAAACAAATAATACGGATTAGGGTAAATACGGACATGTGCTTAGATTTTCCCCCTTCTTTCTTTTACTTATTTACGGATTGTGCATGGGTGTCCGCGCGGAACATCCGTGTGTATGTGTACACAGCCTTAAGGTCAAAGTCACCATGGTTATAGTTTTTCTACGGGACCATCTGTGTACTGTGATACACCACCGTATCAAATTTGAAGCGATTCTGTCCACTGGCTCACAAGATACAGCGCCGACTGACAAGCAACAAGGAAAAATAATTTTAATAATAATAAACGGACACTTATGTAGCGCTTTTTATCGAGCACAAAGCGCTTTACAATCAGCATTGAAACACTCACACTCGCACAACAGACACACACGCACGTACGTGCACGCACGCGAGTAAACGCGTTCTTGCACACAGACCATAAAACCTAACAACAAACAAAAAAAGAGACAGCAGACAGTCACTCAGGCAAAGGTAAAGGCAAAAAACACAAACACTAAAGGGACATTAAGTCGCTCTAGTCTCTTGAAAAGTCTCTTTTTTTTAAAAAATCAATTTTGAATTATGGGTATTTGTGTACCCCCTAACATCCCATATCCCCTTTACTTGTTAAATATTTGCTTTAAAATTATATGTTATTTTGCTTAGGATAGGCTAATTTTAGTTTTTCTTTGATGTCCTTGTTAAATCTCATCATGCATGTTCATATTATTAGAAAGATCTGTTTGCCTTATCGTTTTGTGGTCATTAGTCTTGTTTCCGTCTCAAGGATATATTGTAAAAATAGGCCTGGCCTAAAATCTCAATCACTTGCGGCTAATAACGAACCTTTTTTCAAGTGTCGCGTGAGACAGTGCCTTATACAGTGGAGTCCAACTATAACGAACTCGCTTTTAACGAAATTTCGCGATTAACGAACTGACTTCAATAGGGTCCCGGCAAATGCCCCAATTCTTTTTGTCACTTGCAAAGCCATGGGTATAACGAACAAAAAAATCCTTTTGAAATAACGAACACCTCAAAACCACTTTTACGAACACAAGTGTTCTACGCCCCTGTTTCAGGATAATTTTATTTACTTGGAAAAAATAGCCTATAACTATGACCTTCATTTTTGAACTCAGCCTGTGCGATGCGCTGCAAAAACCACCAGGCCTTCAAACTCCAAGCTAGAACGTGTTGTCAAGAGGAAATGAAGTTGGAAAATATGAACTGCGCATGCGTGAACTCATTTAGATTCACACTGGGTCTTTTCTTGTGCCCCTAGGCCTAGGCTTCCTACAGATTATTCGGTTTCTCAAGGTCGCTTTACTTTGATGTCATCAAATAAATTATAATTATCTGTTTGCCTTATCGTTTTGTGTTAGTCTTGTTTCCGTCTCAAGGACAGATTGTAAGAATAGGCCTGGCCTAAAATCTCAATCCTTGCGTAATAAAGTCAAGTGTCAAGTGCCTTATAGTCCATAAAATGTGGTACAGTGGTACCCCTCTAATAAGACCTTGAAAGTGCAGTGAAAAAAAAGTCTTATCTGAGGGGTGGTCTTATTACAGGACCAAGCTCCTTTCCGCTATCAGACTGATAAATCGGCGTTAGTGTGTGCACTACAACTCTCGCTGAATGCAAACAACTCACAAAATCCGATAAATGAAAGCAGCTGGCGCATTAGCGTTTGCCGTGATTTCGTATCTGCGGTGTATGCGGCGCCATTTTGTCAGCCGAGTTGTATGCGCGGTAAAAGTTCTGTGTGTGCAAACTGTGACTAAAAATGAACTGCCAGAGCGTTACTTTGTCATGTTTTGTGTTGTGTTGTGTCGTTGTGCATAATCCAGTATTTAGTAGGTCCGTTATGGCGAAGATTAGGTCTGTACTGTTATGTGTAGTTTGTGTGTGAGTGCAACATGGGCCATCGAAGTTGCCATCGGACCCGTTGCCATGACTTTCGATCACGAGTTCGTCTGCTTTTCATCGAGAGATCGATTTGCACGAACTTGACTGCAAAAAGATAAGATTGTGGTCGCATCTCAACCCCTGAAATCGGGTCGTAAGTCGGAACTCAGGAAAAGTCGTATTTGCGGCATAGGATATATAGTGGAATGTGTTCGGGAGAAAAAAAATCAGTCGTATGTGAGGAGAAGTCGCATTTGCGAGCGTCTTATTAGAGGGGTACCACTGTACATCCATTGGAAGGTACCACATCACACCACGCACCATTTCCTTACCTTTCCATCACTTCTTGCTGCACTGTCTTCTCCTCCTCTGTCAAAGGTGTGTATACTGAGTCGATGTTTTTCGTCAAGTTTTTCAAACTGAAGGGGAGAGAAAAAATCAGTTTATCAATAAATAGTTCCCGTGGGGATACCGGGGGTCTTTCGTAAAAATAGTTCCCCCACCTTCTGGAAGTTCTGTGCTTGTAACTTCCTCTAATGTGCCACTCTCTTTGACTCTGCCTTTTTTTCCTTTGCTTTCTATCATCTACTATCTTTCTGACATATTGGCCCATTCTCCTGCCTTTTAAAAAAAAAAACTTCCAAATCATTTTTTTCCTTGAGCTCCTCCGAAATCAGAATGTGTCGGCTGTATACAGCGGGGAGACCAGTGAAAACTGAAAACCGGACACATATGTACCTTACCCATTATGGCCTCGGAACGAAGAAGAAGAAGAATCAATAAATAAGGTAAAAGCATGGCAATTTCACCAAAAAGCTCAAATCTCAAACGAACAAAGTCTGGTTATCTTTTCCTGATGAAAATTTCAAAATGCTAACATTCATTTATACGCAATGCGTTGACTAGGATTTTGTTTCACAGAATGTCTGGAGAAAAAAAAATCGTGCTCTCAATTTCGAAGTGACTACAGAAAGTCATCATAAATAGAAAACATGCACATCAATAAATAGAAGTAAAAAAACCTAAGCTGTCTTTCTTTTATAGTCGGATGAACACAAAAAACACTGAACACCCACGTTGTTGCTGATAATATATATTTCGGAAATTTACTTCCCTTTGTCAAACACAATCATGGACTAAATTAAAATAGGTTGTGTCAAAAATCAAACTAGAGAGAAAATGGAGTTTTACGTCCTCTTGGTCTGAATCAGACACATATGGGACATTTGTAAATACAAATATGGTGGGAACAATACTGGAGGCAATGCCCGGAGGCAGTACGAAACCAGTAAAGCCCCGATTTTTTTATTAATACAGATAGCTGTAGCGGTGACCACGCCTCGGTTAAACCTAATCGGCTATGGCACCGCCACAAGTAGTAGTAATTTGAAAGAAAAAAATCGAAAAAAAAAAAAAATCAAACTAGCAGATTTCTTTTATGTCATGATTGACTTTAGCTGCTATGCCGGAAGGCTTGGCTGGACTTTTTTGTGTTTTTTTAAACTGTGGAAATACCTTGCTCAGGGTGCATCCCCACTTTCTGAGCCAAGAAGACTTTAAGATAGCCCCCCAAAGGCCAACTAATCCCCTTGGCTGCAGCACCAACAGCCAGTGCCAATGCCTCTTAAATAATGAAATAGTGAGGCCAAGAGAGGAGATAACGAAATTGAACAAAGGGTGAATACTCTCTTTCTAATTAACTCCCCTCCACCAAAGTTGATTACGATACCAATCACCTAGCAGTGCGTGGGTCAGAACCAAAGTGAGACAAACAAAGCATTGTGTCAGAACCAAAGTGAGAATGATGCTTTGTTTGTCTCACTTTGGTTCTGACCCACGCACTGCTAGGTGATTGGTATCGTAATCAACTTTGGTGGAGGGGAGTTAATTAGAAAGAGAGTATTCACCCTTTGTTCAATTTCAATGCCTCTTAGTTTGAGAGTCGTTCATTCATAAAACACGCAAGCTATACCATGATTTTCCATGACTGTAGAAAATCATTCATTGCACAGCTCTCCCTCTGCTGCTAGCCCAAACCTCAGGCTAATTTCAACCCATGATAACCCCCCCGTGGGGATACCGGGGGTCCTTTGTATAAATAGTTCCCCCACCTTCTGTGCTAGTAACTTCCTCTAATCTGTCACTCTCTTCGACTCTTGACTTTTCCCTTTGCTTGCTGTCATCTACTGTCTTTCTGCCTTTCTCTTGTCTTTTTTCAAGAAACACTTTCAAAAAGCTTTGCGCTTCTTGTGCTCGTTCTCATTTGTTTATGTCGCTGCTTTACTATGAGATTCTCAATAAAAATTCGTTTAAACCAAAAAGATTTCCTACAGCCGGGCCTATTTCTTGGTTAGGCGCGTAACGGCAGCATGACGCATCTGCGCTCATAATTGACAGGAAACTGTCTGAGCGATCGAAGAAGAAGAAGAAGAGCCCATGATAAAAAAACCACATTGGAGTTAACCCTTTCGCCACCAGCCATTTTTCAGCCAAAATATACCACTGAATTTAATCTGGGTAGAGAAAAAAAAAATCTGCAATATTGCAAATTCTTCTGTGACATGCATAACATTAGGCCTATCCTTACCTCCCAAAATTACAAAAATAGGGTATTTAGAAAACAGGCCCTGATTTGATGCTTTTTAGTGACATAGATGTTAAACCATTGTGGTGCAAAAATGCGACATTGGCGGTGAAAGGGCTAAAACAATGGTTTAACATGGTGTCAACTAAAAGGCATCAAATCAGGGCCTGTTATCTGAAGACCCTATTTTCTTAAATTTGGGAGTTAAGGATAGGCCTAATGTTATACATGTCACAGAGGAATTTCCAATGTTGCACATAAAAAACACATTTCTCCATCCAGTTATGGTTAATGGTAATTTTTTGGCTGAAAAGTGGCTCATCTTCCTTTGCTAAATAAAAAACAATCACACCATTAAACTTTCCTCTTATGTATATATATATATATAGTTTGCTTTGATAAAACTTTTTGTGTGTCCAATGTATGTGTTTGTGAACCTAAGAAACAAACTCAATTACTTTAACTTTAACTTTACGATTTGTTCTGTGTTCTGAAAAGAAGAAAATAAAATAATGTGCTGCTTTACTTTTACTCCTAAAGTAAGGAAGGTGCACCCACCTGGCTGTGCTGACCAGTGTAGTGGGAATGTCCTTCTGACTCAGTGTGAACTCCATGGCCAGGCGAGAGATGTCCACCCCTTTAGACTGCAAAACACATACCAGCAACATTGGTCTGAACAAATTTCCACACATTTTACCAGCAACATAATTCACAGACCTGCTTACTCCCTACTCAAGTCTTGAGCAGTCTGGATAGCTGAAATGAGTAGTTTGGGTGTGAAATGAGTAGTCCTCTTCATTAAACCATCAAATAATGTTCACTGAAAATGAGTAATTATAGCATTATTTTCAATTTTGAAGAGTAGTAGAGGTTCAAATTGAGTAGAATACTACTCGAAAAGAGTAGAGTAAACAGGCCTGCATAAATTACCGTAAAGCGTATTTTACGGACTAAAATGCGATACTTTTTTTGTTCCCAGACTGAAATCCATGCGCCTTATAATATGAACAAAATAGTAAGAAAGTGTAATTACAAAATCTAAATTTTGTGTAAAATTTGGGGCATGCATCTCTTAATAAACTGCGCCTTATTGCCCTGCTCTCATGGTGACCTCAGTTTCGATTGCCGATCCACTTTATGCCCTTGGTGCGTTCGGGTCAAAGCCATGGGGATCAGTGTGTTCTGGGAAGCTGTCGATGGGCGGGCGTGGTGGCACCTTCGGAGGAGGACCTCACTCACGCTGGCTAACTAAGACATTATTGTTGTCAGTAGGGGGCTTAGTAGGTGGTGTCCTGAGTACAGGTTCCACTGAACTCCACCGATGTGACTGAGCAGCAGTGCAGTGTCTCCTCGGTTGGTTGCCTCCTGACGGCCTAACATAGATTCGCTCCCCTTGGACTGCTGGTTTTGGATTCTGCGACTTGAACAAGCCGGGATGTGGCTGTGTGAGTTGGCACTCGGAATGAGCGGCGTGGGAGCAACGCCACTGTACGACTCAGAAGATGGGACAGCGGAAAAAAAGAAGAAGAAAAAAGTGTGGCCTATAGTCTTGAAAAATTGAGTAAGATAAGAGTACAAGCGAAGACTTACAAAGGTTCTCAACACATGTGTTTGGTACAACAAAATTCCAGGTAAATCAACCATATTTGGAAATCAAACAGGCGCCAGTCAAACATACCCATAAAATATGAGAATTTGACTGCAATAGAATACATAACACTGGGCTGCCATACTCTGCAGTACATCACAAATTCACTTTTGGTAAATGCTGTGAAAAGATAAGGGATTTGATGTTTCAGTGCAATTGTGCCTTTCTGAAGCGAAGGGAAAGCTAGACCCTATGCAGCGAAGCTGGAAAAGCGTTAGTTCGTGCACCCCTTCTTCTCAGCAAAGCTGGACCCTAGGTTAGCTATGCTAGCGGCCTTGCGAGGTGCTAGCTTTCCTCAATAACATGGTGGCTGAGTTTGGGTTTTAATCAATTTGCATTTGAATATGGTTTAATTTTCTAATTAGTAAAGGGACTTTTGTTGGTTTGAATATTGATGATCAGTACCAAGACGTTGATTGTCCATTTTATACAGCCTTTTTTTCCCCCTCAACTTTTGCCAGCTTTACTTGGCTAAATTCGCTTGCCGATTGGAAACCCACATCAGTTCTCTGCAGAATGAACATTATATCTGAATTCCCCACATTCCTCTTTACTTCATCACCACTAAAATACCACTTCTTCTTCTTATTATTCTGCGTTCTCAGGCCAAAAGGCCGTAATGGGTAAAACACGTATGTGTCCGTTTATAGTTTTCACTGGTCTCCTCGCTGCGTACAGCCGACACATTCCAATTTTGGAGGAGCTCAAAGGAGAAAAGTTATTTGGAAGATTTTTTTTTTAAAAGGCAGGAGAATGGGCAGAAAGACAGAAGATGACAGTAACTGAGTAAGCAAAGGGAAAAGGCAGAGTCAAAGAAAGAGGCAGATTAGAAGAAGTTACAAGCACACAACTTCCAGAAGGTGGGGGAACTATTTTTACGAAAGACCCCCCGGTATCCCCATGGGGAATGTTCTCTTTCAACTCCTAACATTAGCTGTCCTACATACATACCTAACATAACTGCTATTGATATTATAGTCTGTATGAAATTGGGTCTCCTACCACCTGGAGAAAGCATCACAGCTAATGCTGTGCCACCCATAAAAATGTTTTCTTTTTGGCATGCGTTTGTGTGTGTGTGTGTGTGTGTGTGTGTGTGTGTGTGTGTGTGTGTGTGTGTGTGACTGAAGGGGGGAGAAGTAAATTTTTGTAATAAACATTTTTATTTTTCATATATGCACATGTACATCAAAGAAAACAAATAAAACAACAACATGAAACCAACACACACTTAAACATACATACAAACATACATAACATCATGAACAACAAAGCATAACATCAAATAGGGAAACATGTTATCCAACATCAAAAGACACTCTTCACACTGTTATAAATATTAATGGGTACAGGTATCATAACTATTGATAATGTGTGGGGAGGAGTAAATTTTGACCGATTGACAACTTCTTTGTTGCCACTGGGGTCTTTGACGTGCGCGAAGGCATGGGCACACGGGACCTCGGTTTTTGTCGTCTCATCCGAAAGACTTGCGTTCAGACCATATTATGATGGCTTGGAGTCAAAACGGACTATCTTTAAATAGTCCATTGACGTATTATTGGATTTATTACCAAAACTAATAACTTGTATCAAACAATGACTGCAGAAATATAAAAAGGGGATTTTGCTTTTTATATTTCAGCAGTCTTTTTTTAATACAATTTATTAGTTTTCATAATAAGTTCAATAATATGTTAATGGACTATCTAAAGATAGTCCATTTTGATTCCAAGTCATCGAATTAAGGTCTAGAGGTAAGTGAGCGGGAAAAACTCAGCTGCGGCCAGGAACGATCCCGGGTTTGTTGCTAATGAGGCGAAGGCGTTACCTCTGAGCCACTCTACCACTACAGGTCTCACCCTGCAGAAGGCAGCGGCCTGGGCACACACGTCCTTGATGTCCTGGGAGGCGATGTGCCAGTCGGGGGGACCCCGGTCCGACAGCAGGCCCATGCTGATGGGAGACGCATTGACCACCCCCACCTCTTTGCTCTGGTATACGTAGCAAGCTTAGTTATGTTACCACATTTTACAAAACAGCCCATGCTGATGGGAGACGCATTGACCACCCCCACCTCTTTGCTCTGGTATACGTAGCAAGCTCAGTTATGTTACCACATTTTACAAAACAGCCCATGCTGATGGGAGACGCATTGACCACCCCCACCTCTTTGCTCTGGTATACGTAGCAAGCTTAGTTATGTTACCACATTTTACAAAGCAGCCCATGCTGATGGGAGACGCATTGACCACACCCACCTCTTTGCTCTGGTATACGTAGCAAGCTTAGTTATGTTACCACATTTTACAAAGCAGCCCATGCTGATGGGAGACGCATTGACCACCCCCACCTCTTTGCTCTGGTATACGTAGCAAGCTTAGTTATGTTACCACATTTTACAAAGCAGCCCATGCTGATGGGAGACGCATTGACCACACCCACCTCTTTGCTCTGGTATACGTAGCAAGCTCAGTTATGTTACCACATTTTACAAAACAGCCCATGCTGATGGGAGACGCATTGACCACCCCCACCTCTTTGCTCTGGTATACGTAGCAAGCTTAGTTATGTTACCACATTTTACAAAGCAGCCCATGCTGATGGGAGACGCATTGACCACCCCCACCTCTTTGCTCTGGTATACGTAGCAAGCTTAGTTATGTTACCACATTTTACAAAGCAGCCCATGCTGATGGGAGATGCATTGACCACCCCCACCTCTTTGCTTTGGTATACGTAGCAAGCTTAGTTATGTTACCACATTTTACAAAGCAGCCCATGCTGATGGGAGACGCATTGACCACCCCCACCTCTTTGCTTTGGTATACGTAGCAAGCTTAGTTATGTTACCACATTTTACAAAGCATTAACCCTTTCACCGCCCTTTCAATGATTTAACACCCATGTCACCAAAAGGCATCAAATCAGGGTCTGTTATCCAAAGACGCTATTCTCTTAATTTTGGGAGGTAAGGACAGGCTTTGCTTTAAATATGTCACAGAAGCATCCCCAATATTACAGACAGATATTTTTCTATACCCAGGTAAGCTTAATGGAAATTTTTTGCTGAAAAATGGCAGGCAGCGAAAGGGCTAACCACCCCCACCCCTTTGCTATGGTATACGTAGTACGCTTAGTTATGTTACCGTAGATTACAAGGTATTGACCACCCCCACCCCTTTGCTATGGCATACGTAGCATGCTTAGTTATGTTACCGTAGATTACAAGGTATTGACCACCCCCACCTCTTTGCTCTAGTATACGTAGCATGCTTTGTTCTGTTACCATAGATTACAAGGTATTGATCACCCCCACCTCTTTGCTCTGGTATACATAGCATGCTTAGTTATGTCACCATATTTCACAAGGCATTGACCACCCCCACCTCTTTGCTCTGGTATACATAGCATGCTTAGTTATGTCACCATATTTTACAAGGTATTGACCACCCCCACCTCTTTGCTCTGGTATACATAGCATGCTTAGCTATGTTACCATATTTTACAAGGCATTGGCAAGGCATTGATCACCCCTACCTCTGTGCTCTGGTATACATAGCATGCCTAGCTATGTCACCATATTTCACAAGGCATTGACCACCCCCACCTCTTTGCTCTGGTATACACAGCATGCTTAGGTATGTTTCCATATTATACAAGGCACTGATCAGCCCTTTGCTCTGGTATACATAGCATGCTTAGGTATGTTACCATATTTTACAAGGCATTGACCACCCCCACCCCTTTGCTCTGGTATACGTAGCATGCTTTATTATGTTACCATATTTCACAAGGCATTGATCACCCCTACCTCTTTGCTCTGGTATACATAGCACGCTTAGTTATATTACCATATTTCACAAGGCATTGACCACCCCCACCTCTTTGCTCTGGTATACATAGCATGCTTAGCTATGTTACCATATTTTACAAGGCATTGGCAAGGCATTGACCACCCCCACCTCTTTGCTCTGGTATATACAGCATGCTTAGCTATGTTACCATATTTCACAAGGCATTGACCACCCCCACCTCTTTGCTCTGGTATATACAGCATGCTTAGCTATGTTACCATATTTCACAAGGCATTGACCACCCCCACCTCTTTGCTCTGGTATATACACACAGCACACTTTGTTCTGTTACCGTAGATTACAAGGTATTGACTACCCCCACCCCTTGGCTCTGGTATATATACATAGCACACTTTGTTCTGTTACTGTAGATTACAAGGTATTGGCCACCCCCACCCCTTTGCTCTGGTATATACACACAGCACACTTTGTTCTATTACCGTAGATTACAAGGCATTGACAGTTCTGTTAGTGTTACTATGTTTTACTGACTATAAGGCCAAACTATTGTAACCCCTGTGCCTTACGGTGTGACTAGTAACATTCTCAGGCTATAACATTCTTCAGTTTCACTATCATTTCACAAAACACACCCACAAATAAGCACACATTCAAAAAATAAAACATACCCCACATTTCGCAACGCAAAATATCATGACATCACATACACACACACACACGCACGCACACACACACACACACACACAAGCACACACGCAAAGAGCACAGTATCTGCACCCCTCAACAAATATATCCTTTTCCACTATAAAGAAACAAAATGGTGACTGCTGGATCCTATTGATAAACACTGACCTGGGTGGGAGGAAGAAGGATCCTAGGAGCAAATCACCTCCAAGGATCCTTCTTCCTCCCACCCAGGTCAGTGCTTTCCACTATAATTATAAACAACAAACAATAACAACGGACCTGGAAATAAGGGAGGTAATCTGCCAGAGAGTTGTCATTCATGGAGGCATGGCAGTAGGTGAGGATGGTGTCCACCTTTACCCTAGTTTTCTCCAGCACTGTTCTGAAGAAGAAGAAAAAAGATAAAGATAAAGAAAACGTTACGGCACAGTTGAATCCTGCCTAATGGACCCCCACCCCCCACGCCCCCCGGGCCCCATATTGCAGACACTCCAGTAATCAGTGCACTTTTATTCAGTTTCTTCTCTACTTATTCATTACTAAAATCCCACCAAAGTCGGAGTGTGGCTGCCCACGGGGCGGGGTAATAAAAAAAAAGGTCGCACACGTAATGTTCCCATCCGTAGCTGATGCACTTGAACGATAGCGTTCAAGTGCTTCCGCTGTTGGGATGATTCCTGGAGTCTTTTAGCCAGGGTACGACAACAACAACATTACTATAAGAGTCTCCAGTAGAATGACCACCTCGCAATTATGGATACCGTCTTTTTCGGATCATTAGGCGCTGTTGTGTATAAAGCAAATAGGGCAATTTTCAAGAAAAAATTGAAAAAAATTAAAGCAAAAGGCACCCTTGTTTATAAGGCACCTCGCAAAAGAAAGTCAACCTTATTTTATAATGTCACAGAAGAATCCACAATACTGCAGATGGATTTTGTTCTTTACCCAGGTAAATGTAATTGACATTTTTAGCTGAAATATGGTTGGCAGTGAAAGGGTTAACACTGGCAAGCTTGTGTCTTATTGATTTCTGCAAGAGCCAGGACATTTGTCCTGTTGATTTCTCTTGTCTCTGGACAGTTTGTCCCATCACTTTTCTATCCTCAGTGCATCACTGTACATACATACACACACACACACACACACACACCTCTTCATTGCACCTCAAACGCAATACGCTTCCCCACACTACTCGCCTGAAATTCTCCAGGGGGTAGCCAGTGATTCCGATGAAACGCACCTTCCCTGCCTCCTTGGCCTTCTGCAAGGCTGGCAGAGTCTCCTTGACAATGATGTCCAGATCCTCGGCAAACTCCATGTCATGAACCTGGGGGGAAATTACCGTATTTTTCGGACTATAACGCGATACTTTTTTTTCCAAGACTCAGACCGCTGCGCCTTATAATGTGACTGATAATATAGTAAGAAAATATAATAACAAAATCTGAAATTTGGGTAAAATTCGTGGGGTGCGCCTTATACAAAGGTGCGCCTTATAGTCAGAAAAATACGGAAACTCATTTAAGTTGTTCCGCCCATATATGTGCGGAATTAATAGATAGCTGTCAATGTGATGCATTTGCTTCAAGGGAAGTAAATCTGTGTGCATACCATACCTTGGTCACTTCTAAACTCGCTTCGCTACCTTAGAACACAATTTTGCCTCTGACTTTGCCTTTGTAGTGGTTTGTTGCGGGGAAACCAATCGGTGAAAGAGTGTTTTTATATATAAAGTCTATTTATTAAAAAAAAGTCTGATCTACCACTTCCCCATGTCTAAACCTGAAGTAAAAACCTGTAATCTTCTTTCATTTCTTCTTTTGTTAATGTACGTTTTGTTTGTGTGTATGACTGGAGTGATTTGTGATTTTTAAAAAATAAATCAAAATTGTTGCAATGCTAATGAGTTAAAGTATTATATATAGGCTAGTTAGTATAAGGGCTTATCACGTTACAAAGTACACCTGCCAAATTTTACACAAACTTCCGATTTTGTTACTTCTTCTTCTTTTTCCTCGATCGCTCAGACAGTTTCCTGTCAATTATGACGCAAATAGTTAGGCCCAGCAAGTCCGACTTCGGCTTGAGGAAATCTTTTTGAAATTGTTTCTTGAAAAATGGCAGGAGATGGACCGGTAAAGCAGAAAGATAGTAGATGACAGTAAGCAAAGAGAAAAGGCAGAGTCAAAGAGAGTGACATATTAGAGGAAGTTACAAGCACAGAACTTTCAGAAGATGGGGGAACTATTTATACAAAAGACCACCCCCACCCCTTAAGCTCTTAACAAGGTCAGTTAAGCACACAAACTTGGATTTAAAACAAAAAATAATCTGGACAAACAAAGTCTAACAAGACAAAAGAAAAAAACAACCACTTGCCCATACAAACACAAACCTGGATGACGTCAATGTACTCAAGCCCAAGTCTGGCCAGACTCTCGTCGATGCTGCGAAGCGTGCGCTCCCCCGAAAAGTCGATCATTTTGTCCACCTCGGGAAGATAGCGGCCTACCTTGGTGGCGATGTAGTAGCATGACCTTGGAACATCTCGCAATGCCTGGGAATTGAATTCACCAAAAAGGATGAAGAATGTAAAGGTGAAAATAAATCCGAAGAAAAAACAACAAACAAACGCATCTGGCATATGAACATTAAAACTCATTCAAGTCGTTCCGGCCATATATTATATGTCTGGAATTAATATATAGCTGTCAATTTGATGCATTTGCTTCAAGGGAAGTACATTTGTGTGCACACCATACCTTGGTCACTTCTAAACTCGCTTTGCTCCCTTAGACCACAATTTTGCCTCTGACTTTGCTTTTGTAGTGGTTTGTTGTGGGGAAACCAGTTGGTGTAGTTTTTCTATATAAAGTCTATATATAAGAAAGTCTGATCTACCACTTCCCTATGTCTAAACCTGAAGTAAAAACCTGTAATCTTCTTTCATTTCTCCCTTTGCTTTGGTATGTATGTGTGTGTGTATGGCTGGAGTGATTTGCAAGTTTTTTTTTAATAATTCAAAATCGTTGCGATGTGAATGAGTTAAACATGAGTGGGAAGTGAGAATGGGTGGGATGAGGGGATAGGAGGGGGTTGATAGAGTTTGAATTTGTTATCATATAGTAATAAGCCAAGTGTCCGTGTGTGTGTGTGTGTGTGTCTGCAACAGGAAAAGGGCCTTATAACTCCGCTGTTTTTCCACTGAATCGCTTCAAATTTGCTGTGAGCCCTAATGGAGTGATGACAACGGCAACCAAGGCGGCCGTGTCATTTGCGCGGTTTCGCAAATGCGCGAAACGCGTATCCGTGGGCCTCTCGGCGCCCGTATCTCCGGCGTTTCTGGGCCGATTGCCTTCGAATTTGGCAGGTAGATGACCGGGGACGGTGAATATCGGTGTGCCAAACCGGAAGCGAATCGGTTCAGAAACGTGCACACTATATGCCGCTTCACCTTTTCACGAATAACTCCGCCGTTTCTTAACCGATTCGCTTCCAATTTGTTGTCAGGCTTGCTGTGCTCGGGGCAAAGCCTAGCAGAAAATTTGAAGAGAATTGGAAGAGCGCGTCACTCTCAGAGCAGCGCCAACGGGAAACGGGGCCTTATAACTCCGCCGTTTCTTAACCGAATCGCTTCAGATTTGCTGTACTCAGCATTACCAGTACTTGGCGTTACCGTTACTAGGCGTTACCGTTACTAGGCGTTACCGTTACTAGGGAGAGCGCATCACTCTCACAGCAGCGCCAACGGGAAACGGGGCCTTATAACTCCGCCGTTTCTTAACCGAATCGCTTCAAATTTGCTGTACTCAGCGTTACCAG
>CM065686.1:17131793-17172763 GCA_017654935.2 Phymorhynchus buccinoides | reverse complement strand
TTTGGTGTTACATTTTAACAGCATCAATGAGCGGGTCAGGTGTGTAACCCTTGGGAATATATAATATCTTGTAACGTTTTCAAAATTGGGTGGGGGCTTAGTAATAGGCTGACTCACTTAGATTTAACCCTTTCAACGCCAGCCATTTTTCAGCCAAAACTTTCCATTAAACTTACCTGGATAAAGAAAAAACCAATCATCTGCAATATGGGGGATTCCTCTGTGACATGTATGAGAATAGGACCTATATTTACCTCCACAAAATAAGAACGTAAGGCCATTGGATAACAGACCCTCAGTTGATGCCTTTTTGTGACATGGGTAATCACGTAGCACTTAAATCATTGTGGTGCCAAAAGTCGACAGTAGCGATGAAAGGGTTAAGCATAATGCTACAGAATGCACTTTATAATTATGCAGTTAATGTTTGAAAAGGTTTGCATTTTCCCCCGAGCAGTTGTTAACCACTATGCTGTGTCATTTTGTAAGGCTGTGTTTGAATGAGGGTTAAATAAAGGTATTAAAGAATTAATGTGTCTTGGGCTGAGAAAGGCTGCAGAAACGGTGAATCTTAACCTCTTTTCTTCAGCTTTACTATTTAGCAGCAGCGCTCAGTCACTTGAACATTTCATGAGGTTATATATCTATACTCGGAAAAACCTTTCTTGTCGAATTGAAAGTATTCGGTTTATGACAAATGGTTCATTATTTTTTTCTTTATTTTGAGCCCCTATTTGCACTGTTCTACGCGACCTGACAGGCATGTTCATATTTCTTTAAGCTTGTCTATTATGTGGCCTCGTCTTTTAATTTATTATTTAAAAAAATCCTTTTAGTCATTTGATTTGTTACTTTGCCTGAATTTCCCCTACATTCCAAATTAGATCAAATTTGCATGTGTGAGTGGAGAGATGTAGAATGCTGCCTTTCTAGTGACACCTTTTTTGTTGTTGTGTTGTGTTATGCGCAAGCAGCGTTGTGCATGTTGTTCTCCCCCCACCCCCACCCACCCCGTGTTATGAGCTTGGTGCATGTTGTGTGTTTCTGTAGAAAACACTACAGCAAACAGTACCCTGGAAACCACTAACACTGAGTCTGTTGTGAATGGTGGGGGAGAGTTGGAGCGGGAGCAAAGCCCGCCGTCGCCCACCTCTCCCAAAGGTAATTAGTCCCCCGGTAAAAAAAATGCGGAGCAATGGTCAACTTAGGACGCTGATTTGACCGCCATGGGGCAATCAAACCAGTAGGAGCTTAGTTGGGGGTAGTGAGAGAGAGAGAGGAGGGAGGAACTCATCCCCCCCCCCCCTCTCTCTCACTACGCGCAACTAAGAATATCACGCGCTAAGCCCCTACTGGTTTGCTCTCACTACCCCAACAACTAAGAATATCACGCGCTAAGCCCCGTACTGGTTTGCTCTCAACTACCCCCAACTAAGAATATCACACGCTAAGCCCCTACTGGTTTGACTGCCCCCTGGCGGTTAAAATGCGCCATCCTAAGTTGCTCATTTGTTTGCTTGTGTACTGGGAGTAAGTGCTACGTGGTTTCAATGATTTATTTATGCGCAGTATATTTATGTAAAGGGTTATGTTGATCGATCACGTGGCCGGGGCAGTGGGTGGATGCCTCGTGCCTCCATACAGGGAGCTGGATGACCCCGCCCCCCCCCCCTTCCACGAGTCTCTCTCACATGGGGATACCGGGGGGATCTTTTGTAAAAATAGTTCCCCCACATTCTGGAAGTTCTGTGCTTGTAACTTCCTAATCTAATCTATGACACTCTCTTAATCTGACACTCTCTTTGACTCTTTTCCCTTTGCTTTCTGTCATCTAGTATCTTTCTGCCTTATTGGCCCATTCTCCTGCCTTTTTTTTTTATTTTTAAAATCTTCCCAATTTTCTCCTTTGAGCTCCTCCGAAATCGGAATGTGTTGGCTGTATGCAGCGGGGAGACCAGTGAAAACTGAAAACCGGACACATACGTACCTTACCCATTATGGCCGTATGGCCTGGGAATGCAGAAGAAGAAGCCAGTTAAACTAGATTATGATAAAAATGTCAGAGAGCTAAGCCATTGATGCCAAACAGAGAGCTAAGCCGTTTGCCTATGGTTTAAAAAAAGTGTTCAGTACTAGTGTCACGAGGCACTGCATCTTTGCTATCATTTAGCTGTTATGCGAAATAGAAAAGAGAAATGCTTGTTGATTTAACTTCATGTCTATAATGTGCATCCTTAAAGTGGCACCCTGATGGATACGTTTTTGCAAGAAACACGTCGAGATCACCAGGAAAACAGCCTTTACAGAGATCGCAACACTCACTTTGCTCTGGTTTCTTAGAAATCAAACCGTCAAATCGGCGATTCATCCTTGGCGGAGGTGCTGGAAGTCAAATTCTTTCAGTGAAAGAGAAGGCATGTTCCTTCTCTTTTTTAATGGCTGCCTGAGTTTAGACCAAATCGTTTGCACGAAATTTCCACAATACAAGCCTTTTTATTTGTTTATTTATTTTATTTTAAATTTTATTCAGTTTACCTAAATGAGTTTCGCTCACAGCAAAGGAAATGGCTCCATTTAAAAAAAACAATGAGTGTCCTCCACCCACCCCATCCAAAATGGCTTCTCTCTCCGGCATCTCCGCCAAGGAGGAATCGCCGTTTTGACGGTTTTGATTTATAGGAAACCAGAGCAAAGTGATTGTTCTGATCCTTGAAAAAAGGCTGTCTTTTCTGGTGATCTCGACGTGTTTCTTACAAAAAAAACTTCATCCGTCAGGGTGCCCCTTTAAGCGTTATAAATGATTGAATGTGCTAAACTAGCTTGCATCGTCATGTACTTAACAGAGGTGTTATTCTTTCAGCTTACCCTGGTTGATTAGGAAAGGGTAATATTAATGTTTGTGCCATTAATTTTGTAATGGATGTTATAATGAATTCAGTACTCTCTGAATTGTAATGACTGCTTCTTGTGAATTTATATACTACTGTCTAAAAAAAAAAAAAATCATAACCAACTGTGTTGTAGTCATAAACTTGTCATTGTGGTGATGGAGTTATGAATGTTATGGTTTAGAAACTCTGTGTGTGTGTGTATATCTTAACAATTTAGTAAGCATTTTAGCAACCTCAAATGTTGTATTTGCACTGCCAAGTATAACTATAACTAGTATAAGCTGGGTAGAGTAAAAAGCAATTGTAGCAATCATAATTTAGTGCATGACTGTAAATGGATGCATACCATATCGATGGCTTGGAGTCAAAACGGACTATCTTTAGATAGCCCATTGACGTATTATTGAAATTATTGCGATAACTAATAACTTGCATAAAAAAAAAGACTGCAGAAATATAAAAAAGTAATCCTCATTTTATATTATTTGCAGTCTTTTTTATTACAAGTTCTTAGTTTTTGCAATAACATCAATAATAAGTCAATAGACTATCTAAAGATAGTCCGTTTTGACTCTAAGCCATCCATATATACTGCTCAACATTTGCTAAGGATATAATTATTATCTTAAACATGCAACATTATGAAAGATAAACATAAAACCATTACAAATACACCACCTTTTAGAAATCAAGGTTATAAAAGTCTATCCTTAGCAAATTTTGAGCAGTGTATGTGAACAAACCTCTTAGCATGGAACATGTCAGTGCACACACTAATACAATGCACCATCTGTTGTTTGTAGATAGTAATTCGGATTGATTTTAAAGTTGGCTGATTGGGATTGCAATGAAGATTGAGCCTTTCAAAAAACTGAATGACTATTGTTCTCTTGGACTTTTATAATTGACATTGAATAATGAATGGAAATGTTTACTGAACAAAGGTTATTCATGGTTCTTTGCACACATTGATTTATGACATACAGTTTAAATCAAAGATTAAAAAAACCCACCCCAAAACCATAGATGGCTTTAAAATAGCAATGGGATTGGAAGAATTGGAGGAGATCCCATTTAAAGTCTCTCCAAAAGAACATTATTTCTAATTGGAAACGAGACCACAATTTAACCGACAGTTACTAAGTTAGCGTTTGTGTGAAGCTGTTTGGGTTTAGAGTATAGGATTTAATCATAATATTCATTATGATTATAAAACCTGAATTTTATAACTTTTTTTTTGGGGGGGGGGGGGGGGGGGTGAGTCTGCCCATGTTTTGATGTATTTTTGACACAGACTTTCATGCTCCTCATGTATTATTAGGTATTAGGTATTAGGTACTTTATAGTCACAGAGGCGTCTCTGTGAAATTCGGGTTACTCCCACCTGGAGAGCGCGTCACAGCCAGAGGCGCGCCACCCAATTTTTTTTTTTTTGCATGCCATTTTTGTCACTGATGAGGGGGGGGGGGGGGGGAAATTTTTACCAAATGACAACTTTTTCGTTGCCACTGGGTTTAACGTGTGCTAAGTGCATGGGCACACAGGACCTCGGTTTATCGTCTCATCCGAAATACTCCACGTTCAGACCGTTAAGGCCTGTGTAAAATAATGTGTGTGATTTTGTGATTTTTTTTTGTGGGGTGCTATCTCAAGCACATGAAAGGACTAGGGACTGGGTTCCATACACACAGTCATGTTCATTGCTTAAGTTTTGAAGTATTTTATTGACAACTGATTACATTTTACTAAAAGTATTTCTTGATACTTGAATCTTATATGGACCGAAAATGACAGTATTGTAAGTTTGGTCAATCTCACTGGTTGCTTTTACGATTGCACAGTGGAACCTCCCTTAAAAGACCTTCACAAATCATTCAAAATGAGGTCGTATAAGGGAGGGGTCTTGTAAGAGAGGTAATTTTAATACTTACAAAGAAGGGCAAATGTCTCAGAGAAGTAGGTCTTACATGGGAGGGAGTCTTATAATGGGAGGCCTTAAAGTGAGGTTCCGCTGTAATATATCCTGAAATTACTATTGAAAATCCTGCAGCTCATTGTGGATTATTATCTTACATTGTTAACGTTGAGTCAATTTGGTCTTGCTCTTGTAAGCCCTCTCGTGAACCATTCTTCTTTGTCATGTCGGCTTGTACAGCTAAAGAATAAGATTATCTTTGCAGTTGTGTAGTTATTTTGTAGCATTAGTATATGCTGCCTGTAATTCTTTGATTACATGTGTCCGTCAGACTACTTTCCAGGTATTTTTTCCCCGGTTTTAATGCATCTCAAAGGGTTACCTTAAAGTTGTAAAATTTGTATTATTCTAGGATACGGTTTCAACTGTTCTTATTCACGAGCCTTTGAATGCAAGCATTCTGCTTTAAAGTCCATAAAAGTCAACTCTCATCTTGTGTTGAGATGTGAATGAAGAGATTTCTAAGTTGAATATTTCGAACAGCAATATAAAAACTTTGATCAAACAAAAATTGCTTACAGTTTCAATGTGTAAATCATTTAAAAACTGCACCCAGTTCCGGTCAGGCTTTTAGTTTTAGGGAGAAACGAGGGATTTTTCTTGCAGCTGGATGGAGTCAAATGATTATTGAAATTTTCTGTCTGTCAGCTAAGAAGCACTTAATATACAGAAGCACTTAATATATGACCGAGTGTTTTGTAATGCAAGCTTGGGTGGTGTTCCGACTGACCATGTCTGAATGAGATTCACTGTGCACAGTTTGTGAGGTCTGTTGTGTGTGCATGCACCTGATCTAATCACTGGTGTTGTCTTGATTTGTTGGAGTGTAGAGTTTCCGAAAAGATAACTCAGTTTTAGGCAATGTGAATGTATTAATATAATTCACACTGACGTGTGGTAGTTGTCTCTTTTTAATTGCTACGTATCTCTGGACATCCTGTGACTTTGTGTGTCTGTGTTTTGATAGGATTGAAAGACTTGCAAACTGTACTTGATGTTTTTTTTATATTTTGTAAAGTTATGAATATGAATTTCCTGTAATGATCAATTCAGTTACGATGTTTTGATTAATGTGGACTTTTGGTTGGCTCCTTTCTGTTTTGCTAATAGAGTGTAAGTTTGGTATGAGAAAGAGGATATTAGATGGAGAGAGAGGGGGGAAGGAAGCACAGAGGTCGAGGAGGATGTGTGTGGATGTGGGTGTCGTTTCTGTGCTGGAGTTCACAAAAAAATAGAAACTTTCTGTTTTGCTAATAGAGTGTAAGTTTGGTATGAGAAAGAGGATATTAGATGGAGAGAGAGGGGGGAAGGAAGTACAGAGGTCGAGGAGGATGTGTGTGGATGTGGGTGTCGTTTCTGTGCTGGAGTTCACAAAAAAATAGAAACTTTCTGTTTTGCTAATAGAGTGTAAGTTTGGTATGAGAAAGAGGATATTAGATGGAGAGAGAGGGGGGAAGGAAGCACAGAGGTCGAGGAGGATGTGTGTGGATGTGGGTGTCGTTTCTGTGCTGGAGTTCACAAAAAAATAGAAACTTTCTGTTTTGCTAATAGAGTGTAAGTTTGGTATGAGAAAGAGGATATTAGATGGAGAGAGAGGGGGGAAGGAAGTACAGAGGTCGAGGAGGATGTGTGTGGATGTGGGTGTTGTTTCTGTGCTGGAGTTCACAAAAAAATAGAAACTTTTTTAACATTCCGTGCGCATATTTATAGAGGAAGTAGAACTGCCCCCACACATATTACCCTTGCTTTCTCGTTGTTGTCATGTTGCATAAGCCCTTTCTTTGTGGTAATGTTGATGATAATGCTGTTGTCACCAGTGTTGTGGTTCCCTTCTCTCCATGAAGTGTTGTGTTAAGTGTTGCAGTGTTTGAAAACCGTGCGCTTTTGTTGTTGACCGCTTTTGAGTCATCAGATGTTGTGCAGTGTTGTGCATGCTCCCCAATGTTGTTGCATGTTGACAGAAACCCTGCCCACCGCACCCATCCGTCGAACAGAATCTGAAAGGCACCCCGAGAACGCTAGAGCGCGTAAGTGACCGTGTATCTGCCAAGGGGGTGAAGACGCACACACGCACACACACTTGTATGCACGCATGTAAGCGTTTGTTTAACCATGTTTGCCGCCAGCTATTTTTTCAGCCAAAAAATAATCATTAACCGTAGCTGGGTAGCGAATATTTTTTTTATCTGCAACATTGGGAATTCCTCTGTAACATGCATAACATTAGGCCTATCCTTACCTCCCAAAAATTAAGTATATAGGGTCTTCAGGTAACAGACCCTGAGTTGATGCCTTTTTAGTGACATGGGTGCTAAAACCATTGTGGAGCATAAATACGACATTGGCGGTGAAAGGGTTAAACCAAGTGTTAAGGTATAAACAGACCTACTTTTTAACTCCCGAGTAGTATTCTCTTTTCGAGGTAGTATTCTTGAAAATAAGGCTAATTACTCATTTTCAGTGAACATCATTTGATGGTTTAATGAAGAGGACTACTCATTTAACACCAAAGCTACTCATTTCAGCTATCCAGACTACTCAAGACTTGTGTAGGGGGTAAACAGGTCTGTGTTAATATGTAGTAAAAGCCATGTTCTCATGCGTTGAGATGTAAAGTTAATTCCCATTTAGGTTTTTGAAGTGTGGCTAACGTTTCAGAATGACTGTACTAAGCTACTGCGTTGAACTTTACTACCTGTGCCTAAAATTGTTGTTCGTTTGTTTTGAGTTCTTCCTTCTTTTGGGTGTTTTAGGGTGAGAATTCATGGTCTTCACAACACTGAGAGCTACAGAAAAAACACATGTTTTCCCTTTGAGATCTAGTGACATTATTTTCTAGCTGGCAAAACCAATCTTCCGGGTATATATTTATTGAAAGCTCATGAATTCTAAGCCTATATTCAGTGTGTCAATCAATGTTGTGTGTGCTATGCACCATATTTTACGGACTACAAGGCAATACTTTTTTTATTTATGTTTTAACTGAAACCCCTGCGTATTGATAGTATAGTAGATAGAGTACTAACAGGTCTGTGCTTTGGTTTGGGTCGTGCGTACTACCCCCCCCCCCCCCCCCCCCCCCCCCCGAAATCGTTAGAGATTATATAGAAATTACGTCATGCTTGCATCATTTTTGCCAATGCCTTATGGGGTACGCAACCCCCCTTAGTACTCTAATATAGTAGCTAACTACTAATTCAAAATCAGACTTTTTGTGGAAAGAAAGGGGTCTGCTTTGTAATACAAAATGCCTTACAGTCCGTAGAATATGATGCATACTACCGTTATTTCGCCGTCCGCATGCAAAAGAGACGTAACTCAAAATTGGTCACCTTCGATGTGTTGGACTTACCAGTTGATCTAGACAAGCTGCATCATCTAACAAAGCTGTGAAGCACAATTTGCAAAGATAAAGCACCGATGGTGACGCTAAAGGAACAACAAAATGACGTTATGCGGCTTGAAATGACCAAAATATTGAGTTTTCCATTCCTCATATGAAGTGACGTCTTTCGACTTAACGTTTCTTTTGCATGCTGGTCGACTATTTGTTGTAGATTGTTGTAGTTGCCTTTTAACCAGCATGATGATCTTTCCTTCACCTTTTGCGTGAATGTTGTGTTGCATGCTCTGCTGTTTTCTGCCTGCCTCTAGTTGTCGTTAAAGAATTGGAGAGGAAAGTGGTGGGCCGATCACAATCGGATAGACGACCCAGGGGTAAGTACCGTATAAAAGGCTCTGCTGGTGTTGGGAAAGAAACTTGTAAAACACTGAATAACACGTTTGTTGGTATTCTTGATAGTGTCTCCCAAAGACATTCTTTGTTCTTTTACGCTTTCAATATGTCAAGAATTTTGAATATTAGGGATTTTTTTTTTTATCTCGCAAGTTTACACCCTAAATTTTAGGTTTCAGTAACTCGTACTAGCCGATGTTTGTCAGGTACAGTATTTTGATAGCTGTCTTGCAAATTAGAGAGCAATAGTTTCCAACTTTTGGCTAATGCAGCTATGATTGACTTTGCTTACTACTATTGATTATATGACCGTTGATTATTATATCTTGTGCTTTTTGTTAAGTTCTCCTATCTCTCTTTTGTAGTCTTTAAGTGTTCGACTGCTCTTGTCAATCGGTTATGAACGGCCTAACAGAGGTTGAATGTTGTGTTCTGTTGCTTATGGATGGGCTGATCACGAATCTGCTTGGCATGTCTGATTTTGGCTTTCAATGGAACTGAACAGTTTTTGCTTAAATTTGAAACATGTGTTTAACCCATTGCATGACTATTATTGAAGCAAGGATGTTTCTCTTGCTGCCGTTGGAGAAAACGGACGGTGCAAAAGCTTAGTGCTGAGTGTTGACTCTGAGTTTATTTGTCTTTGGGAGTGCTTTGGTGTTAAAAATTTGGTGAGGAATCTGCCAAATCTATGCCAAGTGGTCCTCTTCATTTGAGTTAATAGAACCCTTTCTTATTTTTCTTAAGTCTGTTATTGACATCTTTGCACTTAACTGCAGCTTATATGTATTGTATTTCTCTTGTGTTTCCTAATCAAATGTTTGTTTACTAATTGTCGTCATTTTAAACTAAAATGTGGTCACAAATCCTTAAGAAATATAGGTTAAGAAATCCTTACTATTCCTGCCCTCCCCTCCCCCCAACCCATCCCATCTGTCTATTATTAACATATTTGTGTTAAAGTGCAGCCTGTATTGACTATACTTGAGCCTCCAATGTTTACCAACTCATCTTCATTTCAAGAAATGTGGATATGAATTCCTTATTCTACGGGGGGCTCGTCTTATGTAAATCAATTTATTATTAACACCTCCATGCCCCAATACACTGCCTGTATTGAGGTAGGCATTTCTCCTCTCTCTCTTTTATAACCTGTGATGCTGTTTTCTTCTGCTTTTGTCTGTACAGTGGAACCTCACTTATAAGACCTCCCATTATAAGACTCCCTCCCACATAAGGCCTATTTCTCAGACATTGCCCTTCTTTGTAAGTATCAAAATTACCTCCCTTCAAGACCCCTCCCTTATAAGACCTCATTTTGGATGATTTTTGAAGGTCTTATAAGGGAGGTTCCACTGTACTACCTCAAATACTAAACCAAAAAAATCATGGTCGAAAGTCACTGGATGAAAGAATTGAAAGTTTTCAATCCATTTCTGTTACTGTCCATTGAATCAGCCTGTGTGTTGTTCAGGCGAAGGTGACGGGGAAAAGCCTGGCTCCCCGATCAAGTCTGACCCCCAGGACAGCGCCAGTGGGGGAGACACACTGGAGGAACGTAGCAGCAAGGAGGTAAGGGGGGAGAGAGAGGGAGACAGACACAGAGACAGCGCCAGTGGGGGAGAGACACTGGAAGAACGTAGCAGCAAGGAGGTAAGGGGGGAGAGAGAGGGAGAGAGACACAGAGACAGCGCCAGTGGGGGAGATACACTGGAGGAACATAGCAGCAAGGAGGTAAGGAGGAGAGGGGGAGACAGACAGAGAGAGACAGCGCCAATGGGGGGACACACTGGAGGAACGTAGCAGCAAGGAGGGAGAGAGAGAGGGAGACAGAGAGAGACAGCGCCAGTGGGGGAGATACACTGGAGGAACATAGCAGCAAGGAGGTAAGGAGGGAGAGAGAGGGGGAGACAGACAGAGAGAGACAGCGCCAGTGGGGGAGAGACACTGGAGGAACATAGCAGCAAGGAGGTAAGGAGAGGGAGAGAGACAGCGCCAGTGGGGGAGAGACATTGGAGGAACATTGGGGAGAGGGAGACAAGACAGACAGAGAGAGAGACAGAGAGACAGAGAGACCAAGACAGAGGGAGATTGTATTCCGAGAGGCCATAGTCGCTTAGAAGGGGGTGCATATAATAATATTTAATTATATTTTATTCTGAAAGGCCCTAATCCCTTAGAATGACTAAATGACTAACGGCATTGTGGGAAACTGTTACAACTAAATCAGAACTTTTAACACATTTTGGAAGTGTGCCAAGTTATAGATATGATGCACTCTGTAGTCCGTAAAATACGGGCCTGTCTGATTCTGTTGCTATAAAGTTTCTCGACTTGCACTGCGCTTTGAGAGACTAATTTTAACACACATCTGTATTGTTAAAAATCCGGGACTTTCCTGGTGTTGCGCTGCCTCCGGGCATTGATTCCAAGATCGTTCCCTCCATCTTTATGTCTACTGATGTCCCATGTGTGTCTGTTCCAGACCGGAGGATGTTAACCCTTTCGCTGCCAGCCATTTTTCAGCCAAAAAATACCATTAAGCTTATCTGGGTAGAGAAAAATAACCCCTGCAATATTGCAAATTTCTCTGTGACATGTATAACATTAGGCCTATCCTTAACCTCCCAAAATTAAGAAAACAGGGTCTTCAGATAACAGTTCCTGACTTGATGCTTTTAAGTGACATAGGTGTTAAACCATTGTGGTGCAAAAATGCGACATTGGCGGTGAAAGGGTTAAGCAGAATTTCATCATGTGCTTTGAGAGACAGGGTAAATAAAGTCTACCCTTGTTTCAGAATGATGTACTGTAGTGACTGATATTAGGTTTAATATCAGGGACCGGGTTGTCGGCCTGGATAGCTCAGTTGGTAGAGCACCCGTCTGGTGTTCAGGAGGTCTCGGGTTTGATTCCTGGTCCGGCTAACACTTTTCCCCCACAAAAATTACTTCATTGGGGTCAGAAGTTAACTTGGTAGCATGGATGGAAGGAATGGGGTTATTCCTACAGGAGGGGGAAGAGTGTAGTGACTGATATTAGGATTAATATCAGGGACCGGGTTGTCAGCCTGGATAGCTCAGTTGGTAGAGCACCCGTCTGGTGTTCGGGAGGTCTCGGGCTCGATTCCCGGTCCGGCTAACACTTTTCCCCCACAAAAATCAGTGCCGAGTGCGTTTGCTACATCCTCCTGATTTAGTTGTCTGCATTGCAGGGCTCCCCCACCAAGGAGGCCCCCTCGCCTGTCAAGGAGAAGAAGAAGAAGAAGAAGTTCCGCATGCCCTCCTTCTCCAAAAAGAAGAAGGAAAGCAAAGAGAGCAGCGCCTGAGCCTCTTCCCAGGTTCCCGGTCCTCTCACCTGACGGAGCTGTCTTCACGGATAAATGATGGCATTGTCCGATTTTTTCTTCCCTTTGTCATCCATCATCGTTCGATCGTGTCCATGTACGGCTGTCCTGTTGTGTGTCATTTCTTTTGGGAATTAACCACTTTTGCTTGTATCAGCTTCACTTTTTTTTTTTTTTAACGGGTGGGTGTTGGTCCCATCGTTTCAGGCCCCAGAAGGAGGTTTGTCTGGGTGTCGTGTCTTTTTGCTGTGCTAATCAAGAATGCCTTGGTCTGCCTGTGCCGTCACCATTTTGCACAAAAGTTACGCAACATCATCAAGGAGGAAGAGTTTGCGTTTGTGTGTGGGGACTTGCGGATTACTTTGTTTTGTTTTGTGTTCTGATTGCTTCTGTGTGTGTGTTTTTTTTAGTGTTTTTTTTGTTTTATCAATCTCTTTCATAAATCCATCTTTTAAGAAAAGAAAGTTTTAAACAAGGAGTGATTTTTATTTTCTGACAGTGGCTTTGTGAAGATGATAAAGAGCATTATAATGAAGCCTGGAGTCTGGTACTTCCCACAGGGTGACAGCTAAGGTTGGAGAAAAACCAGAGTCTCTGATTACTGATGTGCCAGATCCAGGTTTAACACCGCCCACTGTTCAGATGTGGACACGGTTAATCGGTCTGTGTATCAGCGTGTACGTCATTCGTTTTGTTTTTCTTGTCAACATCGCCCGTCTTTGTTGTTGTTGATGTTCTGTCTCCTATGATTGTGAACGGACCAGGGAAATTGTTCTGCCTACATTTTAGGTGTGCTTGTTTTTAACGTGCAACTGAAACCTGTGAGCTCGCTCTCTCTCTCTTGTCCTGTTTCATGCCATCCATGATGCTCAGTGTTTTCTGGTTGGGTTTTTGTTAAGTTTGATCGGTTGGGTTGGTGGGTTGGTTGGTTTGTTGCGCGTTTCTTTTCTCTCTGCCATTTTGCTTGGTTGGTGCTTCCAGAGTATTTTGTTATGTCTTCGTCACTTGGAATGTCTGGCGATGGTTTGGTTGTCACGTCGTGGTATAGTTAAGTCCATGAAGTTGACAAATTCTGCTTGCTTGGGTGATGGGTGGGGTGGGGTGGGAGGAAAAGGCTATTGGCAGAAGGGAGGGAGGGGGGGGGGGAGGGGGGGGGTAGTCTTTTGTGGTGGAAGAAGTAATATGTGTACGCTTTTCTGAATTTTATTATTCTTCCCTCTCTTCTTCTTCTTCGATCGCTCAGACAGTTTCCAGATGCGTCATGCTGCCGTTTTGCGCCTAACTAACAAAATAGTTAGGCCCAGCAAGTCCGACTTCGACTGGAGGAAATGTTTTTGAAAGTGTTTTGTGAAAAAAGGCAGGAAAATGGACCGGTAAGGCAGAAAGATAGTAGATGACAGTAAGCATAGGGGAAAGGCAGAGTCAAAGAGAGTGACAGATTAGAGGAAGTTGCAAGCACAGAACTTCCAGAAAGTGGGGGAACTATTTTATACAAAAGACCCCCGGTATCCCCACAGGGGGGATTTTTCTTCCCAATTTGAGCTTCATTGTTTGATGGCCAGGATTTTATCATTAGTAAATTTACCAAACCATGCGTGTATGTGTGTCTTTTTAAGAAAAGCTTTTATCTCAACAATATTTTTTTTTATCTTAAATGTTGCTGTCCATGAATATTTGCCTTCATTAGCTGTACATGATTGTAAGATTTTGTGTCTCTGTGAAAACTGGTAGTTTACATTCACAGTTTGTATATTGTGAGAGGGCATCTTACGAGTGATAGATCGGCAAGGAAAAGAAGCCTATTTAACCCATTTAAACAAGGAGTTTTCGAAAGGGTTATTGTTGAAAGTAGAATTACATGTGTTGGGCAGAAAGGGAATTATTGTTCACATAGTTCATTGTTGCTTTATTCGTTTGATTACAGGAAAGTCATGGTGTTGTGATTACGTGTCTACGTTGTGATGGCATAACAATTAATTATTACCATGCAACTTGTATCATCTTTTGCTTTTCAAAGTAACCGCAGTCAGTTTTAAATCTTTATTTTTAAAGATGTTATGATAAGTAGTAGCAGTTTTATTTTGCTTATCTGTAGAGCCAAACGCCAAATTAGTGCTTTTAAAAAAATGATTAATAAAAGTTTTTTTATTGCTTTGTTAATATTTCATATCTTGATTACGCACGGGACTGATGTATCCTATGTGCAGACATCTTCAAAAATTGCCATAAGTATTTGGGTTTTGTTTTGTGGCTATAGTTGGGTTTTTTTCTGCTGCCATGTTGTTGCCATTTTATTGTTTCTTTATTAATTTGGCTGGTTGATGATTTTTGTTTTGTTTTTTGCGTTAATGAATGCTCAGAATGGTGTTTGTACTCATTGATTTTAGAGCTTTTCTATGGCTTTGTTTGTGCGCGTGTGCGTGCGTCTGTGTGCAGTGGATGCGAGTCATCGGTTTGATTTAATGTGCAGGAGAGAATGGTTGCTTGTATTTCGCACACCGTTTGTTTCTCTTTATCTTGAGAATTCGGCCTTTAAATCTATATCATTTGGATTAATTGAAAATACACTTGTACGCGATTCAGCATGTCATCATACAGTTGCATCGAGTCATTGGGGAAAGAAGCTGGGTGAAAGAGTGACGTTAAGATTGTTTGATTCGTGTCACCCGTCATACTGTGTGCCCATACAGACACAAGTGCCACACACACTATTCCATATGTTGTGAACGTGTTGGCCAATAATGACACTGCCAGTAAGAAAGGGAGCAAACAAGAGGGTTTTTGTGTTCCGTTGGTCGGGTTTTTTGTTGTTTTTTTTCATATGAAAGGTTTGTGTTTATGATTGAAAGCGAAGCTACGGATGTTGTATCAGATAACAAATTCCACCTAAGTGGACCACCGCGGAATGAACCGAAAGTAACAAGTGCTGTTCTGGTAGGGAAAGCACTTGGTTACTTGGGAGTATTCTCTACTCGTGCCCCCCCCCCCCCCCCCCCCCCCCCCCCCCCCCCCCCCCCCCCCCCCCCCCCCCCCCGTAACAAGCATAGTGTTTTTTGTGTCGTAGGTGCACCAGCTCAAAGTAACAGTTTAATGCTTGTCGCTTTTTTTGGTTTTGTTTTAAACGCTTGCTTTGTCTACATCTTTAGTTTTTCTTCACGCTTCTTTGTAATCAAGCTAGAGTTTGCACAGATTTTGTTTCTTTGAGTTGCTCCAATTTTGAACTGGTAGTCAAGTCTTTTTTGTTGTTGTTGTTATAATGTCTGCGTTGTCTTGTTACTGTTGATGGGGGGGGGGGGGGGGGGGGGGGGGGGGGGGGGGGGGGGGGGGGGGGGGGGGGGGGGGGTGGGGGGGGGTCTAAGCTCCGTTCTCTGTACATAGTTTGTTATGATTTCCACCCTGTTTGTAGGGCAGGTTTGTTGATTTTGTTTTATTATTGAATGTTTGTACTGGTTAAGTTGTTCGTAGAGTCTTGTGTGGTTTGAGTCTAAATGGGAGACTGGGGGTTATGGTACTATTTCTTTTCTGGTGGTTGAGTTTGTGAGGTTTTTTATCTTAATTTTTTTTTTTATTGTCAGATTTTATTTTATTTTATTTCTAGATTGGCTAGATTCAAAACAAGCCAGGGATCAGATTTTTCGTAATTCCCACCTATTCAGCTACAGCGACATAAACTGTGATAGACCAACAAGAATTGATTTAAGCTATAGGCCACTGCAACTAGGGTTATTAACGCCCGTGAGTGTGAAAACCCTTGCTGGTCAGTACTGAAAAGGGCATTCACTATTGCGAAAGGCAGCCATTTAGTGGCCTCAAATAGGGTTATTGGCGAGAGTTATGACCTTGTTTGGTCAGTACTCAAGCATCTACCAAGGGCATTCACTCTAGCGAAACATGGTTTCAGAATTGCAGAAGGACCTCCGTGAACAAATGAAACCATTGATCGGGATCAGAAAGTGATGACTTCATCCCAGATTTCAAAGTAAGAAGATCTTGCCAAATTTGAGATGAGGAAACGTGTTCATTCGCAATATTCAAATTCTTATTAGGTTAAAGTTTTGATGGTCTCCAAAAGCGAATAAAAATAGATTTATACAAGATTAAAGTGCTTCCGGGATGACCGTGATAATGTAGCCTTCACACATTCCTTTTTTAAAAATTAAATTTTCTACTTTAAAAAAAAATCTGAATTATTTTAAGATCAACTGTTTTTAATTGCCACCATTCTGCAAGTTTTTCAAGTCTTAATGAAGGTGAATTTTGAGGTTAGCATGTTACATCATTCATTGTAGCACAATATTAGAAGGGTTTAGCCTTTTTCTTTTAATTGTTTTAACCAACAACAAAAATGCATTTTAAAAATGGAATTGTCAGTTTGAAACATCCGATTTAATTTGCTTTGGATGAAATGAAATGGTCAAGTGTTTTTAATGTTTTGATTGTATGATTGCTTGTGTACATTGTGCATGAATGTCGCCTGAATTGGGTACATTTTATCGAAGCCATTTTGTTTTAAACTGGTGTTGATATGTTTTGCTGTAAATATTTTATTTCGTTTATTTTAATCTCGCCAATTATTTTTTTTGGCATTGTTTTTCGCAAAAAAATGTTTCTTAATTAAAACAGCACTTTTTTTAAATTATAATTTAGCCTCAATAACACTGTATTATCTAAGAACAGCTAGATGTGCTTGTTTGCGCCAGGGCCTTGAAAAACAATGTAGGACTGGCATTGCAAAAGTTTGGTTGAAAGCAGGTTGTAAAACAGATCTCCAGCTTAATGGAGAAACAAAACCATAAAGAGGTACGTGAGTAGTGGCAAAATTTCAGCAATATCGGCAGAAAGTATGTAAACTGGTTAGTCACCAGGTACGATAACCATGAGTGCATATTAAACAGTCAACACGGGTAGTATCATGTAAATTTAGACAGGCATTGTAGACCTCCGCGAATCGCGGAAAATCCGCGAAAGTGAAAATTTGACACCCCCCCCCCAAAAAAAATGCCGGGGTAAAGATTCGCTCAGGTGCCTAAAAATTACGTGTGTAAAACCTATGCAATCGCGTCCCGGAACCGGATGTGAATGACTGAACAAGCAACTTCGGGTGCCTAAAAATGACGTGCGTTAAAACCTATGCAATCGCTTCGCGGAACCGGATGTGAATGACTGAACAAGCAACTTCCCGCCGAAGTTAGCAGTCGTGCGCGGCCTAGCTCACGCCACATGTTTCCAGATTTGTGATCCTAGTGCTTCTTTTTCTTCTTCTTCATTTTGACGCCCAACTTCATCATTTTAGTTTGAGTCGACATCTTTCAAATGAAATGCAGAATCGGTTGGATATTCTTCCGCGAAACCCACTTTGCCCCCACTACCATGCCTGCATTTAGAAGAAACTCTGAGTATGATTGGCTGTTTATGCTGTGTTACATGTTACTATCTGTGTTAACTATTTAAGACACACTCATGAATACTGTACCAGAATTTTAAACTCTTCTAACGCCATGTATTTTGTGACGTTCTTGGTTGCATCTCAACCGATTAGAGGGAAGTAACTATTGACGACAGAAACGGTGACAAAAGCAGACCTGTTTACTCTACTCTTTGCGAGTAGTATTCTACTCAATTTGGACCTCTACTACTCTTCAAAATTTAAAATAATGCTCTTTAATTCTTGATTACTACTCATTTTCAGTGAACATTATTTGATGGTTTAATGAATAAAACTACACATTTTGCACCAAAACTACTCATTTCAGCTATCCAGACTACTCAAGACTTGTGTAGGGGGTAACCAGGTCTGGAGTATTCATTATGTTTAGCTTTTTATGGGAGTAAATGCAGAAAGTAATTTTGTGAAATTTGCCTCCCCCATGTATGAGAGAGAGACTACATATGAACATTTTGTTTTGTTTACTTAAAGTAATGAGGGGGAAAAAAAAAAAATGTTTAAGGAATAGACAGAGAGGGATAGGGTAGGGTGGGTTTTTTTGGTCATGTTTCCATGTCACGTATTAGGCTCATTCTGTTCTTTTCAATTTTTGCCATGATCCAAAGTGAGAGGAGAAAAAAAGAACGAATTAAAAAACACTGTATTTTTCGGACGATAAAGCCCACCCACCCCACCCCCAAAAATTGCACAAAAATCAGATTTTGTTGCTACATTTTCCTTACTATATTATTATTATTCATATTATAAGATGCAGGGGGGGGGGGGGGGGTTCACAGGGGGAAAAAATAGTATCGCCTTATCGTAAAACAAAATATAGTACCTGGTTTTGTTACATTACACACACACCCTGCAGGTTAAACTTGCTGCGAATCAACACGAGGTTCACCAAGCTGAAAGCCAGGATGATGTGCGAGCTGGAGAAACTGATGGCCAGGAAGGACCACTTCAAAGAAAGGTGAAGGTTTAGCTATAAATTTAAGCTCGATACAGGCAAGACAGAGGTTCTGCCTGTTGGTTCTGCTGGTCGCCTTGCATTAATAAACAGTGAGTCAGCAGACATTGGAGCCAATACTGTTTCAGTTCAAACCATCCGTCAAGTACCTCGGGGTAACGATTGACCAGACTCTTTCTATGCATGACCATATCAGCAGCATTTGTCGCTCTTGTTTCTTTGAGCCCAGACATATTGCATCCATTCGGCCTTTTCTTTCAGCTAAAGCATGCAAGCGCCTTGTTGCAGCTTTCATTTCTTCACGTTTAGCGCCCACAGCGAGTTCAAAATAGTGCAGCCAGCCTCACACTGCGTAAGCGCAAGCGTGACCACATCACGCCACTTCTGAAGGAGCTCCATTGGCTCCCTGTGCAGTCCCGCCTTCAGTATAAGCTGGCTGTCCTATCCTTCCGTCACTTTGAACAGACCCTTCCGCCTTACCTCTCCAGTGCTCTTCACACCTACACTCCTTCCCGCTCACTCAGGTCCTCAAACACAAAACTTCTGAAAGTTCCAAAAACAAATCTAAAATCATTTGGTGACCGCGGTTTCAGTTTCAGTGCCCCTGCTGTTTGGAATTCCCTCCCAGTCGATCTCCGCCATGAACCAACTATCTCTGGTTTCAAAGCTAAACTCAAGACTCACTACTTTCAAAGCTCATTCGGTTTGTAAATGTTTCCTTCTTGATCTTGTACCTGGGTGAATGGTTGGGTAATAATGTCTTGTGTGACTGCGGGTGTATCAGTGAATGGAAGCGCCTTGAGTGTAAGAATAATTATGGAAAGGCGCTATAGAAATGCTATCAATTATTAAATTTCAGGTGATATATGCCAGTCAGTTGTTTCCGAATAGCTTAGAAAGTAGCTGCTCTTCTGGAGGGCTGGGCCAAGATGTGCTACGTAAAAGTGATGATAGCGTGTCCTGGGTGCGTACCCCCTTGAACTAAGGCACTTTAGGACATGCGTGGTGACCTTCGTTTTCTTTTTTTTGTTTCATTATATCGGCAGTCGTCTTCAACCCGTTGAAGTTGGCCGATTGACTTGAAGAAGAAGAAGAAGACTACAGAGATAGATGAGAAAATGCACTGAGAAACATAAGATTTACCTTTGTTGTAGAGTGGAGAGAGAAAGAGAGAGAGAGAGAGTGACACACAT
The DNA here is from genome assembly GCA_017654935.2 of Phymorhynchus buccinoides. Taxonomy (NCBI): domain Eukaryota; kingdom Metazoa; phylum Mollusca; class Gastropoda; order Neogastropoda; family Raphitomidae; genus Phymorhynchus; species Phymorhynchus buccinoides. Next base: position 17,153,224 of record CM065686.1, on the reverse strand, counting down.
AGAGAGTGGAAAAAAACCCGGAAGTTACGAAACACAGGTTCAGCATTCTTCATGTTTTCCAAGGTAGATTCGGCAATTTCCGACACAGCTCGGGCGACGCAGACGACACAAAATCAACTTTCAAAAGCAAAATTTTGAGCCAGACATAGGCGGAATCGCGTCCCAGCACGTTCTTCTGGAACTGTATGGCAAGCAAAAGTCCGACATTTATGCGGTATCCGAGTTTTGTACATTCTTTTACACTTCGGGCCTTAGCGTATTATATTATAGATGTAAATCATTTTTAGTTGTCTTCAAACATTACTTGGCAGAGAGGGCTACAAAGTACAGAAACTACTTGATGCTAGACGAGTCAATGAACGCTGATGCATGAGGCTTCGTTTGTGTTGCAGTCTGGAGTTTGACATCCAACAGTACAACGAGCAGGCCGCAGGGGGAGTCAGTAAGTCTCTTCTGTTTGTTTCTGGTTGAACTTTTGGGCGGAGAATGGGTTGGGTGTTTCTTCCAATGTGCATATTTTATGAGTTTTCATGCACTTTTTTAGAACATGTTTTGAGATTTTGGTTTGTTTTCTGAATTTTTGCATCTTCTTTTTACACATTCATACAGACAAAAAAAGGTGAATTCCAACTAAATTTATTTTTGTACTGGGCTCTGTATGACATCTCATTGTGAGGGGGGTGTGGGGGTGTTTTTTGAGGGAGGGGGCAAAGCAATCTCTACCCATAGCAAAAGAAATCTGGAATCAGCTCATAGCTTTTTCTTTTTAGTTTGTGTGTGTGTTTGTTTAGTATATTTGCACCCATTGCTAAAGGAAACAAGACTTTTTTGTTTACATTAACTTTACCTGTTCTATTGGCCACTGCAACACGACCACCTTTTGCAAGAGTGAATTCCCTTACTAGATGCTTGAGTACTGACCAAACAAAGAGAATAACTCGCTCGCTAATAACCCTATTTGAGGCCAACTGAATGGCTTGCCTTTTTGCAAAAGAGTGAATGCCCTTTTGGATACTGACCAACAAAGGCTTAACTCTTGCTGTCAAGGGTGTTAATAACCCTAGTTTGCAGTGGCCAATAGTAAAAGGAATCACTGGCAACAGGAACAAGAGTTTTATCGTTTTACACTCTATAGGAGCTTGCCAGTTTAGTATAATTTATGTCGGTGAAGTACCCCACCTTGTTTTGTACTCGATCACTGGGTTTTCAGTGGATCCTTAGACAAAGCTCTCTTGTAGCCAGTTTGTGCGTTTCTGTGGTGTTTCAGCCTCAGAGCGCATGTTCAGTCGATGGACCAGGATGGGGGAGGACATCGAGAAATACATGCAGCTGGTGAGTTACAGAGACGGGTGTTCAGTGGCACGGAGGTAACGCGTTCGCCTATTGTCAAGTAAACCCGAGTTCGAACCTGGGTACAGGGGATTTTAATTTCCTTCTCACTTTGCACTAGGCCTTGTGGTCTGAACGTGGAGTCTTTTGGATGAGACGATAAACCGAGGTCCTGTGTACCCAGCGAGAGGGTGTAAAAGAAATAGAGAATGGGATAGATAGTGGGAAATGAAATAATCGGAAAGAGAGAGAGAGAGAGAGAATGAACTTTTCTACAATATTTTTTGTTTTGGACAATCCAATCTGGTAGATCGTTATTTCATATTAATCGTGGTAAGTTTATTTGTCATCATTTTTACTTAAGTGATGTCACTGTCCACCGTCAATTTTATTATTGCATCACAAGTTGTTTACGTCTTTACGTCATGTATGTCCCTATTTCATGTCTATTTTTAGCACTGGACAACGGGTTGAACCCGAAACGTCGTGATTTGTTTTGCTCTGTGTTTTGTGTTATTAAACCTTTTATTTTGGGTTTCAATTTTGACTGTTTTAATTTGTTGTGAATTTTTTTATTGAACCCAGCAGTCATTTTCGTTTCTTCAAAGGTTATACTATTTTAACAATTATTTCTAAATTTTTTGAAGTGTATGCTCCAAGCTTCTAATTCTAAGAGCATCCATACGGATCCTCAAAAAGGTCCTTCCCCATGATCCATCCGGAATGATGAACGTTCTCTTGAACCTTCAAACCCAAAATGTAATAAATAATAAATAACTGCAGGATTTCACAAGGTCTCAGGAAAATTTGAAAATAAAGTGGTGGGTTGGGGAAATCCAAAACACTAAACAACAACAAAAATAAAAACAAACCGACGTTTCTGAGCATAACTCCCTCGTCTGGGTGCATACACATACACACACCACAAAAGAATGAAACTTAATGTGAACAAATCTAGAATTTGACGTCATACAAACGCAATATTAAAAATGACGTTTAAAGAGAATTAGGGGAAGTTGGATCAAATGACATTTACAGAAAAATGAAGTTTACAACAACAAACAGCAACAACAACAACAAGATCACATATGAAAAGAACAAAGATGATGGAAACTTGGAAGGTGTATGAGGTTGGGGATGTACATAAAGATTGACACAGAAGAGTGTGTAGAGGAGGCGAAAGCGGAGAGAGAGGAAGGGGAGGATAGAGAGGGACGACGAGAGAGGTAGAGGAGGGGAGGAGAGAGAGAGACGAGAGAAATATGTCAGGGGAAAAGCTTTTCCACAACAACATGCTTGACCAAACAAATCAACCGGAGTCTTGTTTTCTGTGCGTTTAGAAGCCGAGCGCGCCGGGCAGTGGAGACTAAGTTTGTGGCGTCAACACCAAGGATTGTGAGCTGCAGGAAAGAGTCCGTTGGAAAGACTCGTCAGAATGGAAAAACGCTCACGATTGGTCTGGAGAACTCTTTCCTTCTGTTGATATTTTTTTCCTTGTTATTCTTTTCCTTCTTACCGTAGTTACGGAAATAAGGCGGATTACCTTTTTTCCAGACTAAGGCCCTGCCACCTTATGATTGTGACTGAATCATATAGTAAGAAAAAGAGTAAGAAAAACTCCGGATTTTGTGGTTAAATTTAGTGGGTGCGCTTATAATCAGGTGCGCCTTAAGTCGTAAAATACGGGGTGGTTTTTTTCCTTTATTTATCTTTGTTTTCTCCGGTTCGTACCCTGGGTGAAGAGAAAAAATAAATGACTTGTCAAAAATACTTTGTAACGGCGGAACAGGAATGTGGTGTGGTGAGGAGTGATCTTGACTAATTCAATCGGTCAAACAGGGGAAGCCACTGTGCATCAGATCTCTAGTAGCTCTCTGCTAGTGTGTGTGAGCAGACACACAGCACTTAGAACACTGTGCGTCATTCTAAAAAAAAAAGTATTTAATTTTTATGTCACATTTTTGCAAGTGTTATTAGTTACATTTTGGCTATGGAAAATCTGTTGCATTAAAGCTCTAGCAGAATTGTTAAAATCCATTTAATTCAAAAACTTCTGTCCTATTGATTGGAACAATATGAAAAAAACGATAAATGGCAAAACTAAAAAGCAATCTTCAATTTTTGTTTTATGGTAAACAAGCTTCCCCAACCAGTCAAAGCACTGTTTCTTACACTGTGAAATACTAACCCTCTGCAGATACCATCATAATCTGTTCCATGGTTTACATTTGACCACACACAAATAATATGCAATGCATACCATATGCGGCATGTTCATGCACCCACACCTCTACTCTCTCTCTCTCTCTCTCTCTCCTCTCTCCTCTCTCTCTCTCTCTCTCTCTTTTTTTCTCTCTCTCTCCTCTCTCTCTCTCTCTCTCTCTCTCTCCTCTTCTCTCCCTCTCTTCTCTCTCTCTTCTCAGTTAGTCTAACTTAAGAAGTAAGCATCCCTTAGAAGAAGCAGAGTGGTAACTGCCAGATCCTATTAGCAAGCACTGACCTTTGTTGGAAGGTAAAGGATCCTTAACTGCAACTTTAGTCCGATGGGCGAAGAGCTATGCTCGAAACTGGTTACAAAACAAACTGTCTCCCAAGGGTCCTTTAGCCTCCATCAAAGGTCAGTGTGAACGTCCCTTAGATATCACATGATTATCTCATTCAAGTCGTTCCAGCCATATAATGTGACCTAGCACAACGAAACGAACATTAAGTGTCAAACTGACATTCTGAGAGAATTATACATTTGAAAACTTCAAACAATTCTCTTTCAAATGATACAAGAACATTCTTGTATCTTTTTCCGTTCCAGAGGTATGAGCATTTAAGTTAGTAGGGTGAGCGTCGGCCTTTGAGGAAAAACGGTCTAAAATCTAGCTAGATGCAAGCAAATGCATTACGCTCGTTTCAAAGCATTGTATGACATTTAGAGACGGACATTAAGGTCTTGTCCTTATAAAATATGAAATATACAGATGTTAGAGACACAAAAAATACCTGAACTCAAAAATGACCCAAAATGAGATTGTTTACTTTGTTAGCTGTTGGTGAGAAACAGCTTAGCGACTTAATGTCTCTCCTGGTGCGGGTCACATATGTGTGTGGAATTAATAGATAGCTGTCAATTTGATGCCAATTTGCTTCAAGGGAAGTAAATATGTGCGCACACCACACCTGGTCACTTCTAAACTCGCTTTGCTCCTTAGACCACAATTGTCTATGACTTTGCTTTTATATGTTGGTTTGGTGTGGGGAAAACCACTCGGTGGAGAGTTTTCATATAAAGGTTAAATATAAAAAAGCTGATCTACCCCCCTTATGTCTAACCTGAAGTTAATAAACTAATCTGCTTCATTTCTCGTTTACTTCATGTCCGTTGTCGTTTGTGTATGGCTGGAGTGATTTGTGAGGGTTTTAAATTCAAAATTGTTGCAATGCGGATGGTTATGGTTACACAATATAACACCACGTGTGCGGAGTGCAGTGAGGACAAAGCGAAGATTCTCTTCCATGATTGAGGCAGACACCAAAAGGTGAGTCAAAGTAATTATAATTACGTATATACTATAAAGAATGAAATAGTGAGGCAAGAGAGGAGGTAACGAAATTGAACAAAGGGTTAATACTTCTGTCTAATTAAACTCCCCTCCACCAAAGTCGAATATGATACCAATCATCTAGCAGTGCGTTGCGGTCAGAACCCAGTGAGTAATTAGAAGAGAGTGATTCACACTTTGTTCAATTGACGTATAATAATAAATAATAAGAAGAGTGAATCATTTATATAGCGCACTCCCTCACCAAAGTGTCAGCTCTATGGCGCTTAAACAACAACAAAATAAAAAGCAAGAAATCAACAACAACACAAATAATCGCTCACACACTATGCTAATGCATACACTACACACCCCCCCCCACCCACGCAGGCACGCAACATAACATATACACACACACACACACTCACTCACACACATCACTCACGCATGCACACACACGCACACACAACACGTTACCATCACCACCACTCCACCCACAAGAAACACAAGCAAAAATAAAATCAGTTCAATAAAAGCATTCAACTCTCCCTTCTCTCTCTCTCTCTCTCTCTCTTCTCTCTTCTTCTCTCTCTCTCGCCTCTCTCTCTCTCTCCTCTCTCTTCTCTCTCTCCTCTCTCTTCTCTCTCTCCTCTCTCTATCGCGTCTAGCTCTCTCTCTCTCTTCTTTCGCTCTTCTCTCTCTCTCTCTCTCCTCTCTCCTCTCTCTCTCTCTCTCTCTCTCTCTCTCTCTCTCTCTCTCTCTCACTCTTCTCTACTCTCTCTCTCTCTCTCTCTCCTCTCTTCTCTCTCTCTCTCCTCTCTCTCGCTCGCTCTCCCTCTCCTCTCTCTCTCTATCTCTCTCTCTCATCTCTCCCTCCTCTCTATCTCTCTCTCTCTACTCTATCTCTCTCTTCTCTCTCCTCTCTCTCTCTCTCCCTCTCGCAAACAAAGCTGACATAGACATGCTAGTCAAACACACAGGAAACTAAATTTAATAAGGGGAGGGGGGGGAGAATAGAGCGAGAAGTAATGTGGGCCTAAAGGTTGTGATGTAGCTGAAAGGTGGGTCTTGAGAGCAGATTGAAGCATTGCAAGGACCGACATGGCGAACTTCGCGTGGTAAGAGTTCCACACTGATGGGGCCAAAAAGGAAAAAGAGCGCCCTCACAAACATTTTGTTAGTGTTAATACGGAACACAGAGAACTTCGAATCGAAGATGATATACTTTATTATCTCCCACATTAAGTTGCATGGTATGATGAGAACCAAATGCTATATAAAATTTTTAGAAAAATAATACTTACAGGTCTCTCCTGGTATTGAAGTACCTCCAGGATCAACACACTACTGTATTAAAAAAAAGTAATGTCTGTGTGCCTGTGCCGGCTGGAGGATGTAACACAATCTTCTTTTGTGTACTCAGACATTCCAAAACTAATTAATTATTCTTTTTTTTTATGTGAACAATGTTCTACAAACAGAGACACAAACCCTCCCTTTATTCTTTTTTAGATCACTTCTCACAGATAGGCTTATACCTTAAAAAATGTCAAACTCAACAACAACAAAAAATCATTAATAATGGGCATTTCTAGCGCTTAATCTTAACTTCATGCCAAAGTAGCATTGTTAGCACCACATGATTCAACTATATGTCATACATAGGCTCAAATTGGGGCTATTATCCAATAACCTAGTGTCTTAGTTTTGGGGGAAGTATAGGATAATAGACTTATTTTAGTATTATAACAGAAGATCCTTCAATATTGCAGATGGATTTCGTTCTTCTACCCAGGTAAATTCATGAAACTGTGGTGCTAAAATATGGCCGGCGGTGAAAGGGTAAATAAAGCCCAAGCCCCTACAAAAATAAATAAGTATTGGTAAAATTACAAAGCCATCAATAGAAAACAAAATAAAACGTCAAAAATATTTACCCAAGCAAACGCATGAGCGTGCAAACACAATAATGCACACGCACACAAACGCGCGTGCATACCCATGAGAACACACACGCAAACAAACACACGGCATGGAAGGGAACACGTATTTAGAAAGGAAAGAAGCAGACTATGATTTGAAAGAGAGTAGTTTGAAGAAGATAAATGAAGAAGGGAGGTGCAGAACGGCGAGGTAAGGGATTATTCAAGTGTGAAGGAGCTTGAAAAAGAGAAAGAACCTTCAAGCCAAGGGCTGGCGGAAAAGAGGGATCGGTGAGTGTCAGAGGAAAGCCTTCACCAAGGGTCTGGTGCGGCAACGAGGATCGGAGTGTCAGAGGAAGAGCCCTCACGAAGGGTAATGGTGCCGGCAACAGGGGATATGGAGTAGTGTCAGAGGAAGAACGTACCAATGGGTCTGGTGCAGCAACGAGGGTCTGGAGGTCAGAGGGAAGAGCGTACGCACAACCACATTCAAATGATAGATGTCAGTTTTTGTTATCTGGACTTGTAGTCATAAGGTGCGCTTACCACATTGGTCTTAAGGCAATATCGTAATATGACGCGTCAATTCGTGCATCTCCAGTTCGATATTGGGAAGATTTCCGATCACCAGCGTCTGTGAAATATTTTATGCGCCACTGTACAACGCTCTGCTTGTAACTGAAACCGTCTTCTAGAAGCAAACTGATTTCTGATAGATTGGGAACAAATGCGTCATTGGTACAAGTACGGGTTAGTGCCGCTATGTTGCAAGGGTAGTTGATTTATCTATGTACAATTGTAATGAACATTGCAACTTTAACCACACACCAAGTGCGTAAAGGGAACCATTAGTTAAAATTGAGAGACAGTCGTACCGCTCTAACTCCATGAAAGTTGTCTCTTTTGTTGCAAAAATGGCAATGGAAGAACTAAGCGTCCTTGGGAAAAATGACGCAAGCACGACGTGATTCTTTACAGTCTCTACGATTTGAAGGAGGGGGGGGGGTGGGGGGGGGTGCGTCCTGACCGAACCAGCGAGACCCATCAGTTATTACTGTCCTTGTGGTTCGAGCATCGAGCCAGGCCACCTACGAAAGACCACAACCCCATGGTGGCTGGTGGTAGCCAGGCGTGCTGTGTCGGGAAAAAAGCCTCTGGGGGAATTCTCACGTCCACCTGGGGTAAGTGTCATGATGTATTTGGGGTTATGTATGCTATGAAATGTTGGTGGTACATAGTTGGCTGTCTCGGAAAATAGTGCATAAAACACAAGCGCTGATTCTGTGTCTGTGAGTGTCTGGGTAGTGATGGGGGGGCGGGGGGCTACTGGAAGATTAAATCAATTTGGGGCAGAAAGCGGACATCAGGTTTTGAAAGGTCAATTGAGTCTTCATGCCTCTGCGTCCTGTCGAATTTCAGATAAATGATGGAGTGTGAAAGGGTAATTGATGCCTTCGTGCCCTGTGTCCCTGTGCGATTCAGAAAAAGTGAGGATGTGAAAGGGTTAAAATTGACATCTCACAGACCTGTTATCCATAAGATTTGACCATATTTTGTACACATATTTCACAACAAATATGATTAAATGGGGACATGGGAAAAAAGTGAGAAATGGTGACAAAGAAATCATCAGTTATGATATTGACTATTTGGAACGGCGCGTGCGCTATGTGTGTGAGGATTTCTTCTAAATTTAAATGGAGAACTTTTGACACAGTATTCTATAAGTTTTATAACAATGTATGCATGTTGGCACTCAAGTTTTTTCCTTGTTCATTGGGAGTACTCATATTTGTGAAAAATACATTATTTGGATTTGAATACCGAAGCCAACTCAAGGTAAACAGGTCGAGTCTAGTGCCTTGGTCCCTGCGCAATTCAGAAAAGTGATGAGTGTTGAAAGGGTTAAAGTGATTCCTTCGTGCCTTCTGGTCCCTGTGCGATTTCAGAAAGTGAGCAGTGTGAAAAGGGCTATAAGGATGCCTCGTGTCCCTGTGCACTGTGCGGATTTCAGGAAAAAGTGAGGAGGTAGAAAGGGTTAAATGATGCCTTCGTCTCTGTGTCCTGTGCGATTTTCAGAAAAGTGATGGAGTGTGAAAGGTTAAATGAGCCAAAGGCCACCCTGGACGGATGAGTTTGTTGAATTCGAAACATGCGAGATCACCAGGAAAACACCCTTTACAAGATTGCAACACTCACTTTGCTCTGGTTTCCTAGAAGTCAAATCGGCGATCCTCCTTGGCGGGAGGTGCTGGAAGTCAATATGCACCCAAAGAGAAGCTGCTCTGTGGCCGTCTCTTTTGTAATGGCCGGCCAAATTCCTTTGCACGAATTTTCGCATAAAGCCTTTTTTTATATTATATTTTATTTTCCATACAGTTTATGTAAAGTAGTTACTCTCACAACAAAGGAAACAGCTCCAAATCGTTATTTTTTACTGCACTACAAAAAAAGAAAAAGCTCAACCACAATGAGTGACCTCACCCTACCCCATCCAAAATGGCTACACTATCCAGCATCTCCTGGAATCGCCGTTTGACGGTTTCATTTCTAGGAACCATGAGCAAAAGTGAAGTTTACGATCCTGAAAAGGCGTCTTTCTAGTGATTCTCGATGTGGTTTCTATGCAAAAAAACTCACCGCGGGTTCCACCTTTAGGCCCGGTCCCTGTGCGCGTTTAGAAGGGATAGGATTGCCGTCAGAGTGCCAGGCATCATCCCGAGCTGGAGCGGTTGAACGAGGAGATCGGCGCGGCGGAAAGCAGCGTGACCGCCCATCAGACGCAGTCGCAGCAGGACATCTGGATGCTCGTCAAAGTGGCCGTCAGTGGCTTACTTCCGTCTTTTTAGACTATAATCTGCACCTTACTTATAAGGCCCCCCTCCGAAATCATGCGAAGTGTTAGAGTGGACAGTGCACAGTTACACTAATTCCACCACATTCTGGGCTGCCTTTAGTTCCACAGAGAGCTAATTTGTTTCAAGTATTTCTTTAACAGAGGAAAATATCGGTAAAAGGATGCCATTGTATTTTTCCGTTTTTGCCTTTACCATACATTAAGCTGTATTTTAGGAACATTTTAAGCTAAAACCCCACTATGTTAATGAGTACACCGCGATGTCCACAGTGTGGTCGTTGCGTTTTTTTCCGTCTTACATGGTGGGGGTTAGGGTTAGGGCTAGGTTAGTATTCCAAAAGGGTTATTAGCTAAAAAATGTGTTGAAAAATACAGCTTATGTGATGGTCAGAAAAGGCAATAACGGAAAAAATGAATTAACGAGATAGGTAGACGTGGTGGCACATCTGACCGTTACAAATATTCTTATCATTGATTGTGGTTAGGGATAGGTAAAGGGACCTACAAGTGGTATACCACATAAAAACATGTAAGCCTATATGGATAAAACACTTTAAATGGTTTATGCAGCGGGTGACGAAGTGTTAAACAAAAAGGCATGACTGAAAGGAGCTGAGAAAGTTACGTGAGTGGTAGCTGCTGTTTCGCTTTGTCAGTAAAACGAGTTCCAAACCTGGGAACGAAAAGACCCCCCCCCACCCCCCACCACAGTTTCCCCACGGGGGAATAATGAGCCATTGCGGGCTGCGCTCTTGTCTCTTGTGAGTTCACCTGTTTTGTGTTACACGTAATTTTCGGAATAAAAGCATATTCTTTCTCAATTTGACTATCGCCGATAAAGAGGGTGCGCCGATTAGGGAAAAAAATCGTGAGAAGAGAGGCAACGGATTGCCTTACTCAGCTAGTTCTACTGGAGTCACAACATCCAAAGTGGTTCACGATTCGTCGCCGATATGACTGACTTACTCACATTAAAATGTTTCAGAATCACTTATATATGTCTGAGATACCATCAACAGAGGCCATAAACCCTTAATGGAAGAATTTTCTAGGGCATACCTGGACCCCCTGCACAGCTTTTAGAGGGTCATTTAGAATTTAGTGCTTCATAGACCCCCAAAATGGGGGTCCCTGGGGCCCTGAAAGATCCGAAAATATGTGACTTACGTCGCGTTTTCTGCTCCTTTCAGTTGAAGCAGGTGAGGCCCAACCTGCCGCGGCGACGTCTCGCGGGCAGTGGCAGTGGGCAGAGGAAGCGAAGATAGTGGAACCGTCGGCCCCACCAGTCTGGCGTCCTGACCTCTGACCCATGTCCACCGTCAGTCTGCAGTCCTTGAGGGTATCGAGTACTCAGGGTCAAACAACAGGAAAGTGAGTTAGGCCTGCGATTTCATGATGGGGTAGTGGGTGGATGCCGAGTGACCTCCATACGGGGAGATGGACAACCCGCACCCTAAGGAGTCTCTCCTATTGGGGATACCATGGGGGGGGGGGGATTTTGTAAAAAACAGTAGATCCCCCACTTCTGGAATTCTGGCTTGTAAAATTCCTATTAATTGCCACTCTACCTTTTCCCTTTGCTTTCTACGCTACTATCTCTATGGAACTATTGGCCCATTCTGCCTTTTTTAGAAAAATATCTTCGAAATAATGTTTCTCTTTTTCAGAATGTGTCGCTGACGCAGCGGAGAATTTCAGTAAAACTGACAACGGACCCCATACATACCTTGCACATTATGGCATAGACTGTAGGACCGCAGAAGAAGAAGAAGTCTCTGATATAAAGGCTCTGCACATATCGATCCGCAAACAGCAAGTCTGTACAGAAACCCCACCGTTACATAAGAAATGACGAACGCGGAATCTCATCCACCCCCCCCAATCAATTCGCTATTATTTAGTGCTGGTAAAACCCAGTGCGTCATTATCGAGCAACAAGGAGCGCCATATTATGGAGACCGCCATCTAGTCCCTAACTTTGTTTGAAAAAAGCCAGATCGATGCATGCGAGATTGGCTGTTCAATTCGAAACTTATTTAAACTGTATTTAGACATCTGGATGTTTTCTTTACACATTTAGATAACTTCTTCACTTGTTTACACACAAATAAGGATAAGATGGCGACACTACGTTGGATAATGGTCAATATGCGCACGCAGTGGGTGGAGCAATATAAGTCAATGGAGTTCTTGTAGAACTTAATAAAATAATAATACATAGTATTATATGCGCCTTTTTTTTTCCTTAGAATAAATCAAGGCGATACATTCAATGATTCAAACGCAATGGGAAACTCTTATTGCTCATAATACTAAATTAATGTGGAAAGTTAGAGAGAGAAAGCGCTTTGAAACAAGTGAGTTGTCATTGGGTTTTGAAATGCGGGAAGGCTGGAATGGTGACGTGAGTTGAACAAGGCAAGGAGTCCAGACAGTGGGAGAGGGAGAGAGAGAGAACCGCATAAAACTAAAACGCGTTTGTCCCAAAGACTTTATCTTTAGAAACTTTCAAACACTTAATTGCGATCCTCTGTGAAAGTTCTATGAGTACATGATTAAATAGCAATGAGACATATCAGACCACTTGTTCTCCAGCTTGCAATCTGAAGATCATCTGAGGACTTTGAGAGCCACAACGAAAAGTGTGTACCATATTTACGGACGTGACAAGGTCTTCTAATTATAAGCTTCACCTGATTTTTAGCAAAAAAGAATCTGAATTAAAAGCATACACCAACGCCCACAATTTATTTTAAGTGACAACAAAATGATTGAAACCGAAAAGCAGAAATAGATTGAAAACACAAGGTCGACTCAAACAAGGAGGTCAGTATTTTCCTAGTTGTGTCAAAACAATCTTCACGAACGACAGAATTATAATCACGTCGCTATGGGAAATCACAATACACTCCTTCCCGCCACTCCGTCCCAAAACACCAAACTTCTGAAAAGTTACAAAAACAAATCTAAAATCAGTTGGTGAACGCAGTTCAGTTTCATGCCCTGCGGTTTGGAACTACTCCCAGCGATTCCGCAATGAACAAACTATCTTACCTTTCAAAGCAAATCAAGACCACTACTTTCAAAGTCATTCGGTTTGTAAATTTTTCCTTCTTGATTTAGAACCTGGGTGAATGATTGGGTAATAATGTCTCGTGTGACTGCAAGGTGGTCAGTGAAGGAAGCACCTTGAGGTAAGATAATTATAGAAAGGCGCTTTTGAAATGCTATCAATTATTATTCTTATAAGAAACACTTTACGTCTGCATCAGAGAGCCCAGAAAAGTCGGCATTGAAAAACACGGTAGTAGATGTCTACAATGAGTTTCGGCTCAGTCGCCTATCTCCGCCATATTGTTACTGTCTTTAGCGGGCGAGATCATATCCTGATTAAACACCCATTCTCGGTCTGATTCGGTGATTCATTCACAATTTTGGCCCTCCGATAGTCGATTTAATACCTTCACAATATGAAGGAATTCACAAGTTATTTGATCAGATTTCAGTCAATACTCGGTGCAGCATTTGAAAGTGCAGGGGTCTAACACTTGTAGTCGTAAAATACGGTAATGGTAAGAACATAGTGTCCGGTTTGCTAATTACAACATACAGTGTCACTCAGTATTGGTTCAATCTTTGGTTTTTTGGGGGCTTGGATAAATGGTTATTGTTGCTTTTTCTGAGTGCACATGGCTGCAATGAAAGAGGATAGGATGGATGGATGTGATAATAAAAGACTTAATAATATTAAAATAATATCCAGACCACTGTCTTACTGCATAAATATCATCAAGGACTTAGAGCAACAAGCAAAATATCAGATAAGAGTGTCTTTGTCTAAAAGTATACATAAGGAGATTTTTTCTCAGTATGGTGAGGCTAAACTAAGAATAAGTCAGTACAGAATGCTGTTCCTTCTTACCTGTAGTTGTCCATAAAGGAGTCATAATACTCACATAGGGACTGGACGATTTGCCTCCTTGTTTCTTGGGGGAACTGGGCATTCGATTAGGTCAGAAAAACAAAATCACCAAAAATAGTTAGGAAGACTTAGGATTGAATTTTCAGAAAAGATTAGCAACACCAATGATTGTCAAATATGATTCCATCATTGTTCCTAGATGAAAACAAGCTATCGCATAGAAAGAACGAAAATTTCCACTACGGATCTTGACCCCCCCCAGCCAAACCTGAAAGAAAGTCTGCAATGAGTGGGTGATTGCAAGAGAGGCAAGGTCAATAGCAAGTGAAAAGTAGTTACGACCTGGCGCTTGAAGCTTGTGACACGCCAGAAATCAAAAAACTCTTGGAAAATCTTGAGTCGGATCTATCTCCATGGCTCGCACAAACCGTTCAAGCCGAATGAGCGGATCCCAAATGAGTAACCATCAAAGATTGCTATTCCATTTCTTCCCAAAATAATTTAATTCACTGATTTTTTAATGAAAATGTTTCTGTGTGTACGCCTGTGTGTGTGGGGCGTGGGTGGGTGGGGAAGGTGTGTGTGCGTGAAATGCGTGTGCGTGTGTGTTGTGTGCCGTGTGTGTGGTTGGGATGTAGTTGTGTGTGTCTGTGTGTGGGTGTGTATCTGTGGGTGTGTGTGTGTGTCTCCGTGGTTGTTTCGTTGTGTGTGGTGTGTGGATGCGTGTGTTGGGTGTGGCATTGGGTGTGTATGTGTATGTTGGTGTGGTGTGTGCAGTGCGTGTGTGTGTGTTTGCAGGCTGCAAGAATGTGTGCAGGATGCAGGAGCAGCAGGAGGTCACTGCCTGGAGCATGAAACGACAACTCACCTACACCGACCTCAACCACAGTCAACCCCTACACCATCACCCTCCTCCTCCCCAGCCCCTCCTCCTCCCAAGTACAAACCACCCTCCTCCCCCTTACCCATACCCCAACTACAGCTTTTTTTCATCCCCCCAACTCAGCGCAGTGAGTGGTGTTGGTGGGGTGTGGTGTGGCGGTGCCCCCCCACAGGACTGATGTTGGTCTCCACGCCTGTGAGCAAGTGTCAGTTTGCTGCGTGAACCGCGTCATTTAGCAGAAAGAAATGTGGGTCTTGTGTACAATACAAGTATGTTAACCCTGACGCCATATTAACTGTCAAGTATGACTTCATGACATCACTGATGATGTCATCATCGAAGAGAAATGACTCGATAGCTGCTTTTCGTTCCAGCACATTCAAGAGTGTACCCAGACCATGTGCAGATGTTCTATCAGTTTGCTTTCATGTCATGATGTGTACAATGGGGTGGTTTTTTCTATTTTCCTTGCAAGGGGTTTCAAGACTCGGACGTGTGATATTTGTTTTGTCTTTATGTCAATCGCTCGCGTTTTCCTGTCTTATAGCACCAGAGCGTAATGCAGCCGTATTCGCCCTAACAAAGAAATAATCAGGCCCAGCGTGTCCCGACCTTCGACTGAAGAAATTTTGTAGAGTCTTCTTGGAGAAGAAACAAGGAAGGAGAATGCGACCAGTAGGCCCCAGTATACCCCAAGGGACTTTTCTGTATACGGATCTGAGAATGTTATAACTATGATGTTAGTGTCAATCCAAACCAACCCATTTTGACTTTCTTTTTTTTATTCACACATAAATATTCTTTATTAGAGTCTGCTACTAAACTGTTGCCGTTCTTTCCCCGTTGCCTAGCCCGAGAGGTTTAACCGAGGCGTGGTCACCGCTCCAGCATCTGTATGAATTTATTTAAATCGGGACTACTGGTTCGTACTGCTTGGGCATTGCCCAGTATGTTCCCACATATTTGTATGTACAAAATGTCCCATATGTGTTGATTCAGAATCAAGAGGACGTAAAGCTCCATTTCTCGCTCTCATTCGTGTCAAAGAACACAAACAAACCCTTAGTTCAACTGCCTCTGGAACCAAGCGAGTTGCTTCCCTTGCCTATTGACTTGACAAGATGGCACAGAACGTGAAAATAATTCAAACATTCCACATCAATTTTGTGTGAATTCGGCCAAAGGAAAATTTTGTTTCATGTTGTGTTTCTGATTGTTATTTCAGGTAGGGTATTTGGGCATGTGCACAAATGCACGGAAACCCTTGCACATCACCTAAAGATAAAGAAAGTATAGAAGGACAATGCTATGCTTGGCACATTCTTGTCAGAATGATGCTTTGTAGTCCACTTTGTTCGGACCCACGCACTGCAGGTGATTGTTACGCCAATTACTTGGTGGAGGGGCAGTTAATTAGAAAGAGAGTATTCACCCTTGTTCAATCGTTATGCAGATGGGGTTTCTGCGGTTCAACTGAGTAATAGTTAACATCTGATATGCGTTTAAAAATTTGGGACGTTCCTGTGTTGCATGCCTCCGGGATTAGCCTCCAGCGACGTTCCCACCATCTTATCTACTAATGATCCATATGTGTTCTCGTTCCAGACCGGAGGACATTAAGCAGAATTTCCATTCGGGTTATGCGTGTATGTGCACGCATCTGCATATACCTATTTCTTCAGATGGTGTGTGTGCGCTGGATTTGTGGAAGGTTTCGTACTGAATTTGCCGCAGTTTAGAAGAAAGTTGTCGATTGTGTGGTGCTATAGTTGAAGTAATATGAATAAATAGTGTTATTTTAAAGTAATGACTTTTGTTCGCAAGTGACAGTGTGAGAGTGGAGATGTGATGAAATAGGCTATGTACACACATAAGCGGATATTCCATGCAGAAAACCCAGGTGCAGCAATCCATAAAGAAGTGAAACCAAAAGAATGGAAAAGATTGCGCATGTGTCCGAAAATTTCCTCATATGCGTACACTTTTACCTTTTTCTCCACTATTTAGGTTTCGTTACGGATCTTTCGGTCTAATGTGAACCCGGCTCCAGCTTTTCTTGGAGTCACCCGCACATTTACAGCAAAAACACACAAAAACAGGTGTCATCGAGCTCATTGACACAAAACAGTGATCGTTTTACCATGAATACAACACAGTGAATGGAACACAGGAACATGCGCGTTTTTTACCAGATGGATTGTGGGCCAAACATGTTTAACTTAGATGTGACGAGATAGGCATGCACACACATAAGGCACAGTACAGCGAACGGATCATTTATTGGTTTTGAATTTCATCAAAGACAGGAGGAAAACGGTTGTCTGTTAAAAAAATATATATGCCATATGATCTTCGGATAAGGCGGCATCCCCCAATGTTAGATTTTGTGCTATAGTTCTTACTATTTATTAGTCATTATAAAGGCGCATGGGTCTGAACTGTGGGAAAAAAAGTAGCCTTATAGTCCAAAAAATTACGGTATCTTGGGATTGGGTGGTGTGTGTGGTGTGTTTCTTTGTAAATTGTGCCATGTGAGGGTGTGGAGGGGTGCATTTCAAACTGTACAGTTTCTTTTATTATGTATGTGTGAAGTAAAGAGATATTCATATAATAGATATTATTTTAAGATATCGTAAATAGTAGAGATTTTAAAGATGACAAAAAATATTTAAAAGTAGAGATAAAGGTGATCGATCAGACTATGGAAGTTGATGATGAGATTGCATTTTGGTGGATTAATTAAGTAGGGAATATATTGATTAGTAATGTGACGATAAGATACATCGGAGCCGTATCACCACTACACACCAAGTATTATTTGGAAAAAGTAGAAAGCAGGGAATAGTCACCAGTAACTTGTGGTGTAGCTACCATAGCGATGAGCGGTTAACCGAGGCGTGTTATACTAACACATATCTGATTATTAAAAAATCGTGATCCATGGATTAGCAAGCCTACAGGCATTGCCCCAGTATGTTCCCAACATCTTGTATTTATCAAATGCCCCACATAGCGAAAGGCCGAAGAGGGCGTAAAACCCTATTTTCAACATAGTCAAGCAGAATAGGCAGCTCAAACATGTACAGGGAAGCTAGGGGCAGGCTTTCTTATAATTGATTCTATGAAAAGATGTCAATCGTGATGGGCAGAACATATGTTTCGGTCAAGGTGCTGTGCTTTGCGAGTGGTAGTAGCTATTTGACCCCTTTTTGTGATACAATTTATCTGCTGCTTATAAACTGGCCACGGCTTACTTTATATGTGAATAAATAAGTAATTCGACAATTAAGGATGCGGCTTATATCAAGGCATCAATTGTCAGTGGATCAGCTACTTTCAGTAGGATTTGAGAATTTCTGAAGGAGGATTGGCCTCTTCGGAGAGGATGCCTATTTGTCAGAGGTTTTGCCTTTACATGAGTGTATATTGTGGTTTAACTAGCATTTAAAGTAAGGACCTACTGCATAAAAGCCTTTTTGGTCTGTGAGACTGATTCAGGTGCCCTTCTATTAGTCCTGGGGCCTTTGATAGGAAATTGTGCACGTGGTTTCAGAGGAGTGGACTTCAGGACTATTCTGATGCATGTATAGACAGGTGTGTGTACATCCAGTTTTATGCGTTAAATGCAGTAACCGAATATATGACGAGAGAGAGAGAGGAAGGGTGGTGGGGAGATCGGGGCCTCTCATACAAGTCACGTTGAGTTTTCTAATCTCCACACACATCCCATACTTTCATGATGACATTTTTCTCGAGTTGATTGGGTGCACCGCGAGTGGTGTGTATCGATTATACGCAAGGGATTGTACGATGATTGTATCTCAGTGCAAATTGTGACAATGATGTAGCGTGTATCTCAGCAGAATTGTGAAAAGAATGCTTTGTGTGCTTGTAAAAAAATAGGGACATCATACAATGAGGATAAATCATGCATACACCAGTATGAATTAAAAAAGGAGGGTGTCGAGGTATGTAATGAATGTGTGGATGCTTTGAATTAATTATGATATACTGTGAAATGATTGTAAATCAAGTGGATATGAATTGTCAGTGGGATTTGGCATTGAATGTCCCAGTGGATGTGAAATATTGTATTGGCGGGTTTGGATTGTGAAAATGAGCAATGGTGGATGTGAGATAGTGGTATTTCGTGTGAATTGTGAAAAAGATTGTCAAGGATGGTGAAATGATGTAGTCAGAAGAGTGTGGATTGTAATGATTGGATATCATGTGAATTGCGAAAAAAAAAGATTGTCAAGATCTGTAGTCAGTGTGGAGTACACAGGATTGATATAGTGTGAATGTGCACAAAAGATCGTCAATGGATGTGAAATTATTGTATGACAATGTGGATGTGAAATGATTGTTATGTCATTTTGATTGGAAAATGATCACTGCGCGTCAGTGTGGTTTGTAAATTGATGAATGCAGGCAATGTGGATATCGAAAAATTTCCACTTCATGCGGACAGTGCAAAATCATAGGTGAAACTCTTTTAGCGAAGTGAGCCCAGAAAGCTCTGAGGTGAGCCAATGTTGCTGAGTGAAACTGTTATAAAAAATCAGTTTTATATTCTGTAGGAGTTTTGAATATTTTCTCCAGACGCAATATTTCTTACTTGCGTCATAATGGCAGCATGACCAATCTGCACTCATAGACAGGATAACCTGGTGAGCGATCGAGAAGAAGATATCTCAACTGACTTAATATAACACTAAGGGAAAAGTATGTTGAGGCTAAACATTTCTATTTAATGGTCCAATAAACAGCAAAAAAGACCAAGAGATGAGTATGAAACAGGATAGCAAGCATAAAACAAACAGTTCTTAAAAAGAAAGAGGGAGAGACACACGCACAGATGATCACTCGCCTACAATACTAAGTTCTACTCAAAGGATTTTGGCGATTTAATACTGATGTTCAAGATGTAGTGGCTTTAGCGTAGGCTTGTTGGTGTATAGATTTCTTTTAATGATTAGAACTTGTATTGATGTTTTTACCTTTGTTGTGTATTGCCATTGATGGCTGCAACTGTGATTTTCAAAGATGTAAATCAAATCCCAAAGCAAAAAATCTATATCTCTAAGTAAAGAGAAACTGCACAGGTTGGCCACGATCTATAACACAGACATGACATCAGTCAGCTGAAACATACGATAAAATACATGAACGGTTAAATCACATGGAAGATTAACCGTAAAGAACATCACAATGACATACAATCATTAATCACTACAAGCATGTCGACTGGGTTAAATGCCAAAACTAGCAGGTATTGTCGTCAGAGGGGGATTTTTGTGTGTCAGTAGGGGCTCGTAGAGATGTATGGTCGGATCAGGACAGGTCCTAGGATATAATGTACGCCATGTATCGAACAGGCTCCCTGAAGGACCCAGCAGCGGCCTGCTGCAGTGTTCTCCTCTGGTGGTTTGCCTCTGGGACGGCCACCCAATGATGGTTCCATGGGGCCACCGGTTTCAAGGTTCCATGTGTGGACAATGGGGGGGGGGGGGGGGGGTCCTGGGTAGGGACTCTGAGCATGAGCGCAGCGGGTATTGCACAGGGTCGGATGAGGATATGGGACGAAAACATTTTTGGTGGCAGAACGGAAGCTAAAGAATATGACATGGATAGAACATCTGGACATGATTCGAAGTTACGAGGAAGCGGAATGGAGAGAGAGAGAGAGAGAAGGGAAGAAAGAGAAGAAAAGGGAAAGAAAGGAAAGCTAAAATAACAACAACAAAAACTGATGTGAAGGTAATATGCGAGCATTATTACAGACCCTTGATGGGACCTTTTCGGATGATACGATAAACCAGTCCCATGTTTTGGGCCCCAGCCACAACTTGCACACGTTAAACCAGTGGCAACCAAAAGTGCCTTGATCAAACACCCCCCCCCCTCCTCATCAGTCCCACCAAAAATCGCATGCAAAACAACAAAAAGGTGTGCAAGCCTCTGGCTTGCGAAACGTTATCAGGTGGGAGCAACCGAATCACAGAGAAGCTGTGTGACTATAAAGTACAAATACTGAATATGTGATCAGGCATTGCCGAAAATTCTGGCAGTTTAAGTGCTCCCTGTCACGTGTAGCTAATATTGTTCCTTTGCACCAAAGGTGGGTGGAAAAAATTGTTTCAATGACGCAGCTGCTTTTATGACCAGTTTGGGGGTGGTGGTGAGAGGGGGGTGTAACGAATGAGTAGGGGGGATGTATGTAAAATGATTGTGTGCATATGTGCGGGTATGCAGTGTTCTGTGTGTGTGCGCCGATACAATTCAAGTTAATAAACTATACCACCACAAGAAGTTGGGAGAAACATTTAAAAAATAGGCATGTTGGTTATTTGAGCCTGTGACAAACGGTCGTCCACAGTTTGGAAACTATAAAAATACGTCATACAATTGAAATGAAAAGTTTATCTGTGTCTCCTCTAAAGATGTTAACGAAATAATCCTGTACACCAAAAGACAACATACTTTTCTTTAAAATGTGTCTTTGAGGAGCAAAAGACCGTGTATGTCCGCCAAACGGCAAAAAGTATGTACACCTACAGTTTTCCTTGTAAAGGATTCTGTGCAGCAAATAAAAATAAGAAGATCACTGGAAAATTGCAAGAAGGCATGCTTGGTTTTTAAAAAGACATACACAGTCAACCAAAATAATTTTTCATATGAACAAATAGGTTTGCACTAGAAATGATTTTCTGTATGTCAAGCGTGACAACAACAGTTTTGTTCAAATAATTAAAAGAATCATGTGGATGTCTTGGAAAAATATACCAAATGGGTCATTGATAAATAATATCACACAAAAAAATTGAAATGGTACTAAAAGACTCAATGGGGGCTTCTCAGAGTTTTGTCCTGCAATTACCATGCCTGAAATATATGTACACCAAATTGAAGCAAAAAATACCCAATGGTCTGCTTATATTGCATTCTGTGCAATCACTGTTGGTTTCACCGGAAAATCGGTTGC
>CM065686.1:17128091-17131293 GCA_017654935.2 Phymorhynchus buccinoides | reverse complement strand
TCTAGAATATGGAAATCAGGTCTGGAGTCTGTTTTTAATGAGGGCTTCCAATTTCAATCAAATGAATTCATATAAGCGAATTCTAAATTAGAATTGATTTTCTGTGTGGTGTGTGTACTTTTTTTGGCCTTCAAGGTTGTGGAAGTGGTTGGGTGGGTGGTTTAGAACGTAAGGGGAGGGGCGACAGAAGCAGAAATGGGGTGCAACAGATTTTTTACAAACATCACAGGGAGCATGTGGGGGAGGGGGGGGGGGGAGAAGAAGAAAACAATAAGGTAACAGTGTTTGATAGGTCTCGTACTTGTACATTTAAGAACAACCATAATTTTAGCATCAGAATTTCAAAAAAATCGATGTTAATAAAACATTTAGAGCCTTTGAATGCCTCCCCCCCCCCCCTCTCTCTGTCTCATTTTAGGGGGAACATGTCTGCCCCCCCCCCTCCCCCTCTCTCAGCCAGGGGAAGGGGGGCAGCTACCACTGATATACTACCTACAACATTTTTTGAAGAGATTTTCTGCAGCAGTTCTTATGATATTGTGAAGGCATAAGCAAAACAACAGCAACCTGAGGAAGGTACAAAATTCAAGTCACAGTCTTACCATTCTGGACTGAAGTAGAGGGCTAATAAAGCAAAAAAAACAATACAACTATGTTCCTGTAATACAAGTTTGCAAGTTTTGAATTAACTTCTCTCTCTCTCTCTCTCTCTCTCTCTCTCTCTCTCTCTCTCTCTCTCTCTCTCTCTCTCAATACATATGTTCACAATACACGTTTAATTATGTTTATATATACATTCAAATGATATTACAAGGTGTAGAGAACATTTAAGATTTTATGTGAACTGATATACATGTACATGTACATAATATAAGAATTTGTATGCATGTATGTATGTGTGCATAGGTTTGTGGGGGTGGGGTATGTGGGGGGTGCTTGTGGGAGTGAGTGCGGGGGGGGGGGGGGGGGGGGGGGGGTGGGGGGGGTAGGGGAGACTGGGAGGTGTTTTTTGAATGTTGTTCTTGGTGTGTTTTTTGGTGTGTGGGTGGGGTGGGGTGGGGGTCTTTAATTTTGAATTGCTGTTGTGTGGCCATTTTTGCCTTGTTGTATTATATTACATTGTATATTTTTGTCACTATTGTTGCCAGTTTTGTTGTTGTTTTTACGTTTCTGTTAATCATTTTCTTCATTAATTGTTTATTTGCTTGAGGGCAATAGTGTAAAAAAGCTACCCAGCTTATCTGTTTTACCCTCAATAAAAGCATTCGTATTCGTATTCGTATTCTCTCTCTCTCTCTCTCTGGGTGCATAGTCAGGTAAAAAAACCCAATAAACTAAAACAAAACTAGATCGTGAAAACGCTAGATCAACCATCCGCATGGTAGTATTTTCGACTCTAGTGACCTTGACCCTTGTCCAATGACCTTCCTTTTCGAACTTGGCCTAGATATCCTAGTTACCTATCTGCATGCAAAATGTGAGGGTCCTAGGTTTCTCCCAAAACAATAAAGGTTGCTATCCTAAGACTTAACCTAGATATATCAGGGTAGAGTTTCTTTAGATAACGGTCGCCGCGCGAATAACGCTTACGGCAAACGGGCCCTAAGAAACACTTTAGAAAACATTTGCGGAAGAATATTACAAGCTCTTAATTGTCTGATTGGTGAACATTTTTTTTGTTATTTTAAACAAACTGTAATGGACCAATCAACAACAAGAACCGTATTCACCCCCTACTAGTTCCGGATAGTTCGCCGCTTGCTCGGTTTTTGGAAAGAACAAAACGCCACGCGAACTATCGGCAAACGAAAGGTGTTTCTTAGATCGTTTTTGCCGATTTGAGCGAGCGCGACGAAACGTTAGCCCTTGTGAAAATCCCCCAGTTTGAGTCCGTTTCGGTCCGTTTCGGTGCTTAGAACTACCGCATCTTCAGACTGGCAGCTTGCTTCTCGGCCTTTTGGCTAAGACAGTGATTCAGGAACATAAATTTTTGTTTATACCTTGGTTGGTTTGTTCAGCCCGTCGTACATGGCGAAAGCCGATACACGACGTTAAACTGAACTTCCACTGGCAGCTTCATTCCAAGTCTGGAGTCCGTAGGGAGAGGGTCGATTTTACTGACTCTCTCCTTGCGTCTTGGGCGGCGCAGTCATCTTTCCAGCGACGTGGTGCTGTTTAACTGCAGTGCAGGACGACGGAGGATGGCGGTTTTGACTGAGGGCGCGACGGTAGGGGAAGACGGGGTAAAAAGCGCATGGGCGGGTAAGAAGCCCACCCCAATTATCTCATGAAATAAAGAAAATTTCAGTCAAATTTGACCATGAGACGAATGCTAGACATTAACGCTCGTCTCATGGGCAAAATGAGACTGAAATTTTCTTAATTTCATGAGATAATTGGGGGGTGGGCTTCTTACCCGCCCATGTGCTTTTTACCCCGTCTTCCCCTACGTGGTCGACGGTGTGGCCGTTTTGGGACTGAAACCCCTGCATGGACTCACTTGTTTGGTGGCTTGTGAGTGTGGGTCGGTGACCCCCCCTCCCACCCATCCGTCGATGTACGCAATGAGCCACTGCTGCGTGTCAACATCTGAGCCGTCGTCATCCTGAAGCCTGCATTGTGGACTGGCAGCACCTGAGCACGAAGAAGGCCGCCCTGTAGCCCTGAAGACAGTCTTTTTTTTTTGGGGGGGCCCGTTTAGACAACACCAACTAGGGTAAGACGGGGTAAAAAGCGCATGGGCGGGTAAGAAGCCCACCCCAATTATCTCATGAAATAAAGAAAATTTCAGTCAAATTTGCCCATGAGACGAATGCTAGACATTAACGCTCGTCTCATGGGCAAAATGAGACTGAAATTGCTTCATTTTCATTCATTTCATGATGAGAATTGGGGTGGGCTTCTTACCCGCCCATGTGCTTGTCTTTTTACCCCGTCTTCCCCTACGTGGGTGTGGCCGTTTTGGGACTGAAACCCCTGCATGGACTCACTTGTTTGGTGGCTTGTGAGTGTGGGTCGGTGACCCCCCCTCCCACCCATCCGTCGATGTACGCAATGAGCCACTGCTGCGTGTCAACATCTGAGTCGTCGTCATCCTGAAGCCTGACATTGTGGACTGGCAGCGCCTGAGCACGAAGAAGGCCGCCCTGTAGCCCTGAACACAGTTGATTTTTTTTGGGGGGGCCCGTTTAGACAACACCAA
>CM065686.1:17110591-17115591 GCA_017654935.2 Phymorhynchus buccinoides | reverse complement strand
AGGGAGAGAGGGAGGGAGAGAGAGACAGAGAGAGAGGCAGAGACAGAGGGAGAGACAGAGAGAGAGAGAGAGACAGAGAGAGAGAGGCAGAGACACAGAGAGAGAGAGAGTCCAGTTCTAGTCGTGATGCATACAGATACAAGATAATAATCCTTGGTGACAAGCGAAATATAAAACAGGAAGTAGGAGAGAATAATTAATGGCGGCGTGTTAGCGGTAAATTAGCACAAAGGATAGAATAGAGGAGGGCGGGGGAAATGAGAGAAAAAGAAGGAGGGAAGGAAAGTGATGATGTGTTTGTTTTACCAACTGCTGCAACCGTCACGATTTAGGCATAGTTGGGCTGATAAATGAGTCAGAAAGCAACAGCAAAACAAAACAATACAACAGGGGTATACATCATCACAATGCGAGTAACCAAAATCTTATTCTCTCTGCATTGCCTTTCTTCTTATCTGTATCTCTCGTGTGTTGTTCTCTTCTTATCTGTATCTCTCGTGTGTTGTTCTCTTCTTATCTGTATCTCTCGTGTGTTGTTCTGTTCTTATCTGTATCTCCCGTGTGTTGTTCTGTTCTTATCTGTATCTCCCGTGTGTTGTTCTGTTCTTATCTGTATCTCCCGTGTGTTGTTCTGTTCTTATCTGTATCTCCCGTGTGTTGTTCTCTTCTTATCTGTATCTCCCGTGTGTTGTTCTGTTCTTATCTGTATCTCCCGTGTGTTGTTCTTTTCTTATCTGTATCTCCCGTGTGTTGTTCTTTTCTTATCTGTATCTCCCGTGTGTTGTTCTTTTCTTATCTGTATCTCCCGTGTGTTGTTCTTTTCTTATCTGTATCTCCCGTGTGTTGTTCTGTTTCTTATCTGTATCTCCCGTGTGTTGTTCTTTTCTTATCTGTATCTCCCGTGTGTTGTTCTGTTTCTTATCTGTATCTCCCGTGTGTTGTTCTTCTTTCTTATCTGTATCTCCCGTGTGTTGTTCTGTTCTTATCTGTATCTCCCATGTGTTGTTCTGTTCTTATCTGTATCTCCCGTGTGTTGTTCTGTTCTTATCTGTATCTCCTGTGTGTTGTTCTGTTCTTATCTGTATCTCCCGTGTGTTGTTCTGTTCTTATCTGTATCTCCCATGTGTTGTTCTGTTCTTATCTGTATCTCCCGTGTGTTGTTCTTTCTTATCTGTATCTCTCGTGTGTTGTTCTTTTCTTATCTGTATCTCCCGTGTGTTGTTCTGTTCTTATCTGTATCTCCTGTGTGTTGTTCTTTTCTTATCTGTATCTCCTGTGTGTTGTTCTTTTCTTATCTGTATCTCCTGTGTGTTGTTCTTTTCTTATCTGTATCTCCTGTGTGTTGTTCTGTTCTTATCTGTATCTCCTGTGTGTTGTTCTGTTCTTATCTGTATCTCCTGTGTGTTGTTCTTTTCTTATCTGTATCTCCCGTGTGTTGTTCTGTTCTTATCTGTATCTCCCGTGTGTTGTTCTGTTCTTATCTGTATCTCCCGTGTGTTGTTCTTTTCTTATCTGTATCTCTCGTGTGTTGTTCTTTTCTTATCTGTATCTCCTGTGTGTTGTTCTGTTCTTATCTGTATCTCCTGTGTGTTGTTCTGTTCTTATCTGTATCTCCCGTGTGTTGTTCTTTTCTTATCTGTATCTCTCGTGTGTTGTTCTTTTCTTATCTGTATCTCTTGTGTGTTGTTCTTTTCTTATCTGTATCTCTCGTGTGTTGTTCTGTTCTTATCTGTATCTCCTGTGTGTTGTTCTGTTCTTATCTGTATCTCCCGTGTGTTGTTCTGTTCTTATCTGTATCTCCTCGTGTGTTGTTCTGTTCTTATCTGTATCTCCCGTGTGTTGTTCTTTTCTTATCTGTATCTCTTGTGTGTTGTTCTGTTCTTATCTGTATCTCCGTGTGTTGTTCTTTTCTTATCTGTATCTCTCGTGTGTTGTTCTGTTCTTATCTGTATCTCCCGTGTGTTGTTCTGTTCTTATCTGTATCTCCCGTGTGTTGTTCTTTTCTTATCTGTATCTCCCGTGTGTTGTTCTTTTCTTATCTGTATCTCCCGTGTGTTGTTCTTTTCTTATCTGTATCTCCTGTGTGTTGTTCTTTTCTTATCTGTATCTCCTGTGTGTTGTTCTGTTCTTATCTGTATCTCCTGTGTGTTGTTCTTTTCTTATCTGTATCTCCCGTGTGTTGTTCTTTTCTTATCTGTATCTCCTGTGTGTTGTTCTGTTCTTATCTGTATCTCCCGTGTGTTGTTCTTTTCTTATCTGTATCTCCCGTGTGTTGTTCTTTTCTTATCTGTATCTCCCGTGTGTTGTTCTGTTCTTATCTGTATCTCCTGTGTGTTGTTCTGTTCTTATCTGTATCTCCCGTGTGTTGTTCTGTTCTTATCTGTATCTCCCGTGTGTTGTTCTTTTCTTATCTGTATCTCCTGTGTGTTGTTCTGTTCTTATCTGTATCTCCTGTGTGTTGTTCTGTTCTTATCTGTATCTCCCGTGTGTTGTTCTGTTCTTATCTGTATCTCCTGTGTGTTGTTCTGTTCTTATCTGTATCTCCCGTGTGTTGTTCTGTTCTTATCTGTATCTCCTGTGTGTTGTTCTGTTCTTATCTGTATCTCCCGTGTGTTGTTCTGTTCTTATCTGTATCTCCCGTGTGTTGTTCTTTTCTTATCTGTATCTCCCGTGTGTTGTTCTGTTCTTATCTGTATCTCCCGTGTGTTGTTCTGTTCTTATCTGTATCTCCTGTGTGTTGTTCTGTTCTTATCTGTATCTCCTGTGTGTTGTTCTGTTCTTATCTGTATCTCCTGTGTGTTGTTCTTTTCTTATCTGTATCTCCTGTGTGTTGTTCTGTTCTTATCTGTATCTCCTGTGTGTTGTTCTGTTCTTATCTGTATCTCCTGTGTGTTGTTCTTTTCTTATCTGTATCTCCCGTGTGTTGTTCTTTTCTTATCTGTATCTCCCGTGTGTTGTTCTGTTCTTATCTGTATCTCCTGTGTGTTGTTCTTTTCTTATCTGTATCTCCTGTGTGTTGTTCTTTTCTTATCTGTATCTCCCGTGTGTTGTTCTGTTCTTATCTGTATCTCCCGTGTGTTGTTCTGTTCTTATCTGTATCTCCCGTGTGTTGTTCTGTTCTTATCTGTATCTCCCGTGTGTTGTTCTGTTCTTATCTGTATCTCCCGTGTGTTGTTCTGTTCTTATCTGTATCTCCCGTGTGTTGTTCTGTTCTTATCTGTATCTCCCGTGTGTTGTTCTGTTCTTATCTGTATCTCCCGTGTGTTGTTCTTTTCTTATCTGTATCTCCCGTGTGTTGTTCTTTTCTTATCTGTATCTCCCGTGTGTTGTTCTGTTCTTATCTGTATCTCCTGTGTGTTGTTCTTTTCTTATCTGTATCTCCCGTGTGTTGTTCTTTTCTTATCTGTATCTCCCGTGTGTTGTTCTTTTCTTATCTGTATCTCCCGTGTGTTGTTCTGTTCTTATCTGTATCTCCTGTGTGTTGTTCTTTTCTTATCTGTATCTCCCGTGTGTTGTTCTTTTCTTATCTGTATCTCCTGTGTGTTGTTCTTTTCTTATCTGTATCTCCTGTGTGTTGTTCTTTTCTTATCTGTATCTCCTGTGTGTTGTTCTTTTCTTATCTGTATCTCCCGTGTGTTGTTCTGTTCTTATCTGTATCTCCCGTGTGTTGTTCTGTTCTTATCTGTATCTCACGTGTGTTGTTCTTTTCTTATCTGTATCTCCCGTGTGTTGTTCTGTTCTTATCTGTATCTCCCGTGTGTTGTTCTGTTCTTATCTGTATCTCTCGTGTGTTGTTCTTTTCTTATCTGTATCTCCCGTGTGTTGTTCTGTTCTTATCTGTATCTCCCGTGTGTTGTTCTTTTCTTATCTGTATCTCCCGTGTGTTGTTCTTTTCTTATCTGTATCTCCCGTGTGTTGTTCTGTTCTTATCTGTATCTCCCGTGTGTTGTTCTTTTCTTATCTGTATCTCCCGTGTGTTGTTCTGTTCTTATCTGTATCTCCCGTGTGTTGTTCTTTTCTTATCTGTATCTCCCGTGTGTTGTTCTTTTCTTATCTGTATCTCCCGTGTGTTGTTCTGTTCTTATCTGTATCTCCCGTGTGTTGTTCTTTTCTTATCTGTATCTCCCGTGTGTTGTTCTGTTCTTATCTGTATCTCCCGTGTGTTGTTCTGTTCTTATCTGTATCTCCCGTGTGTTGTTCTTTTCTTATCTGTATCTCCTGTGTGTTGTTCTGTTCTTATCTGTATCTCCCGTGTGTTGTTCTGTTCTTATCTGTATCTCCCGTGTGTTGTTCTGTTCTTATCTGTATCTCCCGTGTGTTGTTCTGTTCTTATCTGTATCTCCCGTGTGTTGTTCTTTTCTTATCTGTATCTCCTGTGTGTTGTTCTGTTCTTATCTGTATCTCCCGTGTGTTGTTCTTTTCTTATCTGTATCTCCTGTGTGTTGTTCTGTTCTTATCTGTATCTCCCGTGTGTTGTTCTGTTCTTATCTGTATCTCCTGTGTGTTGTTCTGTTCTTATCTGTATCTCCTGTGTGTTGTTCTGTTCTTATCTGTATCTCCTGTGTGTTGTTCTGTTCTTATCTGTATCTCCCGTGTGTTGTTCTGTTCTTATCTGTATCTCCTGTGTGTTGTTCTGTTCTTATCTGTATCTCCTGTGTGTTGTTCTGTTCTTATCTGTATCTCCCGTGTGTTGTTCTGTTCTTATCTGTATCTCCCGTGTGTTGTTCTGTTCTTATCTGTATCTCCTGTGTGTTGTTCTGTTCTTATCTGTATCTCCCGTGTGTTGTTCTTTTCTTATCTGTATCTCCCGTGTGTTGTTCTGTTCTTATCTGTATCTCCCGTGTGTTGTTCTGTTCTTATCTGTATCTCCTGTGTGTTGTTCTGTTCTTATCTGTATCTCCTGTGTGTTGTTCTGTTCTTATCTGTATCTCCCGTGTGTTGTTCTTTTCTTATCTGTATCTCCTGTGTGTTGTTCTGTTCTTATCTGTATCTCCCGTGTG
>CM065686.1:17103091-17105591 GCA_017654935.2 Phymorhynchus buccinoides | reverse complement strand
GTTTAAGAAAGAAAGAAAGAAACAAACAAAAAAACCCACAGGCAACAAGCCAATAGATACCGACATTTCTGTGACAAAAAGCGATTGAGGCGGATAGACTGTGTCATACTTTTAGGCGCTTGTTGATTCTTTTTTTTTTAAAAGAAGTAAAAATTGTGCTTTTTCGAGCTGTTGTCTAGGGTATTAGCTTCTTTCGTACAAAAGGTTCCTCCACCTTCTGGAACTTCTGCGTTTGTAACTTCCTCCAATCCATCACTCTCTTTTTGATTCTGCCTTTTCCCTTTGTTTACTGTCATCTACTACCTTTCTGCCTTAGCGGGTCCATTCTTCTGCTTTTGTTTTAGAAATCGTTACAAAGATTCTCTCCAGCCGAAGACGGACATGTTGGGCCTAACTATTGTTTTTAGTTAGGCGCATAACAGCAGCGCGACGCATCCGCGCTCACATGACAGGAGACTGTCTGAGAGTGATCGAGGAAGAAGAAGGAAATAAGCCTCTTGCCCGCCAGGCCCGTAGGAGTCTTGTTTTGGCAAAACGCTGTCATCGATGATGCTATAACTTCAATGGGAATGAGTCTGAATTGCAGATTGTCTTGCTTTAAAACTGTCACAGTAGCACAGTGGTAGCGCGTTCGCCTCGTGCCAAGTACACAACCCGAGTTCGAACCCGGGTACAGGGAATTTTTCCTCTCACTTTGCACTAGGCCTTACGGTCTGAACGTGGAGTCTTTCGGATGAGACGATAAACCGAGGTCCCCTGTGCCCATACACTTAGCATACGTTAAACCCAGTGGCAACGAAAAAGTTGTCATTTGGTCAAAATTTACGCGCCCCCCCCCCCCCCCTTTTTTTCCTTCATCAGTCACACACAAATCGCATGCCAAGAAAAAACCCCAAAGGGTGGCACTCCTCTGGCTGCGACGCGCTCTCCAAGGTGGGAGCAACCCGAATTTTCACAGAGACGCCTCTGTGACTATAACGTACCTAATAATACGAAGGATATAATATACCCCAAAACATTTGACCAGATTGACTCCTACGGGTCTATTGTCTAATTTCATAATTTGAAGAAAAGTTTATTATTGTACATTTTCTTTGGTAGTGAAGGAATAGGAAGCCGATTCACAATCAGACGTTTTGGTATGCCTATCAGATTTGTTTTTTACGCGTGACATTCTTCTTATTCGTCGATGGCTTTGTTTTGTTTGATTTGCTTTAGCGTCCTCCTAACCGACTAAGGGTCATGTGGGACATTTATTATAATCTTTTGGATTTTGTTAAAAACGGGTAGATTTAAAAGAAGAATGGAGATGAGGGGCTACTCTTAGTTTAAAGCTCCCCCACCACGACAAGGTGGAAGCCCGCGAGGAAGTTCGTCGATGGCTCAGACAGTTTCCCGTCATATGAGCGCAGATGCGCCATGCTGCTTTTATGTGCCTAACTAAGAAATAGCTAGGCCCAGCATGTCCGACTTCGGCTGAAGAAAATCTATGAGGGAGTTTTTTGTTTGTGGCTCAAGCCACAAACCTATAACTCACTTTGTCGGTCGGTCGGTCTGTCGGTCCAAAATTGTCGCACATTTTGACAAAATTGTCGCACTTCAAATCGAGGCTACACTTCTGGCCGCTCTTTAAAATGATGTATTTTAAAAGCGTACAAAATAATAAACATACGTAATACAGACACTACAACAGACACGACGAGTATGCGGTGCTTCTTTTGATGAGTATAAGTAGGATACATAGTTTTAAATGTTTTCCAAAAGATATAAAAAGTTACGAAATGGTGCAGAGATAACATTCTGGTTTACAGATTAAAATTATTGAAAAGCCAGGGGAGGTAACTCATGATTGGAGTGGTAAAAATAGACCGCGTGCCACAAACTATTGCGATTTCGCGCTTGTTTTAATTCAAACCACACAAAAAAGGCAGGAGAATGGACCAGTGAGGCAGAAAGGTAGTAGATGACAGTAAGCAAAGGGAAAAGACATAATAGTCAAAAGAGAATGACGGATTAGAGGAAGTTACGAGCACAGAACTTCCAGAAGGTGGGGGGACTATTTATGAGGAAGACCCCTGGGGGCACGTGTGACATGATCCATCATGTCTTAAGCCGGCGACAGACTATGTGACTGCCTCATGTGACTCGATCAGGTCGTGACGTTTCACCTCATTTGCATACCATGCTGCTCGATCAGTCTGACTCAGTCGGGCCCAGTGAAGTGACAGGGCCGAATAGGGCGGGTTCTAAATTTCACTGATCGAGTCTGATCGAGTCAGATGGCTTGTGACCTCTTCTGTGCGGGAAACAAAATTCTGGTCTACGTCACGACCTGATCGAGTCATATGAGGCAGTCTTATAGTCTGTCTCCAGCTTTAAGTCACTTTGCGCGGCCCTGTTGTCTATCTGATCGATGTTTAAATTTTGTTGTTCCACCCGTGAAACTTAAAGGTGGACCCTGACGGATGAGCTTTTGCAAGAAACACGTCGAGATCACCCG
>CM065686.1:17083091-17098091 GCA_017654935.2 Phymorhynchus buccinoides | reverse complement strand
GATACTCTGTAGAATAAAGTTTGCATAAAAAAAATGGAGAAACAAAATCATGTTTTATGGCTTCTCGGTCTTACAGAAAAAGCATTACAGTCAAAACAAAAGTGTGCCCATCCCGTTACAGGCATTGCTTTTAATATAATCTCTTTCGTCGCTCGGATTTGAATTAAATCGGTTCTGAAAGTTATTCGCAACATGTCAGGGAGTGGCAATGAAAAAAAGAAAGCAGAGAAATATGAGCAGGATCTTCTAGGTCGTCATTGTGCCCCACATGGCCGAAAGGCCAAAGAGGGCGTAAAACATTATTTTCTCTCTAGGTCGTCATTGTTGTCTTAAGCCGGCGACAGACTATAGTGACTGCCTCATGTGAGTCGATCAGGTCGTGACGTTTCACCTCATTTGCATACCATCCTGCTCGATCAGTCTGACTCAGTCGGGCCCAGTCAGGTGACAGGGCCGAATAGGGCGGGTTCTAAATTTCACTGATCGAGTCTGGTCGAGTCAGATGGCTTGTGACCTCTTCTGTGCGGGAAACAAAATTTGATCTACGTCACGACCTGATCGAGTCATATGAGGTAGTCGCATAGTCTGTCTCCCGCTTTACATACAAAGGGAACATATCTACTGTGGGATTACAAAAACACGTTTAAAGACGTTCCCGCTAGTAAGGAATGTTAAGAAATCTTCCTAGTATAAGAGGGAATGTGACACGTGACGTGCGGGGTCTTTGAAGGGTTATCTACATGCAAGCAAGGCAATATACTTTCTCTGATGACAGACAGGCTGGCACCCTTTGTGTGCTGAACAGT
This sequence comes from Phymorhynchus buccinoides, assembly GCA_017654935.2. NCBI lineage: Eukaryota > Metazoa > Mollusca > Gastropoda > Neogastropoda > Raphitomidae > Phymorhynchus > Phymorhynchus buccinoides. Next base: position 17,097,285 of record CM065686.1, on the reverse strand, counting down.
TCGTGCTTTATCCGTCAAACCATAGCCCATTATGCATAATGAATCTTTAATTTAATATCTTTTTCACACGATTATAGTATGATTTTAGACAGCATGCAAAAATTGAACCAATTAAAAAACCAACAACATGAAATCTTTAAAAAACAAATTATAACACACAAAGCAAAACATCTACAATAAGCTTCCAATAGATGTTTTTCTTTGTGTGTTGTTATAAATGGTTTTTTTAAAGATTGCATGTATTTTAAAAAAATTTTGGTATAACTAGTTACACCCGTGCTCTGCACGGGTCCAGAAATAAAATATAAGAAGACTCTGCCTTTTCCCTTTGCTTACTGTCATCTACTATCTTTCTGCCTTACCGGTCCATTCTCCTGCCTTTTTTTTTTTTTTTTTCAAAAAACACTTTCAAAAAGTCTATTCCTCCAGCCGAAGTCGGACTTGCCGGGCCCAACTATTTCTTACTTAGGCGCATAACGGCAGCATGACGCATCTGCGCTCATAATTGACAGGAAACTGAGCGATTGGAGAAGAAGAAGAAGAAGAAGAAGAAGACGAAGAAGAAGAAGAAGAAGAAGAAGAAGAAGAAGAAGAAGAAGAAGAAGAAGAAGAAGATGCTCAAACATTGTCGGACTGGTATTTTACGTACATCTAAACGCTTCATGCGATGTAAGCAAGTCAGTCCATTTCTAACGTTGCTTTTCTGGGTTCCTCAGTTACTGAAAATTAATTATGAAAAAAAACCGCTTACAAAAATGTCCCCATCCAGTTGCACAGCAAGTTATAACCTTTAGCCTCATCATCACAGTTTATGCCTAAAGTAATGTGAAGTTTATTAGACCTTCGTAGTCAACCTACATGTCACCATCATCACCCTTAATGGGGATTTGTTGACGAAAGCGCTGACCGATGAAGGCAATGTCCAGCACCAAACTGTCGCCCCTTTCCCTTGACATTGTCAAGTTTGCGACAATCATGCCTTCATAAACCCATTTTCTGGGGTAGGTTTAACTCCCTTACATTCCAGAAGCCGACAAGGCGTAGAATTTAGATGACGTAAATAAGACAGTTATTAGGGTCTGCAACGAACACCTTTTGCAAGAGTGAATGCCCTTGGTGGGTGGGGGAAGATGGTTCAGTATTATACTAACCAAACAAGGGGATAACTCTCGCCAATAACCCTATTTGAGGCCACTAAATGGATGCCTTTCGCAAGAGTGAATGCCCTTGTCAGTACTGACCAGCAAGGGCATCACTCTCACTATCAAGGGCGTTAATAACCCTAGTTGCAGAGGCCTATATATGAACTCGCCAAAGCTCGTTAAGGTCCCCGTCTCTTTGTTAAATTTGGCAGACCAAAATTTAGTAGCCCGCAACTTCCCTGAATGCATGCGTGTGCCCCCACACCCAACGTGATTAGGAAAACTGGAATAATAGGGGAAGACGGGGTAAAAAGCGCATGGGCGGGTAAGAAGCCCACCCCAATTATCTCATGAAATAAAGAAAATGTCAGTCAAATTTGCCCATGAGACGAATGCTAGACATTAACTCTCGTCTCATGGGCAAAATGAGACTGAAATTTGCTTGATTTCATGAGATAATTGGGGTGGGCTTCTTACCCGCCCATGCGCTTTTTACCCCGTCTTCCCCTAGGCCTACATTGAACAATCTTCTATTTTTTTCTATTCTAGAAATGAGGTCAGGTTAATCCCCCGAAGATGGAGTGTGGTTGCCCTTGTGACGAGGGGATCAACAACGGTCACACACGTAATGTTCTCATCCATAGCTGATGCATTTGTACCATAGTGTTCAAGTGTTTCGGCTGCTGGGATGATCCCTGGAGTCTTTTAGCCAGGGTACGTCAACAACAGCAGCAACAGGTCAAGTTAACATGACACTAGGGGAAGACGGGGTAAAAAGCGCATGGGCGGGTAAGAAGCCCACCCGTTTGCCACGAGTGTTCGTTCTCTATACCAGACTACTAATTTGCCCGAGCTCGTTCTGCCCGAGTTGCGCTGACCTTTCTAATTCAACTCTCTAAATTCAACTCAGTGAAATTCAAGGTCACCGGCGCGCGGCAAATGCTCTATTATCTCTTGAAATGAAGCCAATTTCAGTCTCATTTTGCCCATGAGACGAGCGTTAATGTCTAGCATTCGTCTCATGGGCAAATTTGACTGAAATGTTCTTTATTTCATGAGATAATTGGGGTGGGCTTCTTACCCGCCCATGCGCTTTTTACCCCGTCTTCCCCTAGGTACGCCTACAAAGCCGAACACAAAGGTAGCAAAGCAGGTGATATTATGATACAAATTTAGATAATACTGTTGACAATTTGCTAAGGATATTATCTTAAGCATACACAATTATCGAAGATAAACATAAAGCCATTACTTTTGTTTCTTGTTCAGTTCAATTTACATGTCGTCTTCACATTTTGATAGAATGATTTTATTGGCTTACCTCAAGGAATGATTGTGATACCCCTTCAAAATACATAAAACAACCGAATGGAGCAAATTTTTCATTTTCAGATTTTTTGTTTTTTGTGGCAATAAAAGTTATGGATAAGCATGTGCGAGACACCTTCACTGCAATTCCAGCTTGGAAACGCCATTTTGTGTTCTGGAGGAGCTTTTGAAGTTCCTGCTGATCCAAGGTGTTCCACTCCTAGCTCTAACAGACACTGTTCTGGGTCCTTTAGATTCTGAGTTGCGGTCGAAAGGCTTCTAACGGCTGCCTGGAGCATGTTTCAACATTGTTCTATCAGACTGAGGTCTCTGGATTGGGAAACCTACCTCATATAGACAATGATCTCCTGCTGCAGGTGTGCATCAACTACCCATGCTCGACGAAAAGGTGCATTATCATTCATGAAGATGAGGTCATCTCGGATCATGCCAGCAGAAGATGTGACATGGACATCGATGACCTCATCCTTGTATTGAACAGCTATCAGGGATTCCTTTTGAAGAATTTGTGACACTATATTTTCCGACCATGCTGATACAGGCCCAAACCTGTCAAAGACCCACCTCGAGATTTGTCATGCTCTCTGACTCACATTTCCTGGTAATGCTCTCCTGAGAATCTCCACACCCTAGCAAGACCATCCATGTTTTAAGACTGATCCTCTGGTTGGTGAAGAGAATTCAGGTCCAGTCTCATAATGTCCAGATGACGTGGTTCTGTGCTCTCAAAAGACAGCACTTCCGCACTGAGGCATTCAGCAAACCAAAATGCTGCCAGAGAGTGTGTGTGAAACGATTTGGGCAGGCCTGAAAAAAAGAAGAAAACGTCCATTTTTATTACAAGTCTCCAAAATTCTGCCACCTTCACGACGTCTATCAGCAGTACCAACCTCATGGCAGTGAAACCAAGCTATGGAAGCGACGCATTGCTATATTCCAAACATGAATGACACAACGAGTCTGTGAACAGCTGTTCTCCAGCATGCCAACACAGAAAGACAACTCTTTGCGTGTCAAATGACATCATTATCTCACTTCGGCCATGAAATTGTCTCTTGTACGACGTTTACGATGTGAGCAAGAAATGTCTTTGATTCTGACAGTTTTACTCACTTTTATGTTTTCACTCCATTTCAGCGAAATGACACTTTTTGGGGGTGGCATGCGAAAATCACGTTATGCACGTGAACAGGAAGTTAGATAAAACAAGTTTAAGTGAGCCTGTGTTCACAAATGATTGCTCTTTCCGGTCATATATTTTATATTGCTTGCAATTACTCCACCTTTTAGCAATCAAGGTTATAAAAGTCTATCCGTAGCAAATTTTGACCAGTAAGCTCATGCATAATTTTATTTTATTATACTCGCGCGTGCATACATGCATCCAACCATACAGAGAGAGAGAGAGAGAGAGAGAGAGAGAGAGAGAGAGAGAGAGAGAGAGAGAGAGAGAGAGAGAGAGAGAGAGAGAGAGAGAGAGAGAGAGAGAGAGAGAGAATACGAATAAGAATACGAATGTTTAATGAGGGTAAACGGATAAGCTCAAGCTTCTTTACGCCATGCCCTCGAGGGGAAAAAGAAAAGCCAAATAACAAGAAAAGGAAAACAAAAAGAAAGTATAAAATGCATAAGAAAGTAATAGAAAATAACAGCAGGCATGTTCACAGTAAATTGAAGAAACAGAGAGAGAGAGAGAGAGAGAGAGAGAGAGAGAGAGAGAGAGAGAGAGAGAGAGAGAGAGAGAGAGAGAGAGAGAGAGAGAGAGAGAGACCTGTCACATATTCGTCCAGCAAGGGAAGTAATATATTTCACAGTTTAAAAAAAAGGGAGACTGGCTGAAGATTAATTAACGAAAGCACATAAAGACCCCTTTCTTTTTTGTGCTACACTGTATAAGTGTTGGCTCTGTCTTAAGTACAATGTTCGTTTTGTTTTATGTAGACAGTTTTCAAACAACGTTCTTTGTCTAATGAATCTGTAATGACGTCACGTCACTAGGCGAGAGAGAGAGAGAGAGAGAGAGAGAGAGAGAGAGAGAGAGAGAGAGAGAGAGAGAGAGAGAGAGAGAGAGAGAACACTGAACACTGAATGGTTTAATGAATAGGCCTTAGGCCCATGTCATGGTGGGCGGTTACAAAAACAGACAAACAAAAATGTCAAGGGCATTGCAATGCGAGAGAGAGAGAGAGAGAGAGAGAGAGAGAGAGAGAGAGAGAGAGAGAGAGAGAGAGAGAGAGAGAGAGAGAGAGAGAGAGAGAGAGAGAGAGAGAGAGAGAGAGAGAGAGAGAGAGATAGAGAGAGAGAGAGAGAGAGAGTAAATGAACGTTTTACCTTTTAAAGCTACATAGTTCCATTTAAAGCAAGTCCACGCAGTGGACATTTCCAACCACAAAATAAAAAACGCGATGCGATAAGTCTGACTGAGACTGGTGATATTAGTTTTACGTCCTATTGGCAGATTCCTTAAGGACAGAGTTCTTGAAGTTTTGGTCTTCCTGGTGATGAAGGGTGATGAGATGATGATAATACAGTGGTTCTGGACATGACAGATGCTATTTTATCATACATCTGACCAATTTTAACCTCTTTAAACCGCAGCAGTATTAATCTATTATTAACAAATACTTATACTACCATATCCTTATAGAAACATACCTCATCATTATTAATCCCTTCATTCTTGGTGCCCCTTCTCCATTTCTTTTTCTCCCCCATCTTCATCCTAACAAATGTCCCATATATGCCTCTAAGCAGGTCGGAGGACGTAAAACAAATTTCTATCTATGACAGGCCTTCGTGGATGATTCCCGTTGCATTGTGAACCCATGAACATAGGGGGTTTGCAATCTGGAATTGGATCATTCGGATGGAAGTCCGAGTCTTGGTTTTGTTCTTGATTCCTAGGGTGTAATCAGCATCGGCGTCGCGGAAAGACAATTATAGTAGAGCCTTGTTAGACGGTGCGCCCCGGTTCGCATATTGCCGTTTCGCATACTGCCGCTTCGCATAAAGCCGATAAAGCCGATTCACATACTGCCGCTTCGCATGCAAAGCTTTGTGGACATGGCATTTCGCATAAAACTCAGAAAGTTAGGGATAGGGTTAGGGATAGGTTAGGGATAGGGTTTAGGATAGGGTTAGGGATAGGTTAGGGATAGGTTAGGGATAGGTTAGGGATAGTAAGAAAGTAACAGAAAGTCACGTAGAGTGCATTAGAACCTGCAAGAGTGCATAATATGCGAAATGGCAAACCCGTTTATGCGAACTGACAGGTTATTTTGGAAGAGACACTCGACTTGCGCCCGCGGCTCTGATCAAAGGATTATGCGAAACGCATTATGCGAACCGGTGGGTACCCTTGTTAGACAGCCGTTGGTAGTCGATCCCTGCGCCCGCTTTACTTGTTGCTGGTTCGGTTCTTGACCTCCCTCCTCAAGGTCGTCTTCAGGACCAGCGGTCAGCCCTCTCCCTACCTAGGTGATGTCGTCGTCGACGCACGAGCGGGAATGAATGAATCTTTAATTTAATGTCTTTTCACACGAATAGTGATTTGTAGACAACATGCAAAAATTGAACCAATTAAAAAAAAATACATGCAAGCTTAAAAAAACAATTATAATAACACACAAAGCAAAACATCTACAGTAAGTTTCCAATCGGCGTGGACAGCATTACTTTCGCAATTAAAACAATGTCAATTTCTGCGTCACTTAATATTAAGATATCCTTGGTATTATTATACTTATGAAAAAAGGTCCATATTGAACATTCGGTATTTAGAGAGCAACATTGGGCATTCTAATAGTAAATGATGAATTGATAATCTCTGAGTGCAGAGACAATTAGTTTCTATGTATTTAAGTTTTCCATGAATTTAGACACGAATACAGGAGCGGGAGACACACGATCGAGTTGAACAGTATCTGCAGGCGGATGGTATATCCCCTAGTAGACGTCGTCCATACTCCAGCTGGGAAAACTTGCTACTGAAGCGCCTGTACTGGGCATCAGCGATCTGCTGGCTCAAGGCGAGTGCTGCAGAGGTCATCCAAGTCGTCGCGCGTCGCCCCGTCCGTATGCCAAGTCACCCAACACCCAATGGTGAGGGGGGGGGGGGGGTGACTGCGCTGCCCTGCCGTTGTCTGCCACCCAGCAGCACGTCGAGAGCGTGTCACCCCGCTCTCGGGAACGATGCTGACTGCGACATGGACATTTTCGTTTTATGCCTTGGAAATAAAAGAACTACCTACGTTTCTAAGTGCAAACAAAATCGGGACTTTCCTGGTGTTGGACTGCCTCTGGGCATTGCCTCCAGGATCGTTCCCACCATCTTTATATCTACTAATGTCCCATATGTGTCTGTTCCAGGACGTTAAGCAGAATTTCATTCATTTCTATGTGTCACTCGTTCTCGTAAACAAGGACAACTACTCACAATGAATTTCACAAGGGTCCGGGATGTCTGTGCGAATGCTTCCTTAACAATAACTAATTAGAAACATTTTCCCCACAGTGACGTCTTTTTTTTTAATACGCTAATGATCCAAACTTTGAAACAAGAAGAATACGCCTGACGAAGAGTCGCTGTTAATGCCAAACCCCATATTTTTATCTTCGGTTTTTTTGCAACACAACACCCAACACGATTGTTCTTTTTTCTTTTTCTTTTGTTTAACATAATGATTATCTAGTAAACTTATTTAAGCGTTCCCTCACTGATCCGAAATCGGAATGTGTCGTCTCTACGCAGCGGGGAGACCAGTGAAAACTGAAAACCGGACACATACGTACATTACCCATTATGGCCGTATGGCCTGGGAACACAGAATAAGAATTTAAGCTCGTCCCAAAACTGCCTAACAATGAACAACGGATAATACAAAGTCCCGCCCATTTGCAAAATTAATTTCTATTTCATGTCCATTAATCTCTCTCTCTCTCTCTCTCTCTCTCTCTCTCTCTCTCTCTCTCTCTCTCTCTCTCTCTCTCTCTCTCTCTCTCTCTCTCTCTCTCTCTCTCTCTCTCTCTCTCTCTCTCTCTCTCTCTCTCTCTCTCTCTCTCTCTCTCTCTCTCTCTCTCTCACTCACGTCGGGTCAGGTGAAGTAGAACAGTGAGTGTCCTTTCAATTTTAGTTGTTGTTGTTGTTGGTGTGTGTGTGTGTGTGTGCGTGTGTGTGTGTGTGTGTGTGTGTGTGTGTGTGTGTGTGTGTGTGTGTATGTGTGTGTGTAAATGTGTGTGTGTGTGTGTGTGTTTGTGTGTGTGTGTGTGTGTGTGTGTGTGTGTGTGTGTGTGTGTGTGTGTGTGTGTGTGTGTGTGTGTGTGTGTGTGTGTCTGTGTGTCTGTCTGTCTGTCTGTGTGTGTGTGTCAAGTCAAGTCAAAATGATCTTTATTGAGGATAAAGGAGTAAGCTTGACAGCTGTTTTTCATCCTGTCCTCAGAATGAAAAGTAATACGAAAGCAACTCGAAAAATAACTCAACATGCAAAACAAAACATTCCAAACTACTAAACATTCGCCTAATAATATAGCGCATTGAAATAATTCTATTGAGAGAGAGAGAGAGAGAGAGAGAGAGAGAGAGAGAGAGAGAGAGAGAGAGAGAGAGAGAGAGAGAGAGAGAGAGAGAGAGAGAGAGAGAGAGAGAGAGAGAGAGAGAGAGAGAGAGAGAGAGAGAGGAGAGAGAGAGAGAGAGAATGAATGGGAGATTGAAGTGAAAATGATTGTCCCAGGTCGAGAGGACGTAGAGCCCTAAATTTCATTCATTCGTGAAAATGATAGTCCCTTCCCCATTTTATTTTCTCCCCATCACCCATATTAACAAATGTCCCGGACACAATGGAACAAAGCAAAGAACAATCAAAGAATAAACATTGTAAAGTATCAATTAAAAGGACATGTTCCGACGGAATAGGTGCTAAATTTCTAAAGTTAGAGTCTAATTCATAGGGTTTCTAACATATGATATTTAAGTGCTTTCATAAATGTCTGTCTTGATGTACACGATTTTAAATTAACAGATAAATTGTTCCACGCCGTACAGCCTGAGTACAATAAACTAAATTTATAAAGATTATTATACGGGGTCTGGGAAAATAAAGTTTGTGTGTATGTCTGCTTTCGTTTGCTAACAAAAGTTTGGGTGATTTTCTTAGGGGCTATTCCATTCACAACGCTGTACATGCATACACATTTGTTATATAGCAGTCTTTCCTTAAATGGCAGGATGTTTAAAGATTTAAGGACTTGTGTGTGTGTGTGTGTGTGTGTGTGTGTGTGTGTGTGTGTGCGTGTGCGTGTGTGCGTGCGTGTGCGTGCGTGTGCGTGCGTGTGCGTGCGTTTGCGTGCGCGTGCGCGTGCGCGTGCGCGCGCGTGTGCGTGCGTGTGTGTGCGCGCGCGCGTGTGTGTGCGCGCGCGCGCGTGTGCGTGCGCGCGCGTGTGTGTGTGCGTGTGCGTGTGCGTGCGCGTGTGTGCGCGTGCGTGTGTGTATGTGTGTGCATGTTGGCACAGCTGTGACGGGTTTTGATGACTTGGTCAGTCATTTTGATATTTTAATTGAATACATTTAGGGTCTTTGTTCAGGAGTTGATTTTTTCAACTGGTTAATGTTAGGTGCGAGTTTTATTTGTGCTCCGTCTAGAGAAGCGAGTTCCTGACTTCACCAAAGATAGGAGGATTTTACAAGATCTCTGATCGACAGGGCTGATTGGCTGTTGTTGTTGTTGCTGTTGTTGTTGTTGTTGTTGTTGTTTTACCCTGGCTTAAAGACTCCAGGGATCACCCCCAACAGCCGAAGCACTTGAACACAATGGCATACAAACGCACCAGCTACGGATGAGAACGTTACGTGTGTTACCGTTTTTAATTATTACCCCGCCACTGTGGGCAGCCACACTCCGACTTCGGAGGATTTTTACACTGATGATGTTTATGCTAGGAGCTTAATTGTCATGGCTAAGGACAGCCCCCGCATAACTATGCAGAACATAACAACATTTTGATGTAGCCTTGGTGTTCTAGCTTATGGCAATTGGTCTGGGGGGAGCAGCGGGGCGAAATCCTATTTCTAGAAGCTCAACTTTCCTTAAAGACCCACCCGATCACGTGTCAAAATCACGGGTTTCACGTGTTTTCCCTCTTATAGGTAGTAAGAAATATTGTTTTGACCATCCAAGAATCCCAAGAGGGAATGTGACCACGTGACGTGGGGGAAACATTATTTTAAAGAGCAGCCTCGACTTGAAGTTGGGGACATTTGCATGTGTGTTCACAGCTACCCAGAAAAAAACCCAAGGGACTTAATCGTGGTGCGACAGTGTGTCTTGAAAGGACACTGGAGGAAAGGAGGGGAACATGAAGGGAGGTTGGGGCTCTAAGCTTTAAGTTTAATTGCCATACGTACCTGGGTCACATAAACTACCCATAAAAATAAGTTATTATCCCAAGGGTCTTAATCGTCCAACACTCAAGTGTGTCTTGAGTTAGACAACTGACCAGCAAAGGACCTGTATATGAAGGGAGGTTGGGGCTCTAAGCTTTACGTAACTTAAAGCTTGCCATACGTACCTATAAACATAAACTACCGATAATTATAAGTTATTATCAGCAACAGTCCAGCATTCCAACACTAAAGTGCGTTGAGTTAGACAACTGACCAGTTTCCGTTGCCCGATTTGTGTTAGGTCAAAATGTTGTGGTATGCTCTTTCATCGAAGAAATAGCCTAAAACCTTTGCCATGCTGGGTTTGTTTTTCAACTGTACCTACTCCAGTAAAAGTTTGCATTTTTGTCCTTCCGGTTCCGGTGAACGAAGAGGTATTTTGGAACCCCCCTACGTACTAAGCGTACTAAGTAGTCATCAAATTATTGATGGAGGAAGCTATATATATATGCAGATATATATTTCTATATCTGATATATGCAAGAAGAAGAAGGAGAATCACATTACCCTGAAAAGATAAACATATTGCACTAATTTTGTTGAGGGCTTTATTATCACTCATATAGGCTAATCACGTAAATGAATTATGAGTTTATCAACATAATCACCAGAAATGGAAATTTTAAAATTCTTTCTATTCCATTACTATTTTGGACATTTAGCCGACAGGCAGGTAGATAGTCACGAATAGAAATAATGCAGTAAAGTTTTGAATTATACGAGATTATTCTTAATTATGCGACTTTAGTGATTTTTTTAACGCAACCTTTTGCTAAAGAGAATCGTGAATTCCTTTGCCCAGTAACATAATTTCACACACCTGCATAGCCTACATTAAAGACCCACCAGATCACGTGTCAAAATCACGGGTTTCACGTGTTTTCACTCTTATAGCTGGTAATAAATTTGTTTGGACCAGGTTTGACTCCCATACAAAATGCCCCCAAATTGAAACCGAAACATCATTTTAAAGAGCAGCCTCAATTTGAAGTTTGGGGGTCATTTGCATGTGGGTCACAGCTACCCAGAAAAAACCAAGGGACTTAATCGTGGTGGGTCTTTTCTCCCAAAACGTGATGAAGGCCTACACGTGTGGATGTTATATGCGTGATACAATTTTATTACGTGTAAATTAGTTTCTAAAGAAGAAGAAGAAAAAGAAGAAGAAGAAGAAGAAGAAGAAGAAGAAGAAGAAGAAGAAGAAGAAGAAGAGAGTGAGAGAAGGAGGAGCGTGGTGGTAGTAAGAAGAACTGAAGATGAACTTGAAGTGACTTTTGTTGTGCTAAATCATGTGTCACTCCACACAATTTACAAAGTTGAATATTATGCATTGTTGAACTCTAGCAAAGATATTCTAAAAGGTCCCCTACACAGTCTTTGATTCTAGTTTAGTATACAACGATATACCCTCTCTCTCTCTCTCTCTCTCTCTCTCTCTCTCTCTCTCTCTCTCGTCTCTCTCTCTCTCTCTCTCTCTCTCTCTCTCTCTCTCTCTCTCTCTCTCTCTCTCTCTCTCTCTCTCTCTCTCCTCTCTCTCTCTCTCTCTCTCTCTCTCTCTGTCTCTCTCTGTGTGTGTGTGTGTGTGTGTGTGTGTGTGTGTGTGTGTGTGTGTGTGTGTGTGTGTTCCCCCCCTTTTTTTTAAATGTCATTCTTGATCCCATTTCCTCAAACACATTTCTTTTATAATGATTGATTACACATTGTTTTGGTCAGTATTGTTGTTGTTTTGGTTGTTGCTATTGTCACTGTTGTTTTGTAATGTCGATCGATTTGCTTGTTGTTATCGTCACTGTTAGTGTTACTGTTTTGTAATGAAAAAAAACTCACCGAAAAAAAGCCACTTCTCTTTAGATAATACTTTGTACTAATAAGTAATATCAATAATACTGCTATCGGTGATGTATTATTAAGTTTGAGAAACTGATGAATTTGTATTTATTTTCATTATATTACCTATGATGAGCTTCTTTGTTTTGTATTTGTCCCATTTTGATTTTCCGCTGATTTAATTTATACATACATGGAAAGATGGGATGAAAGAGTGAGTGAAAGCAGGAATTGTGGAATGAATGAAGAAAAGGAATAAAAATTGTTGAATACAAAAAAAGAAGAACTGTTAGTAGGCTACATCCTGGATAGCATCTGTGACAGAACTAGGTCACCTAGTGTGACAGCGCAAATTGTAACAACTGCGCAAAATGTAAGAATTGTTACATTTTGCGCTAGGCGCCCACCTTTTGACGAAATTAGCAAAAAAAAAGGCAGTTTTTCGTCATTACAAATATCGTAGCTGTGATTTGTTACATCCATAAACACAACAGTAATTCGGCATTGTTCAGGCGAAAAAAACGCTGTACCCAAGAAGAAAGCAAGAAATAAAGAACACACGAGATAAAAAAAACTCAATAAAACAACCTGCATACTTTGCACCTTGTAATAATAAGTAATACTGCTAAATCGAATGAAGAACGAGTGAAACAAACAAGCAAGCAAACAAACATTTGGAAATTTAGATGTAGACTTTGTTTTTATTTTTCGATTTGATATATTATAAATGAAGACAAATTCATTAACTCCTTGAAGATTTTACTTCGATTTGATCTGTAATGACGAAAAACTGCCATGGGGGGGGGGGAGGGGGGTTGGGGGGGGGGGGGGGGAAGGGGGGGGGGGGGGGGGGTGGTGGGGGGGGGGAGGGGGGGGCAGGGGGGGGGGGGGGGGGGGGGGCGGGGGGGGGGGGGGGGGGGAGGGGGGGGGGGGGGGGGGGGGGCTGTGGGGGGGGGGGGGGGGGGGGGGGGGGGGGGGGGGGGGGGGGGCCGGGGGGGGGGGGGGGGGGTGGGGGGGAGGGGGGGGGGGGGGGGGGGGGGGGGGGGGGGGGGGGTGGGGGGGGGTGGGGGGGGGGGGGGGGGGGGGGGGGTGGGGGGGGGTGGGGGGGGGGGGGGGGGGGGGGGGGGCTAATTTCGTCAAAAGGTGGGCGCCTAGCGCAAAATGTAACAATTGTTACATTTTGCGCAGTTGTTACAATTTGCGCTGTCACACACCTAGTTGGTGACACTGTTACGCCCGCGCAAAATGTAACAATTGCTACATTTTGCGCAGTTGTTACAATTTGCGCTGTCACACACCTAGTTGGTGTCCCCTTTCGTGTTCATTTTAAGAATGGTCCGTTTTATACCCATCAGACGAATGGCGGAGAACTGTGGTACGCATAATTATGTAGGCCTAGAGGTCCTTCTTGTCTAATAAGCAGGTCATACGGGGCACACACACAGGACGCTTTATGTACACGAGATCACACCCACCCTCCCCTGCCCTCTCTCTCTCTCTCTCTCTCTCTCTCTCTCTCTCTCTCCCCCCCTCTCTCTCTCTCTCTCTCTCCTCCCTCTCTCTCTCTCTCTCTCTCTCTCTCTCTCTCTCTTGATCCCGCTTAGTACGTATGGGGGGTTCCAAAATGAGTAGGCTATAGTTAATAATATTAGGTTTGATTTTGTTATTGTTGTGCTACTATATAGGGTTGTATTTTGCATTCTTATATTGCTTTGTCTGTGCTCATTTTCATTTTCCATTTCTACTTTTATATTTGTAACTTTTTTCCCCAGAGTATGGATGTAAAAAAGCATGTTATTGCTTATTCTATTACCCTCTATAAATAAAATTCATTCAATTCAATTCAATTCAATTCTCTCTCTCTCTCTCTCTCTCTCTCTCTCTCTCTCTCTCTCTCTCTCTCTCTCTCTCTCTCTCTCTCTCTCTCTCTCTCTCTCTCTCTCTCTCTCTCTCTCTCTCTCTCTCTCTCTCTCTCTCTCTCTCTCTCTCTCTCTCTCTCTCTCTCTCTCTCTCTCTCTCTCTCTCTCTCTTTCTCTAGTAAAGAGATATCTAAAAGGCTCACTAAGAAATATGGTGTTCCACAAGGGTCTGTACTTTTGGACCACTATTTTTCACTTTATATATAAATGATTTGCCTATTTACTTGAATACATCGACAGAACTGTTTGCAGACGACACAACAATGGTTACATGTCATAAAGATCCCTTTCAAGTTTGCCAGATTTTACAAGATAACATAAACCTACTCGTTGAATGGACACACCTCAATCGCCTAGCCCTACATCCTCAAAAAACAATGTATGCTGATTGCTCCTAGACAAAAACGCCCAAATATTAAATCAATCTTACCACCTTTGTACATAAATAATAACGTGTTAGAAGAGGTTTTAAATAATAAACTATTAATTAAGAGTAACTATTGATCATAATTTAAATTGGTCATGTCATTGGTCATAAC
>CM065686.1:17013091-17078091 GCA_017654935.2 Phymorhynchus buccinoides | reverse complement strand
TCTCTCTCTCTCTCTCTCTCTCTCTCTCTCTCTCTCTCTCTCTCTCTCTCTCTCTCTCTCTGTGTCTCTCTCTCTCTCTCTCTCTCTCTCTCTCTCTCTCTCTCTCTCTCTCTCTCTCTCTCTCTCTCTCTCTCTCTCTCTCTCTTCTCTCTCTCTCTGTTGCATTTGGTTTGTTCTGTACCCTCTCTCTCTCTCTCTCTCTCTCTCTTGTCATAATCTCTCTCTCTCTCTCTCTCTCTCTCTCTCTCTCTCTCTCTCTCTCTCTCTCTCTCTCTCTCTCTCTCTCTCTCTCTCTCTCTCTCTCTCTCTCTTGGTTAACTCTGTCTCTGTTGCATTTCTCTCTCTCTCTCTCTTCTCTCTCTCTCTCTGTCTCTCTCTCTCTCTCTCTCTCTCTCTCTCTCTCTCTCTCTCTCTCTCTCTCTCTCTCTCTCTCTCTCTCTCTCTCTCTCTCTCTCTCTCTCTCTCTCTCTCTCTCTCGCTCACTTGAGATATATTAACTTGGTTAACAATATTACATATGTACTCATGTTGCATTTGGTTTTCTGTACCCTCTTCATCAACGGCCTAAATGAATAAATCATTGTCCTCTCTCTCTCTCTCTCTCTCTCTCTCTCTCTCTCTCTCTCTCTCTCTCTCTCTCTCTCTCACTTGAGATATATCAACTTGGTTAACAATATTACATATGTACTATGTTGCATTTGGTTTGTTCTGTACCCTCTTCATGAGGATCAACGGCCTAAATGAATAAATCATTGTCCTTTTCTCTCTCTCTCTCTCTCTCTCTCTCTCTCTCTCTCTCTCTCTCTCTCTCTCTCTCTCTCAAGATATATTAACTTGGTTAACAATATTACATATGTACTATGTTGCATTTGGTTTGTTCTGTACCCCCTTCATGAGGATCAACGGCCTAAATGAATAAATCATTGTCCTTTTCTCTCTCTCTCTCTCTCTCTCTCTCTCTCTCTCTCTCTCTCTCTCTCTCTCTCTCTCTCTCTCTCGCTCACTTGAGATATATTAACTTGGTTAACAATATTACATATGTACTATGTTGCATTTGGTTTGTTCTGTACCCCCTTCATGAGGATCAACGGCCTAAACGAATAAATCATTGTCCTTTCTCTCTCTCTCTCTCTCTCTCTCTCTGTCTGTCTCGCTCTCTGTCCTCTCTCTCTCTCTCTCTCTCTCTCTCTCTCTCTCTCTCTCTCTCTCCCTCTCTCTCTCTCTCTCTCTCTCTCTCTCGCTCACTTGAGATATATTAACTTGGTTAACAATATTACATATGTACTATGTTGCATTTGGTTTGTTCTGTACCCCCTTCATGAGGATCAACGGCCTAAACGAATAAATCATTGTCCTTTTCTCTCTCTCTCTCTCTCTCTCTCTCTCTCTCTCTCTCTCTCTCTCTCTCTCTCTCTCTCTCTCTCTCTCTCTCTCTCTCTCACATAAGATATATCAACTTGGTTAACAATATTACATATGTACTATGTTGCATTTGGTTTGTTCTGTACCCTCTTCATGAGGATCAACGGCCTAAATGAATAAATCATTGTTATTCTCTCTCTCTCTCTCTCTCTCTCTCTCTCTCTCTCTCTCTCTCTCTCTCTCTCACACACACACACACACACACACACACACACACACACACACACACACACACACACACACACACACACACACACACACACACGAGATATATTAACTTGGTTAACAATATTAGGTAAAGGTAAATATGTGCCACCCCCCCTACATTTCTCGGTTGTTTCCATTTTTCCGTAGATGAACTCTCAATACACCCAGATTGCTTAGTTGTCATTAAATATTTTTAATGTAATGAATATTTTGTGTTGTTTGCTCTTTATTTTAACTTGAGAAAATATACCCTCCGACTCTGGTATGTTCATACTTTTTGTTGTTTTTACTCAAGAGTCCATAAGAATAAACTAAACTTTGTTTTTGTTGTAAAAACTTTGTTAATAAATTAATTAAATCTGGGTAAGAAGAACACAACGTACACTTATTTTGATTGTTAATAAAGGTTTCTGTACACGTGAACATTTTTCATTCTTTCCCCATAGCAACACCGTGATAGGTCAATCATGATATGACTTGCATATCACCGTGCTGCCATGGGGAAAGAGTGACAAATGTTCACGTGTACATAGACATTACATGCGTATTCTGCCTAATGAATGCCGCTGTTGATTGCAGGTATTTACTGAAGACTTGTCACTGTCATCTGGAGCATCATCATATGAAGAATAAAGTACATATTCTGCATAATGAATGCTGTTAATTGCACGCAATTACTGAAGACTTGTCACTGTCATCTTGAGCATCATCATATGAAGAATAAAGTACATATTCTGCATATTGAATGCTGTTAATTGCAGGCGATTACTGAAGACTTGTCACTGTCATCTGGAGCATCATCATATGAAGAATAAAGTACATATTCTGCATAATGAATGCTGCTAATTGCATGCAGGCAATTACTGAAGACTTGTCACTGTCATCTTGAGCATCATCATATGAAGAATAAAGTACATATTCTGCATAATGAATGCTGCTAATTGCATGCAGGCAATTACTGAAGACTTGTCACTGTCATCTTGAGCATCATAATGAAGAATAAAGTACATATTCTGCATAATGAATGCTGCTAATTGCATGCAGGCAATTACTGAAGACTTGTCACTGTCATCTTGAGCATCATCATATGAAGAATAAAGTACATATTCTGCATATTGAATGCTGTTAATTGCAGGCGATTACTGAAGACTTGTCACTGTCATCTGGAGCATCATCATATGAAGAATAAAGTACATATTCTGCATAATGAATGCTGCTAATTGCATGCAGGCAATTACTGAAGACTTGTCACTGTCATCTGGAGCATCATCATATGAAGAATAAAGTACATATTCTGCATAATGAATGCTGCTAATTGCATGCAGGCAATTACTGAAGACTTGTCACTGTCATCTTGAGCATCATAATGAAGAATAAAGTACATATTCTGCATAATGAATGCTGCTAATTGCATGCAGGCAATTACTGAAGACTTGTCACTGTCATCTGGAGCATCATCATATGAAGAATAAAGTACATATTCTGCATAATGAATGCTGCTAATTGCAGGCAATTACTGAAGACTTGTCACTGTCATCTGGAGCATCATCATATGAAGAACAAAGTACATATTCTGCATAATGAATGCTGTTAATTGCAGGCAATGACTGAAGACTTGTCACTGTCATCTGGAGCATCATAATGAAGAACAAAGTACATATTCTGCATAATGAATGCTGCTAATTGCATGCAGGCAATGACTGAAGACTTGTCACTGTCATCTGGAGCATCATAATGAAGAACAAAGTACATATTCTGCATAATGAATGCTGCTAATTGCAGGCAATGACTGAAGACTTGTCACTGTCATCTGGAGCATCATCATATGA
The DNA here is from genome assembly GCA_017654935.2 of Phymorhynchus buccinoides. Lineage (NCBI taxonomy): Eukaryota > Metazoa > Mollusca > Gastropoda > Neogastropoda > Raphitomidae > Phymorhynchus > Phymorhynchus buccinoides. Next base: position 17,074,633 of record CM065686.1, on the reverse strand, counting down.
AGAACAAAGTACATATTCTGCATAATGAATGCTGCTAATTGCAGGCAATTACTGAAGACTTGTCACTGTCATCTGGAGCATCATCATATGAAGAACAAAGTACATATTCTGCATAATGAATGCTGCTAATTGCAGGCAATGACTGAAGACTTGTCACTGTCATCTGGAGCATCATAATGAAGAACAAAGTACATATTCTGCCTAATGAATGCTGCTAATTGCATGCAGGCAATTACTGAAGACTTGTCACTGTCATCTGGAGCATCATCATATGAAGAACAAAGTACATATTCTGCATAATGAATGCTGTTTTTGGTTGCAGGTAGTTACTGAAGACTTGTCATTGTCATCTGGAGCATCATCATATGAAGAACAAAGTACATATTCTGCATAATGAATGCTGCTAATTGCATGCAGGCAATTACTGAAGACTTGTCATTGTCATCTGGAGCATCATCATATGAAGAACAAAGTACATATTCTGCATAATGAATGCTGCTAATTGCATGCAGGCAATTACTGAAGACTTGTCATTGTCATCTGGAGCATCATCATATGAAGAATAAAGTACATATTCTGCATAATGAATGCTGCTAATTGCATGCAGGCAATTACTGAAGACTTGTCACTGTCATCTGGAGCATCATCATATGAAGAACAAAGTACATATTCTGCATAATGAATGCTGCTAATTGCATGCAGGCAATTACTGAAGACTTGTCACTGTCATCTGGAGCATCATAATGAAGAATAAAGTACATATTCTGCATAATGAATGCTGCTAATTGCATGCAGGCAATTACTGAAGACTTGTCACTGTCATCTGGAGCATCATAATGAAGAACAAAGTACATATTCTGCATAATGAATGCTGCTAATTGCATGCAGGCAATTACTGAAGACTTGTCACTGTCATCTTGAGCATCATAATGAAGAATAAAGTACATATTCTGCATAATGAATGCTGTTTTTGGTTGCAGGTAGTTACTGAAGACTTGTCATTGTCATCTTGAGCATCACCATGAAGACGTTGACAGTTCTGGTACTCTGCGCCCTCCTGGTGTCTTCCTCCGTCGCACAGTTTGGGATGGGTGGAGGAGGGGGCATGGGAAGTAGTAAGTATGGCTGTAATGGGGGACATCCCGCTATCGCTACGTATCGATAACACTACCAAGATAAATCAGTACGGCTATCACTACGTATCCATAACACTACTGGACTTAATCACTACAGCAACTGTTAGAGTTAGGGTTAAAATAGGGTTAAACTTAGGTAAGGAATAGGGCTAGGTTATGAAAAGGGTTCGGGTTAAGGTTAGGGTTAGGGTTAGGATTAGTCTGTCGGAATTCAAACTGACAGATTGGCACAGTTATCATTATTTTTTCTCTCTCTATGGGTCGTAGTGGTAACAACGGGTAGTTCTTTCGATACGGAGTGAAAGCGCTACGCAGCCCTGCAATGTCCACTTTCGTTGTCATGTCCACGTTTACCATCGTAAGGGAGACAATTTGGTGACAGAAAAGAGCAAGAAAGGTTGCCTTTTCCATCATTTGGTTGTCTTCTCTTACGGGCGAAAATGTGGATTTAACACGCCCCCCCCCCTCAAAATGTAAGCCTACAGTCGTACAAGGTGAAAGTAAAAAAATAATTAGATTGAAAATGAATAGAATATAGCAATGTTCTTTTCTTATACACTAATTTCTCTTTCCCCAGGATTTCCCATCGTTTGGGGATAAATGTGTCACTGGTCATGTGACCAGGCCCAATCACAAAATCGATATTAGGGGAAGACGGGGTAAAAAGCGCATGGGCAGGGTAAGAAGCCCACCCCAATTATCTCATGAAATGAAGCAAATTTCAGTCTCATTTTGCCCATGAGACGAGCGTTAATGTCTAGCATTCGTCTCATGGGCAAATTTGACTGAAATTTTCTTTATTTCATGAGATAATTGGGGTGGGCTTCTTACCCGCCCATGCGCTTTTTACCCCGTCTTCCCCTATCACGAAAGGAATGCATGGTACATTTTCCTGAACGAATGAAAATTCATTTAACGTCCTCCGGCCTGGAACAGACACATAATTATGGGACACTTATTGATATAAAGATGGTGGGAACGATCCTGGAGGCAATGCCCGAAGGCAGTGCAACACCAGGAAAGTCCCGATTTAAAAATAAAAACAATACTGATGATGACATATGCAAAAAAAAAAAAGAAAAAAAAAGAGAAAAGAAAGTCAAGGTCACTAGAGCCGAAAATGCTGCCGAGCGGCTGGTGGTTTAGCGTTTTCACGCTCTCTCTATATCATGCTATCACTGTCACAGCAGTGATGCACATTTCTGTCATTTTCCGGACATTGACCTATCAAAATTTCAAATGCCCTATTGTCTCGACCTCTGATGGGACTTCTTCTTCTGCGTTCCCAGGCCATTATGGCCATAATGGGTAAGTACGTATGTGTCCGGTTTTCAGTTTGCACTGGTCTACCCCGCTGCGCACAGCCGACACATTCCGATTTCGGAGGAACTCAAAAGGAGAAAAAATTAGTTGAAAGATTAAAAAAAGAAAGAAAAAAAGGCAGGAGAATGGGGCCAATAAGTCAGAAAGATAGTAGATGATAGAAAGAAAGGGAAAAGGCAGAGTCAAAGAGAGTGACAGATTATATAGATGAAGCTACATAACTTCCAGAAGGTGGGGGGACTGTTTTTACGAAAGACACCCCCCGGTATCCCCACGGGGGGGGGGGGGGGGGGGTGGTGGTGTGTGTGTGCAGGACAACAAAAATTCGATTGTTTGGAGTCAAAACGGACTATCTTTAGATAGCCCATTGACGTATTGCGTATAGCCCATTGACGTATCGTGTATACAAACAAACAAATTGCAGAAATACAAAAAGCCTAATCCCTACTTTATATTATTTGCACAATAATATCTGTATTGTTAAAAATTCGGGACTTTCCTGGTGTTGCACTGCCTCCGGGCATTGCCTCCAGGATCGTTCCCACCATCTTTATATCTTAAAGGCCGTTAAACAGATTTTTCTTCTCTTATATTATGTGCAGTCTTTTTTTAATACAAGTTCTTAGCTTTTTGCAATAACATCAATAACAGGTCAATGAACTATCTAAAGATAGTCCGTGTTGACTCTAAGCCATCATATTTATTGTCCACTGCCAATGTAATGCTATAACCTTGTCCCGGTTGTGACTTGTCCTTTTCTCGCAGTGCTACCGTTCAATCTAAGGATAGTCCGTGTTGACTCTAAGCCATCGTAATAATTGTCCACTGCCAATGTAATGCTATAACCGTGTCCTTTTCTCGCAGTGCTACCGTTCAATTCAAAGATAGTCCGTGTTGACTCTAAGCCATCGTAATAATTGTCCACTGCCAATGTAATGCTATAACCGTGTCCTTTTGTCGCAGTGCTACCGTTCAATCTAAAGATAGTCCGTGTTGACTCTAAGCCATCGTAATTTTTGTCCACTGCCAATGTAATGCTATAACCGTGTCCCGGTTGTCCTTTTCTCGCAGTGGTACCGTTCAATCTAAAGATAGTCCGTGTTGACTCTAAGCCATCATATTTATTGTCCACTGCCAATGTAATGCTATAACCGTTGTCCTTTTCTCGCAGTGCTGCCGTTCAATTCAAAGATAGTCCGTGTTGACTCTAAGCCATCGTAATTTTTGTCCACTGCCAATGTAATGCTATAACCGTGTCCTTTTCTCGCAGTGCTACCGTTCAATTCAAAGATAGTCCGTGTTGACTCTAAGCCATCGTAACAATTGTCCACTGCCAATGTAATGCTATAATCGTGTCAAGGTTGTCCTTTTCTCACAGTGCTACCGTTCAATCTAAAGATAGTCCGTGTTGACTCTAAGCCATCGTAATAATTGTCCACTGCCAATGTAATGCTATAACCGTTGTCCTTTTCTCGCAGTGCTACCGTTCAATTCAAAGATAGTCCGTGTTGACTCTAAGCCATCGTAATAATTGTCCACTGCCAATGTAATGCTATAACCGTTGTCCTTTTCTCGCAGTGCTGCCCATGATGATGATGGGAGGCAACGACAACCTGGGCATGATGCTGATGATGATGATGATGGGTGGAGGAGCCGGCGGAGGTGGAGGAGGCGGCATGATGAACATGATGCTGCCCATGATGATGATGGGAGGGGGCAACGACCGCATGATGCGCATGCTGCCCATGATGATGATGGGAGGGGGCATGGGAGGAGGCATGGGGGGTATGGGGGGTCCCGTCTAACGGCTAAATAATTTAGAAGCTTTAAAAAAAAAAAAAAAGTTCAGAAGGTTAAAACATGAATGTTTTTTTTTAAATTTTTGTTTATAATTATGTTGCTTTTTTGGTGGTGTGTTTTAAATTTGGGGGTATTATTGTGACATTGACTATTTCCCACACCCAAAATGAGATCTATTTTGTTCAAATCTATGTTTTATATCTAAAGACCAAACGCTCTGATTATTTAAAAAAACCCAAAAAAACACCCCACGGTTTCGTTTCCTTTATGTGAGGTTTTCTTGTTTCTTGGGTTATTGTAATCAGAGTTCAGTTATTTCAATTTCAATTTTTTTAAATTATTTTTTTTATGTCATTTCCCCCATGGTATCTGTTCGCCTTACTTTCCTCTTCGTCCCCCCCCCCCCCCTCCCCAATCCCTCGCCCCCTACTTTTCCCCCTTTGTCAGGCGGATGGGTGAGGAATATTCTCCAGCCCTGAAGGTTTGTGATGGGAATGGAATTGTGTTGATTATGCCTCATCTAGTTTGAAAAGGAAAAAAAAAAAGTATTAAAAATCAATTTCCTGCAGGAATTTGCTATTGTTTTGGGGAGTATATATTATAGTGTAATCTATGTGTGTGCGTGTGCGTGTGCGTGTGCGTGTGCGCGCGTGTGAGGTCGCATGCTTTGTTTGTGGCTGCACATAGTACATTATGTGTAATGTATTTTGTGAAAAAATGTTTTAATTATGAGTGTGTGTGTGCGTGCGCGCGCGCATTTATGTGTGTGTGTGTGTGTGTGTGTGTGTGTGTGTGTGTGTGTGTGTGCGTGTGCGTGCGCGCGCGTGTATGTGGGTGTGTGTGCTCGCGTGTATGTGTGTGTGTGCGCGCGTGAATGTGTATGTGTGTGTGCGCGTGAATGTGTGTGTGTGCGTGTGCGCGCGTGTGTGTGTGTGTGTGTGTGCGTGTGTGTGTGTGTGTGTATATATGTGTGTGTACGTGTGTGTGTGTATGTGTGTGTGTGTATGTATGCCCATGTGTGCGACTAAGAAAGAGGATGGGGTCAATACCATATGAGAGAGATATATTATGATGATATCATTTACACTCTCTCTGACACACAAGCGTGCACACAAGCACAACAACAACAACAACATACAGTATTGATACGGCGCTAAATCTGGACAAAAATCAAATCGAAGCGCACACACACACGTTGAACATTCATAACGCAATTAAACAAAGACGAACAAAAAATAACACACACACACACACGTTTGAGAAATAGTCCTAAAGGCAAGAAAGAGGAGGGAAAGAAAGAAAGAGCTTCAATGCACACACACACACACACACACACACACACACACACACACACACACACACACACACACAAGCGCGCTCACACACATTACAACGAGAACAAAAAACCCAACAACAACCACCCAAACACTTAAGCAGTCAACAAACAATGACCACATCAATCAAGGTTTAAAAAACACAAGCGAAGCCATATTAGGTATAGGTGGGGGGTAAACAAACGTTTATTATAGTGATTTCAGTTATGGCATGAATAACACATATAAACTGAATATTGGCAAGTATTATTACTTCGTTTGAAAAGCATTCTTGTGGTATATTAAGACTTAAAAAACACAAAAAACCAACAACCATTCTTTCCACACTTTTTTCTTAAATTCTCCACCTCCAATTCTCTCTCTCTCTCCCCCCCCCCCCCTCCCCAACGACGCTAATGTCAATAATGTAAACAGAAGAGACGGCAAACTCAGTGGTAGATCATCTGCGCTTGTTATTAATTGAACATGGTTAATATTGATGAAAATCATATTCTCCACCACATAAATTATGTAGGGGCCGCGAGCAGAAAGGTTACGCAACATTAGACGTCAGTACTCATGATTATTCAATGATAATTCCTCTTTCTCGACACCTCCCCACGCACACACACGAACACACACACACACACATGTGCACAAACAAAAAAAACACACACAAATTATTGCATTCATATTTATCAAAGTCATGTCTCACACACACAGTCTCTCTCTCTCTCTCTCTCTCTCTCTCTCTCTCTCTCTCTCTCTCTCTCTCTCTCTCTCTCTCATACACACACACACACACAACATTATTACAATAATATTTACTAAAGTCATGTGTCACATAGCTTATGGACGTGAATAATAAATAGCTTATGGATGTTAATAATAAATAGCCTATGGATGTGCAAGAGAGAAAAAAAAAGGTCAAAACTCTTGGCAAAGTTTTAACAATAACATCAAACAAGCCTGGACAAAATAATTTACACCCTGGCTTAAGACAATTTATTTCACCTTACTTCAGTTTAAGAAAAGATACCACACCGTGTTTTAGCAATAAAAACTGACAATAATTTTTAAATTAACAAAAATACATTAACAGCAATGAAACTAGATAATATATAAATCCTGTAAAAGATAAATGCTTTACAAATTCTCTATCTGGTGTGTACAATTACTCTTAAACAGTATTTCACTGACTTAAAATAATTCCTTGCTTACAAAAATCTTTCTTATCAAGTCTTACTACTTTTGAAACAAATATTCAGATCACTAACCCATTTTGGAAATGAAGATTAAACACATATTGTCGGCGAAATTCAAAGACCTCGTATCTCAATTTTGCTAGTTTTGAGAAAAACGGAGAAAAAAAAACTTAACCATGTTGACCACAACTGATTAACTATGATGAATATGTTGTTCAAGACATTGCGAGTTTAGTCCTGCATTTTGTTAAAATTACTTTAAAATTTTGTTTGTTGACTTGAAAAGCACGAAAATACAAGGTTTTTGTCCGATCTGAATATGGGACTTACGAGTTTTTCTTCTATTTTCACAACCTCATTTACCCCAGATAGAAAGTCGTTAGAGATACGAGCTTTTGGTGGAATGTGGTGGGAAAAATTTGAGAGCTGACTAATGTATCTAACTCAAACCCCCCAAAAATCGAGATACGAGGTTTTTGAATTTCACTGACGATATGATTTGATAAATTTTCTCTTTTGTTTACAAGAAGGCACCAACATTGAAGAACAATAACAAAGCACAGCACTGAGGGCAGGATGAAAAAAAGCTTTGTTAGCTTATTCTTTAACCCTCAATAAAGATGATTTTGACTTGACTTGACTTGACTGAAATAAAAATAACAAGAACAAAATATATCATGACTTTTGAGTTGAAGCGATTTTCTGTTGTGAAATAGAATGCAAAGGAACTGCTTATGAGCCCAAAACACTATTCCAGCTCTCTCCCCTTCCCTTCCACACACATGCTTATGTGCATATTCCTCAAACACACACACACACACACACACACATATGGCGTAATGAAAAAAGCATAATGGTTGCTATGCTTATTCAATGCCCATCTCATAAATAAAAATTTGACTTTGACTTTGACTTTGACACACACACTCTCTCTCTCTCTCTCTCTCTCTCTCTCTCTCTCTCTCTCTCTCTCTCTCTCTCTCTCACACACACACACATGCATAATGCACATACACACACTTGATTCACACACATACAAACAGAGAAAAGAAAACCCCCAGATGAAAAGCATATTGAAACCAAGAAGTTGGAAAACAAAAAATCTACCCAGTTTGTCTTTGTGCTCCAATTTACAGTTTCTGAAAATGAAAGCAAATCACAGTTATAACTATTGATAATTCCACTTTCCTCACGAGCCACAACTGTCACTCCCTCTCAAAAGAAAGAAAGAAAAATCTAATCAGATCCTGGTTTAACACTTAAAAGTGATGCAAAAAATTGCTGATCTCTGAAAAGGAAACTCAAATTTTCTATTTCTTACTCATAATCAAGATTTTAATCCAAAACAGAAATCTGTGTGCATCCATTAATTTTTCTATTTAAAAACAATCATCTTGAATTGGAACAATTAACAGAGCATTAAGACTTTGAGTGGTCAGTATTGAACAAATGAAGCACCACTTTTTAACAAAAGTTGGAAAACAGAAAAAAACCCAAGTCTTTATGAAAAAGCCATCATGACTAGACAATTTTTTTTTAAAATTACACAAAACTTAAAGAGCACACAACAAAAGATACTGAAAAAACCCCTTATGGCATCAGACAAAAATGTGGTCATGTTTCAAATCTCTTTGTCAGTGAAATCAGCAAAGGGCAAAAAAAAAAACAACTTAAAAAAACAGACGAGGAAGACCTTGCCTCTGTTAACCGCCGTTTTGTCCAAATTCCGCTAAAACGGCGGGGTTAGATCCGCTGTTTTGTCCAAATTTTCTATTATGATTCGGACAAAACAGCGGTTCAAAATCTTGTTAAAAAAACTTGTTCTACCTACCCTACACACACGCATATGCACAAAATAAAAATCACGCACACACTCACAAATCAAATGGCAAAGAAAATATGAATACACAGAATGTGCCTCATTGAATGAATGATATAAATCTGTTCAAATCCTACAACTAGAAAGTTCCGCAGAGAAGGCATATTATAGTTGCAAGGTTTTTTTTTGACACAACCTTTCAACAACATTCTGCAACATTCTGCCTCAATGTTTTGATAATGCGCTCATCACAGCATCTCCTTCCCAAACAATTTTTAATTTTATTTAGGGAAAGTAAGTAGCTCCTTTGTGACCAGAACTCCCATGGCATGAAAGATTTTATGAAATTAAGTGAAACTGCAACTAAAACTGCCCCCCAGCAAAATAAAGTCAATATATATCTGCTGTTTGGGTCATACTGATCAATGTCCACAATATTACATCTTTGTGACCTCCCATGGCATGACAGATTTTATGAAATGAAGTGAAACTGCAACTAAAACTGTCCACGATATTACATCTTCACACTGCCCGTTTGTGACAGTTTTGAGTGCGGACTATGAGCCGATACTTTTCCCCTCAACTTAGGCCCATGCGGCTTATAGACTGGTGCGGCTTATCTGTGGATTTTTGTCCATTCTACAGAATCAGTATGATTAAATCTGTTTCTGGCCACTTTCTTCAGCCTATTTTGGGCTTCTTTACACACAAAACTGGTTTTAGTAATCAGCAGATTCAAATCTCATGTTTAAAGTGTCTGAGAACATGAAATACTCGTGTTCTGATAGTGGAATTTCTATATTTGTGTTGGTTTGTGCACATACAATTTTCTCTGCGGCTTATAAACAGGTGCGGCTTATATGTGGATAAATACCTAATATTTTGTCAATTTAAGGGGTGCGGCTTATATACAGGTGCGGCTTATAGTCCAGTTTTTACGGTAGAATAGTTGGGGCCTCCTGCGGGGATACTGGGGATAAGGGGGATGGGGGGTCTTTTGTACAAATAGATCCCCCACCTTCTGGAAGTTTTACACTTGTAACTTCTTCTAACCTGTCACTTATTTTTTTTGATAATGTTATAGTTTGCAGCAGCAAAAAAGCTTTTTTTTTTTTTTTTTTACAATCTAAATATGAGTTTTAAATAAGCATACAAAAATCATCACTGTGTACGGAAAGGTAGAAAAGAATTTTATTTTTAATTACACCTTTAATTTGTATTTATTTTTTAACTGTACATTCAAATACATGTTATATTGAGCAACATACAATTTCAATAGTGGCCCAAAACTAAAGAGCAACAAAATAACTAAAACAATTTAAAAAAAAAGTTCACCGTAAAAAGTACTGATATTATGCTCCAAACAGCAACATGCATTAAATGGTGAAGAGTAATCTGTAAACAAAGCACAATAATGCACTGGACTCTTTGTCCTCCTTACAAAACAGTTAACATTCTTGCACTCTAGAGTTAATAAATATTGCACTCATTTACAGTAAACAAAATATCAGTGTACACAACATGTTGCACTCATTTAACACTGCACATCCATCACACTTTCCAACCAACGGGCCAGAGTATTTAAAAACTAAATAAAAATCTTCACAGGACATGATTTTGTCTTGCTCCTATCCAAAGAAAATCACGGTGTGTCATACTGAAAATGCACACAGTCAAAGACACTGAAAAGAAAAGACTAACATCCGGTCCCTTTTCCCTATATGAGTAGTGAGGACAGAAACACTGGTTATGTCTCTTTTAAACGTGACACATTTACACGTCGATAGGCCAGTTGAATTCTCCGTTCAAATTCCAGTCTGAGTCTTTGGATAGCCGCCACTGTGAATGGTGTAACTACCCCACTAACGATAACTCTATCAGCCTGGCTCGCCGTAACTCTTAAGTAGTCCATCTTACCCTTTTAGAGTCTTTGACACAGTCACATTTGCATCCATTATTCAATGTTCATATTAAAATGCAAACAATTATCTAACATAAATGTAATAACAAATAAATAACTGCAGGATTTCACAAAGTCTCAGGAAAATCTTAAAATAAAGTGGTGGGTTGGGGAAATCCAAAACACTAAACAAAAACAAAAATAAAAACAAAACCGACATTTCTGAGCATAACTTACTTAGAAGGAGTTATGCTCGGAAATGTCGGTTTTGTTTTTATTTTTGTTGTTTAGTGTTTTGGATTTCCCCAGCCCACCACTTTATTTCTAAATTATCTAACAATTCTCATCCCACACCCATCCATTCAAGAACGCTTAAAATTACTTTTCGTCCCATGGACAGTTTTAGTATTGCTTATAAACCATACAAAAAATGTGTTTTGATCATCAGCTTCACACATTCTTTTCTATCCACAAAAAGACAATAATGATGATCCACTCCACACATTCTTTACTACAGTATCAACAAAACGACAATAATAATGATGATGATTAGCTCCACATATTCTTTACTATCAACAAAACGACAATAATAATGATGATGATTAGCTCCACATATTCTTTACTATCAACAAAACGACAATAATAATGATGATCAGCGCCACACATTCTTTACTATCAACAATATTAATGATGATCCACTCCACACATTCTTTACTATCAACAAAACGACAACATTAATGATGATGATTAGCTCCACACATTCTTTACTATCAACAAAACGACAATATTAATGATGATGATTAGCTCCACACATTCTTTACTATCAACAAAACGACAATATTAATGATGATGATTAGCTCCACATATTCTTTACTATCAACAAAATGAGAACAATATTAATGATGATGATTAGCTCCACACATTCTTTACTATCAACAAAACGACAATATTAATGATGATGATTAGCTCCACATATTCTTTACTATCAACAAAATGAGAACAATATTAATGATGATGATTAGCTCCACATATTCTTTACTATCAACAAAATGAGAACAATATTAATTATCAGCTCCTCACATTCTTTACTATCAACAAAACGACAATATTGATGATGATCAGCTCCACACATTCTTAACTATCAACAAAACGACAATATTAATGATGATCAGCTCCACATGTTCTTTACTATTCACAAAACGACAATATTGATGATTATCCACTCCACACATTCTTAACTATCAACAAAACGACAATATTAATGATGATCAGCTCCACACATTCTTTACTATTCACAAAAAGACAATATTAATGATGATCCACTCCACACATTCTTAACTATCAACAAAACGACAATATTAATGATGATCAGCTCCACACATTCTTTACTATTCACAAAAAGACAATAATAATGATGATCAGCTCCACACATTCTTAACTATCAACAAAACGACAATATTAATGATGATCAGCTCTACACATTCTTAACTATTCACAAAAAGACCCCCCACGTCACGTGTCACATTCCCTCTTATGCTTGGAAGATTAGATAAGATTTCTTACCAGCTATAAGAGTGAAAACACGTGAAAACCATGATTTTGACACGTGATGTGGTGGGTCTTTAACTATCAACAAAACGACAATATTAATGATGATCAGCTCTACACATTCTTAACTATTCACAAAAAGACCCCCCACGTCACGTGTCACATTCCCTCTTATGCTTGGAAGATTAGATAAGATTTCTTACCAGCTATAAGAGTGAAAACACGTGAAACCCATGATTTTGACACGTGACGTGGTGGGTCTTTAACTATCAACAAAACGACAATATTAATGATGATCAGCTCTACACATTCTTAACTATTCACAAAAAGACCCCCCACGTCACGTGTCACATTCCCTCTTTTATGCTTGGAAGATTAGATAAGATTTCTTACCAGCTATAAGAGTGAAAACACGTGAAACCCATGATTTTGACAGGTGACGTGGTGGGTCTTTAACTATCAACAAAACGACAATATTAATGATGATCAGCTCTACACATTCTTAACTATTCACAAAAAGACAATAATAATGATGATCAGCTCCACACATTCTTAACTATTCACAAAACGACAATATTGATGATCCACTCCACACATTCTTTACTTTCAACAAAAAGACAATATTGATGATGATAATCTCCACACATTCTTTACTTTCAACAAAAAGACAATATTAATGATGATAATCTCCACACATTCTTTACTTTCAACAAAAAGACAATATTAATGATGATCAGCTCCACACATTCTTACTATTCACAAAAAGACAATATTAATGATGATCATCTCCACACATTCTTAACTATCCACAAAAAGACAATATTAATGATGATCAGCTCCACACATTCTTAACTATCAACAAAACGAAATATTGATGATGATCAGCTCCACACATTCTTAACTATCAACAAAACGACAATATTGATGATGATCAGCTCCACACATTCTTAACTATCAACAAAACGAATATTGATGATGATCAGCTCCACACATTCTTAACTATCAACAAAACGACAATATTGATGATGATCAGCTCCACACATTCTTAACTATCAACAAAACGAATATTGATGATGATCAGCTCCACACATTCTTAACTATCAACAAAACGACAATATTGATGATGATCAGCTCCACACATTCTTAACTATCAACAAAACGACAATATTGATGATGATCAGCTCCACACATTCTTACTATTCACAAAAAGACAATATTGATGATGATCAGCTCTACACATTCTTAACTATCAACAAAACGACAATAATAATGATGATCAGCTCCACACATTCTTAACTATCAACAAAACGACAATATTGATGATGATCAGCTCCACACATTCTTACTATTCACAAAAAGACAATATTGATGATGATCAGCTCTACACATTCTTAACTATCAACAAAACGACAATAATAATGATGATCAGCTCTACACATTCTTAACTATTCACAAAAAGACAATATTGATGATCAGCTCCACACATTCTTAACTATTCACAACAAGACAACAATGATGATCATCTCCACACATTCTTTACTATCCACAAAAAGACAATATTGATGATCAGCTCCACACATTCTTAACTATTCACAACAAGACAACAATGATGATCATCTCCACACATTCTTTACTATCCACAAAACGACAATATTGATGATGATCATCTCCACACATTCTTTACTATCCACAAAACGACAATATTGATGATGATCATCTCCACACATTCTTTACTATCCACAAAACGACAATATTAAAGATCAGTTAAAAAAGTTAAAATTTAAGTAATCCACAAAAAGAATGCATCACAATTTTTTTTTAAACCATCATTTTATTACATCTCAATTTGAATGTGTTGAACCCAATAAAATTAACTCATTGGAGTCATGACGGCAGATGTCTGCCGTCACTTTGAGTCTCCTGACGGCAGACAACTGCCATCTGAATTTCCGAATTTGTTTTTCCACTCACAAATAACACTATTTCAAGGGAGTTTACTGTTGAAAGTCAAAGTACACTCATTTATGCTTCAATTGCTTCCCTTAGACCTTATCTCATAGCCATTTGGGCCTTATTATTTTTTAGCGAATTTCATGGAGTCACTTAGCAACAGCTGTGTTCCTACATAAACAAAATGGTGGTAAAATAAAATTGGAACTTCCGTTTTGGGTACTTAACCGAGTGTGTTTATTACACAAAAGAAATGAGTAAGCACAATAAACGTGTGTAAGACTTATACCTTTCTTTTGCAAAGTATTGTTTGCTTCTATATTGATTAATTATTTGGTAGTGATTTCATTTTTTTAAAGTGTCCCGAAACGCGCGATTCCTGGGGTCGACGCGCACTATCTGACTGCGACTCCAATGAGTTAACCTCAACAAAAAATATTTTTCCAGTTTTTCACAACCATTTGCTTCAGTGCAGTGCAACTCCTCCCACCCCAACATATGACTTCCTCCCGTGAACAAACTGATAGATTTCTATTAACATTACTATCTATTCTAACTAAATACTTACCAACACTCAAAGCAATAGCAAAGACTACCTCAGTTTTGAAACCAATACCCTAGCAACATAAAAACAAAAAGGGCCAGGGACGATGACTCTCCCTTTCCGGAAGTAAGTATGACCTCCCTTTACTTCCGGTCACGTGGTCCCTTTGCCCTAGGAATTCGCTTTTACATTTTCCCGCATCAGGAGGGAGGTAGTCTTTGCTATTGTTTGAGTGTTGGTCAGTATGGTTATAATAGATTGAACAATTTCAATTTTTCTTCTTCTCTTGATTCTTCTTTGCGACGCATGTATAACTTACAGAGTTGAAACTGCAAGCTGCCATATATTTATTATATAATTGAACTAAAAAGCATCAAAACGCTACACTCACACAAGCACATGAAGATTAAATAAATAATAAACGCGGCGAAAAGAAGAAATTGAGGACTTTATTTTGTATGAAAGAATATTTAATGATTCTTTTCCACATATGAAGAAAAAAGAAATTGAGGACTTTATTTTGTTTGAAAGAATATTCATTATATGTGGAAAAGAATCAATAAATCGCCGCCCGCATGCAATACAGACGTAAGTCGAAAGACATCACTTCACAGGAGAAGCAAAAAACTGATTATTTCGGTCATTTCAAGTCAAATTGCTTCAGAGTTTTGCATACGGCTTTATTTCGAGCCATCAAATAACTTTGTCACTTCAGTTTTTCAAATAAATCACGACTTATTTAAGTAATATTGAAATAAGAAATTTTGCCCCCAAATCATGGTTTTAGACTCAGAAGAAAATTAATTTTAGTCCAAAATAAAAGCTTTAAAGCATTGTTGAGAATAATACCTTGGCACTTCAATACACCCTCCAATATATTTTTTAGATACAAAATAATGGGAGAAATTGTCAAAGGTATTTGTTGATTTGACTCAATGAATGTTGCTATCTTATTCTTGTATATGCCAAAAATCTCAAAAAATCGAAACATTTGAAAGCTATCTTAAGGCGATTTTAAAGCTATTAGTTTTCGCTAAAGGCAAATGTTTTGTTCATCTTCTTCTGAAATTATGACGTTGAAAAGGTAAAATGACGTCAAATGACAGACAATTGTGTTTTGTGGAAGCTTTTGAAGCAAGTGCGTGACTGTCATTCAACAAGCTTATTTTGATCACAGCGTCTTTATCTTTTGGAATTGCGGTTAATGAAGTGCGGGCAGCAAAATATTCTTTCAAACAAAATAAAGTCCTCAACTTCTTCTGTCTTCGTTTACTTTCACCAAAGAAACAACCACCATCATCATCATTTTGATGGTTTAGAGCTATTATTTCAGATCACTCCTTCTATTTGTACAGCATTATTTCAGATCACTTTCATAATCAATAACACCTTTAAATACTCATTACAATGATAATGAAGAAACTAAAACCGGTAAAGCCGTACTCATGGTGTGATGTGAGTGCCTGAATTCTAGGCACCTGCTTCTTTAACTCATTCAATAGATAGCTGTCAATTTGATGCATTTGCTTCAAGGGAAGTAAATCTGTGTGCACACCATACCTTGGTCACTTCTAAACTCGCTTTGCTCCCTTAGACCACAATTTTGCTTCTGACTTTGCTTTTGTAGTGGTTTGTTGTGGGGGAACCAATCGGTGGAGTTTTTCTATATAGAGTCTATAAATGTACAAGAATTGAAGAAGAAAAAACAACCACACCATTAAACTTTCCTCTTATATATATAGTTGCTTTAATAAAACTTTGTTTGTGTCCAATGTATAGAGTCTATATATAAAAAAGTATATACCACTTCCCTATGTCTAAACCTGAAGTAAAAACCCGTAATCTTCTTTCATTTCTCCTTTTGTTTATGTATGTTTTGTTTATGTGTATGGCTGGAGTGATTTGTGAGGGTTTTTTAACAATTCAAAATAGTTGCGATGCGAATGAGTTAAGAGCTGCCAATCCAAGCGCTTTTGTTTTCTTACCACTTCCACAAATGCACATTCATCCATTTTTGTGACCAAGAAAACATGAAGTAGTTTGAACTACCAGTATTACGAGACTAATTTAAAAGTCAAATATATTTAAGTAGAATCTCTCCTGGGACGGTATTCATGTCGAGATAGCATGAGACTTAGCATGATGCTAACTTAGAAGCTCTTCCAAAAGTCCTATTAAATCCTATAGGACATTGGAAGAGCTTCTAAGTTAGCATCATGCTAAGTCTCATGCTATCTCGACATGAATACCGTCCCTGGTTTTTGACAAAGCACCTAGCATTTTTCTGACTAGAAACAATATATGTGTATAGATGCGTCACGCTGCCGTTATGCGCCTAAGTAAGAAATAATTAGGCCCAGCATGTCCGACTTTGGCTGGAGGAAATCTTTTCAAAAGCGTTTCTTGAAAAAAGGGCAGGAGAATGGACCGGTAAAGCAGAAAGATGGCATAGATGACAGCAAACTGAGGGAAAAGGCACAGTCAAAGAGAGTGACAGATTAGAGGAAGTTACAAGCACAGAACTTCCAGAAGGTGGGGGAACTTATTTTAAGAACCATATTTTACTTTTCTTTCTTTATAAGGTGCACCCCAGCATTAAAACAACTCTTACATTATACATTATTAGCCACATTACAAAGCAAAGGTATCTCAGTCAACTAAAAAACATATTGCCTTATGGATCATAAAATAGTATAAAAGTTTGACAAAAACTCACCTGTTTTTATTTTCGTAACATTTTTACAATACACATCCAACATTTATATATTGTGTGTTCCCCCGAAGATGGAGTGTGGCTGCTCACGTGGCGGGGTAATAAAAAACGGTCACGTACGTAATGTTCTCACCCCTCATCCTAGCTGATGCACTTGTACCATAGCGTTCAACTGCTTTGGCTGTTGGGATGATCCCTGGAGTTTTAGCCAGGGTTCGTCAACAACAACAACGACAACAACATATTATAATTATCATGTTGTATCTCACCCTAAACAAACAATGCAAATTTACACAAACATTTTCTGAACGGTTTCACCCATAGTCATACCGCAGTGTTTTTGTTGATTGTAAGTCAGTTTTAACATTGTGGGTCTTCAGTCCATGCGAAGAAAGTATTTGGTAAAGGTAAAGATGCCCTCCCCCCCCCCCCTTCATTTCTCGATTCTTTCCATTTTTTCAGCCTTGCCTTTCTTACTGCAGATTGAGTACTTAATCCTCTATCGTTTGCTATATTTAACACTAATTTTCATCCATTTACATAATTAAACACATGCATTCAATAAAAGTAGAAGATAAAGGCAAGATGGAAAAAACCGCAATGAACCAGGACTGTGACAAATGCTCCGTGGCTGTTGTGTGTACTGCACTACATGGGGTGGGGGTGGGGGTGGGGGTGGGGGTGGGGGTGGGGGTGGGGGTGGGGGGGTGGGGGTGTCCTATCAGATAATGGCCTTTATCATGACTGAGATTAATTATTCAACAAAGACAATTAGCTCAAAAAGTTAATAAGATACAGATTAATGTTTGGTAAGAAAGGCAAGTGTGAAAATGTGGGGAGAGCTGAGAAATGAGGGGAGGGGGGCACATCTTTACCTTTACCACATATTTCCATCAACATACAGCCAGAGTCAAACAATGACTTGGAAAAAAACATTTACACAACCCTTGGAAAATGAAAATATGTGTTGTGGTAAAGGTCTGTGTGCACGTTAACACTATTCACAAGATATTTCTATGTCCCCATGGCAACACAGTGAGCTGTAAGTGAAAATATGTTATGGTAAAGGTCTGTGTACACACTAACCCTTTCGCCGCCAGCCATTTCTCAACCAAAAAATACCCTTACATTTAGCTAGGTAAAGAAAAAAAAAGTATCTGCAATATTGGGAATTCCTCTGTGACATGCATAACATTAGGCCTATCCTTACCTCCCAAAATTAAGAAAATATGGTCTTCAGATAACAGGCCCTGATTTGATGCCTTTTAGTGACATGGGCGTTAAGCCATTCTGGTGCATAAATGCGACATTGGCGGTGAAAGGGTTAACATTATTCACGAGATATTTCTATTTCCCCATGGCAACACAGTGATAGCCCACTCTTAATATGACTTACAGCTCTCTGTGATGCCATGGGGAAATAGAAATATCTCGTGAATAGTGTTAACGCGTACAGAGACCTTTAGGAACACGTTTCCCAGCAGACTAATAATGAAGTATCTGTTGGCTTTTCATTTGACCGTAATAGGCCTGCTACACTACATACGGTTTAAAAATCTGAATGCGATGCGATTGTGACGATGTGAGCAATCATTGGATTATGATTCACGTGAAATTCATGTATTGGAGTATCGTGAGCGAAAATAGAATTATTTTTAGACAGAAGTTATTTCACGTGAATCATGACTGACGTGGTTGGCGGACAGCCCTCATACATGTTCAATATAATCCTCTTAGACTGGGTGCACTGTGTTGATCATTTCAATGAGAACTGTATTCCCTAAAAGTGTGTTTTACAGTTTTTATATTCTGTTGCTCTGTAAAGTGGTTTGATATTGACTTCAGAAATGGTTCATATCATGGTTGAGTTTGTATGTACTTTGTATAAAGTACTGTTAGGGAAACATGTTTGTTATTGTTGTATGCAAATTATTGGTACATGAAAATGTTTGCAAATGTGATGTAAGTGGAGCTGCATTTTATCGTTAATATTGCTTAATTAGTTTTATGCAAGGTAATATAGCTACTTAGGTTTGGTAATAGGATATTGGCACTTTTAAATAAAGTAGCCCATTTTCACTCCCTGTCGGAACTCATACCACTTGTGGCGGTGCCATAGCCGATGAGGTTTAACCGAGGCGTGGTCACCGCTACAGCTATCTGTATTAATAAAAACAAAATCGGGACTTTACTGGTTTCGTACTGCCTCCGGGCATTGCCTCCAATATTGTTCGAACCATATTTGTTTTTACAAATGTCCCATATGTGTCTGATTCAGACCAAGAGGACGTAAAACTCAATTTTCTCCCTGTCGGATCGCATCCCCATACAATTTTACGCGTGTGTGGTGCCAGCTTAAGTCTCAGTACTACAATAATGTTTGTGTGGTCTCTATGTATTGATTAAAAAGTACTGTATTTTTTTAAACTTTAAGGCGTACCCGCCCCCCCCCCCCCCTAATTTTACACAAAATTCAAATTTTGTTATCATATTTTCTTACTATATCATTAGTTGTATTTTAACCCTTTCACCGCCAGCCATTATTTCAGCCAAAAATGTCCATTAAATTTACCTGGGTAGTGAACAAAATCCATCCGCAGTATTGGGGATTCTTCTGTGGCATATATAAAATAAGGTCTATCCTTACTTCCCAAAACTAAGACAATAGGGTCTTTGGATAATGGACCCCAATTTGATGCCTTTTAGTGGCATAGGTGTTAAATTACTGTGGTGCTAAAATGCGACTTTGGCGGTGAAAGGGTTAAGGCGCAGGGGTCTCAGCCTTGGAAAAAAGTATCGCCTTACAGTCTGAAAAATGCGGTGGAAACCCAAGTAACAAGTAAACAGAATGCATTCCGAACAACAATATCACAGTCAACATATCAAACGGTGTGTCCACCGACAACACTATCAACACAACATGATCTGCTACACGTCTTGAGGAGAACACATGGTCTGGCTGGAAGATCAAACTGAACACACAACTCATCAAAAGACGGCAACGCCTTTAAAACTCATGGCTTTTTACATTCACCGAAACAAGCTCTCTACAATAGTACAAGTGCAGTGGTCATTCAAACGACAAAAAGCATTACACATAATTGCTTTTCTAGTAATAGCACACTGTGCAGAATTCATTTACAACCTCATGAATCGTCTTTTTAACCCAACAACCAACATTTAAACATGTTTTCAGTCGCTTAAAAGAAATGTTCATGAAATTTACACTGCTAAGCAAAATAAACTCAAAGAAAGTAAATACACTCATATACTAGGTACACAATTTTTTATTCACCGCTTTACGTGAGTGAGCCTGCAAAAGTATATTTCGTATTGGTGAGAAAAAGTTATAGTGTTTGAATACAGGGCTGTGCAGAACGTACTCGTTTTTCACAAATAGTGTTTGCTTCGTCATATAGTCCCACTAAAGTTCTAACAAAACTTTCAGATTATTATCAGCTTCAGGGCTAACAAGAATATGCTCTAATTTCATATTGTCATTTATATGAACCTGTTGATTTTTCTTAAGTCATTGAAAAGGTTTCGTGTGGCCTAAATACAGGGCTGCAAAGAACATACCCATGATTCACAGTTAACAGTTACGTAACAAGAACCTGCAAGTATTTCTTGATTACAGCAACCTGCAAATATTTCTTTATTACAAGTACCTGCAAATATTTCTTTATTACAAGAACCTGCAAATATTTCTTATAAGAACCTGCTAATATTTCTTTGTAACAAGAACCTGCAAATATTTCTTGATTCCAAGAACATGCAAGTATTTCTTGATTCCAAGAACCTGCAAGTATTTCTTGATTCCAAGAACGTGCAAGTATTTCTTTGTAACAAGAACCTCCAAACATTTCTTTATAACAGAACCTGGAAAAATTTCTTTATAACAGTACCTGCAAATATTTCTTTGTAACAAGAACCAGCAAAAATTTCTTATAAGAACCTGCAAATATGTCTTTATCACAAGAACCTGCAAATATTTCTTATAAGAACCTGCAACTATTTCTTAAGTCAGAAGGAGAATGTCTCTACTTTTTCAAATACAGGGCTGTCTTGAGAATTAGAGAACAACGACAGACTGAAACACTTACGCATTAAAAAGAAAGAAACAAAAAACGTGCACAGCATTGATCTCAAAACTTGTAGCTTCTGACTGGCTTGCCCGACCCTGGCTTTGGGGCTATAGCGGGTCGAGCCGGAGCCGGAGCCGGAGCCGGAGCCGGAGCCGGAGCCGGAGCCGGACCAGAACCAGGTCCGGCCTTTTGAGCGTCCTCCCCGCTAGGGGCACCCTGCACAGGACTCTTCACCGCAGAGCTGCCTGCATCCGGCGCACCGCTCTTCAACACTGCTGGGGATTTGTTTCCCACGGCGTTGGCTACGGGCCCTTTCTTGGTGGGACTGCCTCCGGGTTTGCTGGCTGAAGCGGAAGGCTTGGTGCTGGGCACAGGCTTGGCAGCCGGGCTGCCCGCAGTCCCTGGTGGACCTCTGGCGGAGTTTGAACCGTGGACGCTGACCTGAGGGGAACTGCCTCTGCCTGCCGACTTCACAGCCCCTGCTCTGACACTCTGTGGAGCGTTTCCTGTGGGCGTTTTGTTCTCCCCTCCAGCCCCTCTGCCAGCAGTCTTGTTAGCTACACCAGGGGCCAACGGCCTAGGGGTAGGGGTGGTGGTGGTGGTGGAAGACTGAGGCTTGTTGATACCCAAACCTGACCATGCAGGATTCTTTAGGCCTTGATGCGCAGGAGCGGGTCTGCTGCCAGGGTTCTGAGCTGGGACTGAGGAAAAGGAAGCGCTGCTGGGCCCATTAATTGGCCTTGGGGGACCTGCGCGCTTCAGCTGGGCACTGATCAGACCAGGGGCATGTTCACCGGCGGATGCAGGGTTGGCGGGACGTGGCGGAGCGCTGGCTGCGTTTTTAGCAGGCACGTTGCCGTACAGCCCGTCCAGAGCACTGCTGATCTCAGCCTCCAGGTCTCCCAGGTCAGTGAGCTCGTCGTTCATGTAGATAGGCTCAGGCTCGTCTTCCGACAGAGGCTCTGGCGGCAGGGGGCGGCCTTTAAATCCATGGATCGCCTCACACCCTCCTCCGCTCACCACGGGGGCCGGCCTGGTGGGAGACAGCGGCCGGTCCGACTGGGTTCTCCGCACAGGGCTTCGCACCCTGGCTCTGGAAGTGTCGGGGGTTGCCGGGTTAGACGCATGAAAGGACTGATGCTGTTGAGCGGGTCTGGCGATCACGCCGGACTTGTCCAGCTCAAAGTCGGCAAAGACCTGG
Source organism: Phymorhynchus buccinoides (assembly GCA_017654935.2). Lineage (NCBI taxonomy): Eukaryota > Metazoa > Mollusca > Gastropoda > Neogastropoda > Raphitomidae > Phymorhynchus > Phymorhynchus buccinoides. Next base: position 17,052,096 of record CM065686.1, on the reverse strand, counting down.
GAATCGCGGTTGGTGGTGCTCACTAACACCGGGCTCGATATTTCAGCTCCACGAAACGAATGCCGCTTCACCACCTTCTCCCCAGACTCCTCGTTCGCCTTGGGTTCTCGCACAGACTGGGAATGGGTGATGGGCTTGCCTGGTCTTCCCGGCGAAGTGGGCGGGCTCAGAGAAGGTCTAGCTGGAACCTTCTTCTTCGCAGGATCTCTTTCGCTCTGCCCCGCCTTGGGCGAGGCGGCGGGCTTGCTTACTGCCAGCAGCTGGGGACGCGGGATAACACCCGACGTTGAAACAGCGGGCGCAGCGTTCGTCTTCGACGGAGACGAGACGACCCCGCCTGAGGCGTTCCTCACATCTTTGGCGGGGGTCGCCACAGATTCCCGATACCCCGGGGGTGGGCCTGAATGCTTGATCGAAGCAGCGGTGGCACCGGGCGGCCTGCTAGCCGAGGGTTTGTAGATCGGCTTTTGCGGGGCTTTGGGTCTGGGCGGAGGGTTGGAAGGGGAGCCCCTGGGAGCGGCATCATCACCGCTGTCTTCCAGGAGAGGTCCCGTGATCTCCAGGCGTGTGCTGGCGGCGGCGGGGGGGGCCGAGGACCAGCGTTTCTGGGACACCCCGTTGCTGGGCTGGGGCCGGGGAGGTTGCGGAGGACGGGTCGGCCTTGACAGAGCTCTGTGGTGGGGAAAAACAACAACAACAACAAAAGCCTGTGAATCAGAAAGCTTCAGAAACCTTCCTACTCCGGTCAGAACATCTTGTTGTTGTTTGTCTTCATAAAAGCCTTTTGAATTCAGGTTCAGTTTTCCGTGTGTACCCAAACTTGAGAAAAAAAAAGAAAAAAAAAAGAATTCATGAATATAACTCTTATGGAGTGTGTGTGTGCAAATTTGGTATTTGGTATATTCTAGTCACAGAGACTTATCTCTGTGAAATTCGGGCTGCTCTCCCCTGGAGAGCGCATCACCACAAATGCAGCACATACCCATTTAAATTTTTTAATATTTTTTTTGGGGGAGGACAGGGTGAGGAGGGGGTGTGGGCACATTTGGAAAACCTAGCTATCAATTTGGCCATACCAGGCAGCGGGATTTCTCCCTGCTCTTACCGACTTTCAACTGCCGTGGGATTTTTATGTGCGTAAAGCGCACGGGTCAGACTAGCTTTAAGTCCCCATCCAAAGGACTTAACGTTCAGTTCGATTTTCCTGTCGAACTAGAAAGAAAGGGCAAGGCCGGGATTCGAACCCGGGTCACTCACGTTGCAGTCACGCATTACATTTGGCAGGCGAACATATTAACCACTCTGCCACCTTTCTCTCTGCATGCATGTTTATAAAAAATGTCAGTTTTTGTGTGTGTGTGTGTGCTAAAGTTTGAAACATGCAGAGGGAGGGTGGGAGGAAGGATGGAGGAAGGGAGAGATAGTGTGTGTGTAAAGCGAGACAGGGAGAACGGCACACAAATAAACAAAGATTACACAGTCTTTTTACATGTTCAAAAACAACAACAGATAGGCATAACTCTTTAACTCACTTGGGACGAATGAGCCGGTTCCGGCTCATGGCTGGCACAACCGTTTCGGATGAATGGCCTGGCTCCGGCTCATAAGAGTTTTCAAGAGGTTTTGATTTCTGGCATGTAATCAGCTTTCCAGTGTGACGTCATAACCTACTTTCAGTTTGCTTTGACCTTGCCTCTCTTGAAATCATTGCATAGTTTACATTCAGCTTTGGTTGTAGAGGGGGGTCAAAGATCGGAATGTGAAATTTTCCTTCTTTCTATGTGTTAGCTGTTTTCGTCAACAGGAGACAAACGACGAAGGTATGGAATCTAATATTTTACGATCGCTTAGTGCATGTTGTTGCTAATCGCTTCTGAAAATATTGATGCCTAACTCTTCATAACTTGGTTTTGGTGATTATTTTACGAACCTAGTCAAATGCCCAGTCCCCACAGAACAAGGGGAAATCATTCAGCCAGTCCCGAGTGAGTTAACAGACAGAACAAAACAGAGAGAGAGAGAGAGAGAGAGAGAGAGAGAGAGAGAGAGAGAGAGAGTGAGAGAGAGAGAGAGAGAGAGAGAGAGAGAGAGAGAGAGAGAGAGAGAGAGAGAGAGAGAGAGAGAGAGAGAGAGAGAGAGCGCGCTTTAAAAACTTGAAACCTTGAACTTAATTTTTCGAAGGATAAAGATTTAAGGCAACACCCAGTCTTCCAATCTGTCCTTGATACATATACGAACATAGAATACAAACATGGCAAGGCATACTATTACACATACATATTTGAACATAAAGAGACCCCCGTGGTGTACCGGGGGTCTTTTGTATAAATAGTTCCCCCACCTTCTGGAAGTTCTGTGCTTGTAACTTCCTCTAATCTATCACTCTCTTTGACTCTGCCTTTTCCCTTTGCTTACTGTCATCTACTATCTTTCTGCCTTTCCGGTCCATTCTCCTGCCTTTTTTTACGAAACACCTTTCAAAAACATTTCCTCCAGCTGAAGTCGGACTTGCTGGGCCTAATAATTTCTTAGTTAGGCGCATAAGGGCAGAATGATGCATCTGCGCTCATAATTGACAGGAAACTGTCTGAGCGATCGAAGAAGAAGAAGAAGATACAGAGAGAGAGAGAGAGAGAGAGAGAGAGAGAGAGAGAGAGAGAGAGAGAGAGAGAGAGAGAGAGAGAGAGAGAGAGAGAGAGAGAGAGAGAGAGAGAGAGAGAGAGAGAGAGAGAGAGAGAGAGAGAGAGAGAGCGGTGAAAACTGTTACCGGAACCTGCCGCGTGGTTCCTTCTTGAGCCAGGCCATGAGGCGGTGCCTGTTGAGGTAGGCAATGACCCCCAGGGCGATGAGGGGCACGATGACAAGGAACAGCACCAGCAGCCCCACCAGCACACCCCGACTGCCTGCAAGGACAATAATATACTGTATTTTTAGGACTATAAGACGATACTTTTTTCCCCAGACTGAGACCCCTGAGCCTTATAATACGACTACTAAAATAGTAAGAAAATAAAATAATAATAATAATAATAGTGAATCATTTATATAGCGCACTCCTCCACCAAATGTGGAGCTCTATGCGTTTAACAACAACAAAAATCAAAAGCAAGAAATTCAACAACAAAAAACAAATAATCGCTCACACACATGCAAATAGGCATACACATACACCCCCCCCCCACGTACACACATACGCACACACACACCATTACCATCACCACCACTCACCCCACCTAAGAACACAATATATAATACAATCGTACATTCACTTAGGCCCCCGTCACACATCATGAACACCCCGCTACGCTCTCGATCTCACTGAGCGCAAAGTTTCTACTGAAAGTGGTGAGGTTGTGATGAAAGGCGGAAAACCTTCCCAAGTGTGATGACAACCACACTGGCACCGCTTACTGCAATCTGAAAAGTGGAGACCCATAGGTGAGGAATTGCTGATTGAGCTACGCTCATAGGCGTGGCCCCTAAGCTGTTAACATCCCATAAAATTGTTTCTCAAAGTAAACACACGAACACCATGTTTTCAAGCTTTCAAAACCCAATGGTTTTTTCTTCAGGAATGAGTGAAAGGAAATGACATTACACAAAACGTTTACAGGTACAGGTGAATATCCCATAAAATATGATCAATGAAAGTAATGTGTAACAAACCCATACCCCCTTCCATCGCCAGTGTAGCCGATCGGCAACATACTGATTTATTAACACCTATGTCACTAAAATGGATATAATCAGGGTCTGCTGTCCAAAGGCATTTTGTTCTTAATTTTTTAGTGATAAAGATAGGCCTAGTGTTAAACATGCTATACAAAGGAATCTGGAGGCATGCATACTCAATCTTTACCTTGCCCTGGTTAAGTTTGACAGCAATGTTTTAGTTGAGAAATGGCTGAATACATGGAAAGACAAGGGTGTTTACTGTTACACTACTTTTTTTCAACCAGGCCACTTACCACTCTCATTAGATGAGGGCCTGCTGTTCATGCATACTCAATCTTTACCATGTCCTAGCTAAGTTTGACAGAAAACTTTAGCTGAAAAATGGCTGGCACTGAAAGGGTTAAATACATGGAAAGACAGGGGTGTTTACTGTTATACTACTTTATTTTACCAGGCCACTTACCACTCTCATTAGATGAGAGCCCGCTGTTCATGCATACTCAATCTTTACCAAGTCCTGGTTAAGTTTGACAGAAAAGTTTTAGCTGAAAAATGTCTGGCACTGAAAGGGTTAAATACATGGAAAGACAGGGGTGTTTACTGTTACACTACTTTTTTTAACCAGGCCACTTACCACTCTCATTAGATGAGGGCCCGCTGTTCATGCTTACTTGTAAATGGGGTAAAATGACTAAATGTCCTTTACCATGTCCTGGCTAAGTTTGACAGAAAATGCTTAGCTGAAAAATAACTGGCGTTGAAAGGGTTAAATACATGGAAAAACAAGGGTGTTATGCTAGGCCACTAGGAAGGTGGTCAGCTCACCCAACCTGATGTCTCTGCTACGTACGAGGAAGCCAAGACTCTCCTTCGAGGCAGATTCAAAGCGGACTGGCTGCAGAGAAACAATGGCTACCAGGCACATGAGGACCCAATTCGAACACTGGAGAGAAGAGATCAAACCACGATCCTTCGCCTGTGCACAGGGCACTGCGGCCTCCGCGCGCACACCTACGTAGGATTGGGGTCGCAGACTCTTGATCTTGATGAGGTTCATCGGCAGGATCCAATTTTGGATATAAATGCCAGCGTGGGGAAGAACTGGGGAGAGCACCTAAAACCTATTGATCCCTAACTAAAAATAATAAAAACAAAGACTCATCTCTATGCCAGTGCAGACAAGCTGACCAGACCCCTTCCCACGTTCTCCAGGACTGCCCTCTGTATGACAGGATGCGGAAACAGACCTGGCCTGGAGGGATGGACCTCAGAACAAAACTCTGGGGAACAGTGGGTGACCTTCTCAAGGACATCCACGTTTGCGGCAGCACTCGGTCTGAGGTTTTAATGCGCATAGGTGCAACTCCCCCCCCCCAAAAAAAAATGAAAGGCAGGGGTACAGGGCCCCAGCAGGGTACAGGGGCAGAGTGCCGTCGGACGATTCAAGGGGGCAACTTAAGAGAGAGAGATAACTAGACAGACAGAGAGTTAAAATGACAGACAGAGACAGTTTGAGTCTGACAAGCATTGATAAATCATTAAACTTCCCAGATAAAAACAACTAAGTTCAAAACGCCCAAAATCGCTTGTGGTCTTTTTTTTGATGAATTAAAAAAAAAGTGAAGTTCAGTTTCTGGTAAAATTAAAAACACTGAAATCAGTGTAAAAAATGAAAGAGTAGCGGTAGCAAAGACTCTATAAAAGGGTAAGATGGACTACTTAAGAGTTACGGCGAGCCGGGCTGATAGAGTTATCGTTAGTGGGGTAGTTACACCCATTCACAGTGGCGGCTATCCAAAGACTCAGACTGGAATTTGAACGGAGAATTCAACTGGCCTATCGACGTGTTTTTAACCTAAATGTGTCACGTTTAAAAGGGACATAACCAGTGTTTCTGTCCTCACTACTCATATAGGGAAAAGGGACAGGATGTTAGTCTTTTCTTTTCAGTGTCTTTGGCGGTAGCCAGTTGAACGCTGAACACTGAAGAAGCTAGCCCACTTACCGCTCTCATTGGATGAGGGCCCGCTGTTCAGGCTGCCCCCGTAGCCCGGGCGGTCACAGTACGGGGGTTTGTAGCCGTCGTTGCAGTGGCAGTTGCCCAGGTTGTTGCACACCTGTTGCACATCCACTTTGAATTAGAAATAATAGTGAATGGGGTCATCAGTAAATGAAGCCTAACCAAACCCCCCCCAAAAAAAAAACACCCAACATATTTAGAGGGCAAAAGGCTAAAACAAAATAGCCTATAGTGCCATTTATGCTATGCTATGCTAATAGCTAACTATTATCATTTCACACACATACAGTGCAGAATCATCAGTCCACGTGTCGAAATGTATCACCAAACAAAAAGCTTATAGAGTACCAAGGGGGTGGGGGGTGGGGGTGGGGGGGGGGGGGGGGGGTGTTGCAGTGACAGATGCCCAGGTTGTTGCACACCTGTTGCACATTCACTCTGAATTAGAAACAATAACCTAACGATTATCATTTAACACACACATACAGTGCAGAATCATCAGTCCATGCGTCGAAATGCATCACCAAACAAAAAGCTTATAGAGTACCAAGGGGGGTTGTGTACCCCTCAAAATCACGCAAGCATGACGTGATTATCCTACAATCTCTACGATTTCAAGGGGGGGTATGCGCGAACCCAACCAACGCAAAGACCTGTTAGTACTCTAGAAATATCCGTTCTCATACAAAACTCGTTGAAGCAGACACAACTTACTTGGCCACATTTAAAAAACTACCTTGCTTTGTCTTGTCTATATATTTATGGTGTCTATCTGTTGATCATACGGATACGTCTGATAAGACAACAGTTTTGCAACCAAATCTCACATCAAAGATACCCTGTAATTAGGGCAACAATACCTTTATAATTAGCATATACACTAATCATTGTATAAGGTGATGAAAACTCATGTTGTCGCCATGCAAGTCAAAACAGATGCATTGTAAATTAGATGAATGCAGGTCTTTTAATTGAATACACCATCAACTTCCGAGCAGAGGCCTGTACCATGCTTGAAGCAGCCAAGATTCTGAACCGGCAAGAAATCCACTCTTCCCACACAGCCTTCCTCACAGACTGCAAGTCTCTGTTACAGAGCCTGAAAAATGGTGAACAGGGAAAACTTCTGCAGGATATCAGGGAGGAACTCGGCTGTTTGAAGCAAAAGTCACACTTAGTACTGCAGTGGCTACCATCTCACTGTGACATAGGTGACAATGACCAGGCAGACAGACTGTTGAAGCGAGGCAGCCAGCTAGATCAGCCAGAACATCCTGCGTCATACAAGGAAGTAAAGACATGGGTGCAACTCCAAAAAATGAAAAAAAAACCCGGCAGGGTACAGGGGCAGAGCCCCGTCAGACGATTCAAGGGTGGGCATGTTGTGAGAGAGCGATAACGAGATAGACAGTTAAAATGATAGACAGAGACAGTTTGAGTTTGATAAGCCTTGTAAAATTATGACATTGCCTTTGTAAACTTCCAAGTTCAAAACGCCCCAAATTGCTTGTCACTTTTTGTTGTTGTTGATGAATTAAAAAAAAATGAAGTTCAGTTTCTAATAAAATTAAAAATACTGAAATCAGTGTAAAAATGAAAGAGTAGCACCCATGTAAAGACCATGCTGCACACACAAAGTTCCATGAAACGTGGAAGATCTGACTCGGGATTGCAAACGACAGAGATGGTCTCCAAGGTCTCAGTCGTCACCAGCGGGTGATACTGTTCAGATTGAGAACAGGACATTATACCAACTCCTGTCACACCTCCACAGGATCAACCTGTCTCATACCAGTGAGTGCCCTTGTGGCACTGGAATACAGACTCCGGATCCGGAGCACATCCTTCAAGATTGCCCGACATAACCACGACACCCGTTGTCAAACCTGGCCGGAGGGGGATGACGGTGCTTCAAGAGAAGCTGTGGGGACCCGCTGAAGCGCTGAGGAAGACAGTGGACTTCGCCCTCAAGACTGATCTGAAGATGTGAGCATGGCCTGGGAACACATCACCTCAATCATAATCGCAATGTCTTTGTCGATTAACAACTCAGGACTTTCCTGGTATTGCAGTACCTCCAGGATCGTCCCACCATCTTTATATCTATTAATGTCCCACATGTGCCTGTTCCAGGCTGGATGACGTCAATCAGATTTTCATCAGGAACACAGAAGAAGAAGAAGAAGAAGAAGAAGAAGAAATGAATGCAGGTTTAATATGAATTTTTAAGAAAATAAAATTGGAACAAATTAAACCAAAATAAATCTCCCAGTACCAAAAACAAGGGAGTCAAATCTGTGATCATTAGTTCACGAAGAACCAAGGGAGAGAGTCAAACAGACATGGCAAGTGAAGTTTCCTAGCCATCATTTTAAACAATTTAACTGAAAATGATAATCAACATTGCAGTAAAAATTCACAAGGTTATTTTGATGACATCAGAATCTAGTTTTGTGACATCAGTGGCCTGACGAAAAGTATGAAATACACTTGAACATTCGCCACATTAAGGCCGCTTGGTATCTTTTTGTATTTGTTACAATATTAATTTTTTTGGTTTTATTAAACATTTTTATTCGTTATTTCATTTAACCCTTTCGCTGCTATCATGTTTTGCTATAGGCTATGCTAAGGAAATTTTCAGACACACACAAAATCACGCCAGTGGTTTTTCGCCAACAGAGAAAGCGTTGAATTATGACGAACAACGATCGTTAACAGAGCATTGCACACAGCGGATTCTGTGACGAACAGCGTTTGTCAACAGCGCGTGAAGAGAATAAATATACATAACCAAAGAAAAAAGACAAATATATAACACATACATACATTACAATATTAATCTTTGAAGAAACGAAGATGACTGCTGGGTTCTGGACAACGGGTTGAGCCCGAAACGTCGTGACTTGTTTTGTTTCTGTGATAAAATCTTTTTGCTTTAGGCTTCAATTTCGACTTTGTTTGAATTTGTTGTGAATACTAATCTCATCTGATTGTCTGATACCTACCCCATTACCACTGCAGTCAGGACACTGGGGAATCTTCAGCTTCATCAGCGGAGTGCAGGTCTGCTTGATGCAAATCTGCACATAAACACACATGTATGAACACAAATATGTGTGCACACAAACACACACATACATGTACAAACACACATGCGCGTGCACACATTGCGAAAGTAATGCTTCTCTTTTCACAAAACAGCGGAGTGCAGGTCTGCTTGATACAAATCTGCACATAAACACACATGCGTGAGCACAAATATGTGTGCACACACACACACAAACACGTACAAACACACACGCACATGCGCACAACACACACATGTACAAACACACACACACACACACACACACACATAACACACACATGTACAAACACACACACATACACCACACACACACATGTACAAACACACGGGCGCACACACACATGTACAAATATACGCGCGCACACACACACACACACATGTACAAACACACATGTACAAACACACACGCGCACACACACAGAATTATCGTCCATTGCGGAAGTAACACTTCTCTTTTCGTTCATTTGTCAGTTTGTCTCTCTGTTTGCCTGTAACCAACATTACTTACAAAGCCACAATAAGACTCTGTAAATATAATTTTGAGTGGTGTTACGCATTTACTTTCTTAGAGTTCACACTTACTCAGTATCTCTCTCTCAACTTTGTCATTCATATTGCCCAACTTTTTTTTCTAGACTACTCAGTCTTCCTTTTATATCTTAATTTCAACTCAGTCTTCTCTTTCTATTTTGAACTCTTACTATTTGCTTGCTGTCTGTCAGTCTTTCATTTAACATTAATAACGTATGTATCATACGAATCGTCTGTATGTTGAGCCTCAATAAAAGGATGAAATACTACCTGAATGTCTTGTGTTTCAGGTGTTAGGATACCGCCCAAAGACCATTTCGCAACACTTCAGAGTCACTCTGGATTGTTGTTGCGACACAGGAATTATTTTGTGCTGTGCCCTCCACTGCACCGCTCACGAGCGTGTGTGTGTGTCTGTGTGTGTGCCTGTGTGTATGTGTGTGTCTGTCTGTGTGAGTGTGTGTCTCTGTGTGTATACCTTTGTGTCCATGTGTGACCTCTGAGTGTGTGTGTATGTGCCTGTCTGTCTGTGCGCGAGGGTGTGTGTGTGTCTGTGTCTGTCTGTCTGTGCGCGAGTGTGTGTGTGTGTCTCTGTGTGTATACCTTTGCCTCCATGTGTGTCCTCTGTGTGTGTGTGTGTGTGTGTATGCATGTACCCGAGTGTGTGTCCCCTGCTCGCGCGTGCGCATATCAGTGCCCAACAAACCTTGTCCTGCTCGCACTTGGCCCCGTCGGGCACCATGCCCGGGTCGGGCATGTCCAGGCCCACGTCCAGCATGGTGGAGCGGCACACGTACTGCTGGTTGCCCCGCGACAGGAAGTTGGCCTGCATGGCCAGCGCCAGGTTGTCGCGCCAGAACATCAGCTTCTCGTTGAGGTGGACGCAGTGCAGTAATCCACACATCACGTTCCTGGGGGGACAGCATGGCATCAGTCACGAGCAAAGAAAGTGAAGAATAGAATTATCGAGATCAAACAGATTGTCGTGCCAGAACATCAGCTTCTCGTTGAGGTGCACGCAGTGCAGTAATCCACACATCACATTCCTGTGGGTAAAAGTAGAAAATAAATCATCAGTGGGTTCATGGACAGATGTGGTGGCATCCTCGGAGGAGGACCTTACTCACACTGGCTCTGTGACTAAGCAATTATTGTCCTCAGTAGGGGGCTTAGTAGGTGGTGTCCTGCTTTTGTTGGATCAGAACAGGCTCCACTGAACTCCACCGAAGTGACCCGGAAGCGGAGCTGTGTCTCCTCTGGTGGTTGCCTCTGGACGGCCTTACATTAACGCTGCCCATGGGCCGATTGTTTCAGGGTCTGCAACCGGACAATCCGAGGTGGGGTAGGGACTCGGAATGAGCGGCATGAGAGCAATGCCACTGGGTGACTCAGGCAATGGGGAAAAATAAAGAAAGAAGCGTTGTCCCGTCAGAACATCAGCTTCTCGTTGAGGTGAACACAGCCCGCACATCACGTTCCTGGGGAAGAGCATGAAATCGTCCATGAGCAAGGAAAGTGAAGAACAGAATTATCGAAATCAAACAAGTTGTCGCGCCAGAACATCAGGTGGATGCAGAACAGCAGACTGCACATCACGTTCCTGGGGGAAGAGCATGAAATCGTCCATGAGCAAGGAAAATGAAGAATAGAATTATCGAGATCAAACAAGTTGTCGCGCCAGAACATCAGGTGGACGCAGTGCAGCAGACTGCACATCACGTTCCTGGGGGAAGAGCATGAAATCGTCCGTGAGCAAGGAAAATGAAGAATAGAATTATTGAGATCAAACAAGTTGTCGCGCCAGAACATCAGGTGGACGCAGTGCAGCAGACTGCACATCACGTTCCTGGGGGAAGAGCATGAAATCGTCCATGAGCAAGGAAAGTGAAGAATAGAATTATTGAGATCAAACAGGTTGTCCCGCCAGAACATCAGCTTCTCGTTGAGGTGAAGATAGTGCAGCATCAGCCCACACATCACGTTCCCGTGAAGAAAATAACGGTGGGATTATCGTGATTAAACCAGGTTTGTCGCACCAGAACATAAGCTTCTAATCTGGAGTAAGTGAAACAAAGATTCTTTAAGAAATGTGATGCTTGAGGAAGATATGGCAACATTTTCATTGTGGGATCTGCATGACAAGCCTTAAGAATTATTGCTTAATAAAACTAGTTGACAACAGTCAAAGGACTACACAAATCATCATAATCATCAGAAATCAAATTTATAAAAAAAATCGATTTTTCAAGCTAAATAAAACAGAATAGACAATCAGTAAACCCAAGGTGTGTCAACTCACTCTCACTCACAGATCTAATTATCAGCAACTTTCAGCGGGACAAATATTTTCAAGCAAGAGACGCGCCATCAAACGCTTAACACACCCAATAGGCTGGGCACGAGAACTCACTCAACATCCAAACCACCGCGCCAGGGATGCCTACCACCACCTCTCCAGACAAGACCAAGTAATCTTGACAAGACTGAGGACTGGACACTCCAGACTCAGGCATCACATGTATACAAAGTTCCACATTGGAGATGCCCCTGCGGTGCCGCTGACATGACTGTTAGTCATATCCTTCAGGATTGTCGAACATTCCAGAACCTGCAAAACGAAACTTGGCCATCGGACACACTGGTTCGGGAAAAGATCTTCGGCTCTTTGGAGGATCTTCGGTGGACGGCAGCCTTCGTCCAGGCCACTGGGGTTCCTGTCTGAGCGAACGATGAAGAAGAAGAAGAAGAGTACTCACTCTCTGTCACAGGTGTGGTAGCGGTCAGTGGTCCAGTTGTAGCCGCAGTTGCCATCCCTGGTGCCCCGCACGTTGAGGTGCTGGAAGCACAGGGGGTCCGACACCCTCCCCGTGTCCCCCCATAGCATCTGGCACTGGGCCGTGTGCGTGTGACACCCACCCTTGTAGCAGTATGACTGAAACACGGCCACAGTTCAATCACCTTTAGTCTGCTAATGCTAAATTGGAGCCTCCCTTATAAGACCCCCTCCCAGTATAAGACTCTCTCCAAATCAGCAATTTATAAGCATCTGTATTGCTAAAAATCCGGGACTTTCCTGGTGTTGCACTGCCTCCGGGCATTGCCTCCAGGATCGTTCCCACCACCTTTATATCTACTAATGTCCCATATGTGTCTGTTCCAGACCGGAGGGCGTTAAGCAGAATTTCATCATGAGACTCCCTCCCATTTAAAACCTACTTCTCCGAGACATTTCCCTTCTTTGTAAGTATTAAAATTACCTCCCTTATATAACCCCCTCCCATTTAAGACCTCATTTGGGATTATTGTTTTAAGGTCTTATAAGGGAGGTTCCACTGTACTAGGTTTTCATACAAAACATCCAGTTCCATCACACAAAAACTTGACTCAGTTAAGTCACTTGACCCGTATAAGTGTGACAGCGCTCCTTGTAGCAGTACGACTGAAACATGGCAGGAGTTCAATCACCTTTAGCTTTGAGCTCCTCCGAAATCGGAGTGTGTCGGCTGTACGCAGCAGGGAGACCAGTGAAAACTGAAAACTGGACACATATGTACCTTACCCATTATGGCCATATGGCCTGGGAATGCAGAAGAAGAAGAAGAAGAAGAAACCACTTTGCTCTCAGTGGTAGCTTCAGACAAGATGATGATGATAATGAATACTACTTTAGTATGTGTTTCATCACACATTTGTTGTAGCAGTAATTTTCTTTTCTGACTGGGTACTGCAGTGATGTACAGAGGCCCCGGTCATAGGCCATTGACCAATTAAAATATAAAATGTCCTATTGTCCCTTGTCAGGACAAATGTCTGATTACATTTTTAACACTGGCATGCTTAGTATTACTGATTTCTGCAAGAGCCAGGACATATAATCCTATTGATTTCTCTTGTTTCAGGACAGTTAGTCCTATCATTTTTCGATCCTCGGTGCATCACTGGTACTGTTTCACATATCGTCTGTGAAATTCAAAAACCTTGTTTCTCGATTTTTTTATATTTTTAGTTAGATTAGTCAGCTCTCTAATTTTTCCCGCCACGTATCTCTAACGACTTTCTATCTGGGGTAAATGAGGTGGTGAAAATAGAAGAAAAACTCGTAAGTCCCAAATTCAGATCTAGTTAAGGACAAAAACCTCGTATCTTTGTTCTTTTCAAGTCTAAATAAAAATAAAAAAAAGTAATTTTAACGAAATGCAGCTAACTCGAAATATCTTGAACAACATATTCATCATAGTTAATGAATTGTGGTCAACGTGGTTAATTTTTAAAACATTTTTTTATATTTTTCTCAAAACTACCAAAATCGAATATACGAGGTTTATGAAATTCACTGACGATATGTTCTATGTTCTCATAGGTTCCTTTCCGCTGGAAGGCTAGCAGCCTGTAGAAAGGTTCCATCTGTGGAAAGGTGTCAGAATACAGTGGAACCTCCCTTATAAGACCCCCCATAATAAGACTCCCTCTCTTATAAGACCTACTTCTCTGAGACATTGCCCTTCTTTGTAAGTATTAAAATTACCTCCCTTATAAGACCCCTCCCTTATAAGACCTCATTTTGGATAATTTTTGAAGGTCTTATAAGAGAGGTTCCACTGTAATACCACTGAGAAGCAATTTACACATTATTTTGCAAGCGGGGCGCGCATGCGTGTGTGTGTGTGTGTGTGTACATGTGTAAGTCTGTGCGCGCGTGTGTGTGTGTGTGTGTGTGTGTGTGTGTGTGTGTGTGTGTGTGTGTGTGTGTGTGTGTGTGTGTGTGTGTGCATGTGTAAGTGCGTGTGTGTGTGTGTGTGTGTGTGTGTGTGTGTGTGTGTGTGTGTGCAATATGTATGGCTAATAAACACAAGGTCTGCAGATAATCTATACATAACTTCTAGTCTAATTTGAACCATCCCTCCCCCCATGGGGATACCGTTTTCTCTCTCCGTACAAATAGTTCCCCCACCTTCTGTGCTTGTAACTTCCTGTAATCTGTCTCTCTCTTTGACTCTGCCTTTTCCTTTGCTTTGTGCCATCTACTATCTTTCTGCTTTATTGGCCCATTCTCCTGCCTTTAAAAAAACCAAAAAAACTTCCCAATTTTCTCCTTTGAGCTCCTCCGAAATCGGAATGTGTCGGCTGTACGCAGCAGGGACACCAGTGAAAACTGAAAAAAGGACACATACGCACCTTACCCATTATGGCCATATGGCCTGGGAAGGCATAAGAAGAAGGAAGAAGAACCACCCACCTGTTGGCTGCTGCAAGGTGTGCCGTCCTGCATGTACACATCTCCTGGGCAGAACTGCGACTGTCCGTCACAAAACTCCGGCAAATCGCATTCACCCTGCGCTTCCCGGCAAGGGGTGGTCGCTTCTTTCACCTGCACGCGACGATTTATAATAATAATAATAATAATAAACGGATATTTATATAGCGCTTTTTATCGAGCACAAAGCGCTTTACAATCAGTATTGAAACACTCACACACACACAAAACAGACACACTCGCACGTACGTGCACGCACGAGCGTGAACGCGTTCTTGCACACAGACATACACACACATACCCACACACATTTCATCAAACACACAGAAAACACATTCTCACTGAAACGCACACAAACTTACTCAAGCATACACTTGTACAAACACGCGCACACACATACACACACGCGCACTGAACAAAATTCAGGTCAAAATGAAACCAGAAAGACTTTAAAGAAAGTTGAAAGCAATAAAAGAAGAGGGTGCAGGGGGTAGACCGATTGAACGCTAATCTCATCACCTCGGGGTAGAGGGGGAGGGAGAGGTGGTTTATACCTGAGCATTGAAATACTCCACGCGAAATCTCAAGGCGACTGTTGTCTGTTGCCGATAAGGCAGAAACATGATCGCTGCTGGCCGTTGTGTAAGCCCATTTGTGAAAGCAATAAAAGAAGAGGGGGCGTGTGTGCGCGCGCCCGCACACGCTCGCGTGTATGTGTACATGGATGCAACTCCCCAAAATGAAACAAAAATGAAAGGCAGGGATCCAGGGACCCATGGCCCCGGCAGGGTACAGGGGCAGAGCCCCGTCAGACGATTCAGGGGGGGCAACTTAAGAGAGAGAGAGATAACGAGACAGACAGACAGTTAAAATGATAGACAGAGACAGTTTGAGTCTGATAAGCCTTGTAAAATTATTACATTGCATTTGTAAACTTCCTTGATAGAACAACCAAGTTCAAAACGCCCCAAATCGCTTGTGGTCAAATTTTTGTTGTTGTGATGAATTTAAAAAAAAAATGAAGTTCAGTTTCTGGTAAAATTAAAAATACTGAATCAGTGTAAAACTGAAAGAGTAGCACCCATGTATGTAAATTATATTCCTGATTAAGGTGAATTTGCTTCACTCGTATATTTTTATGTAGATTTTGTGTATCTGTGATTTTCCGCTCGTTTTCACAATACTCCCGAGGATGTTATTATTTGTATTTTTAGTTTTCTTCTCTGTTTGTCGTGTGAGTTTTTCCTTCATTTTTGTTGGTGTCTTTTTGTCCTATCAGTTAGGCTTTCTTTTCTTTTTCCCTTTTCTTCCTGTCAGTTAGTTGCTTTCTGCTTTTTTTCATGTCTCCTCCTTTCATCATTACCAAAAAAAATCAATACACAAAGGCATGTAAGAAACTGTTGATGTGTATGTATACTGACAGGCAGAAGTTCTGCACACATGCATTGCAAAAATCATCAAAAATGTAAATCAGATTCAAAATTAATTTTACTTTGGGTAATCCTAAATCGTGCTGTGTGTACAATTGCATGAATTAGGATTACCCAAAGTAAAATTAATTTTGAATCTGATTTACATTTTTGATGATTTTTGCAATGCGTGTGTGCAGAACTTCTGCCTGTCAGTATATGAACATTATGTACAGTGGAACCTCCCTTATAAGACCTCCTATTATAAGACTCCCTCCCATATAAGACCTACTTCTCTGAGACATTACCCTTCTTTGTAAGTATTAAAATTACCTCCTTTATAAGACCCCTCCCTTATAAGACCTCATTTTTGGATGATTTTTGAAGGTCTTATAAAGGGAGGTTCCACTGTACTGTAAAAAAAAAAAGTTAAAAAAAAGAAAGTTTTTAACAAGGACAACTGTTAAGAGGAAAAAAGAAGAAGAAAAAAAGAAGAGGGTGCAGGGGGTAGAGGGGGGGGGGGGAGGAGGTTTATACCTGAGCTTTGAAATCATGCACGCGAAATCTCATGGCGACTGTTGTCTCTTGCTGATAAAAGGCAGAAACATGATTGCAGCCGGCCATTGTGTAAGCCCGTTTTTAACATTTTCTTGCTGTTTTAATTTTGTCGCTGAAGAATGGGTTTTTTCCATGTCATTTTCGTGGAAATTGGTGAATTCGCAGAAAATTGTGAGGCCCGCAATAACATCCAGTGTTAAAATAATACTAACCTTGCACGTATCCAAATCACAGCACTGCCCCGAGGCACAATCTGCTTGAGGGTGAAGGTGACAGGATGTGGCGTTGCAACAGCGATTGGTGCAGTCCTGTTAAATATCATCATCATCATCATAATTGTCATCCTCGTTATTGTTGTCATCGTAATTGTCTTCATCATCATTATCATTTTGGTCATCATCATCATCATCATCATCATCATCATCATCATCATCACGACTGTTATCCTGATTCTTGTGGTCATCATTACATGCACGCGGGCATGCACATACCCACGCACACACATTTGTACACACACACACACATCAGCCCACAGTCACAGTTTCCCCCTCTCCTTCACCAGGCTGTTGCCACATACGGACCATCAAAGACATCAAACACACACACACACACACTCTCACACACACTCCTCTCTCTCTCTCTCACCTCCACCAGGCCTCAGTCGCAGTCCTCTCCCTCCTCCACCAGCCTGTTGCCACACACAGGACCATCGTAGATGTCAAACACACACACACACACACACACACACACACACACACACACACACACACACACACACCACCCTCCACCAGGCCACAGTCCTCTCTCTCCTCCACCAGCCCGTTGCCACACACAGGACCATCATAGATGTCAAACACACACACACACACACACACACACACACACACACACCTCCACCAGGCCACAGTCCTCTCCCTCCTCCACCAGCCCGTTGCCACACACAGGACCATCGTAGATGTCAAACACACACACACACACACACACACACCTCCACCAGGCCACAGTCCTCTCCCTCCTCCACCAGCCCGTTGCCACACACAGGACCATCGTAGACGTCACACACACACACACACACACACACACACCCCTCCACACAGGCCACAGTCCTCTCCCTCCTCCACCAGCCTGTTGCCACACCCAGGACCATCGTAGACGTCAAACACACACACACACACACACACACACACACACACACACACACACACACACACACACACACACCTCCACCAGGCCACAGTCCTCTCCCTCCTCCACCAGCCCGTTGCCACACACAGGACCATCGTAGATGTCAAACACACACATACACACACACTCTCACACACCTCTCTCTCTCACCTCCACCAGGCCACAGTCGCAGTCCTCTCCCTCCTCCACCACACGCACACACTCTCACACACACTCCTCTCTCTCACCTCCACCAGGCCACAGTCGCAGTCCTCTCCCTCCTCCACCAGCCCGTTGCCACACACGGGTCCATCGTAGACAGCAGACGGCAGGTCGCGCAGGCAGTAGTCCATGCTCAGCTCAAAGGCCTCCTGCAGAGAGTTCTCCGAGCACGACGACCAGTAGTGCGGGCTTACCTGACTGCAATCACACAGGGGAGAATACGCACACAAAAACAAACATAATTTTGAAGCACAGTGGAACCTCCCTTTTAAGACCTCCCATTATAAGACTCCCTCCCACATAAGACCTACTTCTCTGAGAAATTGCCCTTCTTTGTAAGTATTAAAATTATCTCCCTTATAAGACCCCTCCCTAATAAGACCTCACCCCCCGTGGGGATACCGGTGGGTCTTTCGTACAAATAGTTCCCCCACCTTCTGGAAGTTATGTGCTTGTAACTTCCTCTAATCCATCAGTCTCTTTGACTCTGCCTTTTCACTCTCCTGCCTTTTGTCTATAAATTCTTACAAAGATGTTCTCAGCCGAAGTCGGACATGCTGGGCCTAACTATTTCTTAGTTTGGCGCATAACAGCAGCATGACGCGTCTACGCTCATAAGACAGGAAACTGTCTGAGCGAACGAAGAAGAAGAAGAAGAAGAAGAAGAAGAAGAAGACCTCATATTGGATGATTTGTGAAGGTCTTATAAGGGAGGTTCCACTGTACTGTGTTGTAGAAGAAAACAACAGCAACCCCATCAACTGCCAGTCACTCTGGGTAGACAAAGACCAGCGGTAGCCGGTCAAAAAGGTCAGGTCAGGTCAGGTCAGGTCAGAGAATGAGGACAACTAGGCCTCGCGGCCTCTTAATGTGTCCTTTCTGATTATTTGTATTCTTTTTCATGATTGGCATGACTAGAACGCTTTTAGATGTGTTAATCATATACCTCGCGGCCTCTTAATGTGTCCTTTCTGATTATTTGTATTCTTTTTCATGATTGGCATGACTAGAACGCTTTTAGATGTGTTAATCATATACATATTTCAATTGTTGAATCTTGGGGTCTTTATCAAGGAGGTTTTTGAACTGATTAAGGTTAGGTGCCAATTTGATATGTGCTGGAAGAGAATTCCAGTATTCAGTGACTCTGTTACTATATAAATTCTTTCTAATGTTAGTTCTGCTGTATCTGCAGATCTGCCTATTTTGAGCTTCGTAAGATCAGTTCTGTTCGTCACTATCTCTCCACTGATGCCAGAAAAACCTTGGTCTGTGCATTTGTCCTCTCGAGAATAGATTATTGCAACTCTCTTCTTGCTGGCCTTCCAAAATACCTTCTCAACAAACTCCAAAGAATCCAAAATAATGCTGCACGACTAATCCTTAAGTCCTCCAAGTTTGAACATGTTTCTCCCCTTCTGCACTCTCTGCACTGGTTGCCAATCTCCAGCAGGATCAACTACAAGCTTTCTGCTCTTACCTTTGCTGTCATTTCTGGCTCCGCTCCTACTTACCTGTCTGATCTACTTCATACCTACATTCGTTCTTATTCTGATTCTTGTCTTCTACAGCCTCCCTCAATTAAAACAAAAACTTATGGCGAGAGATCCTTTTCTTTTCAGGCCCCAGTTACTTGGAACAAACTGCCTCTGTCTCTCAGACATTCGAACTCCCTGTCAGTTTTCAAAACCAACCTGAAAACCCATCTATTCTCTGAACACTACTGTCCACCATGATCAGATTGTGAGAATGAAAGTGTGTGCGGATGAGGAATGGCATGGGAAAGGTGGGAGACAGAAAGTGTGTGTGTGCATGCGCGCGCTGGCATGTGCTTATGCATGTGTGTGGGGATGTGTGTGTGTGTGTGTGTGTTTGTGTCTGTGTGTATGTATGTACGAACGTACGTACGTATGTATGTATGTATGTACTGTATGTATGTGTGCATGCGCATGTAAATGATATGCTATGTTCGTCAGTGTGTGTGCTTGTGTGTGTGCGAGTATGGGTATTGATGTGATTTGGTTAAATGTATTTTTTTGTAAAGCGCCATGAGCAGCTAGCCTGGAATGTGCGCTATATAAGTTTTCTTTATTATTATTATTATTATTATTATTGGGTTAGTAATGTCAAATCATTATTCCTAGTTTTTGAGTAGTTAGAAAGTTGTAACAAAGATATTTTCCCAAAAGATATTTTCTTTTCTTTTCTTTCGTTTTAATTTTTTTGAGTCCCGAGTAGGAACCCAAACATATAATAAACATCAGATTGTTTTTCGGGTTTTTTCATGCTTTAACCCTTTCACCGCCAATGTCGCATTTTTGCACCACAATGGTCTAACACCCATGCCACTAAAAAGCATCAAATCGGGGCCTGTTATCTAAAGACCCTATTATGATGGCTTGGAGTCAAAACGGACTATCTTTAGATAGTCCATTGACGGTTTATTGGACTTATTACAAAAACTAATAATTTGTATGAAACAATAACTGCAGAAATACATAAAGGGGTTATGCTTTTTATATTTCTGCAGTTTAAAAAAAAATACAAGTTATTAGTTTTCGTAATAAGTTCAATAATATGTTGATGGACTATCTAAAGATAGTTCGTTTCAACTCCAAGCCATCGCATAATAAGAAGATGAAAAATACTATCGCATGATAGTATTTTCTTAATTTTGGGAGGTAAGGACAGGCCTAATGCTATATATGTCACAGAGGAATTGGCAATATTGCAGATTTTTTTTTCTCTACCCAGGTAAGCTTAATTGTATTTTTTGGATGAAAAATGGCTGGTGGGTAAAAAAAAATCATTTACTCAAAGCATAAACATTCACCAGTCTCTGATAATAGAATTATTAATAAGACAGACGACACAAATTTCATGCGCTGTTCAACCGCAACGGGCAGATATTATCGAATCTTCTTCTACGCAGTGCGTGGTGGCCACAATCAACACACTGAATACAGTGGAAACTCCCTTATAAGACTCCCTCCCACATAAGACCTGCTTCTATGAGACATTGCCCTTCTTTGTAAGTACTGAAATGACCTCCCTTATAAGACCCCTCCCTTATAAGACCTCATTTTGGATTATTTTTGAAGGTCTTATAAGGGAGGTTCCACTGTACTAACAGCCTCCTAACTCTTTGTGAGGGTGAACCCGTGGCCATAATTTCAAACTATACAAAAACGATACTAACACCAGACTAGCACAAAACATTTTTACTAACAGAGTAATAAATGCATGGAATAACCTTCCTGATGAAGCAGTTAATGCAAAGTCATTAAATTCGTTCAAAAATATCATAGACAAGTTTTTCCAAAACAAAATGTATTCAGTTAATATACAGATTGAAATGAATAAAACACAGATGCCTTAGTAGTCATCAGTGAATGAAGCCAAACCTAACAAAAATCAAAAACATATTTAGAGGGCAAAAGGCTAAACAAAATAGCCTATAGTGCCATTTATGCCATGCTATGCTAAATGTCTACCAAGTCTTTGCTTCGTTCACTGAACTCTCACGCAGATCCTCCGCCTTACCCGCTGGTGGCGGCCATGATGCACTTGTCCTGAGGGCAGCTGCACTTGGAGTCGTTGTCGTGCTCCATGCCGAAGTTATGTCCCATTTCGTGGGCCACCGTCGTGGCGACCAACGTCACTGGGCCGTTGTGATCCTGGAAAGAAAGCAGCGACAAACATACAAGAGGAGATGGGACAAGATGGGACAACAGAAAGAAACAACAACAACAAAAAACATACAGTGGAGTACGGTCCACAAGATGGGACAGCAACCCCCCCTAAAAAAAAACATGCAGTGAAACCTCCCTATAAAGACCTTCCCTTTTAAGACTCCCTCCCACTTAACACCTTACTTCTCTGAGACATTGCCTTTCGTTGCAAGTGTTAAAATTATCGGCAAATGTTAAGAAAAGCCCCCTCCTCTGTGCCCTTCCATTCATTTCAGGCTGTTCCGTTGACCGCTGTCACATTCTCAGATTTCTGTGTTCTGAATTTACATGCACATACCACACCGTACCACAGACTGCACCATATGACACCATACCACACCACACTGTACCATACCACACCATCCGTTGGTTTCAAATGCCAGAAGTGGTTACTGCCAACGTACCGACTACAGATAAAGGTACCTTACCGTACCATATCACACCACACAATACCACACTGCACCATACCACACCATACCATATGATATCACACCACACCAAACCATACCATACCAAACCATACCACACTGTACCATACCACACCATACCATATGATATCACATCACACCAAACCATACCATACCAAACCATACCACACCACACTGTACCATACCACACCATACCATATGATATCACATCACACCAAACCATACCATACCAAACCATACCACACCACATTGTACCATATCACACCATACCATATATCACATCACACCAAACCATACCACACCACACCACACTGTACCATACCACACCACACCATTCCACCACCACTCTGTACCATACCACACCACACCACACTGCACCATACCATACACCATATGATACCGAATGCAAGGGATGTTTTAAAAGCCACTCACCATGCTAACTCCCCCTGAGAACTGGTGAGTGCAGATGGGGCCTTTAATTGCCTTTCCCACCACCCCGTGGTCAAAAGAAATACCCCTGAAAAAGCAAAAACAAAAACCACAAAATTATTTATATACATATATATTTGATCATACATTTCACGCAGATAAGCCTGCGTCAGTGTAAAGAGTCATAATGCAAGTGGAGACATACCTACACACAAGGGGATGAAACAATGAGTCCCCCGTGGGGATACTGGGGGTCTTTATCGGAAAAAAATCACTAACATAAGCTCTGAAATGAATGAATGAATGAATCTTTAATGTAATGTCTTTTCACACGAATAGTGATTTTAGACAGCATGCAAAACTGGAACCAATTAAAAAAAATACATGGAAGCTTAAAAAACAATTATAACAACACACAAAGCAAAACATCTACAGTAAGCTTCCAATACAGTGATTGTCTTTGCATTTGGAGGGGAAAAACACTGACATGAGCTCTAAAAATTGTCTGAAAATAGACAAACACATCACACTGTATTTGGCAGTGAATGTCTTTGCATTTGGTGGGAAAAACACACTGACATGAGCTCTGAAAGTAGACAAACACATGGTAGGCCACTTGGCAGTGAATGTCTGCATTTGGTGGGAGTGAATTGGGATGTACTGGGCGAATGTATGGTGCTGGAACGTGGAGTCTTTCGGATGAGACGACAAACTGAGGTCCTGTGTGCCCATGCACTGAGAACACGTCAATCCCAGTAGCAACGAAAAAGGCGTCATTTGGTTAAAATTGATCTCCCCCTCCTTCCTTCCTTCCTTTGGCCTCTGGCTGCGACGCACTCTCCAGGGCTGGGATTCATGAAATGTTTGAGTTTACCCATGGGTAAATTTCCTACCCATGGGTAGCAACCCATGGGTACACGACAGGCCAGTGGGTAAAGTTACCTCTGTATTCACAACACACTGGGCAAGCAAAGGGTAGCTACCCACTGTCTATTTTTAGATACCCAGGGGATTCCCTCATGCGCATGCACTTTCACTAGTTTCCTTCCAAGGACCACAACCCTTTTCTACCTTTCTTCCATTGTCTCTATGCCCCCACCCAACCCCAAACTTCAGTCTCTCTCTCTCTGTCTCTCTCTACTGCCCTAGGCTAGAAGGTGTAATAGGCCGAGCTGGTCATTCAAGTTTGTGTGTGCTGGGCAGCCAACAAAGGTTTCACACCTACTTACACATTAGTTGCCCACGCCACACCAAGTAAGAAATCTTCCTAGTATAAGAGGGAATGTGACACGTGATGTGCGGGGTCCTTAACCCTTTCGCCGCTAGCCATTTCTTCAGCCAAAACTTTCCATTAAACTTACCTGGCCAGAGAAAAGATTCTGTCTGCAATATTTGGGGATTCCTCTGTGACATGCATAAAATAAGGCCTCTCCTTAACTCCCAAAATTAAGAACATAATGTCATTGGATACCAGACCCTCATTTGATGCCTTTTAGTGACATGGGTGTTAAAATCAATGTGGTGCAAAAATACGACATTGGCGGTGAAAGGGTTAATGCGAACATTCCAGTATGTCTGGTTTTCCCATACACTGTTACAAATATCAAACAGAAGAGTTTATCAAACAGAAGAGTTTAATGTCCACACTGACGTGATTAGCTGTGCGTTGTCGTTTTGGTGGTAGGGGTTGATGCGCTCCATGCGGTAGCGCAGGAAGTTCTCCATGGTGGTGTCCGCGTCGCTGGTGATGCTGATCTTGTCCCCCGTGCTCCACACCTCCACCCCAACCAGCACCACGTAGATGTTCAACTGACGGTACAACTGAAAAAACCCAGTGTTAACCCCTTCACTGCCAAGCCCGTTTCCTGTTCCGAGGCAACTATATGACAAAGCCGTTTTAGGTTGCGGAGTCTATCGCAAAAACTTGCACAATACAAGTGCATATAACCTATACTTTTCTGAAAGGAAATTGAAAATACTGTATTTTATGGACTACAAAGCGCACATTGTGGCGGTACCATAGCCGATGAGGTTTAACTGAGGCGTGGTTACTGCTACACTTATCTGTATTGTTAAAAAAATTGGAATTTATTGGTGTTGCACTGCCTCCGGGCATTGCCTCCAGTATCGTTCCCACCATCTTTGTGTGAGAGAGTGAATTGCACGAGAAGCCCGTGCGTGGAGGGCTGAGAAAGAGGGAGATTGTGCGAGACTTGTGACAAGCGCGGGAGTGGTCATGAGTTGTGAGAAGAGATGTGACAAGAGAAGACAGAATAAAATAGGAGTCGACTCGAAGACTTGGTGGTCCCGTGTCAGGGCAGAATGAATGTTTGAATGAATGCAAACACCTCGGCCACAATGTCCCATATGTGTCTGTTCCAGACCGAGAGGACGTAAAACACCATTTTTCATTCTTATTCATTCTACAAGTCACACCTGATTATAAGGCGCACCCGCCCCCCAAACTTAACACAAAATTCAGATTTTGTTTCTCTATTTCCTTACTATATTATCAGTCACGTTATAAGGCACAGGGATCTCAGTCTGGGGAAAAAGTATCGCCACATAGTCCGTAAAATATGGTACTATAATTTGAGAACACTCTCACATGCATTCAAACATACTGCGAAAAGCATATGGATAGAAAAAGGGAAACTCTTAGAATAACCCTATGACGGATATTTCCGTGACGGGGCAGTTTATAGGTTACCGGAAGTTGACGGAAATATCCGTGACGGGGCAGTGAAGAGGTTAATTTTGATGTTGTTGTTGTCGTATCCTGACTAGACTCCAGGGATCATCCCAACAGCTAAAGCACTTGAACTCTATGGTACAAATGCACCAGCTAGGGATGAGAACATTACGTGTGACCGTTTTTGATTACCCCGCTATGTGGCCAGCCACACTCCGACTTTCTAGGATTTTGGACTGATGATGTTATGCTAGGAGCTTGCCATGGCTAAAGACAATCCCCACATAACTATGCAGAACATAACATTTTGATGTAGCCTTGGTGTTCTAGCTTATGTCAATAGGAATTGTTCGGAAATAATTAAGGGGAGTAATGTCATGGTGTGTGGGAGTGAACTTATCTAATTCAATCGGTCAAACAGGGGAAGTCACTCTATTATCAGCTCTCGTAGCCTATCGACTCGTGTGTTTGAGCAGACATACAGCACTTAGAACACCGTGCGTCATTCCAAAAATTTATGTAATTTATAATTTTACGTCACATTTTGCAAGTTTTATCAGTTTGTGGCCACTGGCCACCCCTAATTTTGAACAAAAAATGTTTGCAAGTCGCTGACTCGCATCATGCGGTTTAAGGTTCAACGCCATTGTTGCATTGTTGCTATGGTATTTGACCGAGCAATGGAGGTAAACAACTCTAATTTTCACGAAGTGCTCTCCCCTATTTTTTCCCGAAAATCGTCTATTGGTCTGACACAACCTTATGCCAAGACGCGTGTTAATTTTGATAAGAACAACAGTTAAACCTACCAGTAGTTCTTTTGATCCCTTTCCCTGCCTGGTCCTGACATGTCTGCTAAGGGACGTGTGATGTCATTGATGATGCCATAACTTTTGATGTCATAGCCCTGGGATGATGGTTTTGGGTTTGGTATTTGGCATCTGGTACTCTATTGGCCACTGCAACTAGGGTTATTCATGCCCTTGACAATGAGAGTGAAGCCCTTGTTGGTCAATTCTGAAAAGGGCAGTCACTCTCGCAAAAGGCAGCCATTTAGTGGCCTCAAATAGGATTGTTGGTGAGAGTTATGCCCTTGTTTGGTCAGTACTCAAGCATCTACCAAGGGCATTCACTCTAGCAAAACATGGTTGTTGCAGTGGCCAATAGACACAGAGGCGCCCCTTCTGTCTGGAACACCCTACCATATGAACTTCATTCTGCTAAATCTTTCCAGTCTTTCAAAACCGCTCTTAAAACTTACCTCTTCCGGCAATACCTCTGATTTCTTCCTTGTCCTGTTTCCTGCCTTAAAATTATGTCCCCCACATTGTGTGTGGGTGGGTGGGTGCGCATATGTGGGTGTGGGTGTGTGCGGACGTGTGCGTGTGCGTGTGTGCGTGTTGTGGCTGTGTGCATGTTTGTGATAGTTGATATTGTAGTAGCTTAGTTATGATTTATGTATTTATTTAAACAATTGTGGAGCGCCGTGAGCACAAGAGAGAAAGGGCGCTCTATAAATGTTAATTATTATTATTATTATTATTATTATTATAGAATCTAGTCAACTTGTAACCTATTCAATTCATTTGCAATCTTTTAGAGTACAATTAAGTTTTTTATATTCCCATAGTCATGATACTTGTACCCATCTATATTATAATATGCGTGCCGACAAGAATTTTTAATCTCTATTTTCTCCTAAGTCGCAGCGATATTTGCCTTCAACTGTGAAATATAGGGGCACGTGTAGGTGCTTAACAGTTCTTCCAAGTGAAATACGTCAAGTCGTCGTTTAAAGCAGGATTTCACATAAAAGTTGCTTAACGGACACATTTTTTTTTTTTCGGGAGGAGGGGCATAATTTTTTTTTTAAAGGAGAGGGGAGTGGGCGGAAGGGAGGGGGCACCACCACATATTTTTGTGTCTCTTTTCTTCATTATTTACATCTAACCAGTTCTTCTTCTTCTTCGATCGCTCAGACAGGTTCCTATCAATTATGAACGCAGATGCTTCATGCTGCCGTGCGGAGCACGGGTTTATCTAGTTTACATTAATAACAACAATGTGAAAAGTGCCTTTGGAATGTCGGATAACATGTTTCTCCATTTGATATGCCATATTGTTATTGCCGTTGATGATGTTATGTATGTATGTATGTATGTATGTATGTATGTATGTATGTATGTATGTATGTATGTATGTATGTATGTATGTATGTGGCTGTTGGTTTCATGATGCTGTCGTTGTCTATTTTTGTTCTCTTTGGTTTACATATTCATATTTGAAAAACAAATAAACATGCTTATTATTATTTAAAAAAAAAGTTTTTATATTCCCCTTCTAGGATTATGCTGAAAAATCATTAAAAATGTGAAGACAGCACACTTACACTGTTGACAATGTTTGCAATATCCTGTGATCTCTTGAACACCACAGAAGCAGTTTTCCCGTAGCGGTCATACTGAAACACACAAACAAAAACGTATAATTTTTTTGTTTCTTGGAAGATTAGAACTAGATTAGAATAAGTTTTGGTAGCTTTTGGTAATAATAATAATACCCTAGGTAACCTTAAAAATTCATAAGCTTGATATTTTAATGTTTTTCCCCCGTGAGCTCAAGAGAGAAAGGGCGCTCTATAAATGCTATTTATTATTATTATTATTATTATTATAGAATCTAGTCAACTTGTAACCTATTCAATTCATTTGCAATCTTTTAGAGTACAATTAAGTTTTTTTTATTCCCATAGTCATGACACTTGTACTCATTTACATTTATAACAACAACGTGAAAAGTGCCTTTGGATTCATCACCACTGTCGCCTCTTGGCACCACTTGACACCTATGTCACTGAAAGGCATCAAATAGTATAAATTAACCTTTTTGAGTACCGTATTTTTCTGATTATAAGGCGCCCCCCCCCCCCCCCCCCAAATTTTACACAAAATTCAGATTCTGTTATTATATTTTCTTACTATTTTAATAGTCATATTATAAGGCGCAGGGGTCTCAATCTGGGGGAAAAAGTATCGCCTTACAGTCCGAAAAATGTTTGATTTAAACTAATATATCTATCTATTCTATCTATATACTTACCGTTTCACTACGAACTGAGTTTACTCTTCCAATTTGGAGCAAAATGCCATTTTACCAAAGACTATAGTCTAAATAAAAGACTAACTTCCTTCCCTTGGCACGGTTACCGTGCGGATATGCAGTAGTAAGCCCTGTGTGACGTCACTTTTGTAGCGGCTATTTCAAGTCAGGATAAAATGTTCCAACATTGGGGCGCCATACAAAAATCCATTACCACTCACTCCCCAATCATCAATAATTACTCACCGTTCTATAATCGTTGACTAAATACAGCTCCACATAGCGTGTCAGCTTGTCCGAATCGTAGGGTCTACGAAGACTTCTTTTTCTCTGAAACAAAAAGAAAGGAAATGTTAATCCATACACTCTTACTCTCAAGTCAAGTCAAGTCAAAATTATCTTTATTGATGATAAAGGAATGAAGCTAAACAAAGCTTTTTTTTCATCCTGGACTTTGAAGGAATGAACACAAATGCCAAGGTGTTCGTGTTTCTTTTCTCTCTCTCTGAAATACAGAAAGAAGAGGGTGCATAATTGTTAATATAATTGATTTTTTCCTTTAAAAAACACACAAACACACGTGCACACACTTACACACAAACACACGTGCACACACACGAATCAAACGTTAACTCGTTTGATAAAATTCAAAAAAAACTTTAGTATTTTTTTTTTAACATTTGTAGGAGGAGATGAGAGGGTTTTAACTGTGGAATGTAGCCTCCAAGGCTGGGTTCACATTAGACGCATAAGTTCCGTACGGAAAACCCTAAATAAGTGGAAGAAACAAGGATAAAAGTTTACGCATATATGGGGAAATTCTGACATGTGCGCAAATCTTTTCCCTTCTTCGTTTCATTTATTTATGGATTGCGCACAGGTTTCCGCATGGAATATCCGCTAATGTGTGTACACGGCCTTACTTACCCTAGTATGCTTCCTGGAGAAAGGCACAGCATGGTGACCTCTACGGTCCTTAGTACCTGAACAAAGACACGACAAGTCTATGAAATCAGGCTCCTGGAATAATGGAAAACAAAGTACAATTTGCAATGACGCCTCTTAGAGACGAATGAGATGGCGTTATAACAGGGTCTGGGTGTAATGTTTTTGCTTGTTGTTACTGATATTGTTGGATATATGATCATGTAATTTGAAAACATTTTGAATATGATGATTAATACCTGTTGTCCAATGCTTGTCCAGAACTCACAATTTGCAATGCTGAGCTCTTTGTTTTATTTACTCCACATAGTGATTAGATAAACTGTTACCTCAAGATTTTGTGATGAATGACTTCCACGGCGTAGTTGTGTGTAAATGTGTCTGTCATCTAGGTCTGTTTGTTTATCTTCTTTACGTATTTATTTGATTTTTGCCTCTTATTTATTTTTTTTTCCCTGGTGAAATAATGCGGAAAAAAAAGTTCAATAAAAAAAAAGACACCACAAGTCTCCATATGATTATTTCCCTTGTCCTTTTGGTTGTACTACAATTCACAATTTTCAACAAAAATACTTCATAGTCAAATAATTTTGTCAGCAATTCACAGCTACAGTACCGCATTTTGAAACTATACGACGATACTTCTTTTTCTAGATTGAGACTGAAGCCGGAGCCACACACGCGTAAAATCGTATCCATGGGGATTTGATGCGATTGGGTCACGTGAGTCATGATTCGCGTGAAATACATTTAAAAAATAATTCTGCCATTTTCGCTCACTATACTCAAGTAGACCCAATACATGAATTTCACATGAATCATGACTCACATCGTCAAAATCGCATCGCACTCAGATCTGAATCGTATGTGTGTAGCAGGCCCTTAAGACCCATGTACCTTATAATACAACTAATAAAATAGTAAGAAACTGTTGTAACATACAGTATTTTTCGGCTCATTAAGGCCTTCGCACACTAGCATCAGGCGTCAATTGTTTCTCAGAGCAACACCTTGACGCGTTGACGCCTACATCACAGCACACATTGTAGCGAGGCAGTGGTGTTCTCACACACGACTCTTGTCGCTTCGTCTCTTGTCGCTTCGTCTCTTGTCGCTCGAACTTCCTTATTTGGAAAGCAAGGAAAGATTACTCTAGCGTCAAACCTCCTCCTAGAAACAACAGTATTTTTTTTCTTCAATCTCAGTTATGGTCCTTCCGTCCGTTGTGATTGGCTAGTTTCACGATCTCTGCGATCTTGAGCATCAAAATTAGAGCCGCATCTATTCTCGAGCAACACAAAATCGCGCAGCTACGCATAAAAAATCCTGCTGCGCCGCGAATCTCTCACACGCAAGCGGCGCATCAAACTGCGCCTTGCAGCAAAAAATCGCCGCGATCTCGAGATCTTAACGCTAGTGTGCGAAGCCCTTTAGGCACTGCTGTGTATATGGCGAATAGGGCACTTTTCAAGAAAAATCTGACAAAATCCAAGTAAAAGACGCCCTCGCAACAGAAAGTCGAAGTTTGAAGCCCGTACACGACCTGTAAACGATTACATTTTTGTTGTCGTAAACAAGAGTTGGCTCCCTTCTCAAATAATTGAAACTTCCGTTTTTGCGACTTCCGGTTGTTGTGTTTGGCCAATTCTTCGCGAAAACTGGTAAAATTAAGGCATTTTAAGCTCTACAACGATGCTTTTTACATCCAATGAAGGGTTGTGGCATCTGTTGGACGGTATCTCGGACGATAACAGGGATTTTTAAGCATTTTAACGTGAGTAATCGTCGTATCGGCGACTCGTTGCCACTTTCGATGTTGTGACTCACAGTAGACTGTACTGAGTACGGCAATCGTTGCCTCTCTTCTCACGATTTTGTTCACTTATAGGGCGCCCTCGTTTATTAGGCGCATAGGTCGAAATTGGAGAAAAAAATATCACCTTATAGTCCGAAAAATAGGGTTATCATAATTTTGTGCAAAATTTGAGTGATGCGCCTGATAATGCAATGTGCCTTAACTCATTCGCATCGCAATGATTTTGAATTATTCAAAAAATCTCACAAATCACTCCAGCCATGCACACAAACAAAACAGACATAAACAAAAAGAGAAATGAAAGAAGATGACAGGTTCTTTACTTCAGGTTTAGACGTTGGGAAGTGGTAGATCAGACTTTTTATATACAGACAAACCCCTATTTTACGACCCTCTGTTAAGCGACCACCTCTCATTTGAGACCGGATTTGTTGGCACGGATGCATTTTACTATGTAAACGACCTCTCTTAAACGACTTCCTCTAAAACGCGACTTACGACCGCCATTTTGTTGGTTTTTACGACCGTTGTTGTCGTCTGCATAGACTTTGAGCAAAGGGAAACAACCACGGTCAAGGGCCTGAAAGCGAAGTCGCTTCCCTTGTTGTAGAAAAGATGGCGGAAAGCGTAGGAAAAGCACGAAAACCACTGACTTTGAACAAGAAAACCACTGACTTTGGACGAGAGTGGAGGTGATTAACAGAAGTCGGCGAAGTGAAACTGTAATACATCGATTGCACAATCCTATGGAGTTGGAAAGACCCAAATCCAGTTTTAATATGTCATTGTATGTGTGCATGAAGAAGAGAGTATGAACTGTGCTGAACTTTTTCTTTCTACGGCTGCCAGTGAAAACCTCCGTCATACGACCCCTCCAATTTACGACCGATTTTTCCGGACATTTTGGAAGTCTTAAAATAGAGGTTTGTCTATAGACTTTGTATGTTTATGCCTTTTTACTTTTCTTTTGCGGCTCATTCCTCTGTCATTTGAGACCTTGATAAAGTGCAGGAAATACCCAGCACGAAATATTGGGACAAATATATACACTTGTTGTGTGTTTTTCAAATCAGTATTGTTCTCTCTCTTAATAGACTTTATATAGAAAAACTCTCTGCAGCAACTGGTTTTCCCACAACAAACCACTACAAACGCAAAGAAACAGGCAAAATTGTGGTCTAAGGGAGCGAAGCGAGCTTAGAAGTGACCAAAGTATGGTGTGCACACAGATTTACTTCCCTAGAAGGAGAATCACTCAACAAAAGAAGTGCAGTAGGATTTTCTGAAGAGATAGGTTTTCAGGTTCTTCTTGAAAGTGGGGATAGATGGGCTGTTGCGAAGACTGTCGGGCAGACTATTCCACACCTTTGCGCACTGGAAGCGAAAGGCTCTCTGCCCAGCTGATTTTAGATTGTAGTTTGGGATCTTTAGGAAGTTTTGACTGCTAGAGCGAAGAGACCGAGAGGGTACATATGGTAAGAGCGTACTTGAAAGATAAGCAGGGAGAGAATCGACGTGAAATTTGAAAGCTAGGGTGGCCATCTTGTACTCGATACGTGCTGCGATAGGAAGCCAGTGTAGCTGTTTGAGAAGAGGCGTAAGAGTCTACCTTATCTATAAATTATGCATACATAAAAAATTTAGCATAAAAAAGCGTATATATATTTGCATGCGCTGTTAGGGAACTACAAATGCTTACCACATATGAAAGATGAAGGCTTGATATCGGAGTGTCTATAAATCCTGTGTATAGACCCCCTGACTGGCTCTATGTGGTAGGTTTCTCGCCCGTCTGAAACAAAGCCCCTGCACCGGGAATCAGAACAAAGCATTGAAAATAACAGATCTTTGTGCATATATATAAAAGTTTACGAGAGCACTTAACTGTAGACCTAAGTAAGCTTTTTTTGTTTTTATTTATATATTTTTTATTATTCTTTTTGACGTTAACATAAAGCCGACCCTTGTTGTCAAGTTTACTGCATGCGAAGATGCTTTGTCTGGCTTTGAGGTTTTTTTGTCAAAAGCTGTACTTGTTTCCCTATCTTTCTCTACTTGCTTCATCTTCCAAGCTCACACAGCCTGTCTGTCGAGTACCAAGTTGGACTTTAAACGCCGTGAGGCCCAGTCCAGTAATAGAAGAAGAAGGATGGATGACACGAACTAACATAGCATGCCCCAAAAATGGGTGGCACCGCACTGATGGTAACATGCTCTCCTGGTGGGAGCAACCCAAATTTCCGAACAGGAACCCAATATACCAACAACAACAAAAAAAGCAATATATTTACTCACCTTACTCCGTCACAAGTGCTGACAGCAGCCAGCGAGGCCGGCTTGTTGGGGCTATGGCCTTGGTAGTAGCAGTACTCTTTGCTCTGCACAACGCAACCAGTCCATCAACCGGCAATACAAATTAACCCCTTCACTGCCAGAGGAAAACTGATAAATTATCGATTTTTTAATAAATTTGTTTGCAGTTGAAAGTTACTAATGACCACATTAGTAAACCTCTTCTTTGTGAAACTGAAAATATGACTAGCATTAAAATATGTTTTCTCATTTCTTATTCATTATCCATTCATTACATTATCTTGTTTAGCACATTCTAAGTCAGTAACTGAGTAAGTGACCAAAATTCTTCCGTTTTATTATCGATTTTTATTTTATTTTTATAAAAGTGAAAAGAGACCTGCTAGACTCAATCTGAGGAAATGGTCTAGACATATATATATATCTTTCCTGACTTGACTAAACCAAAAACCATCAACGGGACTGGGCAGGAAAGTGGTTAAGTTCCATGCAACATAAACTATATTGAAACACATAACAACAACAAAATCAGATTAACCCCTTCCCTGCCTGCCCCCGTGTCTACTACCTACTGGCAGTGTGTTGTCAATGATGATGTCATAACTTTTTATGTCATTAAGTCCTAGAATGGTGTTTTTTGTTTGAGACGAGTGAAGGAAAGTCTGTAGACTTGTCAGATTGAGTCTAACGGGTCTCTTTTCAATTTTAACATAAAGGAAAAAAAAAGAATTTGTTAATTGTTCTCCGGCAGTGAAGGGGTTAACAGGTTTCAAAGTATATCAGAATCCTTCCCCCTCCCCCCCCCCCAAAATTTTTTTTTTTTTTTTTTTAAAATAAATAAAAAAGGCAGTTCAATTTCAAGGAAAATTAAAAGGCAAAAAGATAGGCAGAAATAAACAAAAAATGGGAACAAATTGATAAAAACAACAACAATGGTATTTATTAGGATAGGGGAAGTGGGTGGGGGGCAGGGGCAGAGTGAGGGGCAAGCAAACATTTCTGTCGTATGTTTTAAAAGTTATTTGTTCTTACAGAAGAGGGGTCAACTGAAGGTTGGGTGTGGTGGTTTTTTTAGCATACAAGAACATAGGAAACAACTCTTTGGCAGTCGTGGGCTTAACCCTTTCACCGCCAAAGTCGCACTTGAGCACCACAGTGATTTAACACCTATATCACTAAAAGGCATCAAATTGGGGTATATTATCCAAAGACCCTATTGTCTTAGTTTTGGGAAGTAAGGATAGACCTTATTTTATATATGTCACAGAACAATCCCCAATACTGCAGATAGTGGATTTTGTTCTCTACCCAGGTAAATTTAATGACAATTTTTGGCTGAAATATGGCTGGCGGTGAAAGGGTTAATCAGTTAATTCACTCGGGGCGAATGAGCCGGATCCGGCTCATACAACCGTTTAGGATGAATGGCCCGGATACGGCTCATAAGTTTTCAAGAGGTTTTGATTTATGGCGTGTAACCAGCTTTCCTGTGCGACGTCATAACCTATTTTCAGTTTGCTTTGACCTTGCCTCTCTTGAAATCAACCAATCATTGCAGACTTTACATTCAGCTTTGGTTGTAGAGGGGGGTCAAAGATCGGAATGTGAAATGTTCCTTCTTTCTATGTGTTAGCTGTTTTCGTCAATAGGAGACAAACGACGAAGGTAAGGAATCTGATATTTTACGATCGTTTAGTGCATGGTGTTGATAATCTTTTCTGGAAATATTGATGCCTAACTCTTCATAACTTGGTTTTGGTGATTATTTTACGAACCTAGTGAAACACCCAGTCCCCACAGAACAAGGGG
Source organism: Phymorhynchus buccinoides (assembly GCA_017654935.2). Taxonomy (NCBI): domain Eukaryota; kingdom Metazoa; phylum Mollusca; class Gastropoda; order Neogastropoda; family Raphitomidae; genus Phymorhynchus; species Phymorhynchus buccinoides. The sequence goes on along the minus strand of CM065686.1, from coordinate 17,016,910 downwards.
AAATAATTCGGCCAGTCCCGAGTGAGTTAATGTAGGGCTAATGTATAAGCAGTATGTTGTTGCCTGTCTGTCGTTTCCGACAATGACTGCCAGATCTATAGCAGAGCAGGGCACTGATACTATTCTGGCGGGCTGGGCGAGAATTAATTTATAGTGGAGATGCCTTGCCCAGGGTACATCCCCACTCTCTCTGCCAAAGGGATTTGATGACAGAGTTGGCGTTGGGGGTACAACTATAAGCAGTATACGTACAATGTATTTATTATATAAGCAGTGAATACACTTCCTAGGTTTTTGCCTCTATACAGTACAGGCATATCAGTCAGTGTGAACTTGTTAAATGACATTTTGGAGTGATATCTCAACCTTAGCATCAGCCTTAAGATGAACAATTAAAGATGGTGAAAAACACTCAGAAGATGTATTCAAATTTCAAGTTAGTCAATTTAACCCCTTGACTGCTATATAATGTATCACATACTGACTTGATGACATCACTGATGACATCATCAGATGAAGAGGAATAACTGTGATGTGCTGGTCTTTGCTCTAACAGTCAAGAGAGTTATATCCCCAGAGCATTTTGCCAGATTGGCTCTATCAGTAGCATCAGTTGTCTTTTTCATGGCATGATTTGTCCAATGATTTTTTTCTTTAATTTTCTCTGGCAGTCAAGGGGTTAAAACTCAAAATAATAATAATAATAATAATAATAATAATGAACATTTATAGCGCTCTTTCTCCAAGGAGCTCAGAGCGCTTGCAAATATGAATTGAAATAATAACAATAACAACAACTATAAGAATAGCAATACTAAAAACAAGAACAACAACAATGCAATAATAATAATTCATAATATACTAAAATAGGGGGAAAATATGATGGTGAACAGATCAAGACAAAAATAAATGAAAAAAAATTAGACAAAAATGCACACACACACACACACATGCGCGCATGCACAAAAAAAAATGATGAAAGCATATGATGCAGAAAATAATTACTGATAAAAAACAACAAAAAACCTGAAGACTTACATGTATTGGTTCTCTGAAATCCTCTCCCTTTTCATACACAACTTTTCTGAGGTACGTGTCACTGAATAAATCTCTGTAACAAAAATTGAAATTATTTTACAGCACTTAGTAAGCTCTCACTTCAACAAGCACATACATGTACTATACATCAACAGACAATAAAAAGGAAAAATCTATAAAAAGCAAAATTCTTATCCTTTCATTGCCACTGTCGCCTCTTGGCACCACAATGATTTAAAACCCAATTCACTGAAAGGCATCAAATGGGGTCTGGTATCCTATGACCTTATGTTCTTGAATTTGGGAGGTTACAGATAGGCCCTATTTTATGCATGTCACAGATGACATCATGTGGGGCCAGAGTTTCCCCGGCTGATCCGGGGGGACTTAACGGTCGTGCATGACACAACCCTGCATGCATCATGCGGGGCCCGGGTGTCTCCGGCTAGACCGGGGCATTTAACGGTTGTGTATGACTTTTATCTCGTCTTTCCCTCACACGTCTCCCCCCCTACGCATTATAAAATTGATTTCCTTAAAGTTATAAATTTATTTCACAAAATTATTATTCTTTTACATGATATAGCAAACGGAGTATCATAATACTAAATTCCTGACTATCTTGGCTCTATCTTTTCCCAATAATATTTCATCCTATCTCACTATCTACCCTATCTTTGCTGAACTTATTTTGTTTCTTTTTCGTACTACCCCCTAAAGTGCAGCAGAATCTTCAGCGTGATGAAGTTGGCTGCCTAATGCGAAGAAGAAGAAGAGATGAATCCCCAATATTGCAGACAGAATCTTTTCTCTACCTAGGTAAGTTTAATGGAAATTTTCAGCTGAAAAACGGCTGGCGTTGAAAGGGTTAAAAAGGAAATATATTCTTAATTTTATGTAGACATTGTTTTTACTGGTGCTATAAAAGCATGACACAATAGAATAAACTTTGATATTAATATGCTGTATGAATCCCCATAAGGTGTTTTAAAGACGCACCAGGAGTATGAAAGGAGAGATGCGAGCAAAAACAGCGGTTTTTGCCACACGCTGCAACTAGTGCAAGCCAACCCCTCTTTTCTTAATTTTTTTAATTAACATTTTTTCATGCAATTTGCATAAACATAAACACAAACAAACAATAAATAACTGAAAAAATAAAATATTAATAATAATAATTCACATAAAAATTTTCATTTCTTATTATCTTGATATTATTATAGAAATATTGTTGAAAATATATAACAAAACGAGAAAAAAACCCATACATAATTGCACATGTTCACACACACACAAACACACACTTGTCGGCAGATGCTTGTGTCTAAAAGTAGGCACCCGATTCTTAGAATCGGGTGTTGCGGCTTCAAGTACTCATTACACAAAAGGAAGAGTCATAGGTTGACGTAAGGGGCATATAATGTGAAAATCAAAAGCTTTCAATACAAAAAGTTTGAGCTTCAAAAAGCTGATTGTTTGAAAATCTAAGGAAAGGATCAAACGTCAATAAAAATGTAACCATTACCTTGTGAGTTTGAGATTGACATGAAACCTTTTTCCAAAGGCTCTGAAGCGTAATGTAATGTCTTCTGCATGACCATCCTGCAATAAGAGAAATGAGATCAAACATATTAAGAAACAGGACATTACTAAGTACCATAACCCAGTAAAAGAAAAGGACATAGAGAATTGTAAGTCAAAGTCTAAAAGTTATATTTTTAGATGGAACATTAAATAAGCAATTTAAGGCTTTATACTACTCCTTGCCAACACAAAATGGCGATAATGCTGATGCCCCCTGGTGATGAGTCAGGAGCAGATAATTTTTTGTGGCTATATATACCACTAGTACTAGTTCCTGACAGGCAAGGGTGATAATCTTAAGTAGGTGGCATTCGCATCTCAGGGCACGAGACAGGGGCAGAGAATTTTCTGTATATAAAGCCTCATTACAATTTGCCTTTGTTCAACAAGAAAACAGTTTATGCTTTTCTTTTCCATGAATTTGAGCAGAACAACTAGTGCCTCCTGTAGTCAAAACGTTAGTGGAGCCCCTCAATTAATGTCTCCTGAATGCATGCTCTTATTTATTTATTAGTTTTCTGCAATTGGACAGCTTCAATTCTGTACCCAACAAATATCCTTGCTTTAATTTAAGTTTAACTCATTCGCAACGCAACGATATTGAATTATGTCCCATATGTGCCCTTATGGGTCGAGAGGACGTTAAACCCAACTTACTGTACGACATTGAATTAATAAAAAACACTCACAAATCACTCTGAAGCCATACACTCAAATACAGACATAAACAAAAAGAGAAATGAAAGAAGATTACAGGCTTCTACTTCAGGCTTAGACATGTACAGGGAAGTGGTAGATCAGACTTTTTTTTATATATAGAGAGAGACTTTATATAAAAAAAACCTCTCTACACCGATTGGTGTCCCTGGGCACAACAAACCACTACAAAAGCAAAGTCAGAGGTAAAATTGTGGTCTAAGGAAGCGAAGCGAGTTTAGAAGTGACCAAGGTAAGGTGTGCACACAGCTTTAAGTACTTCCCTTGAAGCAAATGCATCAAATTGACAGCTATCTATTAACCCCTTGACTGCCACCAACGTATCACATACTGACCTGATGACATCACTGATGATGTCATCAGATGAAGAGGAATAACCCTGATAATTATTAAATTAAGGTGATATGCTGGCTTTTGCTCTAACACAGTCAAGAGAGTTATATCCCCAGACCATTTTGCCAGATTTGCTTTATCAGTTGT
>CM065686.1:16988091-17008091 GCA_017654935.2 Phymorhynchus buccinoides | reverse complement strand
GGTGTGCTTGCAATTATGTTGCTGAGCTTAAATGATATACTGTTCAGAAAGAATGTAAGGACCACTTGCTGGGAAAATTTCAGACAGCATTTTGAGTGCTTAAAGTGGCATTTGTAAACTTGGAGATGCAATAGTATTATAGCCAAAGATCCGAACTATTATGCCATATAAAAAAAATATCCTGCACAACATTAAAAATGCGTTGATGGGAGACTGTTTTACCTTAAATGATCCAACTGGATACATTTGCACACCGTGCCAATAAAATTTAAACATAGCAGTGTTCACATAATATGACTGACTTAATCCGCGACTTAAGTTTTTATTCCCAACCTTATCATTTGAGCGTAAAAGAAGTCCAGAGACTTGGTCCAAAACGCGCAATTTGCCCTTTGGCCTCTAGGCCAATAATGACGTCACCGAGATTAGAAATGTAATGAAAGACATTACTGTCATTATACTCAACCGCTAAAAAACGTTTAAGGTAAATTAGTGAAGCAGTTCCTTAGGCAGAAGCAGTTATGTCTTGCATCACAAAAGTGGGGCTAAACCGCCATATTGTACAGTCACGTGATTTCTGACTGGCTTCCATAAAGCTGTCTGAAGACCCTCAGCATGCTTGCCCTTTTTTGGGGGGGGGGGGGCAAATGATCCTTTCAAGAGCATCCTCCATAATTATGAAGTTGAAGCACTCAAAACGGTGTCTGAAATTTTCGTAGCTATATTGGTCCTTAATATTTTTTGAAGGTGGAAATTTATGGACTTTGAAAATGAAAAATAAATAGTATGAATTTGCAACACAAATCCATTGGTTGGATTATTACTTTTGCCTCAAATCCAAATGAACTCAGTCGCGGGCACCAGCACCCCCCACCCACACAGACACTACTATCTTTCTTTCTATCATCTACTATCTTTCTTTCTGATCATACACCCACGCACATATGCACACATTTTATACTGGAGCACACAAACACACACAACCTCTATGCGAACATGTGGTCCTGGCCGCGAGTATGCTTACACACAGACTTACACCACCGATTGATTTGAAGAAGAAGAAGCACGTATGCGTGCACGCACGCACATACACAGTGACACACACACATACATACACACACACACACACACACACACACACACACACACACACACACACACACACACACAGAATTCAGCTTCAAATCTTTATTATGTTAAGCAATCAATCGACAGCCCTAATATGACAACCCATCTGCTTTTCTATCTATACTTTCGTATGACATGTTTATGTTATATGAAATTTCGATACGCTGTATTACTTTTAATATTAATGCTGTTGATACTTTACTTTTATGCGATGGTTTCTTATTCAAGTTATAAATATATTATTGTTCTTGGTCTTTGTTTGTATTAATTACCTATGGAAATACTATGTTTTGGGGTGGTGGTGGGGATTGAGTGGTAAACAGCTGTACACTCTCATAGCCAGTTTTCTTGTTACAGTTGGAGAGAGAGATTGATTGATTGAATTTTATTTATAGAGGGTAATAGAGTAAGCAATAACATGCTTTTTTACATCCAGTCCTCTGGACAAAATACATATATAAAAGTAGAAAATGGAAAACGAAAATAAAAACAGGGAGGGAGAGGTTGAGAGAGAGGAAGAGAGAGCGAGAGAGAGAGAGAGAGAGAGAGAGAGAGAGAGAGAGAGAGAGAGAGAGAGAGAGAGAGAGAGAGAGAGTGGGAATAGATAGATAGATAGATAGAGAGAGAGAGAGAGAGAGAGAGAGAGAGAGAGAGAGAGAGAGAGAGAGAGAGAGAGAGAGAGACTGTGTGTGTGTGTGTGTGTGTGTGTGTGCGTGTGCGCGTGTGCGTGTGCGTGTGTGTGCGTGTTAGTGTGTGTGTGTGTGTGTGTGTGTGTGTGTGTGTGTGTGTGTGTGTGTGTGTGTGTGTGACTGAAGAACTGAAGAGTGCTTGGAGAGAGATGCAGAGAGGGAAATGTGTGTGGGGATGATGGTGGTGTGGAATTATTGTTATTGATGGTTTATCATTATATGATTATTTTTTATTCTTAACATCTTCATATTATGGTTCATTGATTTGTTTGCCTTGTTTGTTTGTGAAAAGGCTGCACCTCATTTTTGCTCTCTGTTGTGTTGTGATTTCATTTTTAAGACTATGTTGATTAACATCTGTGATAGCATCCTTTATGGTGGATTTTATATTTTATGGTTGGTTTATTGCTATTAATAATAGTCTTAAGAACCCTTATTTTATTAGTTATTTTAGCAAAACTGGAGATTTTGTTAGTTTTATTACTTATTTATTTCAGAATTAATACTCAATTATATTTGTCATAAATTATGTTAGCTCACTTGTTAATTCATTTCTAATTCTATGCTCGGATTAATTTTATTCTAACTGATAGCCCAAAGGTGTGTGTGTGTGTGTGTGTGTGTCAAGTCAAGTCAAAATTTTATTTCCAGATGGGAACATTGTATAAGCAAAAGCATGCTTGTGTGTGTGTGTGTGTGTGTGTGTGTGTGTGTGTGTGTGCGTGCGTGCGCGTGTGTGTGCGCGTGTGCGTGCGTGTGTGTGTGTGTGTGTGCGTGTGTGTGCGTGCGCGTGTGCGTGCGTGTGCGTGTGTGAGTGTGTGCTTTAAAATTTGGTTGTCTTATTTAAGTTGTCTTCCTAAACATTATTTGTGTCGTGTCTTATTATTTTTAAAATGTGCATGCCAGGCAGCGAATGTCTTTGCTTTTTGTGAAGACAATAAAAAGATCGAATTGAATTGTATATCATTTCAGCATGGTCATAAAGCGAAAGAGTGAGAAAAAGGTCAAATACGGGTTAGTGATACCATGACCATTGAGAGCTACTATAGACAAATTCATTTTTTTTTTTTAAACCCAACAATTTAAAACATAAGAACATGATGGAAATATAGGCCCTATAATGTTTTTCATCTCACGTAAGACGCTACGTTTATGAAACACATCTTAAAACCACCAAAAACATGTACATAACAAGTTAGTCCTAGTTAGGCCTACTAGAGACAATACCTTACAATACGTTCTAACATTTAATCAGAACGTAAAAGGTTAAATATTAGCTCTAGTTCTAGCTCTTTCCGCCATGCGATTGACAGCCTAACGTTTCTTCCAGGCATATAGATCAAGAGGAGGGATGGAAGCGCACGCCCTAAGTGGGTTTCTGCAAACAAGAAAACAATAGGGAACATTAATAAAACAATAATGGTATCAAAAAATATAGTTAAGAAAGTAGCACAATGAAACTAAGGCCCAGAATTTCAATATCAACACCAAGAAATGAAAACCAGCATGTTCGAAACGAAAACTTAGCTTTACGTCCTCCCGGCCGCAGCCATATGGGACATTACTTTTTATTTAGTTGGGGCCAGCATGTTCACAATTCAATGCGCTTTTATATTAGGCCTTATCCAATTTATGGCTAGGTTTTGCCAGCAAAGTGTTCATAAGAAAGATTACATTTCGACAACTTCGGGAGCAAAATGCATGGTCTACAACAAACACGTTAAATAAAGAAAACATGCACACGTAAGGCTGTACCTACTCATCACAACTGTGTTAAATTAATATCATAACTTTAACAAGCGTTCCATGTATCTACTATATGTTGTTACACACAGAGACTAAATGGGCAGAAATCATTCGTAGAAACATAGAAATTTAGAATTGATTCAAACAAATGAGAAATATTCTGAAATGCTGAAATGAGAAGAAAAGGGAGGGGGAGGGGGAATGGGCATGGAGGGGGACAAGGAGGGGGGAATTTGGCAATTCAAAGTACAGGCAAAACCCCCCAAATAGAAGTCACATCATGCAATCATAAAATCAGCAAAGGGACACTCCTCTGCATTATTATTATCATCAGTAATATTATGATAGTAATAAACAAATCAAGTTATATCATACAAAGTATTAAACAATTATGCTGTCACATATGAGAGAGAGAGAGAGAGAGAGAGAGAGAGAGAGAGAGAGAGAGAGAGAGAGAGAGAGAGAGAGAGAGAGAGAGAGAGAGAGAGAGAGAGAGAGAGAGAGAGAGAGAGAGAGAGAGAGAGAGAGGGAGAGAGGAGAGAGAGAGAGAGAGAGAGAGAGAGAGAGAGAGAGAGAGAGAATTATGCTATCACATATGAGAGAGAGAGAGAGAGAGAGAGAGAGAGAGAGAGAGAGAGAGAGAGAGAGAGAGAGAGAGAGAGAGAGAGAGAGAGAGAGAGAGAGGGTGGGTGGGGTGGGACAAAAGATGAAAACGACGAAAGGGGGGGGGTGGGGGAAATGATGAAAACGACGAAGAAATGACAGTACCCAAATGACGCCTCCACAAAAGGGTTGGAGGGCAGGGCAGAGACAGCAGTCGTGGCACACAGGATGTGCGTCATGCCGATTTTCTCAATCGACGCAATTTGCCCTGCACACAAAGAGATCCCATGTGCAAAGAACGTAAGCGTGAATAAATCATGAAAAATATTGTTTCTGAATAATTAGGCCTATGTTATAATAATGATGATGATGACGACAAAAATTGTTGTGGATTCTGTGGTCCAAAGACCTTTCTGTTTTATTTTCTTGCAACCTGTCTTATTAAAGGAAATACAATCAGGCTTGAAGATGACATTTTCAGATGTTGCAGAACGAGGTGTAGGCTGGGAAGTGTCACTTGTGGTACTAGTACATTGTAAGCATCCAAGGTTACCTGCGAATCTCTGATAGCAGTCTCTGTGATAGCCATGCTCTTGTTTCAGTTTTTCAGGCATTAACTCTTTCACCACCAATGTCGCATTTTACCACCACAATGGTTTAACACCCATGTCACTAAAAGGCATCAAATCAGGGCCTGTTATCCAAAGGCCCTATTTTCTTAATTTTGGGAGGTAAGGATAGTCCTAATGTTAAACATGTCATAGAGGAATTGGTAATATTGCAGGGTTTTTTTCTCCACCCAGTTAAGATTAATGGTATTTTTTTGTTGAAACATGGCTGGCGGCGAAAGGGTTAACCTGCAAGAATATTCCATGCGAAAGTCAGAACCAGGAGGTTCCAAAAGTCTACGTTTACAGATGCCCTTGAGCTTTGTAAATCTGTTTTCAGGTTCTTTTAATTCATATATGTATGTAACAGTGTCACGTTTTGATTCCTCGAAGTGAATCACACAAACTCGTGGCTTTTCCTGTTTTTTGAAACGGTTCTTTGCTGTTGTTCCTATGGAGACGCAAAGGGGTGTAATGATAGGTGTGTGACGGCGTGTAGTCATATTCCATTGGTGAAATAGCTATCGCTATCCATATTTTCAGATGGTCCCAACTTAACGCTAAAATCAATGGTCCTTCGATTCCTTTCTTCCAATAAGCGACCGCAGTTAATGGTCGACTTAACAAGCCTCTGTCACCGCGCTGCGGTCGAGTGGGTCCTAACCTAGTGGTAGCCTTATAAAGCATATATATATATATTTTTTTTTTAGCGAAGAACAGCAAAGCTACAACAGCACGAACAACCCATAATAATAATAAGAAGAAGAAGAGCAGGCCTATAATACCCACCCGGGGTGAAGGCACCCGCATGCTGCGTGTTCTGGTACCAGAAGCGGTCTCCGTATTTCAGGCCGTGGAACTGGTGGGCGATCAGACAGGCAAAGGTGGGACCCACCGATCCCCCCTCCACTAGCTTCTCGGACAGCCCTCCCGTGAACAGGTCAACGTCAGCCAGATCACTGCCAGAGATACAGAGAGAGAGAGAGAGAGAGAGAGAGAGAGAGAGAGAGAGAGAGAGAGAGAGAGAGAGAGAGAGAGAGAGAGAGAGAGAGACAGAGAGAGAGAGAGAGAGAGAGTTCACTATATCATTTCTATTGTCATAATTGTTCCTGTTACATTTTTGTCGTAGTCAGGATTCCTTACCATCATCATGGCTATGATAATCATCTTGATCACCATGTTCACTATTGTCATCGTCGTCGTCATTGTTATCATCTCCGTTGACTGCACGGGTCTTCTTTGTCTTTCTCGTCCCCTCCAGTGCTTCATTCTCCAACTCCTCCTCTTCCTGCTCCTCCTGCTTCTGATCGCCTCCTGCTTCTTCTTCTTCTTCTTCTTCTTCTTCTTCTTCTTCTTCTTCTTCTTCTTCTTCTTCTTTCTTTTTCCCCCTCTTCTTCTTCTTCTTCTTTTTCTTCTTCTTCTTTTTTCCCCTGCTTTTTTCTTCTTCTTCTTCTTCTTCTTCTTCTTCTTCTTCTTCTTCTTCTTCTTCTTCTTCTTCTTCTTCTTCTTCTTCTTCTTCTTCTTCTTCTTCTTCTTCTTTCTTCTTCTTTTTCTTCTTCTTCTTTTTCTTCTTCTTCTTCTTCTTCTTCTTCTTCTTCTTCTTCTTCTTCTTCTTCTTCTTCTTCTTTTTCTTCTTCTTCTTCTTCTTCTTCTTTTTCTTCTTCTTCTTCTTCTTCTTCTTCTTCTTCTTCTTCTTCTTCTTCTTCTTCTTTTTCCCTTCTTCTTCTTCTTCTTCTTCTTCTTCTTCTTCTTCTTCTTCTTCTTCTTCTTCTTCTTCTTCTTCTTCTTCTTCTTCTTCTTCTTCTTCTTTTTTCCCCTCTGCTTCTTCTTCTTCTTTTTCTTCTTCTTCTTCTTCTTCTTCTTCTTCTTCTTCTTCTTCTTCTTCTTCTTCTTCTTCTTCTTCTTCTTCTTCTTCTTCTTCTTTTTCTTCTTCTTTTTCTTCTTCTTCTTCTTCTTCTTCTTTTTCTTCTTCTTCTTCTTCTTTTTCTTCTTCTTCTTTTTCTTCCTCAAGAAATACTATAACTTTCTCGTCGTGTAACTGCTTCATAGGGTTGATAGAAAAACGCCCGTAGACCTACTTTCCACCACAGACTATTATAGTTTCACTCTCTCTGTTTCTACCAAGTTTGAGCCGGGGTGTTGCTTTTGAGTAGCGTTTCGTAACGTCTTAAGGAATAATACTGAGAAAGCCTCCTTTCTTTTTGCCCAAAGAAGCATAGATGGAGGCAAAACTGTACGCAAAACTGTACTGTGCGTGCACTGATGCGCACACACGTACGTGTGTCCGCGCGCTTGTGTATGTGTGAGATTCACTCTGTTAGTCTGAACCAAGTAGCCCTTTACCTCTGACTTTTATTTATGTAGCGTGTTTCAAAGAAAGAAACGACAGACATAGAAACAGAAACACACACATAGGCCTACACAGGCTTACAAATAACAGAGACAGAAATGGAGTAGAAAGTAGACCCTGGAGTTTACTAGGCTTGCGATCTAAGATCAATACTAGCATCTAAGATTAAACCCAAACTTAACAAACATCGGAAATCTAACTCACCGATACACAGCGAGAAAAGGAGGCAACTGAATTCCCATTTGCGTCAGTTCCTGCAGCGACGGAAGTTGGCACAGTTTCCGGAAGTGGTCGAAAGGCGGCAAACCGTGGTCCCTTCCTCGTTGTATATTCAAAGAGGCCAGGTCCAGACTGCGACCGTCTTTCGACAGGAAGAGGTGGTCTGTCACCTCCCTGTGGGTTTAGTAATAATCATTATAGCAACAATAATCATCATTTACTATGCTAAATCATATGTCCCTTTCTTGTTGTTATGTCCCTTTTCAGTCATTAGGGGAAGACGGGGTAAAAAGCGCATGGGCGGGTAAGAAGCCCACCCCAACTATATCATGAAATGAAGCAAATTTCAGTCTCATTTTGCCCATGAGACGAGCGTTAATGTCTAGCATTCGTCTCATGGGCAAATTTGACTGAAATTTTCTTTATTTCATGAGATAATTGGGGTGGGCTTCTTACCCGCCCATGCACTTTTTACACCGTCTTCCCCTAGTTTGTTTTTCCCTACCACTAAGCATTGGCTACGTTTATGATGGTGTGTGTGTGTGTGTGTGTGTGTGTGTGTGTGCGTGTGCGTGAGTGTGTGCGTGCGTGTGTGTGTGTGCGCGCGCGCGTTTGTGTGAGTGTGTGTGTGATTTTATTATTGACAACAGTGGTGACAGTGAAGAAAATGTTGCAGCTGTTAGTATGTGTTTTGATTATTATATCCTACGGCCATGCTGTGTGTTATTGTCACTGTCATTAGTGAAGATGATGGTGAGGATGATGGAGGAGATGATGTCAATATTTTTTTATAATGTATTGGTGACAGTGATGACGGCGAAGGAAATAGTACAACTATGAGGATCCTACGGCCATGCTGTGTGTTATTGTCACTGTCATCAGTGAAGATGATGGTGAGGATGATGGAGGAGATGATGTCAATATTTTTTATAATGTATTGGTGACAGTGATGACGGCGAAGGAAATAGTACAACTATGAGTGTTAAAATGATTGCTTCCTATTTTGTTTGCTATATATTATTATCACTGTCGCTAGTGAAAATGATGGTGAGGACGAAGGTGATGAGGGTATCAGTGATGTATTAATCCACTATGATTGTCACTGGTATTATTTATGGCATTATGCTATTATTGCTACAGTTCTTGCTCTTCCCGTTGCAGCTGTCATGGCTGTTGCCTCCACGGCCATTACTATGCTATATGTGTGTGAATGTGTGAGTGAAATGAAATTTGTAAAATGGAAAAAAAATTGTTCCATGAAAAAACAAGAACAATAATTATCATCATTATCATCATCGTCGTTGTCGCTCTCGTCATCGCCTTCCTCCTCCCCCAAAACATCATAGTTGTCGTCGCCATCTTCAGTATCATCCACTGGGCTACATTTGCATAAAACCTCAAGGCTTATGAAGTTCTGTGTTCTCTCTCTCCCACTTTCTCGCACGCGCACGCACGCACACGCACGCACACACACACACACACACACACACACACACACACACACACACACACACACACACACACACACACACACACACACACGCACACGCGCGCGCGCACGCACACACGCACATATATACACTCAGAGAGAGAGAGAGAGAGAGAGAGAGAGAGAGAGAGAGAGAGAGAGAGAGAGAGAGAGAGAGAGAGAGAGAGAGAGAGAGAGACAGACAGACAGACAAACAGAGACAGATAGACAGAGGAAGACAGACAGACAGAGACAGACAGACAGACACAGAGAGAGAGAGACAGACTTGCTCATGAATCTGTCGCAGCCCTGGGAGTGGTCCTTGATCAGGCCGTTGATGATCATATCCAGGCCCCTACCGCTGTCAAATTGCACAAAGTGGGGGTGGAAGAACATATCACGCAGGTTCACCTGAAGACACATTTAATTAGAGAGTTTACAAAGATGGTTGTTTTTTCGTGTACGAATTGCTGCGGGAACGTGTGACTCACAGAATGTTGCCTGCTCTATTTTGCTAGGCGTCTTCTTGGCGTCACGGCGTGTAGGCCTACAGTGGCAGGGCTCCCAGGGACCCCCATTTGGGGGTATATGAAGTATTAGAATTCTAGAGGACCCTTTAAAAGAATGTGCAGGGGGTCCCAGGGATGCACTAGAAAAATTCTGTTCAGCATTCGCAATGCCACTGGGACCCTCCATCCAGGCTTTTTGATCCTCTACACTGTAAGTGAAGGAGTCCCTGGGACCCCTTGTTTTGCGGGACGATTGGGAGCCCTGAGTGGTCTCTATATACGTTGTGTTGAAGACGTCTACCAGCATCTTGTTGCATTATTCACTCTTACGAATTAGAATCCAACAAAGTACAAGTAAGCATAGGCCTATCGCTTTCGTGCATGAAGGACACAAAACCCTCGCTCAATGACTGTATAAACAGTTGGTTTATGTCCTCAATAAATGCCTGTTTATGTCTTTATCGCATACACGGAAGGCAGCTATCTATCTTGTAACGTACTTTAGACACGCAGCCCCATCCACCTCAAATTTTCCCAAAGAATTAGCCAAGGAATATGTTCATACAACTGAAAACTAATGTAGGCCCAGTTTCGTTTAAAGGTCTTATTTAGTGAATAACTAACACTAGCATACTAATAATTCTTATTTTAAAAACACTTGAGGTGCGTGTTCGTTATGATTTAAAAAAATACCCCTTTCTATCACTAAGGATAGAATTGACATAAGATTTAGATTTCCTTTTATTATGTCATAAGGACCTCAGCCATACAATCATCAACACTATTGTGCACTACACTTAAAGTTGCCCTATGTTTTGTACACAATTAATTACAACATACAGTGAATAATATAAGCTTATCAATTTACCGTATGAAAGAATCCATAGCTGTTGGGCCCTTTGATCATAGAGTGGCCGAACCTGAAGGCAGCGGTGGAGAAAGAGTTAAAGATGTTGGGGTTGACATGCGGGTCGTACGTGTAAGGAGCAGCACCATGCAGGGCGAGGTTGTGGCGCGCCATTTCCTTGTCGCCCAGTAACACGGGAAGGTACTCGGCATACGTCACGTATTGCAAGATGGCGCCCACTATTTTTCTAGCCTCCTGTCAAATGGACAAAAAAAAAGGGGTACCCTGTTTTTAAGCTTTAGAGTTATCTTTGGGGTCTTGCGAAGATTCTGTAGCTTTGCAGGTTCAAAGTTTTTGCCACTCCTAAAGGCATCTGGGGACATGAGATTTGGAAACATTTGATTTGTCTTTTAGCATCTTTTTTTTTATTACTTGCAATATCTATTAACTAGGAAATGTATTTTCTGTCTACAAAGTACAAATGCAATTACAATGGAAAGCAACAACAAGAGTTCCTTTATGGGTTTTTTTTAATGTTACATTTAATTTCGCCATATAGGCTAAAACAAATGAATCAAAGTCGTCCTCCTTAGGCCACTGCAACTAGGGTTATTAACGCCCTTGACGGCAAGAGTTAAGCCCTTGTTGGTCAGTATCCAAAAGGGCATTCACTCTTGCAAAAGGCAGCCATTCAGTGGCCTCAAATAGGGTTATTGGCGGGAGTTATACCCTTGTTTGGTCAGTACTCAAGCATCTTCCCCCACCTACCAAGGGCATTTACTCTTGCAAAAGGTGGTCGTTGCAGTGGCCAATAGATAAGCTCAGACGTTTAAGGCGTTTAATAGCACCCACAGATTTTACATACTTGAGTGTGAAAACAACAAAAGCGAGTATGAAAAAATTCCTGTGAAAAGGAACCACTCGAAAATTAATGTTTGACGTGGAGCAGACAGAAGAAACTGATACCCACGCATAACAACATGGTGCTGGCTGAAAACAGCTCTAGGGGTGTTAATATTACCAGCATCTCAAGTCACCCCCAGTTCCTTTGATTAAACAGAGATGCGTTGAGAGATTTTTTTCCTCTGCACGTCTCTACTTTAAAAAGCCGACTCACACTATCCAACCAAGTTGGACGAATTTGGTTGTGACCTTTCCGCCTTTCTTTTGACAGAGTGAGTAGAAATTACAAATGTAAACTTTGGTCGGACGGAACGTTTCCAACCAGGTCGGAAGCAATTGGCGACTGCACCATTACAAGCTAAGTCCGACGATGCAATCACTCGCTCTTTCGCAAGAATGTTCATTCATTCTCACAACGTGACAGAGCTACCAGGTGCATGCGAGAGGAAGCATCGTCGGACAAGGCCTTTACTTCCAACTCACTCACTCAGGCAGTTGCCAATGCTTGTTGATAGCGAACACGGCACACGTACGGCGGCCACAATTAGTTTAATAGAGTTCACAACTGAATTTTCTTCCAACTAAAAAGGTTGGACGGTGTGAGGCGACTTTCATGTTACCTGGTAGAGAGTCTCGTCATTCCACTGAGGATTGAGGACCGCCAGGTGTGAGGCCAGCATGTTGTGAAACCGGTGAAACACGATGTGAAGGCTCGACAACATGGGATGCTCGTTCACCCGCGGGTCACCTGACACACCACGTGATCGCCACGCGAGCCAATGACATAAACCGTTAGCACAAGCTTTGACCATTACATGGTCAATGTGGTGTTATTGACACTAAATGAGACTGGTTTGTATGTATGATCTATCCGATTGCATACAGCGCAAATTTAGATTGCTGTTATATTGTTTAACGTAATGTTATGTGGTAGGCACATACATTAGAAGCCTATTACATACTATTTGTGTTAAAACAGTAGGGGCGTATGCAAGCGTAACAAATGAAATGCGTGAATGGATTATTTGCATGGTATATATGTTACAGTCAAAATGAGAAATTAGTCATTACGGGTAATGCCTGGAATTTTTAGTCATTTCCGGAACTACCTGTTTCAATCAGCCATTACTGGAAATGGCTAAAATTTTTAGTCATTACCGGTAATGGCTGAAATTCAAGAGGAGTTTTTACCCATTCTGCCTGAATTTCAGCCAATATGGGGCATGGTCTAGGTTTACCCATCTGGCTGAACTAGATATCAGGCAGAATGGGAAATGCAAGTCAGCCAGAATGGGAAAGTGTTGATTGCAGTAAAATACTGAGTATTAGCCCATCTTTTAGTACAAACCCATCTCCTGTTTGGAAGGAAAAAGTGTGCAAAGGGTGAAACACCTTGTAAAAACCCACCCCCCACTTTGCTTAAGTAAAATCGACCACCTTTGATGCTTGATTGGTGTGGGTACCAAGAGAAACTGCGTGGTGTGCTTTGTGTAGAATACATTTTCTTGGTGACCTCTAAGCACGTTTGAAATAATTTTTTGTTCATATCAGGGGCTCTTTAAGCAACGTGTGTGCAAATGTTCAATTAACAACACGCACACTCTCTCTCTCTCTCTCACACACACACACACACACACACACACTCTCTCTCTCTCTCTCTCTCTCTCTCTCTCTCTCTCTCTCTCTCTCTCTCTCTCTCTCTCTCACACACACACACACACACACACACACACACACACACACACACACACACACACACACACACACACACACGCACGCACGCACGCACGTGCGCGCACGCACACACACACACACACACACACACACACACACACACACACACACACACACACACACACACACACACAGTGCCTCAATTTGTGCAAAGGGATGGGTGAGCTTATACTCCTTTTTTAAGGCAATATTTTTGTTTGTTTACTCAAGTGATTTTGTTGACCCCCCCCCCCCCCCCTTCGCTGTCACTAGAGCTGTTTAGCTAATGACAAACTTCCAGTGTTTTGCAGTTTTTCCCCCCCGCCCCCACCCCCCCCTCTCTCTCTCTCTCTCTCTCTCTCTCTGTGCCATGTGTGTGAGATGACTCGATGTCGCAGTCAAATCAGTCGCTCGTTCAAAACAGATGCCAACGGTTCCCAAATGCTTCTTTCTGTCTTATAAAACGCAAACTATTAGTTTCAAACTTAATTTCAAACCCTCCTCTCCCCCTCTGATATTTGTTGCAAAAATTACACTGATAAACTGCTTTTTCAGTCTTAATAAAAGTTTAGGGTCAATATCAGCCTTATTTCCATTTCATAAGACAGAAAAAAGCATATTTCACAAAGTTGCATCTGTTTTGAACGAGTGACCGATTTGACTGTCACACTCAATGTAGTAATTTTTAGTTATTTTTAGACAGGCTCTGCATGATTATGTGTGATTGTGTTCAAAGACTTGCTTTTAGCCTTGAATTTGTTTTTATTGTTCTGACTTTATTTGTTATCGTGTTCATACACTTGCTTTTTAGCCATAACATTCATTTATTTTTCTGATTGAATGCACCATAAAATAAAAACCATTTAGGTTCACTATGGTGTTTTGTGTTTAGTCATTTCCGGTATTGACTGGAGACAATTTTCAGGCATTACCGGTAGTGACTGAAAATTTTAGCCATTTCCAGTAATGGCTGTTTGAAACAGGTTGTTCCGGAAATGACTGAAATTTTCAGGCATTACCCGTAATGACTAATTTCTCATTTTGACTGTAACATATATATATATACTTTAAAATATTGAAAAAGAGCATTTGTTTCACTAATACTAACTTTTTCAATAATTCATAAGTATATTATAGTCATTCAACAACAAAAATGATAATGTAAACATAATCGAATTTTGAAAACGAAAGAAAGAAAGCTAAAGAAGAAGTAATCATGAGAGCTATGGGTGTTCGTAATGGTGTAAGCTAGGCCCATACCTGATCCGAAGCAGTACTCTCCTTGGTGCGGGAAAGAGGTACACATGGTGGTACTGTTGGCTGGCAGCATGTTCTGAGCTGAAGACCTTAGCTGACCTGATCACACCAATCAAACAATATCATCGTATTTGTACTGCCTGTCTCTGTCTATTTCCCCTCCACCCCTCTCTCTCTCTATCTCTGTGTGTCTCTGTCTCTCCCAATCTCTGTCTCTCAGTCTCTTTCTGTCTGTCTCTTACCCCCTCCCCCCTCTCTCTCTCTCCATCTCTGTGTCTCTGTCTGTCTGTCTGTCTGTTTATCTGTCTCTGACTCTATCTCTCTCTGCCCCCCCCCCTCTCTCTCTCTCCCCCCCCCTCTCTCTCTCTCTCTCTCTCTCTCCCTCGCTTTCTCTCCGTCTGCCTTCCAGCCTGCCTGTCTGTCTCTCTAATTATTTGTCTGGCTGTCTATCTGTCTCTCTCTGAATCCGTTCCCAGTCTCTCAATCTCTCTTGTTTCCCCCCCCCTTTCAGACTTGATCTTCAATCTGTCAGTATCTATTTGTATTTCTAAATGGCCTCCCTATATATATCTCTCTCATTCACTTTTTTGATGACAATAAGATGTCAACATGTCAAAGTGTCAAATCATCTAAATGGCAATGTAGATTAGACCCCACACAGTACACTAATTCCCCTCATTCTAGCTCCTTTCAGTTTTCCACAGGGAACTATTTGTTTCAAATTATTTCTTTTAACAGAGGCAAATATTCTTATCATTGATTTTGGTTAGAGATAGGACAAGACCTTACCAGTGACATACCATCATAAAACAATGTAAGCCTAATGGATAAAATACTTTAAATTGGTTTATGCTGGTGACGAGTGTTAACAAAAGGCATGAACTGAAAGGAGCTGAGAAAAGCTACTGTGGGCCCCGAATTCAACAGATTAAAATGTACACGAACGTACCCTGACACGTCACACATTTTCATTACATTTTTTTTACATTATTCGTGAATAAAATGTTTAGACAAACAAGACAGCAAAAAACAACAACAACCCAACACTCCCCCTAGACAAAGACCACCCTAACAAATCAACAAAGACATAGGCCTAATATAATAGTAAACTTAATAATCAGCAAATCAACCAGAGAATTTAATCAAACATAATCAGCCAACGAAACTGTCAAAGGTATCCATATATTGCATAAGATTACAAACTAGCAAAGCTACTTGCTACGCTTTGTGTTCGCGCGTGCGCACGCGCGCGCGCACACACATACACACACACACACACACACACACACACACACACACACACACACACACACACACACACACACACACACACACACACACACACACACACACACACACACACACACACACTTTCTCTCTCTCTCTCCCTCTCTCATTTAGTCAGGTTCACAGTTCAAGGGAAGTAAGCCAATACGGCTTGTCAGTCCCTAGAGTTACTATCCTTTACTACTACAGCACAATATACGACCTTACAGAAAAGTGAGCATTCCTTGGCCGGAGGTTTGCACCGGAAGTTCACAATTTATAGGGGACCATATGTGCACCATGATACACCACCACACAACATTTGAAGTGATTCTGCGCGCCGGTTCATGAATTACAGGGCGTACAAACAAACACACAGACATGACATTGTTTGTTGGCTTACCCTGGCTGAAAGACTCCAGGGATCATCCCGACAGCGGAAACACTTGAATTGACCACTGTAGTACAAGTGCTTGGATGTCATTATTATAGGCATAGATTATTCAGGGAGCACTGACCAGAATAGCCTGTCCGCAGATTGAGCTGTTCCCCCAGTGTTGGGCCGTACACCTGAGAACCGTCGATGAACGCTGTCTGTGCGTTTCCCTGCTCCCTGGTGTCTGTCATCACCACCATCATCATCATCATCATCACCATTATAGTCGTCGTCGTCATCATCATCATCATCATCATCATCGTAGTCGTCGTCATCATCATCATCATCATTGTAGTCGTCGTCGTCGTCATCATCATCATCATCATCATTGTAGTCGTCGTCGTCGTCGTCATCGTCATCATCATCATCATCGTCATTGTAGTCGTCGTCGTCGTCATCATCATCATCATCGTCATTGCAGTCGTCGTCGTCATCATCATCATTATCACCATTATCATCATCATCATTATCACCATCATCATTATCATCATCATCATCATCATCGTCATCGTCGTCATTGTAGTCGTCGTCGTCATCATCGTCATCATTATCATCATCACCATCATCAACATCATCATAATCATCGTTGTAGTCATCGTAGTCGTCGTTGTCATCATCGTTGTCTTCCTCCTCTTCCTCCTCTTCATCACCACCACCACGATTGTGTCGTCATCATCATCGTTGTAGTCGTCATCATCATCATCATCATCATCATCATCATCATCATCATCATCATCATCATCATCATCATCATCATCATCGTCGTCGTCGTTATCATCATCATCATCATCGTTGTCGTCGTTGTCATCATCACCATCATCATTATCGTCGTCGTCATCATCATCATCATCATCGTTGTAGCATAGTCGTAATCATAAACATCATCACCATCATCATCGTCGTCATCGTTGTAGTCGTCATCATCATCATCATCGTTGTAGCATAGTCGTAATCATAAACATCATCACCATCATCATCGTCGTCATCGTTGTAGTCGTCATCATCATCATCATCATCGTTGTAGTCGTCGTTGTCATCATCGGTGTCTTCCTCCTCCTCCTTATCTTCATCATCATCACCACCGCGATTTTGTCGTCATCATCATCGTTGTAGTCGTCGTCATCATCATCAAACTGACACGAACGACATGGTAGCCACCCCCCCCCCCCCCTCTTCTCTACCCTACCCACTCCACCCCCGCCGCCTTCAATTGGAGGAGAGAAAAAAAGGATAAAAAGAGACTGTATGAGACGGATGAATATCCGAATGGAACCCTCGGCAACAACAGAGGACCCTTTATCCCTCAACACCGGATTGACTACTACTACCAATGCAGACCGTCGCCTGCAGCTGATCTCCTCCGCGACTACTTCATCGTCATCGTCATTTCATCACCTATATCTTCCTCGGGAAGACCTGGGTCTGTATTCACATTGAGTTAGTATGAAACTAACTTATCATCATGATATCTTAGAAGTTCTTCTAAAGTCCTATTACATCCTACCACTTTAGAAGGACTTCTAAGATATCACGATGATAAGCCTCATACTATCTCAAAATGTGAATAGGCAGGCCCCATTCTTCAAGAACATTGTCCTTCGGGGCTTCTTCTGTTTTTTTTAATTTTTTTATATTGTCCTTTTAACTTAAAGGCAATAAAAAAAAAAGCTGTTCTGTTCTGTGTGTTCCTTCAGGGCCTATGCCAATAAGACGTAAATCTCTCTTTCACCTCACCCCCCCCCCCCCACACACACACACACCCCGGCTGAATAAAAACCAAAAGGACATACTGGAGTGACATGTAGCGGTCGGGGCGAATGGCTTGGACCTGACGAAGTTCATGCAGTTGGTGGTAAAGTGTCGGTCTTTGCCCGGGAACAGGGGGATGGGGAAACAGTTGGGGTTCGTCGTCCTGTGCATCCTTAATAATAATAATAATAATAATAACAATAAAAATATTTAAGTTCACGTGTCACCTATAATCTTTTTAGCTTCAACTTTTAGATTTGAGTGATAACTCGCTCAAGATTGTTTTTCATGTGCATGCATTTTCTTCCCCGGTTTTTTTCGGTGTGTGTGTGTGTGTGTGTGTGTGTGTGTGTGTGTGTGTGTGTGACTGATACTCACTGTTGTTTTGTGAAATCGGGAGAGATGAGACTACTGTCAGTCAAGAGAAAGATTTTCTAGTAAAAGGTCGAGCACGACCGAAATATTGGTATAAAAGCAACAAACTAGCTTGTTGGTGTTTGCTTTGTTTCATTTTCATAATAATAATAATAATAATAATAATAATAATAATAATAATAATAATAATAGTAATATTATTATAATAATAATAATAATCATAATATATTCATAATCATAATTAGCATTTACAGCGCCTAATTAATCTTAAAAAAGCCCTAAGCGCTTACAATCATAAATGAATAAACCAGCAAGCAATATAAATAAATAAACGACAAAAATATATTATACACACACACGTGCGCGCGCACGCACGCAGACACGCACACTCTAAGCACAGACACACGCACGCACTAAACACAGACACACAGACACACATGAACGCATTACACGCGCGCGCGCACACACGCACGCACACACACACACACACACACACACACACACACACACACACCCACACAACACACGCACAAACAACACGCATGCACACGCGGATGGAAGGGACACAGTACTTTGAAAATAAATATAACAGGCTATGATTTGAAAAGAGTAGTGTTCATAGAAGACTTAAATGAAGAAAGGGAGTTAATCTGTGAAAGCAGAAGAAATACAGCGAAAAGAAGTAAACAAACAAATAAAAACACATAGGGGAAGACGGGGTAAAAAGCGCATGGGCGGGTAAGAAGCCCACCCCAATTATCTCATGAAATGAAGCAAATTTCAGTCTCATTTTGCCCATGAGACGAGCGTTAATGTCTAGCATTCGTCTCATGGGCAAATTTGACTGAAATTTTCTTTATTTCATGAGATAATTGGGGTGGGCTTCTTACTCGCCCATGCGCTTTTTACCCCGTCTTCCCCTACCAAAGAAAGAGAGGATATAAGAAGGGAGAAGACAGGAAGAAGTTTTTGTTTGCTATGGCTCCCCCCCCACCTGCGTGCGCATCTCGACCCTTCCAACGGAAGTGTCGCCATCTTAGTCAGATTTGTGTGCAAACAGCATCGATCAGGCATTTTTCAAACAAAGTTACTGACTAAGATGGCGGTCTCCCATAATATGGCACGCTCCTTGTGGCCGGATATGACGACACGTGGGTACAAGCCATATGGCTGAGCGTATGTTTTTTTTCCCCAGCAAGGTGATTCTTGTCTATTAATTTGTTCATTTAGTGTGTGCAATAATTATGGTTGGAGCGTTTGTTTCAGCAGTGTGATTTTTATTTTTGAACCCTTAATTCAATATCTTACTGTGTTTTAATGTTGTAATTTTGCGTTTGCACCCAATGTTAATTTCTCAGCATTGAAATATTTCGTGTAGGGGAAGACGGGGTAAAAAGCGCATGGGCGGGTAAGAATCCCACCCCAATTATCTCATGAAATAAAGAAAATTTCAGTCAAATTTGCCCATGAGACGAATGCTAGACATTAACGCTCGTCTCATGGGCAAAATGAGACTGAAATTTGCTTCATTTCATGAGATAATTGGGGTGGGCTTCTTACCCGCCCATGCGCTTTTTACCCCGTCTTCCCCTAATATCACTGTGAAGTGAACACACGCTAAATAAAAGATTAATTCATTCATTCTCAGCATTGAGATAATGAAGTTTACTTGAACTTGAACTTGAAAAGAAGGAGAGGGAATAGGGTAAGACGGGGTAAAAAGCCCATGGGCGGGTAAGAAGCCCATGCCAATTATCTCATGAAATAAAGCAAATTTCAGTCACATTTTGCCCATGAGACGAGTGTTAATGTTTAGCATTCGTCTAACATTAACACTCGTCTCATGGGCAAAATGTGACTGAAATTTGCTTTATTTCATGAGATAATTGGCATGGGCTTCTTACCCGCCCATGGGCTTTTTTTTTAACCCAGTCTTCACCTACTAGTTTGCTATACACGAACACACGATTCTCCAGTTTCATCTATCTGGTTGTATATAATATGATTGATTGCAGGTTTAATAATAGCGGTGTGACTGTGAATCTAACCATGCGAAAACAACGTGTGAAGCCGGCAAACGAAAACACTGGCCCTTTGCAATGAATAATAGGCTAATAAAAAGAGAATGTTTTTT
>CM065686.1:16963091-16973091 GCA_017654935.2 Phymorhynchus buccinoides | reverse complement strand
GTCTTTATAGACGAGCTCTAAAATTGGTACTTTTAAAATCATCTAAGCTAACAATTTCCGACTACATAAAATTATATATTTTACCATTTCATTTAAAATTAAAACACAACAAGGCTGTTTTTATGTTTAAAATTCTATCGGGACGTGCACCTTCACTGTCAGATGAATTTGTTACAAATGATCGACGCCATACTCATAAAATAATGTTGCCCTTACCAAAACTTGACATATTCAAAACCAGTTTAATGTATTCAGGTGGTGCTCTTTGGAATTCAATCTTAAGTAACGATAACGTTGGCACTAGTCTCAATTCTTTCAAACAATTCTATCACAAGCATCTAATGACAGACTTTGTGAATTCCAGTTAAAAATACTATGTCAATTTTTATCTTACATTGGATTGATATTGCTAAGTGATTGTGTTTTCATTTGTTTTGTGAAGTGTGTGAGTGCATGCGTGTGTGTGCATGTGTGTGCATATGTGTATGTGTGTGTGTGTGTATATATATATATATATATATATATATATATATATATATATATGTGTGTGTGTGTGTGTGTGTGTGTGTGTGTGTGTGTGTGTGTGTGTGTGTGTGTGTGTGTGTGTGTGTGTGTCTGTCTGTCTGTCTGTCTGTCTGTCTGTCTGTCTGTGTATGTGTGTGTATGTATGGGTGTGTGCTGATAATTTGTAATTATTCATGTGTTGTGTCTTCATATATGGATAACTTTGTTATTTTGTATTTTTTCATTTTTTTCTTGACATTAATTATTTTCTTAACTGTTGGCAAGATGAAAAGAAGTGTGTTTAATATGCTTATTCTTTTCCAACAATAAAAAAGATTCGTTCGTTCGTTCGTTCGTTCGTTCGTTCGTTCGTTCGTTCTCTCTCTCTCTTTCTGCGTGTATCATACTGTATGCGTCTCTCCCTCCAATTAACATTAAAAAAAAATATATATATAGATAAATATAAAAAGAAAATAGCATTTAAAAAAAAAAGTAAAACAATCAGCTTTTCCTCGCCGTTATTTGAATGTATAACAAACCAACCTAAAATTATCCTAATTGTTAATATTAACGGTTTTGATTTAATTTCTGTCGAAACGCACTTTCCCCTTATTTTGTGTGTGTTGGTATGGTCTGTTGTGTAAAGTTCAGTTTAAAAAAAAATATTGTTTACAGTGTTTGTAATCTTTACAGTTTTGCAATGTTTACAGTGTTTGTAATCTTTACAGTTTTGTATTGTTTATAGGTTTTGTAATCTTTACAGCTTTGCAATGTTTACAGCGTTTGTAATCTTTACAGTTTTGTAATGTTTAGAATGTTTGTAATCTTTACAGTGTTGTAATGTTTACAGTGGTTGAAATCTTTACAGTTTTGTAATGTTTACAGTGTTTGTAATCTTTACAGTTTTGTAATGTTTAGAATGTTTGTAATATTTACAGTTTTGTTTTGTTTACAGAGTAATCTTTGCAGTTTTGTAATGTAAACAGTGTTTGTAATCTTTACAGTTTTGTAATGTTTACAGTGTTTGTAATCTTTACAGTTTTATATTGTTTACAGTGTTTGTAATCTTTACAGTTTTGTAATGTTTACAGTGTTTGAAATCTTTACAGTTTTGTAATGTTTACAGTGTTTGAAATCTTTACAGTTTTGTAATGTTTACAGTGTTTGTAATCTTTACAGTTTTGTAATGTTTACAGTGTTTGTAATCTTTACAGTGTTTGTAATCTTTACAGTTTTGTAATGTTTACAGTGTTTGAAATCTTTACAGTTTTGTAATGTTTACAGTGTTTGTAATCTTTACAGTTTTGTAATGTTTGAAATCTTTACAGTTTACAGTGTTTGTAATCTTTACAGTGAGTTTACAGTTTTGTAATCTTTACAGTTTTGTAATCTTTACAGTTGTGTAATCACTACAGTTGTGTAATCTTTACAGCTTTGCAATGTTTACAGTGTTTGTAATGTTTACAGTTTTGTAATCTTTACAGTTGTGTAATCTTTACAGTTGTGTAATCTTTACAGTTTTGTATTGTTTACAGTGTTTGTAATGTCTACAGTTTGGTATTATTTATAGTGTTTCTATTTTGTTTTTGGTCTAGGCCTTATTAATTAATACTCCCATTCTGACAAAACTAGGAGTTGGCCTTTTAAAACTATACTACACAATTAAAGTAAACACATTACGCATACACAGTACATGTATGTGTAGTCTGATTGCCAGGAAATAAGGAAACGTAGATATTTTAGACGTCATTTTGTCGTTCTTGTTTACGACCTTCCAGTGATAGTGAGATTAACTTCCAATAGGTCTCCGACCCTTATGGACGTTCCTCATGAAGACTGTAAGGTCTTCTCGGGGTTTACGACCTTCCTTTTGTCCTGTCTACTTATATTAGTCACTGGCAGCTACGCCCGGCTCACCACGCTTCACGGTTTTGAAACTATAGGGGACACGCTTTGGGTGCGCTGCATCGCATGGCCACTTCAAAATGTATTTATAGGGGTCTGTAAGTAACGGTTTTCTGTAGAGGGGGGGGGGGGGGGGGGGGGGGGGGGGGGGGGGGGGGGGGGGGGGGGGGG
Organism: Phymorhynchus buccinoides; assembly: GCA_017654935.2. Classification (NCBI taxonomy): domain Eukaryota; kingdom Metazoa; phylum Mollusca; class Gastropoda; order Neogastropoda; family Raphitomidae; genus Phymorhynchus; species Phymorhynchus buccinoides. The sequence continues at coordinate 16,970,511 of CM065686.1, read as the reverse complement.
GGGGGGGGGGGGGGGGGGGGGGGGGGGTGGGGGGGGGGGGTTTGTACCGAAAAACCGGTGCTAAACTTTCGCAGTTCGAGTTGCTGTGAACCGGTTTCTTAACTGCCAACTGAAAGTTAAGTTTTTCTTAGAATAACGCATTCTGTTCGAAAAACAACACTGATTCTCAGCGCAGATTGGGTGTTTGTAAACCAAGAGTAGCTGTTTCTAGTTTGTGGTGGTGTATGGCTTTGACTGTTGAGATGAGTGTGTGTGTGTGTCATAAGTCATAAGTTTCTTTATTGTGCGCATGTGTGTGAATGTGTGCGTGTGCGTGCGTGTGTGTGTGAATAATTATTCTGACAAATAAATATGTGTTTGCATAGGTGAAACTAGTGATGCGAGTACTGGTTTAAAAAAACCCGGTTCGATAAAACCGGTTCGAAGAGGAAAAACCGGTTTAAAACCGGTTCGGATTTTTGAACCGGTTCTCAACTCTAGTTTTCAGACAATGACCAACAGGCATTGAAGCAATGAGTACTTCCTTCATGGAGGTTTGCACGGGATGTTTTCAAAATATCTCCCAATGTATTCCTTGCAATATGTTGACGAATAATATATCAGATTATAGGGGTCTCTGGCTAATGCTTTTTAGAGTACGACCAACAGTGTTTAGACCAGTGAGTACTTCCTTGGCGGAGGTTTGCACAGGATGTTAAAAACGCATGTCACTGCATTCCTTGCAATATGCTGATGAATAATGTATTAGGTTATTGAGGTCTCTGGCTAACGGTTATCAGAGAAAGGCTAACAGTCTTTAGACCAGTGAGTACTTCCTTGGTGGAGGTTTGTACTGGAGGTTGAAAATGTGTCCTGGTACCATCCTTGGGTGATGCACATTACGCTCCCCTACCCCCCCCCCCCCACCTCCCATCTTAGCCCCTGTCTTCTTTTTGTGATACACCTCCACACAAAATTTGAAGCAATTCATTCTAATGGTTCTCGAGATAGAAACCGTTTTCATATAACAGCCCCCAAGTCAAGGTCAAGTGGCTTCAAATGTCTCCAACTGCATTCCTGATCAAGAATATATATGGTTATGTGGGTGTTAACCCAATGGTGTCTAAACCATAGCCACTGAGTCAAGGTCATTAAGATAATCAATGCTTTGCACTACCACAACCTTAACCAGTCTACCAGCATGCCACCCTTGAAGCCTGTAACTGCAAAAAAATTGTTAAATAGATGCCCCCAAACACTAATATGACACCTCCAAGGTCCACGTCCTTGACCTTGACCTTGATTGGTAGTCAATATTTGAAATCACCAATAGCCAATGCACCCCAATACCAAGTTTGAAGATTGTAAGTCCAACGATGCAAAGGGTATGGCCTCAAGAAGACATTTCTTTTTTCAAGGTCAAACTTCAAGGTCAATGTAAGCACGGTTACAATTTTTCAATGGGACCCTTTCTGAACCGTGGTAAACCACAACACAATATGTGAAGCCTTTCCCCCCCCCCCGGGGGATACCGGGGGGTGGGGGGGGGGTCTTTTGTATAAAAAGTTCCCCCACCTTCTGGAAGTTCTGTGCTTGTAACTTCCTCGAATCTGTCACTCTCTGTGACTATGTCTTTTCCCTTTGCTTACTGTCATCTACTATCGTTCTGCCTAGCCAGTCCATTCTCCTGCCTTTTTCCACGAAACACTTTAAAAAAGATTTCCTCCTCCAGCCGAAGTCGGACTTGCTGGGCCTAACTATTTCTTAGTTAGGCGCATAACGGCAGCATGACGCATCTCCGCTCATAATTGACAGGAAACTGTCTGAGCGATCGAAGAAGAAGAAGAAGAACCCTTTTTGTCCACCAGTTCATGAGATACAGCTAGGACATTTTAAAAAAGCATAAAGAAGAGCATTTCGGTTTTCAAGGTCGAACTTCAAGGTCAAGGTCAACACGGTCACAACTTTTTATGGTACCATCTGTGTACCATGATGCACCCACACACAAAAATCGAAGCGATTCTACCCACTGGTTCATGAGTTACATGCGAATAGTCAAACATTTTATACAACGACTTACAATTAATTTTTATTAACCCTTTCAACGCTAGCCATTCCTCAGCCAAAAGTTACCATTAACCTTACCCGGGTAGAGAAAAGATTTTGTCTGCAATATTGGGGATTCCTCTGTGACATGCATAACATGGGGCCTGTCCTTACCTCCTAAATTTAAGAACATAAGGTCACTGGATACCAGACCCTCATTATGATGCCTTTCAGTGACATGGGTGTTAAATCAAGAGGCGACACTGGCGATGAAAGGGATTTATGCAAGTATAGATGACCGAAGCAAGGCTACAGAAAAGACTGGTAAACCCATTTATCTTCGCACTCGACTGACGTTGTTTGGTAGAGGGATAGGCACGTGTGTGCTAAATGAGGGAGAAAGAGAGAGAGAGAGAGAGAGAGAGAGAGAGAGAGAGAGAATGAGAGAGAGAGAGAGAGAGAGAGAGAGAGAGAGATGAGAGATGGGGGAGGGGGGGGGGCACCAACTAACAGCTCTTTTGACAAGATGTCAAATGCATCAGTTTAAACAAAAAGACAAACAAAAATTCCCAACACTGGAGAGAATGAGAGAGATAGAGAGATAGAGAGATAGATAGAGAGAGAGAGACAGAAAGAGACAGACAGCCACAGAGAGAGAGAGAGAGAGAGAGAGAGAGAGAGAGAGAGAGAGAGAGAGAGAGAGAGAGAGAGAGAGAGAGAGAGAGAGACAGACAGACAGACAGACAGAGAGAGAGACAGATAGAGAGAGAGAGAGAGAGAGAGAGAGAGAGAGAGAGAGAGAGAGAGAGAGAGAGAGAGAGAGAGAGAGAGAGAGAGAGAGAGAAGGGGTGGGGGTGGGGTGGATAAATCATTCATGAATACATTTGTTTTCAATCCACACGAACTTTGGTATTTAATTCGCTTCATGTTGAGTTAGAACTGATAGTGAAGTGAGAGCTTCATGATGATTCATTTGATTTTGTGTGTGTGTGTGTGTGTGTGTGTGTGTGTGTGTGTGTATGTGTTGAATCTGTGTGGGAAATCACATTGTAGCTTAATATATGAGTCTTTTATGAACGACTGCGACTGTGAAACTTGTAAGATTTGAACTGGCATTTGGTGATGTCAGCATTGCATTTGGGCATCATTTGGCCTCCGGTTTACAATCCATGAAGTCGCCTTAGCCGATAAAGTAGGGATGCTTCCTGGTCATGGTATTACCACTAGAAAAACAAAGCTTATTCCAGCAGATGTTTAGAATAGCAGTTGCTAACTCTGCTATCTGAAGGTCGTAGTCGAACACAGAAAGGGAGAGAGAGAGGGGGGGGGGGGGGGGGGGGGAGGGAGAGAGAGACAGAGACAGAGAGAGAGACAGAGACAGACGGAGAGATGGAGAGGGGAGAGAAGGGGGGAGAGAATAGAATAGGAAAGAAGTGAAGAGAAGAGAATAGAAGAGAAGAGAGAGAGAGAGGGTGGAGGGAGGCAGAGAGAGAGAGAGAGAGAGAGAGAGAGAGAGAGAGGAGAGAGAGAGAGAGAGGAGAGAAGAGAGAGAGAGAGAGAGAGAGAGAGAGAGATAGATAGAGAGAGAGAGAGACGAGAGAGAGAGAGAGAGAGAGAGAGAGAGAGAGAGAGAGAGAAGAGAACTAGAGAGAAGAGAGAGAGAGAGAGAGAGAGAGAGAGAGAGAGAGAGAGAGAGAGAGAGAGAGAGAGAGAGAGAGAGAGAGAGAGAGAGAGAGAGAGAGAGAGAGAGAGAGAGAGAGAGAGAGAGAGAGAGAGAGAGAGAGAGAGAGAGAGAGAGAGAGAGAGAGAGAGAGAGAGAGAGAGAAAGAAAAGACACATAGAGAGAGAGATAGAGAGAACATTCAGAAGGAGAAAAACTTACATGTTTGTCCCACCAGCTGATTGGCATCAAACGTAGTCATCGACATTCCCCCAGAAAACAAGAACAGACATGTCTGCAGCAGCAGCAGCATGAGTTGTTCCATCTTTCAAGTTGTATTTAAGTGTGAAATCACACAATCCAACTTCTTGATAGACTCTGTTCCGGTGTGAAGCTCGATGAGAAGTTCCCTTTGCCCTGGTTTTGAAGACCAAAAAGATTATAAAGGGCTCAAGTTTATTTTTCTTTGGTATATTGTACAAGCATGTTCATACAGCTTCAAAAACAAGACAAAGAAAAAAACCCTGAGACAGACTGCAACGTCACTTGAACATAATATAACAAACAAACAACTACACGACAAGTGTAAAGTGACGTTATTTTATTCACAAGAGACAAAACAAAACTACTGGATATTTCGGCGAATGCACCTTTATCAACATAGACAAACAATTAAACAGCAAACAGCAAATATAGCAAAAGGAGCAAAAAGCAGGCAACAAAAGGAGCAAAAAAAACCCCAACAAGATCAAACTAAAAAACAATACTTCCCCTCTACAGTCCAATGCGTAAATGATAAGTTGAAACCAAAGAGCAAGGCATGCATTTGTGAACACAAATCAGGGGAAAAGACAAAGAAGCACAACGAGCCATTTTGATATCTTCAATTTTTGTTTGTGGCACAAGCCACAAACCTATAATAACTGACTCTGTCGGTCTGTCGGTCGGTCCAAAATTGTCGCACATATTGTAAAAGAGAAAGAAAAGTACAGACAGAAAAAAAATACTTGGGCATAAAGTAACATTTCAGTTGTCATATCTACAGTCCTTAGGTATGGAAAGAATTGTATACTGAACAGAGCACATGAAGCTTCATTTTAAAGCGTACAAAATAATAAACATACGTAATACAGACACTGCAACAGACACGACGAGTATGCGGTGCTTCTTTCGATGAGTATATAAGTAGGATAAACAGTTTTAAATGTTTTCAAAAAGATATAAAAAGTTACGAAATAGTGCAGAGATAACATTCTGGTTTACAGATTAAAATTATTGAAAAGCCAGGGGAGGCGACTCAGTGTATGCAATGATTGGAGTGGTAAAAATAGACCGCTGCCACAATCGATTGCGAATCCGCGCTTGTTTTCCATTAGGTCATTGATCACAGTGTTATTGTTTTCCCTCTCTTTATAGTCACGTTTGTGAGCTCGTAGCTTTTTCTCTCTTTCTTTTCTTCTTCTTCTTCTGCGTTCCCATGCCATATGGCCACAATGGGTAAGGTACGTATGTGTCCGGTTTTCACTTTTCACTGGTCTCCCCGCTGCGTACAGCCGACACATTCCGATTTCGGAGGAGCTCAATGGAGAACATTTGTTTGGAAGATTTTTTTGGAAAAAAGGCAGGAGAATGGGCCAATAAGTCAAGAAAGATAGTAGATGATAGAAAGCAAAAGGAAAAGGCAGAGTGAAAGAGAGTGGCAGATTAGAGTAAGTTACAAGCACAGAACTTCCAGAAGGTGGGGGAACTATTTTTACAAAAGATCCCCCGGTACCCCCACGGGGAGATACTCGTGGAGGGGTCGGGGTCGTCCAGCTCCCCGTATGGAGGCATGAGGCATCCACACACTGCCCCGTTTGTTTGTTTTAGTTTCTAAAGCTTTTGGAAAACTAGACACAGTTTTCAGTGTACAAGGTTCTTCCTTTAGACTGTTTCAAAATCTTATATGATTATTTTCAAGAATTGGTGTAATACATAGTCAGGGATGTTATGTCGTCTTGTTCAATATGTTTGCTAAAATTGTTTTTTTTGTTTTGATGTATTGGTTAGGTTAGGGTACGCTAAACCTAAACAACATAGGGTTCAAATTATCGTAGCCCTCTACCCTCTTTGTGAGAGGGGGGGGGGGAAATCTGGCCTATAAAACCCCAATATCGGGCAGAGTCCAGTTCTATCCTTTCTGTAATCTCACACACTTTTGCAACACGTGGACCAAATTTAGGTTTTCAATTATGCTGGGTGTTTGTTAACAATGCAAAGAAACTTTACAGAGAGCTGGACAAATGAGGGTCTTCAGAGAAAAAAGCCCTCAACAAATGTTTTTGTCTTGAACTCCTTCGACTGTAGGCTTCAATGTAATTTTTGGACTGTAGGCTGCAATGTAATGTTTCGACTGTAGGCTATAATTTACATTCGACTGTAGGCTGCAATGCTATTCTTAGACTGTAGGCTGCATTGTACATTCGATTGTAGGCTGCATGGTATATTCGACTGTAGGCTGCATGGCATATTCGACTGAAGGCTGCATTGTAGATTCGACTGTAGGCTGCACCGTATATTCGACTGTAGGCTGCATGGTATATTCGACTGTAGGCTGCATTGTAGATTCGACTGTAGGCTGCACCGTATATTCGATTGTAGGCTGCATGGTATATTCGACTGTAGGCTGCACCGTATTTTCGACTGTAGGCTGCATGGTATATTCGACTGTAGGCTGCATTGTAGATTCGACTTTTGTGTGACTGATGAGGAAGGAAGGGGGGGGGGGGGGGGGTGGGTTGGGTTTTTTTTTCGGGGGGGGGGGTTAAATGTTGACCAAATGACAACTTTTTCGTTGCCACTGGGTTTAACGTGTGCTAAGTGCATGGGCACACGGGACCTCAGTTTATCGTCTCATCCGAAAGACTCCACGTTCAGACCGCAAGGCCTAGTGCAAAGTGAGAGGAAAAAATCCCCTGTACCCAGGTTCGAACTCGGGTTTACTTGACACGAAGCGAACACGCTACCACTGTGCCACCGAAGGAAGGGAAGGGGGGGAGGGAAGGGAGGAGGGAAGGGGGGAGGGAAGGGGGAAGGGAAGGGGGAAGGGAAGGGGGGAGGGTGACAGTCCTAACGGCGCTGTCCCCACACAATCAATATATATCCAGATTTCTGTAAATTGTGATTACTGAATTGTGAATAGCTCCAGCCCTTCTAAAAAGATTCTTTCAAAGCATTTGTTTGCTTTTATATACAATTTCCTCATGAATTATCATTCAGTATGACATTAATTTATTAATTTAACATTTATTTCATTTCTGAAATAAAGAAAAGAAATAAAACAAAGTGTGAATTTGAAGGATTCACAAGGAATAAACAATAATTATTTTGTGATGCTTAGTACGATCGTGCATCTACTGTACTCTCATACCAAATCACCAAACAGCAAATTAAAAAAAAACACCCATCCCAACCAAAAAGCATTAATCCTTTGATAATTTCACACACTGAGCGAACCCACATTATCACTACATACCGACCTACACTAACACCGTTGCAAGCCAGCACACAAGCTACAGTGACCTGATACCAAGTACGCAAAAGCGTTTTAAAGAAAGCAAGGGTGGCTTGGAAAAAAGTCCTGGGGAGCGAGGATGGGGTAGAGTGTGGGTAAGAGAGAGAGGGAGAGAGAGAGAGGGAGAGAGAGAGAGAGAGAGAGAGAGAGAGAGAGAGAGAGAGAGAGAGAGAGAGAGAGAG
>CM065686.1:16953091-16958091 GCA_017654935.2 Phymorhynchus buccinoides | reverse complement strand
ATGGGCTTAGGCTTGATTTTATTATGTGTATCGGCTTTAAATTTAAAATGTGTAGGTTACATGTTATGAGTATGTAAAATAGGATTAGTCTTAATTTTGTGATGAGTTAAGTTTTACTTATGTGCATGTTAAAGACGAGGACTAGAAAGTAGGCTTAGGCTTGATTTCGTTATGAGTAGTATTTATTTTTTAATATGTGTATTCGCTTGCAAACAATATGACTTGGTCTGCTTTTGTTACGAGTGTGTGTTTACTTTCTAATTTGTTTATGCTACAAATGAATAATGTAATGTAGGAATAGGTCTCATGTTGCCATGGGTACGTACATGTATTTACATTTTAAATTGTGCATGCTTAAGATGAGTAGGTAAAGTAATATTATGTTTGACTTATTATGTGCATGGGTTTCTTTTCAAATAAGTACATTTTAATGATGAAGTATGATTGAGGTATTTTTTTTTAATATGTTTGTGCACTTCTTTGAGTGTGAAAAGTAGGATTGGGTTTTATTTTCCCGTGTGTATGCGCTTACGTCACACATTTTGAATGTTAATAATGAGTATAGTTAATAATAATAGATTTGATTTTGTTATTGATGTGTTACAATATAGGGATGTTTTTTTGCATGCTTTATATTACTTTGTATGTGTTTATTTTCGTTTTCCATTTTCTACTTTTATAAATGTATTCTGTCCAGAGGGCTGGATGCAAAAAAGCATGTTATTGCTTACTCTATTACCCTCTATAAATAAATTTCAATCAATCAATCAATCAATCTCTCTCTCTCTCTCTCTCTCTCTCTCTCTCTCTCTCTCTCTCTCTCTCTCTCTGCCTCTCTCCCCATCTCTCTCCCTCTCCCCCCCTCTTTCTCTCCCCCCTCTCTCTCTCTCTCTCTCTCTCTCTCTCTCTCTCTCTCTCTCTCTCTCTCTCTCTCTCTCTCTCTCTCTCTCTCTCTCTTTCTCTCTCTCGTTATGTTATGTAAGTGTTGGTGCTTGCGTAATTCCTTCTGTCTTCATGGTTTGTATCTCAGCAGGAATAAAGATGGCTGATAGTAGCTTTTAGAAAAGGGTGGGGTGGGGTTTCTCTCTCAAGCCTAACAGCTTCTTCTTCTTCTTCCTCTTCTTTGTTCGCTCAGTTTCCTGTCACATGAGCGTAGATGCGTCATGCTGCCGTTATGCGCCTAACTAAAAAATAGTTAGGCCCAGCATGTCCGACTTCGGATGGAGAAATCTTTGTAAGAATGCATAGAGAAAAGGCAGGAGAATGGACCAGTAAGATAAGGGAAAAGGCAGAGTCAAAGAGAGTGACAGGTTAGAGTAAGTTACAAGCACAGAACTTCCAGAAGGTGGGAGAACTATTTGTACGACCCCCCCCCCCCCGATATCCCCACGGGGGGGGGGGGGGGGGGGGGGGGGGGAAGAGCCTAACAGCATATCACTCTATTTTAGTCAAAGGATGGCAGAGGTGGTAATAGTGGGCAAGGGGGTGGGGGTGGAGAGAGGATAGGGACAGATTGACGGTCTGCAAGACTGCAAGAAAACTTGAAAAAGAAGGAAGAGGTTGTTCCGAAAATAGAAAAAAGCTGTGCATGCGCACACACACATACACACAATTGCACATGCATACACAAACGCACATCCGTATGCACACACGTAGACATGGTCGCGCATGCATACGCACTAGCCATAATTACAGCTGAGGACTTCCAACTCAGCTGTGTCCTTATCAGCTTTTTGACCTTATCAGAATAGCAGCTGCCCCCCTCTATTATCTGGCACAGCCCACTGGCAGTCATATTTGGAAAAGGCAGACTGGCAGACAATTGGTCACACACACACACACACACACACACACACACACACACACACACACACACACACACACACACACACACACATACCTACATACGTACAAAGTCATATACATACATAGATACATACAAACATACATACATACATATGGACAGCAGAGAAACGTACAGACCTCGTTCCCGATAATGTAGTCCCGTTTTTATAGAACTGGGACTACAACAATGGGAAAATAATTGTACGCCATTTGTAAATTTAGAATTTAGAATTTCATCAGTTGGTCTTATTGAATGAAATTCAAGGGAGTTCATTTTGGACTCTATGGTCATTGTGCATTTTTGTGTTTAATAATTTCCTGTATTGCAATAGAATTGTTTAGAAATAGTATATTTTGCAACAAAATAGTATTAAGTAACCACTTTTCAGTGCCTTTACTTTGGTTTAAACCCACCCATTATTTTTTAAATAATCAACGTTTTTTAAATATTCAAAATGTTCTCACTAGGATTACGTTGATATGGTTTGTTGTTCTGTGAATCTGATGATAGTTTTATGTCCCATATGTGCCCTGCCGGGCCGAGAGGACGTAAAACACTATATTTCATTCGAATCTGATGATAGGCAGCTAAAAGCATACTGTAGTGGTACCATAGCCGATGAGGTTTTACCGAGGCGTGGATACCGCTACGCATATCTGTATTTTTTTAAAAATCGGTAATGTTCCCATCATCTTTGTATTTACAAATGTCCCATATTTCAGAGGAGCTCAAAGGAGAACATTTGTTTGGAAGATTTTTTTGAAAAAAGGCAGGAGAATGGGCCAATAAGTCAGAAAGATAGTAGATGATAGAAAGCAATGGGAAAAGGAAGAGTCAAAGAGTGGCAGATTAGAGGAAGTTGCAAGCACATAACTTCCAGAAGGTGGGAGAACTATTTATATGAAAGACCCCCCCCCCCTGGTATCCCCACGGGGAGAGACTTGTGGAAGGGGCGGGGTCGTCCAGCTCCCTGTATGGAGGCACGAGGCATACACCCATGCCCCTCACGTACATATTCAGACACGCAGATAGCATGCATACACCCACGCACATATGCACACATTTTATACTGGAGCACACAAACACACACACAACCTATATGCGAACATGTGCTCCAAGCCGCGAGTATGCTTACACACAGACATGCATTCTCACACATAGGGGAAGACGGGGTAAAAAGCCCATGGGCGGGTAAGAAGCCCATGCCAATTATCTCATGAAATAAAGCAAAGTTCAGTCAAATTTGCCCATGAGACGAATGCTAAACATTAACACTTGTCTCATGCGAAAAATGTGACTGAAATTTGCTTTATTTCATGATATAATTGGCATGGGCTTCTTACCCGCCCATGGGCGTTTTACCCCGTCTTACCCTACACCAGCACGTATGTGTGCACGCACACGCACACGCACACACAGTGACACACACACGCACACACAGTGACACACACACGCACACACAGTGACACACACACATACACACACACACACTCTCTCTCTCTCTCTCTCTCTCTCTCTCTCTCTCATTTATTTAGGTCTATAGTTCAAGGGAAGTAAGCCAGTGCAGCTTGTCAGTCCCTAGAGTTACCATCCTTTACTACTACAGCACGATATAGTTAGTACGACCTTACAGAAAAGTGAGTCTTGGCGGAGGTTTGCACCTGAGGTTCTAACTTTATAGGGGACCATATGTGCACCATGATACACACACACACACACACACACACACACACACACACACACACACACACACACACACACACACACACACACACACACACACACACACACACACACACACACACACACACACACACACACACACACACACAATTCAGCTTCAAATCTTTATTATGTTAAGCAATCAATCGACAGCCCTAATAGGACAACCCATCTGCTTTTCGATCTATTCTTTCGTATATCATTTCAGCATGATCATAAAGCGAAAGAGCATGAAAAAGGTCAAATACCGTATAGTGATACCATGACCCTTGACAGCTACCATAAAAAAAAACCCACAACCATTTAAAACATAAGAAAATATAGGCCCTATATCCATTTGAACGTTTTAATCGGTTGTCACCATTAAAAATGATATTCGCCGCGAAATAAATAATTAAATATAAATAGTATGTCGGGTGTACATATGTAGATAAATTAATCTCGCCTTGTAAATTACTGTACAGTAGAATAGGGGGCCCACTTTAGGGGCTCCACATTCTTCCGTGGTAGCACCAGTGATTTTACCCACGGCTTCGCCTATATAAGGATACATTTTTCATCGATTAGTAGTAATTTAGTAATTTAGTAATTTTATATTCTGATCGCTTCTCGGCCTTTTGGCTAAGACAGTGATTCAGGAATATAAATTTTTGTTTATACCCTGGTTGGTTTGTTCAGCCCGTCGTACATGGCGAAAGCCGATACGCGACGTTAAACTGAACTTCCATCGATTAGTAAGAACATTCACAGCGTAATGGCTTAGTCTCCGCAATACCACACTAATGTTCCAGGTTCATACCTGCCTGGCTCCGGTTTTTTGTGTGTTTTTCCCCCCAACCCACCATACACTAAAAACATTTCACTCAACGTCAGCCTCGTTATGAAGCCAAATTATATTTTTGTACATAACCTTATTTGTTTTTCGCGTTTTTACCTGACCTTACATGACATTTTAAAAGTTTTTAATAATAAAGATGACATTTTAAACTTTGTGGTCCTGAAAATTTTCATCATAGCTCAGGGAGCGGCCATTCTCAAATAATATATTTTATAAGTAACGATTATAACATAACTAACTATATTTTTTATCATGTGTCAACTGGTAGTCTGTAGAATGTGAGCTCGCAATAAACTACAAGTAAAAAATAAAGATTTTTCTGTCCCCCCTTCCCCTCCCCGCCCCCCTCTTTATATCCCCAAGTAAAATCCCAATGCCCCACATGGCCGAAAGGCCAAAGAGGGCGTAAAGCATTATTTTCACTCATAGGCCCTATATGTTTCTCTTCTACGCTACCTTTATGAAACACGTCTTAAAAACCACCAAAAACGTGTACACAAAAGGTTAGTCTTAGTTAGGCCTATTCGAGACAATACCTTACAATCGCGGTATACGTTCTAACATTTATTCAGAAAGTAAAAGGTTAAATATTAG
>CM065686.1:16935591-16945591 GCA_017654935.2 Phymorhynchus buccinoides | reverse complement strand
ATGTATGACCACAAGTAGTTGAAGAAAAGGTTGGATAGTGTGAGGCGACTTTCATGTTACCTGGTAGAGTCTCTCTTCATTCCAGTGAGGGTTGAAGACCGCCAGGTGTGAGGCCAGCATGTTGTGAAACCGATGAAACACGATGTGAATGCTCGACAACATGGGATGCTCGTTCACCCGCGGGTCACCTGACACACCACGTGATGGATACATGCACCAACGAGATCAGCGGCTAGCACGTTCATAACTTTCACCGTTATGGTCAATATGGTGTTATTAACACTAAGTGAGACTAGTTTGTATGTATGACCTATCCGATTGCATACAGCGCAATGGTCCCTTCCCATTGTGGAGTATTTGTAAATGAATTGGCAGATAAAAATGCAAAAGCAGGTGCAAATAATCATATTCAATCAGAAAAGTTAAAAGTTAAATTATCACTAAAGGAAATGAGTCATATAATCGACTACGAAATTTATTCACGTTATAAAAATAACATAGAACCGTACCATTTTAAAACATACACACTGTCAGGTCACATGTCTAGCTTAATGCATAGACTGAGACTTAATGCATACAAAACAAAGTATTCCAAGGATGTTATCTGTATTTGTTAAAGCAGAATTTCTATTGAACATGTATTAAATTGCTCTAAATTAAATATTTTAAATTGCTCTAAATTAAATATTTTACCTACAGATTTTACAAATAGTGAAATTAAAACTCTACTATACAAAAAAATATAATTCATTTTTGATCAACCTAGCACAACATATTTTACATAGTTCAGTAAGATACTTCTTATAACAGGTTTTCGATTGCCTGCTAGTATTGTTTTTTTTCAATAATTTGTTTGTTTTTCTTTTCTTTTTCTTCGTTTTTGTTGTTGTTGATTTATATCTGTTCATGTAATATCACTGTGAAGTGAACACACGTTAAATACAAGATTAATTCATTCATTTTACAGCGCAAATGTAGATTGCTGTTATATTGTTTATGGCCATGTGTTTTTTTTTTTAAAGCAATAGGGGCCTGTGCAAACGTAACAAATGAAATGCGTGAATGAGTTATTTGCATGGTATATACTTTAAAAACTTTAGAAAATGTATTTGCAAGTGCTGTTTGTTTCAATATAGTTATTCAACAAGACAATTATACATGTAAACATAATCAATTTTTGAAAACGAAAGAAAGAAAGATAAAGAAGAAGTAGGCTAAACAAAGCTATGGGTATTCATAGGGTGTAGGCCCATACCTGATCCGAAGCAGTACTCTCCCTCGCGCAGCATAGAGGTACACATGGTGGTGCTGTTGGCCGGCAGCATGTTATGAGCTGAAGACCTTAGCTGACCTGATCACACCAATCAAACGATATCATCGTATTTGTACTGTCTGTCTCTGTCTCTCCTTCTCTGTATCTGTCTCTCCCTCTCTCTCTCTCTCTCTCTCTCTCTCTCTCTGTCTATCAGTCTCTATTTCTGTCTCTGTCTCCCCCCCCCCTCTCTCTCTCCCTCTCTCTGTCTCTGTCTGTTTGTCTATCTCTGCCTCTCTCTCTCTCTCTCTCTCTCTCTCTCTCTCTCTCTCTCTCTCCCTCCCCCCTCTCTCTCTGTCTCTCTCCCCGTCCTCTCTCTCTCTCTCTCTCTCTCTCTCTCTCTCTCTCTCTCTCTCTCTCTCTCTCTCTCTCTCTCTCTCGCTCTCTCTCCGTCTGCGTTCCAGCCTGCCTGTCTGTCTCTCTAATTATTTGTCTGGCTGTCTATAATTATGTCTCTCTCTGAATTCGTTCCCAGTCTCTCAATCTGTCTTGTATTTTTCTCTTTCAAACTTTATCTTCAATTTGTCAGTATGTATTTGTATTTCTAAATGGCCCCCTATCTCTCTCTATCATTCACCTTTTTGATGACACTAAGATCGCAAAATGTCAAAGTGTAAAAGCATCTAAATAGCAATCTAGATTAGACACCCGAGCTTAACAGATTAAAAAACCGTACACGGATATAGTTACCCTGACGCTTTGCACATGTTCATTACATTTTATTCATGAGTGAAAGCTTTAGATAAAAAGACCAACAAGACAGCAAAAACGAAAACACCCCCCAAAAAACAACAACAACACACTAACAAATCAACAAAGACACAGGCCTAATATAATTGATGGTAGTAAACTTAATAACCAGCAAATCAACCAGAGAATTCAATCAAACATTATAATCAGCCAATGAAACTGTCAAAGGTATCCATATATTGCAAACACGTTTAATAATAATAATAATAATAATAGTGAATCATTTATATAGCGCATTCCTCCACCAATGTGGAGCTCTATGCACTTAACAAAAAATAATAATTAAGAAGCAACAAATTCAACAACAACACGAAATAATCGCTCACGCACATGCAAATAGGCATACACATACACACCCCACCCACACATACACGCACGTACCGGCACATACACACACACACACACACACACACACACACACACACACACACACACACACACACACACACACACACACACACACCGTTACCATCACCACCACTCACCCCACCCAAAAAACACAATACAAAATACAATCAGTTGAACAAAGCATCAACACACACACACACACACACACACACTCTCTCTCTCTCTCTCTCTCTCTCTCTCTCTCTCTCTCTCTCTCTCTCTCTCTCTCTCTCTCTCTCTCTCTCTCTCTCTCTCTCTCTCTCTCTCTCTCTCTCGCAACAAAGCTGACGTACACATTGCAGTCAACACACAGTAAAACTAATATGGGGGGAGGGGAGTGTGTGTGTGAGAATAGAGTCCAGAAGTAATGTGGCCTAAAGGTTGTGATGTAGCTTGAACAGGTGGGTCTTGAGAGCTGATTTGAAACATTGCAAGGACTGGATATGGCGGATTTCGCGTGATAAGGAGTTCCAAACTGATGGGGCCGAAAAGGAAAAGGAGCGCTCACCAAACATTTTTGTTCGTGTACTAGGAACACAGAGAATTTTGGAATCTGAAGATGACCGCAATTGCCTTGATGGAGTATAGACAGAAAGCATGTCAGAAATGTAGCTAGGGGCATTTCCAGAGAAATAAGAATGACATAGAGTGGACATTTTGTAGGTGAAGATTACAAACTAGCAAAGCTACTTGCTACGCTTTGTGTTCATGTGTACACACACACACACACACACACACACACACACACACACACACACACACACACACACACACACACACACACACACACACACACACACACACACACACACACACAAAACAACAACAACAACAACAACAGCAACAACAACAACAACAACAACAACAACAACATACATTATTTATACGGCGCTGAATCTTGATATAAATCAAATCAAAGCGCACACACACGTTAGCATTCATAGCGCAATCAAACAAAAACGCAATACAAAGCGAACACACACGGATGACATAAATGGAACATAGCAGAAACAGACCTAATGGCAAGAGAGAGAAGAGAAAGAGAGCGGAGCTTTAATGACGGGGGAACAGGTGGGTTTTGAGGTTAGCTTTGAAAGCAGAGAGGGTCGGTCGCTGACGGAGGGAAAGAGGAAGTTTGTTCCCGGAGGTCGGTCCTGAGACAGCAAAAGAGCGCCGACCAACAGTTGAAAGTTTATACCTAGGGATCTGGAGAGAAAGAGGGTCAGAAACTGAACGTAAAGTGCGAGCTGGCATGTAGATGGAAATATTGTTGCAGAGGTAAGATGGAGCAGCTTTATGGATAGATTTCACACACACACACACACACACACACACACACACACACACACACACACACACACACACACACACACACACACACACACACACACACACACACACACACACAAGAATATCGAATAGAACCGTACCTTTTTAGTACTATTTTGGATAGACAACAAAAACAGGCTCTATGTAAATTGAGAATTAGTGCTCATACTTTAAAAATCGAAATTGGTAGACACGAGAATATTGTAAGAGAAAACAGACTTTGCCAAAAATGTCATGAAATAGAAGATGAGTTACACCTTTTGAATACCTGCGTTATGTATAAAGAAGATCGTTACAAATTGATGGAAAATGTAGACAAACAAAGTTTAGAATCAAATGTTCAGTCTCCATAAGATATGATGATGTTAGATGAACTACAGCCATTTGTGGCAAAATATGTTAGTATTTGCTTTAACAAAAAGCATGAATAGTATTTTGCGTTGTTTGTAATCTTAACCTGTGCCTTATAAGCCTTATAAACCAATGTTCAATGTTCAATGTTCACACACACACACACACACACACACACACACACACACACACACACACACACACACACACACACACACACACACACACACACTCTCTCTCTCTCTCTCTCTCTCTCTCTCTCTCTCTCTCTCTCTCTCATTTAGTTAGGTTTATAGTTCAAGTTAAGTAAGCCAGTGCAGCTTGTGAGTCCCTAGAGTTACCATCCTTTACTACTACAGCACAATATACGACCTTACAGAAAAGTGAGTATTCCTTGGCGGACGTTTGCACCGGAGGCTCACACTTTATAGGGGACCATATGTGCACCATGATACACCACCACACAAAATTTGAAGTGATGCGGTGCGCCGATGCATGAGTTACAGGGCGTACAAACAAACACACAAACACACAGACATGAAATTGTTTGTTGGCTTATCCTGGCTAAAAGACTCCAAGGATCATCCCGACAGCGGAAGCACTTGACCACTGTAGTACCGGGCATGTATGTTATTATATAGGCATAGATTATTCAGGGAGCACTTACCAGAATAGCCTGTCCGCAGATTGAGCTGTTCCCCCAGTGTTGGGCCGTACACCTGAGAACCGTCGATGAACGCTGTCTGTGCGTTTCCCTGCTCCCTGGTGTCTGTCATAATCATTATCATCACCACCAACATCATCATCATCGTCGTCGTCATCGTCGTCAACATCATCATCATCATCGTTGTAGTCGTCGTCGTCGTCATTGTCGTCATTGTCGTCATCATCATCATCATTATCATCATCATCGTCATCATCGTTGTCATCATCATCATCATCACCATCATCATTATCGTCATCGTCGTCATCACTATCATCATCATCATCATTGTAGTCGTCGTAATCATAAACATCATCATCATCATCGTCGTCGTCATCGTTGTAGTCATCATCATCATTATCATCATCATTATCGCCTTCATCATCATTATCATCATCATCTCGTCCTTGTTGTCGCCAAGCTTGCCGTTTACATGCTCATTATTATCAACATCAGCCGCAGCGTTTTCATCATCCTCATCGTTGAAGTTCAGGTCGCACACCCATCAACTAAGCTTATCCAGTCAGTGAGTCAACTAGCCAGCATCACTATCTAACAAAGGGAGAGTAAAAAGACCCATGGCCATGTGCAAAAATGCTCCATGAGCAGAAGTGACGTCAAAGACTTCTGCATGATGCGGAAGCCTACCCCGTGCTATAGACTCGGGCGTCCTCGCCCTCGTCAATAATTATCGTTCCAGAGAAGACGGTGCTAGAAGATCAATAAGGACAATTTTGAAGACAGTTTATTAGCAACTGCAGTCTCTCTCTCTCTCTCTCTCTCTCTCTCTCTCTCTCTCTCTCTCTCTCTCTCTCTCTCTCTCTCTCTCTCTCTCTCTCTCTCTCTCTCTCTCTCTCTCTCTCTCTCTCTCTCTCTCTCTCTCTCTCTCTCTCTCTCTCTCGCTGTTCTACCTATTAATGGATCGTTATTTAGAAGAACATTTAGTGAAAATCTGAACAAATTAATAAATATATGCCCTGTATGCAATGTTGTCGAAGACGAAAGTCACTTTATTTATGCATGCCCTTTGTACTCTGATATCCGAAGCAAATGTCTAAGTGGAGCAGCTGGTCAGTTTACCAATGTTTAAAAAAATGGACCTTTAGAGACAGTCAGGGAACTATCTTTGTACCTGTTTTATGCTATTCGCAAAAGAAAATATAATCATGATGATAACGCATAATGTGAAAATGCTGTAGGACATCAAGGCCTATTGTGTGTCTTCAAACTGTTATTGATATATGTGGTACCATTAACCCTTTCACTGCCAGCCATATTTCAGCCAAAAATGTCCATTAAATTTACCTGGTTAGAGAACAAAATCCATCTGCAGTAGGCCTATTGGGGATTCTTCTGTGACGTATATAAAATAAGGTCTATCCTTACTTCCCAAAACTAAGACAATAGGGTCTTTTAGTAACATAGGTGTTAAATCACTGAGGTGCTAAAATGCAACTTTGGCGGCGAAAGGGTTAATGTTCGAATGTGCCAGTACAAAGTAAAGTAAGTCAGTAGAGTGATCCTTCGTGATGCCACCATAAGCGCTCGTTGGTTGTGGCAACTAGCAAAGACTGTGAATCTTAAAGGTGGACCCTGACGGATGAGGTTTTGCAAGAAACACGTCGAGATCACCAGAAAGACAGCTTTTTCAAGGATCGGAACACTCACTTTGCTCTGGTTTCCTATAAATCAAACCGTCAAAATGGCGATTCCTCCTTGGCGGAGATGTCGGAGAGAGTAGCCATTTTGGATGGGGTGGGTGGAAATCACTCATTGTGGTAGAAGCGTTTTCTTTTTTTGTAGTGCAGTAAAAAGATTGGAGCTATTTCCTTTGCTGTGAGCGAAACTCCTTTAGATACACTGTATAACATTTAAAAAAATAAAAATAAAAATGCTTGTATTGCGAAAATATCGTGCAAACTATTTGGCGGCCATTAGAAAAGAGATGGCACACGCCTTCTCTTCGGATGAAAGAATTTGACTTCCAGCACCTCCGCCAAGGAGGAATCGCCGATTTGACGGTTTGATTTCTAGGAAACCAGAGCAAAGTGAGTGTTGCAATCTCTGTAAAGGGTGTTTTCCTGGCGAACTCGACGTGTTTCTTACAAAAACTCATCCGTCCGGGTGCCTCTTTAAGCACTCTGGTTATAGTAACACTACGATACGTATCTCGCAGACAGACAAACAAGCTAAACGAAAACTTAACAAGCTGACGCGAACGACATCGTAGCCCCCTGTCCACCCTACCCACTCCATTCCCGCCGACAGCAAAAAGAGACTTATGAGATGGCTGAATATCCATCTGGAACCCTTGGCAACAACAGAGGACCCTTTGTTCTTCACCGCCCGATTGACTAGGCCTACTACATCCCCGTGTGGATACTGGGGGTCTTTCGTAAAAATAGTTCCCCCAGGGCCACTTTCTGGAAGTTCTGTGCTTGTACCTTTCTCTAATCTGCCACTCTATTTGACTCTGCCTTTTCCCTTTGCTTTTTATTATCTACTATCTTTCTGACGCATTGGCCAATTCTCCTACCTTTTAAAACAAATTTTCCAAATATTTTTTTCTTTTTTGAGCTCCTCCAAAATCGGAATGTGTCGGCTGTACGCAGCAGGGAGACCAGCGAAAACTGAAAACCGGACACATACGTACCTTACCCATTATGGCCATATGGCCTCAGAACGCAGAAGAAGAAGAAGAAGAAGAAGAAGATTAATACCAACGCAGACCATCGCCAGTAGTTTATACTCGGTATCTCGTTAATGTTTAACTAGTTTTTCTTCCACAGTCCCGCGAGGTCTCTCTTTAAACCGGTGAAAGCACTTCAAATATTTCCAAAGGGTTTGATGATACATGTTGGCCTTATCTTCCAAATTCAAATCGCTCCTTTCTAATATATCTCGCATCTGTTGATCCATGTCTCTCAAACTGTCAGAAGTCGCATCCGGAATGGGCGGTTGACTTTTTTGAGAGAATCCAATACACGATGGTCCACCCAAAGCATCTTCTTAGCATATTCCATGCTGCGGAAATAATATAAAATCACAGGCAGCTTAAAAGACCTCCTAATACTCCGAGCATCAGTTTTATAAGAGCGGTTAAAAATCCTCCTTTTTGCAAAATTTGCTTTCAACGCTTTATAGACGTTCCCTTCTTGACCAAAGCACGATGGCTGTTCTTGTGTCTGCACAACCGTCTTTTCTCAGAGGGACTTAACCTTACATTACCTTTTAATACATTCAAAGAACATTCGCATAAAGCATTCATGAGGTCTGGCGAACTTCCTTTCAACACGGCTTTGACAACGGAAAGGTTAGCGTTGCGCAATAGTTGAAACATCGGTAAATTTCTTTTCATTCGCGCCGACATCGTTTATTTTGGAATATGCACCGCTTGTTGATCGGGAGAAAAAATGTTTGTCCTAAGACAAAGCAGGTCGTCCGTTTCCTGTCAAAGATCAAACAACAAATACCCTTACGGTTTGGCGGTAGCGTCTTTAAATGCTTCTTGGACAAACCGCACTTTCTCGGGGTACATCTGTTTGGCTAAAAATGTGATCTGAGAAGCATCGCGCAGATTTTTGAAAACCACCAGGTAGTGACTGTTTAAGCTAATAGTATGCTGTTCTTTGTTCTTTCCAAACAAGTTCTGGACAATATACATGACGCTCAAATTGCGAAGATGACTGCCTTTGGTGAACAGTTTGGTCATCCATTTCGCTCATCAAATCATCAATAATTACCAATCGACTCTGATGACCGTCCCAATTCTCCATGTTCATTAGGCCTTCTATAAAAGTGACGTTTTTCAAACAATTATACCCAGGCTTCCACTCCCCAGAACACCACACGATTTCATCCAGAGGCAGAGACACCATGTCGGACACATGTTTTAAAAACTGAGTCATCCACACTGTTTTCCCCGAAGAGGTCGGCCCCAAAACGCAGCAGGTGAATGGGTGTTGCCAAGGTAAAAGCATCTTGAAAACTGCACCCAACTGTCATTACGTCCGTCCTTTTAACCCTTTCGCCGCCAATGTCGCATTTATGCACCACAATGGTTTAACACCAATATCACTGAAAGGCATCAAATCAGGGCCTGTTATCTAAAGACCCTATTTTCTCACTTTTGGGAGGTAAGGATAGGCCTAATGTTATTACACGTCACAGAGGAATTCTCACCCAATATTGCATTTTTTTGTCCTATGCCCAGTTAAATGTAATGGTATTGTTTGGTTGAAAAATGGCTGGCGGCGAAAGGGTTAAAGATTTAAAAAGCAAAAACTACCCTCAAGAATCTATCAGGAGGAACTCGCTCTTGCACACATAATGGGAAGGAGAAACAACCCAGGGACAAGTTCATGACCTTTTCGTGTCAGTCACATTTGACCTACTTTAGGGAGGACAGGGGAAGGAAGGGGAGGGAGGGTAAAAAATCTGTCAAACGTTAGCGAAATATCGAGTATAAACTACTATCGCCTGCACCGGTGTCATGATAAATAAGTAGCTCCCATTAAATATCTACCTTTCGCATGCGAACTATAACCATCCTCACCCTAACCCTAACCCTATCCACGGAAAGAACCAAGAAATAGAGCAGGAGGGTGTAAATCTACATATTTGCCGATAAATCGATGTACAAAGCCATGCACTTAGTTTCGTAAAATTCACAATGGCGGCCAAGCAAACAGAGGAATGCCTATTTATTTCATGAGGTAGAATATTCTCTTCACACCGGAGCTGCTGCCTGCTACGTCCAGATCTCCTCCACGTCTACTTCATCGACATTATCATCGTCATTGTCACCGCCATCACCCTTCTTCCCCGGGAAGACCCAGTCTTCAGGAACTTTGTCCAATATGACGTTAATCTCACCTTCCCCCACCCCCCCCCCCCCCCCCACACACACACACGCACCCCGGCTGAATAAAAAAACCAAATGGACATACTGGAGTGACATGTAGCGGTCGGGGCGAATGGCTTGGACCTGACGAAGTTCATGCAGCTGGTAGTAAAGTGTCGGTCATTAGCAGGAGACAGGGGGATGGGGAAACAGTTGGGGTTCCTCGTCCTGTGAATCCTTAATCTGTGAAAACAGAAGAAAAGAAGAAGAAGAAAAAAAGAGAAGAAAAAAGAAGAGAGGATATTAAGGAGTGGTGTGACTGTGG
>CM065686.1:16903091-16930591 GCA_017654935.2 Phymorhynchus buccinoides | reverse complement strand
CCACACTCGTTCTGCCCGAGTTACGCTGACCTTTATAATTCAACTCTCTAAATTGAACTCAGTGAATTTCAGGGTCGTGCTCAACGTGGCAAATGCCCTATTATGGTACTGTTTGTTTTTATCTTTATATGTGGTCAGTCGGTTGACAAAGACCGTTGATATTAAAATTAAAAAAACTACAACCGAAAGTTTAGTTTGGTGCTTTGTTTTTCATCGTGGCATTGTTTGCATATAATATAGACTCTTTAGTATTTGTGTATAGTATTCAGTAATACGTTATAAGCAGGCGATCAAACGAAGAAGAAGAAGAAGAAGAAGAAGAAGAATTAAGAATGAAGAAGAAGGAGAAGAAGAATTAAGAAGAAGAAGAAGAAGAAGAAGAAGAAGAAGAAGAAGAAGAAGAAGAAGAAGAAAAAGAAGAAGACTGACCATTGAGGTAAGCAGGCTTCAACAACCTCCTCTGGGGTCGTCCAGCCTGGCCCCAGGTGGGGTGCCCGTGCACGTTGTTGCAGCTGCCGTCCGCCGAGCGGTACACCCCCTCCACACACTGTCTGGGCGCGTCGGTGCACACAGCCTCGGGGTGGGGGGAGAGGTCCACCGCAGGGGGGCGGTGGGGAAGGGGATGAGAGAAAGGATGAGAGAAAGGCCTGGGAGGAGGATTATGGTGAGCGTGGAAAATAAAAGGGTTGATGAAGGCGGGTGGCTTGGGGTTTTCCCATCTCCTGGACAGAAAATATCAGAAAATATACCAGGAGAGAAAGAAAGAAAGACAGAAAGAAAGAAACACCACGCATTGAATATAATGGTAACAGTTTGTAAACGTCCAAGTCTTCCAGCTAGCTGCATGGCAACGGGGAAGAACGATACAAATGGCACATAGACACTCTCTCTAGCACACGTGTAAAAGAACGTGGTTAAAGACCCACCAGATCACGTGACAAAATCACGGGTTTCGCGTGTTTTCCCTCTTATAACTGGAAATAAATCTTGTTTTGACCAGGTCTGACTCTCATATAAATGCCCGCAAATTCAAAGAGAAGCATCGTTTTAAAGAGCAATGACCTCAATTTGAAGTTGGGGACATTTGTATGTGGGTCACAGCTACCCACAAAAAAAACCCCCAAGAGACTTAATCGCGGTGCGTCAGTGTGTCTTTAACTTGAGAGTCATGCTAATAAAGTTTGTGTGTGTGTGTGTGTGTGTGTGTGTGTGTGTGTGTGTGTGTGTGTGTGTGTGTGTGTGTGTGTGTGTGTGTGTGTGTGTGCGCGCGCGTGCGCGCGCGCGCGCGCGCGTGTGTGTGCGCGCGCGCGCGCGCGTGTGTGTGCGCGCGCGCGTGCATGTATGCATGTGTATGTGTGCGAGCGTGCCTGCGTGCGTGCGTTCGTGCGTGTGTGTCTGTGTGTGACGGACAGACAGACCAACCAACAGACAGACAGTAAACTCACGGGCTCATGTACGCATGGACGGAGTCATAGAGGGAAGAATGGGGTGGGATGAAATACACGGCGAACGGGGGTCCCTCACTCCCCAGATTATGATCATCTGTAAATATGTTGCATCATCATCATCATCATCATCATCATCATCGTCGTCGTCGTCATCACTATCACCATCATCATCGTTGTCGTCGTCGTCATCACCATCATCGTCGTCGTCGTTGTGGTCGTCGTCATCATCGTCGTCGACGTCATCGTCGTCGTCGTCGTCGTCAGTTGTCGTCTACGTCGTCATCATCATCATCATCATCATCATCATCACCATCATCATCGTTGTCGTCGTCGTCATCACCATCATCGTCGTCGTCATCACTATCATCATCATCACCATCATCATCGTTGTCGTCGTCGTCATCACCATCATCGTCGTCGTCGTTGTGGTCGTCGTCATCATCGTCGTCGACGTCATCATCGTCGTCGTCGTCGTCGTCAGTTGTCGTCTACGTCGTCATCATCACTATCATCGTCGTTGCTTTCGTCGTCATCATCATCTCGTCGTTGACGTCATCATCATCATCATCGTCGTCGTCGTCGTCGTCGTCTTCAGTTGTCGTCGCCGACGTCGTCATCATCATCATAACAATCGTCGTCATCATCAGCGTTGTGGTCGACGCCTGTCGTCGCATTAATTCATCGTTATGCTAGTCGCCCTCGTCATCAGACACATCATCAAACAACATAAATCTGTCGTCGTTGTCGTCATCATCATCATCATCATCATCATCATCATCATCATCATCATCATCATCATCTTCTTCTTCAACTTTCTCGTCGCAGTTATTAAGTTCTTTTTCTTAGTTTACTAATTTGTTTTTCTGTGTCTGTCTAGGCCTACCTTTCATGCTAATTACCCAATGGTTCGACCATTTTCGTAATAAGGCAGGATGATTGATGGAGATAAAACACTAAGTGACAGTTAAAACCGGCCCTCGAAAACTGTCATAATATTTTTACCCTTCATAATTACAGCATCCCCCACCCCCCACCCACCCACACACTATTTCCCCATGCTTTAAAAAAAAAAGTCGTTTCTTTTTTGTGTGTGTTCATTGAGATGTTTTATTCGGCTGCAAAGCTACGTCGCTATGAGCCGCTGTGGCTCATCAGTTGGTTGAGTCGCTGTCTCGTAATCCGTCAGGTTTGCGAGTGTGCGGGTTCGAATCCAGCTCGGGTCGCAGTGGCGTGTCCTTGGGAAAGGCACTTTACTCCTATTTTCCTCACTCCACCAAAAGGTGTAAAATGAGTACCTGACGTCAAAGTTGGGGAAAAAGTCCTTCGGATGAGACTTACAACCGAGGTCCCGTGTGCGAACGCATGCACAAAGATCTTGCGCACACGTTAAAGCCCATTCGACTATTCGGTAGGAGTAGGCCGTGTTGTGCCTGCGGAATGGATGACACGAACTCACATAGCATCCATCCTGTGCGCCAAATGCAGTCTAAACGAAGACTTTGGGCGTGGGGCAGGATAAACATCCTCAATAGGAAGAAGAAGCTCGCTTCTTTCTGTCTCTGTATCTTTGTCTGTCTGTCTGTCTCCCTGTCTCTCTCTGCGTGTATCATACTGTATGCGTCTATCCCTCCAATTAACTTTTTTTTTAATATAAAAAAGGAAAAAGAGCATTTAATGAAAATGTAAAACACAATAAACTTTTCCTCGCCGTTATTTAAAAATAATAATGTATTAGATTAGATTAGATTAGATTAGAAATAGGGACGAAAAAAATATAGCCGTTAGGCTTTCAAAGTCCCATCTTTGTGTTTTTATTTTTATTTTTACATACTCAAGGTATATCGTGCACTCAGGTTTTTGCGTTGAATTAATCATCGTATTCATACATTATGTCTTTATAAAATTTTAACTGGTCGAGCTCATTTTTAAAGCTGTTAGTATTAGGTGCTCTCTTAATGTTAGTTGGTAGTTGATTCCATAAAGGTGCAACTCTGTTAGTATAAGAATATTTTCTTGTGTTAGTTTTACAAAATTCAATAAATATTTTATCAGTGCTATTTCTTGTTCTGTCATAATTTGTTAGTTTGAAAAATTCTGTTGCATTTAAATCATCAATATTATTAAATATTCTATAACTTTGTATTAGATCACCTCTTATTCTCCTTGCTTTCAAACTTGGAAGATTCAGGCGTTCCATTCTCTCTCTATACGAATAGTTATTATATCCATCAATTAATTTAGTTGCCCTTCTTTGCACCTTCTCTATTAATGTTGATTGTCTTTTCAATTTGGGATACCAAATAACATTACCATATTCTATATGCGGTCTAATTAAGCCTTTGTATAAATGCAGGAAAGTATCCTGATCTAAATATGAAAAAGTTCTTTTAATAATACCAAGCATTTTATTTGATTTCTTAACAGCATAATGAATATGGTTATCAAATTTAAAATTTTCATCAAAAATTACACCAAGATCCTTTTCTTCTGTGCACTTTGATAAAACATAGTTGGTACCATATTTAATCATAGTATAATTATTACAAGTGTTATTGTTACCCAGATGTAAAACTTTACATTTTGAGGCATTAAAGTATAATTTCCAAGTATCTGTTCACTTCACTAATGAATCTAGATCATTTTGTATCTCATCTTTATTTACGGATGTATTATATATTTTTGTGTCATCTGCAAATATCTTACAAAAGCTAGTTATGTCCTGTGGCAAGTCATTTATAAAAATCGTAAAAAGTAACGGACCAAGGATGCTTCCCTGGGGTATACCACTAGTTACATCTACATTATCAGAGTAAGCGTCACTAACTCTATCTAATTGTTTTCTATCATTCAAAAAGTTTTCAATCCAAGCTAATAATTTACCTGTTATACCATAATATTGTAGTTTAATAAGTAATCTCTGATGGGGTACAGTGTCAAACGCTTTTCTAAAATCTAAATAAATAATATCTACGTTATTACCTTTATCTATTAATTTAGTTAAGTCATTTATTACCTGCAGTAACTGTGTGGTGCAAGACCTATGCTGACGGAAACCATGCTGACACTCTGAAAACAATTGATTAATTATCATATGATCAACGATAACATCTCTAATAATACTTTCAAATACCTTACCAGTTACTGATGTTAGACTCACTGGTCTATAATTACTAGGATCACTCTTCATACCCTTTTTAAACAAGGCAGTAACATAAGCATTTTTCCATTCAGTAGGAACTGTTTCCAATTCTATAGATTTATTAAATAACATACAAAGTGGACCAGATAATTCTTTACATAGTTCTTTAAGCACCCTAGGAGGAATATTATCCGGCCCTTGAGCCTTGTCTACATCCAATTCCATTAACTTAATTTCAACTGCATTTGGAGTTACAATCAAGTCTGTTACAGTTTTACCATCAGACCAAATAGCTGTATTAACAGGTGGTAAATTTACCAAGTCTTCTTTAGTAAACACGCTAGCAAAATATTCATTTAAAACATTTGCTTTGTCACTATCGGTAACGGCAACATCACAATTCTTATTTATTAAGGGGCTTATACCTGATTTAGCTTTAGTTTTTGACCGTACATATTTCCAAAACTTCTTTGGATTATTCTTACAATCTTTAGCAATGTTCCTTTCATGCTCCTTTTTAGCCGCTTTAATTTCTTTATTACACTTGTTCCTTTGGTCAATATACTTAAGATAATCTTTACCCTTTTTGGTATTTAGAAATCTTTGAAAGAGGTAATATTTCTTTTTTATTTCTCTCAGTGCTTTATTGTTTAACCAGACAGGTTTGGGTTTTACATAACCATTTATTTTAATTTTGGGAATATTTAGCTCCATGGACTGCAAAATTTGATTTTTTATGGCTTCCCATGCTTCATCTACCTCCATGGAATTTAACACTGTCCAATCTTCCTGACCCAGTTCTTCCCTCATTTTGTTATAATGTCCTCTGTTAAAGTCAAATTTATACTTTTTTTCATTTTTTGTGTTAGATGTCTGTATATACAGCTCAAACACCAGCAACCTAACCCTAGTATTAAAAAAAATAACAACACAAAAAACATACTATCTGTTAGATTAATAAACTCAACTTATTTAATGGTTTCGATCCAATTTATGTCGACATAGTGTTTGTAATGTTCACAGTTTTGTAATGTTTACGGTATTTCTAATGCTACGGTTTTGTACGTAATGCTCACAGTGTTTATAGTACCACACACAAAAAAGCCCACAAGTGCAGAGTGACGTTAGTTTATTGACGAGACAAAACAGAACAATGTAATATTTCCACAAAAATGTCTTTTTCAAACAACATAGACAACACAGCAATACGACCTCTCTTCGCAGTCGAGCAGTCTCCAAAATGGGCAACATGCAAAAAGCGCGACTCTCTGAATATTCCCATTTGCGCGACCGTACGAAAAGAGCGAATGTCACTGACAGAAAGAGCGAATGTCACTGACAGAAAGAGCGAATGTCACTGACAGAAAGAGCGAATGTCACTGACAGAAAGAGCGAATGTCACTGACAGAAAGAGCGAATGTCACTGACAGAAAGAGCGAATGTCACTGACAGAAAGCGAGAGGGTCGTTGAGGATTGGGATGGGGCAAGAAGTACCTTACAAGAAAAACATGTCTGTTACTTTCTTACTATCCCTAACCCTATCCCTAACCTATCCCTATCCCTATCCCTAACCTATCCCTAACCCTATCCCTAACCTATTCCTAACCCTATCCCTAACCCTATCCCTAACTTTCCGAGTTTTATGCGACTCTCTGAAATTCGCTCTTGTTGTCATTACTGTTCGCTCTTTTCGGCATCTTGTAGTTCGCGCATTTCGTATCGCGCTTTTCGAAAAGTCGCGCTTTTCGAATGCTCCGCCAAAATGACCAGGTTTAGACAGAAAATAAAAAAACCCACACCCATTGCTGTTGAATACAGTTCAGAAGTGTCGGAGGGAGGGAGAGAGGGGGGGGGGCAGTGGAGAGAGGGTGGAAGCTAGAAATAGTGAGTGCAATGTGAAGAGGGGAAGTGTCTATGTTGTTTCAGAAAGACATTTTTGTTGAAATATTACATGTTCCTTTTTGTCTCGTCAATGAAAATAACGTCACTCTGCACTTATTGTTGTGTATTTGTTTGTGTGGTGGTACTTTGGTCAGTGACGTTGCAGTCTGTTTTAGTGTTGTTGTTGGGTTTTTTTTAACAGTGTTTGTAGTTCTTGTTTTTGCTTTGCTTAGGTCTTAGAATAACCCCGGCCATAATGTACGTCCATGATTAAGTCATCACAAAAGCCTGAGTGCACGACATACCTCTCTCTCTCTCTCTCTCTCTCTCTCTCTCTCTCTCTCTCTCTCTCTCTCTCTCTCTCTCTCTCTCTCTCTCTCTCTCTCTCTCTCTCTCTCTCTCTCATTGTTAATTTGCTTACAGCATCACTGTAGTTTTGCATTGTTCAGCTTCATTTTAATCACCGTTCTCCTTTAGTATATAAAAGTTGAAACAATTTATAAATGTGTGTATGTATTTGTCTGTTTTGGTTAAAATTTATTTCTTCCTGCCATATTGTTAATTATTCTTTATGAAAGGGTGCGTTATAAGCATTTGCTTGTTGTCACCCTCATTACCTCATCATTGTTTGATTTTGTATGATATTTGAATAAAGTTGTCTAAACCATATACCTTGAGTATGTCAAAATGAAACCAAAAACACAAAGATGGACTTTGAAAGCCTAACGGCTATATTATTTTCGTCCCTATTCCTAATCTTAATCCTAATCCTAATACAAAACAAGTGTAGTCTGTTTGACGTGAAATAAGGAAACATACACAATGGAACCTCCCTTTTAAAACATTGACAAATCATCCAAAAATAAGGTCTTCAATTGGAAAGGCTTGTATAAGGGACTGTGATTTTAATACTTAGAAAGCAGGGCAATCTCTCACAGAAGTAGCTAGGTCTTAAAGAACCACACGTCACGTGTCAAAATCATGGTTTTCACGTGTTTCCCCTCTTATTGGCTACTGCGAAGAACACCTTTTGCAAGAGTGAATGCCCTTGGTGGGCGGGGGAAGATGGTTGAGTACTGACCAAACAAGGGAATAACTCTCACCAATAACCCTATTTGAGGCCACTAAATGGCTGCCTTTCGCAAGAGCGAATGCCCTTTTCAGTACTGACCAACTAGGGGTTCACTCTCACTGTCAAGGGCGTTAATAACCCTAGTTGCAGTGGCCAATAGCTAGTAAGAAATCTTCAGAAATCTTCAAAGCATAAGAGGGAATGTGACACGTGACGTGGGAAGAGGAAGTCTTATAAGGGGGGGGGGTGGGGGGGGGGGGCGGTCGTATAAGGGAGGTTCCACTGACACCATTTTGTCGTTCTCGTTTGCGACTTCACTTTGCCCTGTATCTACTTAGTCGTGAGCAAACCAAGGCTACCGAAAAGACTAGGACATCCATTCATCTTCACACAACTGACGATGTTTGGTGGAGGGATTGGTGCTTGTGTGCTAAACAAGAAAGAGAATACGAACACGAATACGGATGTTTTATTGAGGGTAATAAAGGATAAACTACAATTATAGCTTATTTGCACCTGGCCCGAGAGAGAGAGAGAGAGAGAGAGAGAGAGAGAGAGAGAGAGAGAGAGAGAGAGAGAGAGAGAGAGAGAGAGAGAGAGAGAGAGAGAGAGAGAGGGAGGGGGGGAGGGAGAGAGAGAGAGAGAGAGAGAGAGAGAGAGAGAGGAGAGAGAGAGAGAGAGAGAGAGAGAGAGAGAGAGAGAGAGAGAGAGAGAGAGAGAGAGAGAGAGAGAGAGAGAGAGAGAGAGAGAAGTCTGAAGTCTGAAGTTTTTTTTAATTGATTAGGCCTCTCGGCCCGTATAAATAAATAAATAAATGTAAACTAGAACAATAAAACCATGCACATTCATATGATCCATAAATTGGGACAAAGTAATTTGAGACAAAGAATATATCCAGAGACAAGCGATTGACTTCTAAAAGTAAACGCTTTAGACAGAAAAAGAGAAAGAGATGAGCATGCTTTAAATAATATCAGTAAATAATAAAACCAAGAGAGAGAGAGAGAGAGAGAGAGAGAGAGAGAGAGAGAGAGAGAGAGAGAGAGAGAGAGAGAGAGAGAGAGAGAGAGAGAGAGAGAGAGAGAGAGAATTTATTTAATCAGGGAACATGAAATAAGCAAGTTACATGCTTTTTTTTACCACACAGCTCTGGGGACAAATAAAGTAAATCAAACAAGAAAGCAAAATAATATACGTACATGCAGAAATGAGAAGAAAAGGGAGAGAGGAGGGGGGAAGAGGAATAGAGAGGGGTAAGGATGTGGAAATTTGGGGATTTAAAGTACAGGCAAAACAACCCCAAAAATAATAATAATAATAATAATAATGGGAATTTATATAGCGCTCTTTCTCACATGAGCTCAGTGCGCTTTACATTGATAACAAGAACATTAAAGGCAAACAAATAATTAATCATTAGAAAGTATACTAGTAAAATAAGCACGATGATTGCACGCAACGTTCTCTTACTTCCTTACACACACACACACACACACACACACACACACACACACACACACACACACACACACACACACACACACATGCATGCGCACGCACACGCACACACACACACACACACACACATGCATGCGCACACACACACTCACACACAATTAATTATACAAGAGTAAAATAGTTACAATATGAACATTCTAAGAAGAAACATAGAGACCACATTCACATTCTCAATCAAGTTTGAATACAATACTGCAACTTGAAATAAAATCATACTGCCATCGACATACCAATTACATGACTAATTATAATAGACAAATTTTGCAAAAACAAAAATACCCTTCTAGCTCATTTACAAGCATTTAAAATTTACAAGACGTAGACATTCTACATACAAAATACGAATTATAAAATAATTGTAAATACATTTTTTACAAGATTTCTGCAATAAAACGGCCCCCCCCCCCCACACACACACACACCCTCACACACAAACACTAATCAATCATAATATGTCCGAAACAAGTGAGTTTTAAGGGCAGAGCGAAAGGCGGAGATAGTCAGATGAGCGGACATGTTGTGGGAGGGAATTCCATAAGTGAGATGCTAAATAGTAGAAGGATCGTTCACCAAACGATTTCGTGTGGACCCGAGGAACCTTGAGTGTGCAGCAGTCACAGGAAGAACGTAGGAAGTGAGCAGGTGTGTAGAC
The DNA here is from genome assembly GCA_017654935.2 of Phymorhynchus buccinoides. Lineage (NCBI taxonomy): Eukaryota > Metazoa > Mollusca > Gastropoda > Neogastropoda > Raphitomidae > Phymorhynchus > Phymorhynchus buccinoides. The sequence goes on along the minus strand of CM065686.1, from coordinate 16,920,880 downwards.
AGTTACTAATTCGGAGAGATAGTCGAGACCAGAGGAGTGAACAGCACCGAAACAAAGGCAAGCTATTTTATACTTGATTCTAGCCTCTACTGGAAGCCAGTGCAAGTTACGAAGATGAGCTGTTATATGATCAGAACGTGGAATCTTGAGAGTGAGGCGTGCTGCACTGTTTTGCAGTTTTTGAACACGTTGCAGGAGATACTGAGGACAGCCACAGAGAAGAGAGTTGCAATAGTCAATGCGGGAAAGAATAAAGGCAGAAATAAGATTTTTCGTGGCTGCAGCAGACAGAAAGTGTCGAACAGCACTGATTCGTCTGAGCTCATAATTGATGGAACGTATGAGATTAATAACCTGTTTATGCATGGTAAGATTTGAATCGAGGGTAACTCCGAGATTCTTTGCTGACTTAGAAAACTGAACACAAGCATTGCCAACTGTACGAGTTTCTGGAAGAGAGATAGTTGCAGACATACGCTGAGAGGAAACAACCAGAGCTTCCGTTTTGTCATCATTAAGTTTTAATTTGTTGCATGTCATCCAGGATTTGACATCATGAAGGCAGGATTGAATAGCGCTGTCAAGTTGGGTAGGTCACATCATGCAAAAATTAAAATCAGCAAAGGATAACACTCCTCAGCATTATTAGTATCAGTAATAGCATGATAGTAATAAACAAATCAAGTTATATCATACAAAATTATCAAACAAATATGCTATCACATATTAAATAAAAATCACCAATCATAGATATCATAATTCAAGTAACTTAATATGCATTAACATCTTCTGATGCGGGTATTGTTAGAGATTAAAGCAAGGCATACACAATAATACAATCGTCATCTGGATACAGTTTACATGTTTTCTTTTAGTCTCTGAAATAGAATACTTTGATACGCGGTTTTGAAGGAAGTAATGCTGCTTTTCTGTTTAAGATTAGTTGTTACGGAATTTCAAAGAGTACCACCTGAATATGTTAAACTTGTTTTGAAAAGATCAGTTCTGGGGTTTGGAATAACAATATTGGTAGTATATCTAGATTGGTTGATTGGAAACTTTTTAATTAATGTTGGATGTGCAAAACCATTGATTATTCTAAACATCATGACAGCTTTGTTGTATCGAAGTTTGTCCGCTGTAAGAGGTAAACATTTTTATTGTGATGTAATCTTGAAAAGTTAGAGAAGACGATTTTAGGAGGACTGCTTTCAGGACTCGCTTATGAACATTAATTAATGCCTTTAATGTGTATGTGTGTGTGTGTGTGTGTGTGTGTGTGTGTGTGTGTGTGTGTGTGTGTGTGTGTGTGTGTGTGTGTGTATGTGTATGTGTGTGTGTGTGTGTGTGTGTGTGTGTGTGTGAGAGAGAGAGAGAGAGAGAGAGAGAGAGAGAGAGAGAGAGAGAGAGAGAGCAGGAGCAGGAGCTGTACCGGTCGGGGTTCGCCCCCGGGGACCGCTACGATAGCCGGATTGGTCTTGCCCAGATACTACGAAATAAAGGTTAGGGTCCATTTTTATTATTATTATTTTAAAAAAAATCAGATCCACACTAGGTTTATTTTATGCTTACTTTCCTTTCCATTAGGCTACTTCTATCTCCTCAGCTTTCTAATTTCTTATCTTCTTACTACCCCCCAAAGTGCAGCAGAATCTTCAACCTGATGAAGTTGGCTGCCTGAGGCGAAGAAGAAGAAGGAGAAAGAAGAAGGAGAAGAGAGAGAGAGAGAGAGAGAGAGAGAGAGAGAGAGAGAGAGAGAGAGAGAGAGAGAGAGAGAGAGAGACAGTCAGACAGACAGACAGAGAGAGAGATGTAGAAAGACATATAGAGAGTCAGACAGATAGAGAGAATTCAGAAGTGGTCTGCAGGCATACGTACGTGAATAGTAGCCAGCGACATTCCCCCAGAAAACAAGAACAGACAGACATGTCTGCAGCAGCAGCAGCACGAGCTGTTCCATCTTTCAAGTTGTATTGAGGTGTCAAATCACACACTCCAACTTCTTGATAAAATTTATTCCAGCGTATGCTCGATAGCGGGGGGGAAAAACCGAAGTTCCTTTGCCCTGATTTTGAAGACCCAAAGATATATTGATGAAAGGGGTTAAGTTTTTCTTCTTCTGTATATTATTGTACAAATAATGTTGATACAGCTTCGAAAACGAAGAGAGAGAAAAAAAGCACAAAAAGCACTTCAAAATCTTCAAAACTTTTATTTATTTTATAAAGGTCATTGATCACAGAGTGTTATTGTTTTCCTTCTGTTTATAGTCACCTTTGTGAGTTCGTACCTTTTCTTCTTCTTTTCTTTAGTTTCTATAAAGCTTTTGGAGAACTAGACACAGTTTTCAGTGTACAATGTTCTTCCTTCTGTTTCAAAAGCTTAGGATTATTTTCAAGACTCGGTATAATTACGCCCACCGTTGCGGCAAGAGAGCACCCAAGCTACAGTGACCTGATGCCAAGTAAGCTAAAGGGCTTTAAAAGAAAGCAAGGGTGGCTAGAAAAAAATGTGTCCTGGGGAGCGAGTTTGGGGGAAGAGTGTGGGTTAAGAGAGAGAGAGAGAGAGAGAGAGAGAGAGAGAGAGAGAGAGAGAGAGAGAGAGAGAGAGAGAGAGAGAGAGAGAGAGAGAGAGAGAGAGAGAGACAGAGAGAGGGAGGGAGAGAGAGGATGGAGAGAGAGAGAGAGAGAGAGAGAGAGAGAGAGGGAGGGAGAGAGAGGATGGAGAGAGAGAGAGAGAGAGAGAGAGAGAGAGAGAGAGAGAGAGAGAGAGAGAGAGAGAGAGAGAGAGAGAGAGAGAGAGAGAGAGAGAGAGAGAGAGAGAGAGAGAGAGAGAGAGAGAGAGAGAGAGAGAGAGAGAGAGTGTGTGTGATGGTGGTGGAAGTGATAAAGAGGCAATGATGGATCGTTGTAACTGCGTCAAAGCAACAAATGGGGGTAACGCAGACGTCACGTTATTTGTCATTGATGGGATGAAGCTGCATGGCCAGCAACACGGTTCAGTGACTTCACCTGCCGTGTGCTTTATGCAAATGTATGCGTGCGTGCGCGCGTGCGTGCGCGTGTGAGTGTGTGTGTGTGTGTGTGTGTGTGTGTGTGTGTTGTGCGCGTGTACGCACGTACGCTAGTAATCGTTGTACTGCCTGTAGGAAAAGTAAAAGGGGTGAAAGAAGTTAGCTAGGCGGAATGAGAGAAGAGCGAAAGGAGAAGGGACAACAGGACATCCTGGAAGTATCACACAACATGACAAACTTGCTTTTATCAACCTTTTTATAGTTTCCTTGACGTAGCGAATATTAAACTTTAAAAAAATTGATTTAGTACAGGGTCGAACCTACAACATATTAGAGGCGGGGGGGGGGGGGGGGACAAGGGCGGGGGGTCTGGGGGTCGGCGTAGGCCCCCAGTGGGAGAGAGAGAGAGAGAGAGAGAGAGAGAGAGAGAGAGAGAGAGAGAGAGAGAGAGACTGGAACGCTTAATGATTAGGCCATAGGCCCATATCACTGGAGTGTTAATAAAGCTTGTTATCATGTAGAAACAGAATGGGGAAAAAAAGTTATGTTTTAGACATAATTAGACATTATTCAACATATAACATTCATATTTTCTCAACAAGAAGAAATGCCACAAAGACATAATAAATGCATGAAATAATCAATAAACACACCGATCAACCAGTCAAGTTACTATTGATCTTCCATACATATGTTGCGTAATTTGAATGCCTTTTCAAGGTACAAAGCCAACCTAATAATTAGCGATTTGTTTTCAGAAGAAAGAAGCATTGTCCATTTGAATAGGGATGGTTGATTAAAGTATTTTGATGGAATGTACTGTTGTCGTAGTTCTTTATACATTGGGCATTTAAAAAAAAAAATGAACCTCATTCTCAATTTGTTCAGAGAGAGAGAGAGAGAGAGAGAGAGAGAGAGAGAGAGAGAGAGAGAGAGAGAGAGAGAGAGAGAGAGAGAGAGAGAGAGAGAGAGAGAGAGAGAGAGAGAGAGAGAGAGAGAGAGAGAGAGAGAGTTGAATTGAATTGAATTTTGTATTCACAAAAAGGCCAAAGCCCCATATGAACAAAGGACACTAGCATTTTACACATAATAAACAATAACCAATGAATACAAAGTACATCATAAGATAAACGTAACCAGTTTAGCAATCAAATTATTCATGACAAAATCGCTTCTCGCAACTGAAAAGCTTTATAAAGAAATAGAGCCACACCACGTACAGTCTTTTCATTTTCTGATGCCATGAACAAAGAGAATCTAAACAAACATGGATTAGCATAAAATTTCCTTGCAAAGAATTTTACACGAAGATCATACAATACAGGGCACGTCAAGAGCAAGTGGATTTCATCTTCTGTTGATTCCCTACAAAAAGGACATAGCAATTCTGCATTCGTCACATTTTTATAACGACAAGCGTGTACATTGATGACGGACACCCCAAATCTGAATTTTGTAAGAACACAACGTAAATTCTTATCCATATTAACAGACAAATAACTTTTAACTATATGTGTTGTGCAAAAATTCCTGTACATCCTAAACCTCTCACTGGATTGTATATGACTGTGCCAGTCCTGCCATCTTGAATCTATCAGCCTTTGATGGAGAATGTTTATAAACATCTTTTCATCACCCACCCCTTGATATTCCCACGCATATCCGAACCCAAACTCGAAAAGAAATAATCGAACCCTTGACGCCCAGTTAGGTTTGCCTCTTTGATCTAATTTGTATAACATATTATAAGATTTCGGTGGTAGGCGATCAGCGTTCATTCTTAAAAGTTTAAGCCAAAAGCGAATACATTTAATTCTAGAATTTATGAATATAGGATACCTATTAGTCTCTCCATAAACTAGGTCGTTTGGTGTTTTCATATTAACACACAAAACTTTCTTAAGAGCAAAAAGATGGGCACACTCACAGTACATGACAGCTCTTGCATCAAGTCCCCAAAGCTCTGATCCATATAAAATAATAGGCTGGATATGAGTATCAAAAATCTTAACAAAGAGATCTAATGAATTGTTATTCAACACACGCATTTAAAAAAAAAAATATTGATCAGTCTGTTCTTAGCTTTACTACATAAATCCCTACAAGCAGCTGCGAAAATCAAACGAGTAGAGAAGAAAATCCCAAGGTACTTATAAATATTCAAAACAGCCATTGGTTTACCATCATACAGCCATTTTTCCCTTGCTGATAAATATCCCCCCTTCCTGAAAACAATTATATTACTTTTCCCTAAATTAACTGTTAGCTGTAATTTTCTAGCAGCGTTTACTAAATTATTCAGTTGGTTCTGCAAACCCACAACAGTTTCTGAAATCAGTGCTATCCCAGTCAGCAGAGCCTTATGGGACCGTCATGGGGCCCATATGGGCTGTCATGTGGGGCCCATGTGGGAAAACCCGAATGGGCCCCACTGTCGTTTGCAACATGGGCTCCAGATGGGACCCATGTGGGCAATCCCTGGATAAAGATGGACTGACCCACACAATTACCACTAGTATGCCAGCAGCTTTCCTCGTTACCTATATGGACTAACCCACACAATTACCACTAGTATGCCAGCAGCTTTCCTCGTTACCTATATAGACTAATCCACACAATTACCACTAGTATGCCAGCAGCTTTCCTCGTTACCTATATGGACTAACCCACACAATTACCACTAGTATGCCAGCAGCTTTCCTCGTTACCTATATGGACTAACCCACACAATTACCACTAGTATGCCAGCAGCTTTCCTCGTTACCTATATGGACTAACCCACACAATTACCACTAGTATGCCAGCAGCTTTCCTCGTTACCTATATGGACTAACCCACACAATTACCACTAGTATGCCAGCAGCTTTCCTCGTTACCTATATGGACTAACCCACACAATTACCACTAGTATGCCAGCAGCTTTCCTCGTTACCTATATGGACTAACCCACACAATTACCACTAGTATGCCAGCAGCTTTCCTCGTTACCTATATGGACTAACCCACACAATTACCACTAGTATGCCAGCAGCTTTCCTCGTGACCTATATGGACTAACCCACACAATTACCACTAGTATGCCAGCAGCTTTCCTCGTTACCTATATGGACTAACCCACACAATTACCACTAGTATGCCAGCAGCTTTCCTCGTGACCTATATGGACTAACCCACACAATTACCACTAGTATGCCAGCAGCTTTCCTCGTGACCTATATGGACTAACCCACACAATTACCACTAGTATGCCAGCAGCTTTCCTCGTTACCTATATGGACTAACCCACACAATTACCACTAGTATGCCAGCAGCTTTCCTCGTGACCTGTATGGACTAACCCACACAATTACCACTAGTATGCCAGCAGCTTTCCTCGTTACCTATATGGACTAACCCACACAATTACCACTAGTATGCCAGCAGCTTTCCTCGTTACCTATATGGACTAACCCACACAATTACCACTAGTATGCCAGCAGCTTTCCTCGTGACCTGTATGGACTAACCCACACAATTACCACTAGTATGCCAGCAGCTTTCCTCGTGATCTATATGGACTAACCCACACAATTACCACTAGTATGCCAGTAGCTTTCCTCGTGACCTACATGGGCTAACCCACACAATTACCACTAGTATGCCAGCAGCTTTCCTCGTTACCTATATGGACTAACCCACATGATTACCACTAGTATGCCAGCAGCTTTCCTTGTGACCTATATGGACTAACCCACATGATTACCACCTAAAACCCACTTCAAATCACACACCCCAGATGGGCTAGCCCATGTTATTACCATCTTAAACCCACTTCAAACCTCACATCCCAGATGGGCTAGCCCATGTTGTTACCATCTTAAATCCACTTCAAATCACACACCCCAGATGGGCTAGCCCATGTTATTACCATCTTAAACCCACTTCAAACCTCACATCCCAGATGGGCTAGCCCATGTTATTACCATCTTAAACCCACTTCAAACCTCACATCCCAGATGGGCTAGCCCATGATATTACCAGCTTAAACCCACTTCAAACCTCACATCCCAGATGGGCTAGCCCATGTTATTACCATCTTAAACCCACTTCAAACCACACACCCCAGATGGGCTAGCCCATGTTATTACCATCTTAAACCCACTTCAAACCTCACACCCCAGATGGGCTAGCCCATGTTATTACCACCTAAAACCCACTTCAAACCTCACATCCCAGATGGGCTAGCCCATGTTATTACCATCTTAAACCCACTTCAAACCTCACATCCCAGATGGGCTAGCCCATGTTATTACCACCTAAACCCACTTCAAACCTCACATCCCAGATGGGCTAGCCCATGTTATTACCATCTTAAACCCACTTCAAACCTCACATCCCAGATGGGCTAGCCCATATGATTGCCACCTAAATCCCACTTCAAATCACACACCCCAAATGGGCTAGCCCATGTTATTACCACCTAAATCCCACTACAAACCTCACATCCCAGATGGGCTAGCCCATGTTATTACCATCTTAAACCCACTTCAAACCTCACATCCCAGATGGGCTAGCCCATATGATTGCCACCTAAATCCCACTTCAAATTACACACCCCAAATGGGCTAGCCCATGTTATTACCACCTAAATCCCACTTCAAATCACACACCCCAAATGGGCTAGCCCATGTTATTACCACCTAAATCCCACTTCAAACCTCACATCCCAAATGGCCTAGCCCATGTTATTACCATCTTAAACCCACTTCAAACCTCACATCCCAGATGGGCTTGCCCATGTTATTGCCACCTAAATCCCACTTCAAATCACACCCCCCAAATGGGCTAGCCCATGTTATTACCACCTAAATCCCACTTCATCCCAGATCGCACAGCCCACATGACTCCCACCTAAATCCTACATCCCAGATGGGCTAGCCCACATCATTCCCACCTAAATCCCACATCCCAGATGGGCTAGCCCACATCATTCCCACCTAAATCCCACATCCCAGATGGGCTAACCCACATGATTACCACCTAAATCCCACATCCCAGATGGGCTAGCCCACATCGTTACCACCTAAATCCCACATCCCAGATGGGCTAGCCCACATCATTCCCACCTAAATCCCACATCCCAGATGGGCTAGCCCACATCATTCCCACCTAAATCCCACATCCCAGATGGGCTAGCCCACATCATTCCCACCTAAATCCCACATCCCAGATGGGCTAGCCCACATAATTCCCACCTAAATCCCACATCCCAGATGGGCTAGCCCACATCATTCCCACCTAAATCCCACATCCCAGATGGGCTAGCCCACATCATTCCCACCTAAATCCCACATCCCCGATGGGCTAACCCACATGATTACCACCTAAATCCCACATCCCAGATGGGCTAGCCCACATCGTTACCACCTAAATCCCACATCCCAGATGGGCTAGCCCACATCATTCCCACCTAAATCCCACATCCCAGATGGGCTAGCCCACATCATTCCCACCTAAATCCCACATCCCAGATGGGCTAGCCCACATCATTCCCACCTAAATCCCACATCCCAGATGGGCTAGCCCACATAATTCCCACCTAAATCCCACATCCCAGATGGGCTAGCCCACATCATTCCCACCTAAATCCCACATCCCAGATGGGCTAGCCCACATCATTCCCACCTAAATCCCACATCCCAGATGGGCTAGCCCACATCATTCCCACCTAAATGCCACATCCCAGATGGGCTAGCCCACATCATTCCCACCTAACTACCACATCCCAGATGGGCTAGCCCACATCATTCCCACCTAAATCCCACATCCCAGATGGGCTAGCCCACATCATTCCCACATCCCAGATGGGCTAGCCCACATGGTTCCCACCTAAATCCCACATCCCAGATGGGCTAGCCCACATCATTCCCACCTAAATCCCACATCCCAGATGGGCTAGCCCACATGGTTCCCACCTAAATCCCACATCCCAGATGGGCTAGCCCACATGATTCCCACCTAAATCCCACATCCCAGATGGGCTAGCCCACATCATTCCCACCTAAATCCCACATCACAGATGGGCTAGCCCACATCATTCCCACCTAAATGCCACGTCCCAGATGGGCTAGCCCACATCATTCCCATCTAAATCCCACATCCCAGATGGGCTAGTCCACATGATTCCCACCTAAATCCCACATCCCAGATGGGCTAGCCCACATCATTCCCACCTAAATCCCACATCCCAGATGGGCTAGCCCACATGGTTCCCACCTAAATCCCACATCCCAGATGGGCTAGCCCACATCATTCCCACCTAAATCCCACATCCCAGATGGGCTAGCCCACATAATTCCCACCTAAATCCCACATCCCAGACGGGCTAGCCCACATCATTCCCACCTAAATCCCACATCCCAGATGGGCTAGCCCACATCATTCCCACCTAAATCCCACATCCCAGATGGGCTAGCCCACATGATTACCACCTAAATCCCACATCCCAGATGGGCTAGCCCACATCGCTACCACCTAAATCCCACATCCCAGATGGGCTAGCCCACATCATTCCCACCTAAATCCCACATCCCAGATGGGCTAGCCCACATCATTCCCACCTAAATCCCACATCCCAGATGGGCTAGCCCACATCATTCCCACCTAAATCCCACATCCCAGATGGGCTAGCCCACATCATTCCCACCTAAATCCCACATCCCAGATGGGCTAGCCCACATCATTCCCACCTAAATCCCACATCCCAGATGGGCTAGCCCACATCATTCCCACCTAAATCCCACATCCCAGATGGGCTAGCCCACATCATTCCCACCTAAATGCCACATCCCAGATGGGCTAGCCCACATCATTCCCACCTAAATCCCACATCCCAGATGGGCTAGCCCACATCATTCCCACCTAAATCCCACATCCCAGATGGGCTAGCCCACATCATTCCCACATCCCAGATGGGCTAGCCCACATGGTTCCCACCTAAATCCCACATCCCAGATGGGCTAGCCCACATCATTCCCACCTAAATCCCACATCCCAGATGGGCTAGCCCACATGGTTCCCACCTAAATCCCACATCCCAGATGGGCTAGTCCACATGATTCCCACCTAAATCCCACATCCCAGATGGGCTAGCCCACATCATTCCCACCTAAATCCCACATCACAGATGGGCTAGCCCACATCATTCCCACCTAAATCCCACATCCCAGATGGGCTAGCCCACATCATTCCCACCTAAATCCCACATCCCAGATGGGCTAGCCCACATGATTCCCACCTAAATCCCACACCCCAGATGGGCTATCCCACATCATTCCCACCTAAATCCCACATCCCAGATGGGCTAGCCCACATGGTTCCCACCTAAATCCCACATCCCAGATGGGCTAGTCCACATGATTCCCACCTAAATCCCACATCCCAGATGGGCTAGCCCACATCATTCCCACCTAAATCCTACATCCCAGATGGGCTAGCCCACATCATTCCCACCTAAATCCTACATCCCAGATGTGCTAGCCCACATCATTCCCACCTAAATCCCACATCCCAGATGGGCTAGCCCACATCATTCCCACCTAAATCCCACATCCCAGATGGGCTAGCCCACATGATTCCCACCTAAATCCCACATCCCAGATGGGCTAGCCCACATGATTCCCACCTAAATCCCACATCCCAGATGGGCTAGCCCACATCATTCCCACCTAAATCCCACATCCCAGATGGGCTAGCCCACATGGTTCCCACCTAAATCCCACATCCCAGATGGGCTAGCCCACATCATTCCCACATCCCAGATGGGCTAGCCCACATGATTCCCACCTAAATCCCACATCCCAGATGGGCTAGCCCACATCATTCCCACCTAAATCCCACATCCCAGATGGGCTAGTCCACATGATTCCCACCTAAATCCCACATCCCAGATGGGCTAGCCCACATCATTCCCACCTAAATCCCACATCCCAGATGGGCTAGCCCACATGGTTCCCACCTAAATCCCACATCCCAGATGGGCTAGTCCACATGATTCCCACCTAAATCCCACATCCCAGATGGGCTAGCCCACATCATTCCCACCTAAATCCCACATCCCAGATGGGCTAGCCCACATCATTCCCACCTAAATCCCACATCCCAGATGGGCTAGCCCACATCATTCCCACCTAAATCCCACATCCCAGATGGGCTAGCCCACATCATTCCCACCTAAATCCCACATCCCAGATGGGCTAGCCCACATGGTTCCCACCTAAATCCCACATCCCAGATGGGCTAGCCCACATCATTCCCACCTAAATCCCACATCCCAGATGGGCTAGCCCACATCATTCCCACCTAAATCCCACATCCCAGATGGGCTAGCCCACATCATTCCCACCTAACTCCCACATCCCAGATGGGCTAGCCCACATGATTCCCACCTAAATCCTACATCCCACATCCCAGATGGGCTAGCCCACATCGTTACCACCTAAATCCCACATCCCAGATGGGCTAGCCCACATGGTTCCCACCTAAATCCCACATCCCAGATGGGCTAGCCCACATCATTCCCACCTAAATCCCACATCCCAGATGGGCTAGCCCACATGGTTCCCACCTAAATCCCACATCCCAGATGGGCTAGCCCACATCATTACCACCTAAATCCCACATCCCACATGGGCTAGCCCACATCATTCCCACCTAAATCCCACATCCCAGATGGGCTAGCCCACATCATTCCCACCTAGATCCTACATCCCACATGGGCTAGCCCACATCATTCCCACCTAAATCCCACATCCAAGATGTGCTAGCCCACATCATTCCCACCTAAATCCTACATCCCAGATGTGCTAGCCCACATCATTCCCACCTAAATCCTACATCCCAGATGTGCTAGCCCACATCATTCCCACCTAAATCCTACATCCCAGATGGGCTAGCCCACATCATTACCACCTAAATCCCACATCCCAGATGGGCTAGCCCACATCATTCCCACCTAAATCCTACATCCCAGATTGGCGAGCCCACATCATTCCCACCTAAACCCCACTTCAATTCTAGATTCAAGATGGGCTATCCCAAGTGAATATCATCTGTCCCACATGCCAAACGGGTTATCCTATTATTATTTTATCAATAATTACAATTCCTCGTTCTGAGTGAATCGCTTGCATCATTGTGACAATGCGTGAGAAATCTTCCATGCTTGTTTTTTTCTCTCCAAAAATGATGTAAACATCGGATCAAGCTTCAAGTGACTGTAAAAATCAAAACCATAAAGATATTCAGATTTTGCACAGAAAAAGTTTGGTTATCAATGGTTGATCAGACCTGGTATTGCAGTACCTCCAGGGTCTGCTCAGAGCATTGAATGATGGTTGGTTGATGTGCTGCCGGTTTTGCAGCCGAGTTGACGTAAAACCTAAATTTCATCACATACTTCAAATGGTCCTCGCAGGATTCTTTGATAGAAAAGTTTCTAAATCAAAAATGTATCCAGATATACCTGATTTCGCATGCACTGTTACATAGTGTATTTGCACACACGCACGCACACGCACACGGACGCGCGCGCGCACGCGCACGCACACACACACACACACACACACACACACACACACACACACACACACACACACACACACACACACACACACACACACACACACACACATATACACACACACACACACGTACACACACACACACACACACACACATACACACACACACACGAAAGAAAAAAAAATCAGACATATCTACACACATCTGCTCATGCTGTCTTTCAACGTGGCTCCTTTTATTTTCAAAATTGTTTTCAGCGTTCATCACAATTACATAAGCAACAACAGATTATCAAAGAAAACATGGAGAAAAACAAAACGCAACTACTTTGAGAGAGATGCTTTTACAGTATGTTGGCTTTCCAATAAAGTTATTCCTCTTCAAAGGTTGTTACCTAACAAGCGCGGATTCGCAATCGTTTGTGGCACGCTTTTCTTTCTCTTTTACAATATGTTTGACAATTTTGGACCGACCGACCGACCGACCAACAGACCGACAGACCGACAAAGTGAGTTGTAGGTTTGTGGCTTGTGCCACAAACAAAAATGTACACCAGATGCGAAGATACTACGCCGGGAAAGAGAATCAACATAGGCAAATTCCTAAAAGTCATTTGAATTTTGTTATGACAAATGATTTGGAAAAGAACATTCAGAAACGTAAGCATACAATACTGATATCAGTTAACATTTGCACGATTAATTGCATAAAAAAATCAATCAATATGCTAAGCATTAAAGAAATTATATAAGATTTCAAGCATTTAAAGTCAGTCACTACAGAGTCACTAAGTATTATGTCTGTATACAGAGGAAATGATAAAACTCTCTCTCTCTCTCTCTCTCTCTCTCTCTCTCTCTCTCTCTCTCTCTCTCTCTCTCTCTCTCTCTCTTATAGGCCTATAGAGGCGCGCACCTACGTAGGCCTATATAAATAAATAATAATTAAAAGAAAAATAGTAACAGACAAACAAACAAACGCGTTAATAAGTCAACATAGGATATTCAGTCTACTTCAAGCTCAGTCCAGTTAGGCCTGTAAAAACAAAAATAGCGATGATGCGAGCGTCATGAACGTACACGTACGCGCCACTTACCAGCCGCATTTAACTTTAATTTTGATTAATGTGTATGCATGACATGCGTGCGCGCACGCGCGCACACTCACACATCGATACACACACTTATTGTGACTCAATTTCTGTTGCTGAATCTGGGTAAATGCCTATAATTCAGTAAAATAGTAAATGACGTGCATTTTAAGAGTATAAGTATTATAAACCATTTTTTTAAATAGTTGAGGCTAAAGTTGGCCAAATTATGTTTGTTCATGTTTATTAGTGTGCTTTTGTTTAAGGTTGTTTGATGTTTTTAGGTCCTGCATACACCGAAAGGGATGAAAGGATTGTAATCTTTGTAATTTGACAGACTGTTCTTTAAAAATTGTTAGTAGTGCTGGGGGTGTTGACAGCCACGTGTGTGGAAGGAGGCACAGAAGTCCTTTTGTTGGCCCTGGACCTCAGTGACATGTGGGCTCGCAGTCGCTACTGATGTCTTCTCTTGATCTTTAAGCAACTATTGTGATGCACTGGTCTGCATTTGATGTCTACGTTCACGGCAGTTTTGAAGCAGCAGCGCCCATTGTTGAAAGCAACGCCTTCTACAACACCAAGAACCTGCAGAAGAAAATCTTTATATTAAAAGCCAAGTGTGTGTGTGTGTGTGTGTGTGTGTGTGTGTATGTGTGTGTATGTGTATGTGTGTGTGTCTGTGTGAAACACAAAACGGTCCTTATAACTCCGCCGTTTTTTCTCCAACTAAATAAAAAGTAATGTCCCATATGGCTACGGCCGGGAGGACGTAAAGCTAAGTTTTCGCTCCGCCGTTTTTCGACCGAATCGCTTCAAATTTGCTGTGAGCCCTAACAGGGCTGGAGGGGGGGGGGGGGGGGGGGGGGGGGGGGGGGGTTATGGTGGGGGGGGTGCAGGGGATGGTGGGGGGTGGGGTGCGGTGGGTGGTGTTCAGGGGGGGGGGGGGGGACAGGGGATAGTTGGAGGGGGTGTGCGGTGGGGGGTGTTCACGGAGAAGAATGAATGCTTTTGTTGTTTTTGTTGTGAGATTTACCAAAACGGACCTACAATGGTTGAACCACAGATTAGCAACCTCTCTGGTTGAATTAAGTAGGCTCACAGTTCGTTTTTCTTTTTAGTCCTTTGCCGATCTACGATCGCAAAGGAGTATGTTTTCGTTCAGGTTTAGTTTCCTTTTTTTGTTTGTTTGTTTGTTGTTCTTTTCTGTCTGTCCCAAGGATCTCCCGAACCGCTTGACCGAATCGCTTCAAGTTTTGTGTGGTGGTGTGTCCCAATGAGAGGAAGGCATCCGCGCAAAACTTTTCGCCGCCCTGACCTTGACCTTGGCGTATGACCTTGAAAACCGAAAATCGTTAAGGGGCCATAACTTCCACACCGCAGGTCCTAGAGTCTTGAAACTTGGCATGGGGGTACTTTTGCCTATAGCCATTCTGATGATGGCATACTGATGAAGGTCAAGGTCAAGGTCAGGGAGATCGGTACGCCTTGAAAGTGGTAGGGGTCTAACAATTGGTTTTTTCTGTCCCAAGCATATCTCCCGAACCGCTTCACCGAATCGTTTCCAATTTTGTGTGGTGCCGTGTCACCATGAGAGGAAGGCATCCACGCATAAATTATCACTGTCGTGACTTTGACCTTGGCGAATGACCTTGAAAACCGAAAATCTTTAAGGGGCTATAACGTCCTCACCGTTGGTCTTAGAGCAAACTTGGCATGAAGGTACTTTGGCTTATGGCCGTTCTGATGATTGCATACCGATCAAGGTCAAGGTCAAGGTCAAGGTCAGGAAGATCGGTAGGCCTTGAAAGTGGTAGGGGTCTAAAAATTGGGTTTTCAGCCACAAAAGTAAAAATATAATATTTTGCGGACCCGGCGAAACCGGTACTCAGCGTTACCGGTACTTGGCATTACCTGTACTAGGCGTTACCGGTACTCGGCGTTGCGCTAGTAAAATATAACTGTGGATTTTTTCCAAGGGGTTCATAACTCCAATCAGAGCCATCTGAGAGCCACCTCTCATGTGAGAGAGAGAGAGGGGGGGGGGGGGGGGAGAGAGAGAGAGAGAGAGAGAGAGAGAGAGAGAGAGAGAGAGAGAGAGAGAGAGAGAGACAGAGAGAGAGAGAGAGAGAGAGAGAGAGAGAGAGAGAGAGAGAGAGAGAGAGAGAGAGAGAGAGAGAGAGAGAGAGAGAGAGAGAGAGAGAGAGAGAGAGAGAGAGAGAGAGAGAGAGAGAGAGAGAGAGAGAGAGAGAGTAGTTTATTATCATTATTACCCCAGGGTCTTTTGAGAAGGGGGAAGTAGCAACAAGATCATTTATGTTCAAAAACAAAGAATTTAAAAAAAAGTAACAACATTGAACATCAAATAATAACAAAATGACAGTTTACTACCAGTGCTAGGGGCTTCGAAATCTAATTAATTTTGAGTTCAAGCTAAAAGATTAATCAAATACATTGAAGATTTAAAAAAAAATGACTTTCAGTTTCACATACGCACACACACACACACACACACACACACACACACACACACACACACACACACACACACACACACGCACACACACACACACACACACACACACACACACACACACACACACACACACACACACACACACACACATGCGCGCGCGCGCATTGTCTAATATCATGATTAGTGAATAGAAGTTGAATATATGACACGTACACATGCACGCACATGCACACACGCGCAAAGAACTCCTATCCCAATCCCACCGCCTTGTTTCCTTCCTCTCGGTCCCCAGGGTACTCGCTGACACGCTTTGATCTTGCCGACAGCTGATAAGCGAAGAAACGGGTGCGCCACACTTCGCCAAACCTTTGATGTTCACTCTCGGCACCGACAACCCCTCCCCAAGGCCGCTAGTGCACGAAAAGTAACATCTCGCCAAAAACCACTCTGCTCAGTTCGCCAATAATAACCCTAACCCTAACCCTAACCCTAGTGTTAATCAATTAAAGATATCTTTGGCTTTGAGGTTTGTGGCGAAGTGTGGTTTGGCGAAGTGTTATGCCGGGCTAATGATTTGGCGAAGTGTGGTTTGGCGAAGTGAGCTTTGGCGGAGTGTGGTGCACTGGAAGAAACCTATGGCATTCCAAACGTCAAACAATTATTTGCACGATTTTTAGTGGTAAAATGAGGCACTTTCCTCATTCTGTGCACACAATTCATTCTGTGGTGCACAGAATTCATTATGTGGCACACACAATTCATTCTGTAGGACATAATTCATTCTGTGGCACACACAATTTATTCTGTAGTACAGAATTCATTCTGTAGGACAGAATTCATTCTAAGCTATCCACAAAAAGTTAAGGATCACTTGCAAACTAATTCATAACTTTCCAAATAAGAAAGCCAATGCGTTGAATTTTGGCCAACATTTAATTCAATGCTTTAGTGATAACGATACACAATTGCTTTCAATTTCGAGCAATCGTTTGGTCTGTACATTTGATCAAAGTGGGTACGTATCGAAATTTGATTTCCCAAAGTCATTGAAATCACAAGACAGGGCATTCTGATGCTCCCAAAAGTTCAGTAATGCGTGTATCCGCCATGGCTGTTCTGGCACTCGACGCAGCGAGTCCTCATGGAGTTGACCAGGGTGGTGAAGATCCTCTGTGGAAGCGCCTGCCACTCAGCCTGCAGCATCTGGTAGAGGTGCTGGGCATCCCTGGGAGGGGGGTGGTTGCTCCTCACTTTGCGATCCAGCTCATCCCAGAGGTTCTCAATCGGGTTGAGATCGGGACTGCATGCTGGCCACTCCATTCTGTTGACTCCAGACTGCTGCAGGAAGTCGTTGACCACCCTTGCCCTGTGGGGGCGAGCGTTGTCATCCTGGTAGACAGCCGGCGGTCCCATCTGCTGCAGTGTAGGCACAGCCAGCGGTCGAAGGATCTCATCCCGGTATCGGAGGCCAGTCAGGTTACCCTGTACATGATACAAGGGTGTTCTGTGGTGAAGGCTGAAGGCCCCCCAGACCATTACAGAACCTCCACCAAAGGCCACCTTTTCTTGGACAGTGGCGTCAATAAAGCGTTCCCCTGGGCGCCTCCAGACCCTCAGTCGGCCGTCGTTGTGGTTCAGGGTGAAGCGTGATT
>CM065686.1:16885591-16895591 GCA_017654935.2 Phymorhynchus buccinoides | reverse complement strand
GTCTAATAAAGAATCATTGTGCCAAATTGTATTACGATCAGTGTAGTGGTTTAGCTGCTATGGACTAGAACACATTTTGGTCACACACACACACACACACACACACACACACACATATATATATATATATATATATATATATATATATATATATATATATATATATATATAAACGATAAAGAGTAAACACAAACCACTGCAACTCTTTTTGTTCTCCAGACTTTAATTCCAACGTTTCGCTTGGTAGCTTTTTCTAGGAATGAATGTAAAAAACAACATCACTTGCTCCTCCCACAAACCAACCGTAACACTACTCAGCAATATTCTGTTTAAAAAGTATTTTTTTTAAAAGATAAGAAAATAAAACTACATAAAGTCATTAAAGAGAGAGAGAGAGAGGGAGAGAGAGGTTTCAGAAAACATAGAGAAAAGAGGTGCAAAAGCACGATTAGCACGTGGATCAAATGATAGTAACAAGTGGAAATAATGCATGTAGCTCCTTCTGTGTAGAAATGTAGAATGGAATGAGTGAGTTCAAGGGGGGGGGGGGTGAGGGTATGTGTGGGTAGGGTGGAGAGAGAGAGAGAGAGAGAGAGAGAGAGAGAGAGAGAGAGAGAGAGAGAGAGAGAGAGAGAGAGAGAGGGAGAGAGAGAGAGAGAGAGAGAGAGAGAGAGAGAGAGAGAGAGAGAGAGAGAGAGAGAGAGAGAGAGAGAGAGAGAGAGAGAGAGGGAGGAGGGAGGAGAGAGAGAGAGAGAGAGAGAGAGAGAGAGAGAGAGAGAGAGAGAGAGAGAGAGAGAGAGAGAGAGAGAGAGAGAGAGTGAGAGAGAGAGATGAGATAGGGGGGGAAGAGGGGGGAAATATATGTGAATGTTGTGGAGAGTGGTATTTGGGATGCAAAAGTGGGGAAGAGGGAGACAGAGGAGGGGGGGAGACGAAGATAAAAGGATAGAGATAGAGGGGTAGAGAGAGGGAAAGAGAGAGAGAGAGAGGGAGAGTAGGATAGAAATAGAGAAAGAGAGAGAGATAGAGTGGGATAGAAAGAGAGAAGAGAAAGAGACAGAAAGAGGGACTGAGATGGAAAGATTGGGAGAGGGGGACAGGAGGAAACACTGTTTTGTGATTAATGAACAATGTCCTTCATCTGAATGTGCGCATACGCAATTAGTCCTATATTAATGTGGTCTTTCATCGTGTATGTCTTCCATGTTTATACAGGTCCACATGTTTTTAATTTATGTGCTAAAATGTCCTGTTTGTTTGAAATCCTACATTAAGAAGTATCAGGTCTCTCTTTTTCCTTTAGATGAAATGGGTATACCACTACACAACTACTTGTCATAGCTGTCCACCGTTAGCAGGTCAGGGGGAGGGAGGGGGTTTCTGAAGGGGGGGGGGCAGTATGAAGGGCAGCAGTTCTAGAGCATTAACTGCTGGTCACGGTCACTCAGTACTGGACCCTGTTCCTGGTGTGGATCATTGTGTTCAGGTCCGTCCTGCTGTTGAGGCCCTTGAAGATTGTTCCCAGATTGCTTTGCCAGTAGGTTTCCCTCTGCAGGAGTTCTTCGGGGTTTCTCGTTCCCTCTATGGCGTGGATTGTCAGAAAGGGCGTCTGTGGGTCCTGGGGATGTTGTGAATCAGCCACGTGTCTTGCAACGCCGCACCTCGTCGTTTTCTTGTTTTTCACATCCGACTTATGGTTCGCCCATCGTTTCTTGAGATTTGTAGTTGATCCCACATACCAAAGAGTGGGGTGGAGTTGACACTGTATGAGGTAGACTACGTTGGGGGTGGTGCAGGTGAGGAGGCCCCTCACTTTCCATGTCCTTCCATCCCAGGGGGAAGTGAATGACTTCAGGCTTGATGAATGCTTGCAAGTGTCACACCTTCCTTTACATGTGAAAAAGCCTTGCTCTTCCTGAGGACCATGTTGGGGGAACCTGCGTGGGACTGTTGGTTTGACAATTTCAGCAAGATTTCTTCTTCTTCTTTCTGCTGTTATGAGAAGTTCTGGGGGGAAGATTTCCTTGTTCTTAACATTGCTGTAAAGGATGTTAAGATTCCCTTTTAGGATTGTTGCCTTCGGTGGTAGTCTAGGATCAAATTTCGTGATCCAGGCTATCTTCTTTTCTTTCTTCTTTCTTGGCCTGTTGATGATGGTCTCACGATTTTGTGCTGCTCCCTTTGAAAGCATGCTGAGTGTTGGCCCGAATTTCCAGCCTGTCAAGGTAAAGGAGTGGGCATACTCTTCTAGTCGTTCTCTTAGAACTTGGTCTGAGGTGCACAGCAAACGTAGACGGGTACCGACTCCCAATGTGAGGCCTTTGAAAACTTGCGGTGGGTGGCAGCTGTTTCTTGGTAAGTAACACTGTACCCGCTTTGTGTTGACGTCAGTCTTTATTCTACCATCGTTGATGGACAACTTCAGGTCCAAGTATTGTATTTCCCTCCCCTCCTTCACTGTCCATCTTATGTTTGGTGGGTTTAGCTGCTGAAGGTATTCCTCAAATTGTTGGACGTCATCCTTGTTGGGGAGTATGGTTACCCCATCGTCACGGTATCGAGTCCAGTCGAGGGGCTGCCGTTCCTTTTGTTTCTCTGTTGGTGCCAGTGTCGACAGGAGTGGGATGGGGCATTGTTGAACCAACCGTTCGTCAATCTCCCCCATGTAAAGGTCAACCAGGTCACATGAATGGCACGGACCCATGGCTGTCCCGTGGTTCGGTCGAGCAAATGTGGTTTTCCCGGAAGCATCCATGTACTGGGAGCAATTGTTCGCGAGGACTATGTCTATTGCTTCTCTGATGCATCTGTCGGCTGCTTCCATGTCGTTTGGGTTCCGTTTTAATGCTTCCATTGTAGCTATTGCTGCTCTATTTCCGTCTACGTTGGGGAACAAGGAGATAACGTCACAGGTCACAATGGTGGCGGTCTGCGGCAAGGGGGCGTAGTGCTGGTTTATCAGTTCCACCCTTTGCAGAAATTCTTTGGTGTCAAGCACTTGGTGCGGTAGATACTGGGTCAGGTGGCATATAGCCTGCTGGACAAACTTCGACAGTGGCTGAATCGGCGTACCTGAACCAGAAAGGAGGAGTCTGTAGGGGAAGGGTGGGGGCTTGTGTGTTTTCACAAGGGGTTTAATGTGCCCTGGACGAGTATCTTCCTTGGGTTTCACGAAGTTGGAAATATCGTCATCGATTGAGTCTTTCCTCTTCCATTCGTCCACCCATTTGTTGACGGTTGCTATTGTTGTTTTTGTGGGGTTTTCTTCAAGGATGTCGTAATACTCTTTGTTGTGGATTTCCTTTAACACGATCTCATCATATATATAGTTTGCTTTGATAAAGCTTTTCTGTGTCCAATGTCTTTATTTGTGAACCTCAGAAACAAAACCAGTTAACGTTAACTTTGAGTAATGTTCCGTGTTCAAAAAATAAAAAAAATAAAAATAATAAAAATTATATAAATTGTGCTGATCTACTTTTTCTCCCAATGGGGGAGGGACAGTGGCTTATGCAAAGACATATATATATATACATGAGCACAACACACACGCACGAACCCACCTGCGCGCGGGTAACTGCAGTTGTATCCTTATTGCTTAAAGACCCACCAGATCACGTGTCACAATCACGGGTTTCACGTTTTTTCCCTATTATAGCTGGTAAGAAATCTTGCTTTGACCAGGTTTGACTCCCATGCAAATGCCCCCAAATTAAAAACGAAAAATCATTTTAAAGAGTAGCCTCAATTCGAAGTTGGGGCATTTGCATGTGGGTCACATTACCCAGAAAAACCCCAAGGGACTTAATCGTGGTGGGGCCAGTGTGTCTTTAAGATCTGGACTTCGTCAGATGAAGGGTTTACTGACAAGTATTTGTGAGCTGCGTTTCACACATTCTTCTTCTGCGTTCCCAGGCCATATGGCCATAATGGGTAACAGGGCCGGACCAAGTGGATCGTAAGGGGGAGGGGGGTTCCGCTGAGGTTTAAGGGAGCTTCATAGGTCCCGGGTTAAGGGGAAGGGTTGTTTGGGGATCCCAGGGGGCCAAGCACACGGAAAAGTTTACAATTTAGTGATTATTAAGGCAAAACTCGAGTCATATTCCTACTTTTCACACTTGTTTAAGGTACATGCTTGGGGCAGAGGGGCGTTTCCATAAACCAGGACACCCCCCCCCCCCCCCCGATCCAGCCCTGGGTAAGGTACATGTGTCTGGTTTTCAGTTTTCACTGGTCTCCCCGCTGCGTACAGCCGACACATTCTGATTTCAGAGGAGCTCAAAGGAGAAACAATATTTGGAAGATTTATTTTTAAGGCAGCAGAATGTGTCAATAAGTCAGAAAGATAGTAGATGATAGAAAGCAATGGGAAAAGGAAGAGTCAAAGAGAGTGGCAGATTAGAGGAAGTTACAAGCACAGAACTTCCAGAAGGTGGGATAACTATTTCTATGAAAGACACCCCCCTGGTATCCCCACGGGGAAAGACTCGCGGAAGGGGCGTGGTCGTCCTGCTCCCCGTATGGAGGCACGAGGCATACACCCACTGCCACTCACACATTCAGACACGCAGATAGCATGCATACACCCACGCACATATGCATACATTTTATACTGGAGCACATAAACACACATAACCTCAATGCGAACATGTGGTCCTGGCCGCGAGTATGCTTACACACAGACATGCATTCTCACACACATACACCAGCACGTATGCGTGCACGCACACACACACAGAGTTACACACACACACACACAGTGACACACACCCACTCACTCGCTCTCTCTTGCACACACAACCACACACACACACACACACACACACGAACGCGCGCACGAACACACACACACACACACACACACACACACACACACACACACACACACACACACACACACACACACACACTCTCTCTCTCTCTCTCTCTCTCTCTCTCTCTCTCTCTCTCTCTCATTTACTTAGGTTTATAGTTCAAGGGAAGTAAGCCAGTGCAGCTTGTCAGTCCCTAGAGTTACCATCCTTTACTACTACAGCACGATATACGACCTTACAGAAAAGTGAGTATTCCTTGGCGGAGGTTTGCACAGGAGGTTCAAACTTTATAGGGGACCATGTGTGCACCATGATACACACACACAGTGACACAGTGACACACACACACACACACACACACACACACACACACACACACACACACACACACACACACACACACACACACACACACACACACACACACACACACACACACACACACAATTCAGCTTCATATCTTTATTATGCTAAGCAATCAATCGACGAGCCTAATATGACAACCCATCTGCTTTTCGATCTATACTTTCGAATACCATTTCAGCATGATCATATTAAATAAAGCGAAAGAGCAAGAAAAAGGTCAATTACGGTATAGTGATACCATGACCCTTGACAGCTACCATAGACAAATTAAAAACAACAACACCCCCACACAACAATTTAGCACATAAGACAATGATGGAAATATAGGCCGTATAGGAGAAGACGGGGTAAAAAGCCCATGGGCGGGTAAGAAGCCCATGCCAATTATCTCATGAAATAAAGCAAATTTCAGTCACATTTTGCCCATGAGACGAGTGTTAATGTTTAGCATTCGTCTCATGGGCAAATTTGACTGAAATTTGCTTTATTTCATGAGATAATTGGCATGGGCTTTTTCCTCGCCCATGGGCTTTTTACCCCGTCTTCCCCACTATGTTTTTCTTCTGCGCTACGTTTATGAAACACGTGTTAAAAACCACCAAAAACATGTAGGCCTACACAAAAGGTTAGTCTTAGTTAGGCCTACTCGAGACAATACCTTACAATCGCGCTATACGTTCTAACATTTATTCAGAAAGTAAAAGGTTAAATATTAGCTCTAGTTCTAGCTCTTTCAGCCATGTGATCCGGACAGCCTAAAATTCCTTCCAGGCATATAGATCAAGAGGAGGGATGGACGAGCACGTCTTAACTGGGTTTCTGCAAACAAGAAAACAATGGGGAACATTAATAAAATAATAATGGTATTAAAAATAGCCCACAGCTACGAAAGTAACACACACAACTAATGCGCATAATTTCAATCTCAGCACACAGTGTCACCCAAGAATTGAACATTCATCCCAGCAAGTCCACAATTCAATGCGCTTTTATATTAGGCCCTATCCAATTTATGGCTAGGTTTCAGTGCCAGCAAAGTGTTCACAAGAAAGATTACATTTCGACAACTTCGGGAGCAAATGTGTTGCCGACAACAAACACGTGAAATAAAGAAAACATACACACGTAGGGCTGTACCTGAATCATCAAAGGTGTGTTAAGAACACAACTTTAACAAGCGTTTCGTGTATCTACTATAATGTTATTACACGTACAGATGAAATGGGCAGAAATCATTCGTAGATACATAGAAATTTAGAATTGATTCAAACAAATGAGAACTAAGCTTAACACGTGTGTGTGTGTGTGTGTGTGTGTGTGTGTGTGTGTGTGTGTGTGTGTGTGTGTGTGTGTGTGTGTGTGTGTGTGTGTGTGTGTGTGTGTGTGTGTGTGTGTGTGTGTGTGTGTGTGTGTGTGTGTGTGTGTGTGTGTGTGTGTGTGTGTGTGTGTGTGTGTGTGTGTGTGTGTGTGTGTGTGTGTGAGAGAGAGAGAGAGAGAGAGAGAGAGAGAGAGAGAGAGAGAGGAGAGAGAGAGAGAGAGAGAGAGAGAGAGAGAGAGAGAGAGAGAGAGAGAGAGAGACTTGACACTTGACACTTGACACTTGACGTTTTTATTGTCATTACCTGAAAGGGTCTAATGACAAGGGGGGTAATCATAACATTTCTTTCTCTCTTATGTAGGGTTATAAACAAAGTTAAGGAATGAACATGACTAAATCCAGTACAGTATGCATCTTTTGTCACATTCAAGTATACTAAAGCATTTGTAAAAAGAAAATGTAAATTACATAGGCAGAAAAAATGACAAACAAGAACAAAAGTTAGCGATCGATTAGCAAAGTGAAAGAAGAAGCAACGAGTGAAAGAGAAGATAAGCTTCTCTCGACCTTTCACACAATAACCCACGGATAACATATTGTTGCATAATATTTAAATGAAGTGTAGACACCCTTTAACATCCATAATCTAAACAACAGTATTAGTAGCATTATGCACTGCCGTCAAACTTTTCTGGCGTACTGTTTGTGCCTCAGCTATAAATTTGGCTACTGACTTCAACACAGCTTCATTGTCAGACGACAAAAGTGAAGCAACATTTTTTCTTTCAATAATATCTGGGTTGAAAACAAAAACATTTTTGCCTAACATTGTCATACACTTTACAATGGAATAAAAAGTGACTTTCGTCATCCACTCCTGTTTTGCATAAAGGGCATGGTGTTTCTATATCTGAATATGTTTGAAACCATCTCTTGTTAGCGTTGAAGCCTAATGTTCGTAGTCGAAATCTAGCAAAGTTTATTCTATGCCATCTGTCTGTGATTCTTTCAAGATATTGTTCAGGTTGAAAAACATTTTTAAATGAAAAGAACCATTTGTATTTGTCTTTCGATTCCATGTCTGCATGCCAGTTCTGCTTGAATGAACACACAAGTCTATCTTTAAAGTCTTCTACAAAACATTTTTCATTTCCGACTCCTTGTGATAGCCATACAATACCGAATCCATTTTCAGATAAGACCTTCTTTATCCGATAAGCCCAATTTTCTTTATTTAGTTCAAGTTGCAATAGCATCATAGTATAGGCTTGTCGACACAAACGTGATTGTGGAAGTCTTAGTAATTTTAACCAGTATTTAATAGATCTTACAACTGCTCTTATGCATAGAGGGTATCTTCCTGTTTCTCCATACAAAACAGTGTTTGAAGAATGAATAGGCACCCGTAACAAGCGTTTAATTGCATAAGTATGGACTTTTTCTAATTGTAAACTTGTATTTAATCCCCAAACCTCAGAAGCATACAACAGTAATGGCTCTATTTGTGTATTAAACAACTTTCAAAATAATTTACAATCTATACTATTAAGTTTTTTCAATGATTTCAAAATTTCAATAACACCTTTTTTCCCTTTTCTTGCATACTCATCCCAATTATAATTTAAACTTAATTTCGTTGAAAATATAATTCCCAGATATTTGTAGGTGTTAACCACTTTAACCTCTTCATTCCCATAGAACCATTTTTCATGTGTTGACAGGTGCCCACCCATTCTGAAAACCATTATACTTGTTTTACTTAAGTTAACCGTTAAACCTAAGCGATCAGATTCTCTTTTTAAGTAGCTTAGCTGATTTTGCAAACCTGTAACCGTGCCAGACAATAGAATAACGTCATCTGCGAATAATAAAAGGAAGATCTCCATTGCACCTGGGGTGATTTGTATTCCATGTTTTCCATTCTTTATTAGTTCTACTGCTAGCTCATTAACAAAAAATGAAAATAACTGAGGGCTAAGTAAACATCCCTGTTTCACTCCATTGGGACATTCAAAATAATCTGAACACACATTTTTTCCACGCACACACACAAGCACTTGATCATATACAGCACGCACTGCGCTGTACAGTTTACCGTTTACTCCACTTTTGCGAAGAACATTCCAAAGGACATTACGATTTACTGAATCGAAGGCTTTCTTGAAGTCTACGAACGCGATAAACAGTTTCTTGTTGTTCAGTAAATACTTTTGTACGAGTGTGTATAATGTAAATATGTGGTCTGTAGTACTATATTTAGATCGGAACCCTGCCTGCTCTTCAATTATTTTTTCCTCTCTTTCAGCCCATTGTGTTAATCTCCTGTTTAAAATAAATGTATAAACTTTACTTATTACGCTAGTGAGAGCGACTCCCCTGTAATTATCCGGGTTATTGACGTCACCCTTTTTATGGATTGGAATGATAATCGATTTTGCCCACTCAGTAGGAAACTGGCCATTCTCAAAAAGTAGGTTAAACAATTTAACAAGAAAATCAACGATTGGTAAGTTAGCTTGCTTTAACATTTCTCCTATAATATTGTCTGGGCCTGCACTCTTACCTAATTTTAAATGATTAATACCCAAAATAACTTCTTCTCTGCAGATATGATCATCGAAAAGAGGTTCGAGCTCATTGTCATGTTCACTGACATTTTCATCTTGTAATACATTAGTATATGAGTCATGGAATACAGTCCAAAAATGATTGTACCATTGTTCAATGGAAATTTCATTATATACCATACTCTTTCTATTAACAGATCTTATGACTGACCAAAAGGTTTTTGAATCATTCATTGATTCTTTTAATTCCTTTAGTCTCTTTTCATTAAATTCTGTTTCCTTTGTTTTTCTTAAAAGAACATATTCTTTTCGTGCTATTCCATATTCTTTTCTTTTCTCAATTTTGTTTTCTTTAGTTTTACATCTTTGATATTTCTTTAGTAATCGTTTCACCTCTTTTTGCTTTTGTCTACACTCGAGATCGAACCAATCGTTAAACTGTTTAACGCTCCGTGTGACTGATCTAACCATGCAAGCTGCAGCACTATATAACGTGTTCACAAACTGATTTAGGCCATCATCAACATTGGTGGATAACAAATCTGTAGCTGTCCTTAAACTGTTAAGAAACTCATCACTCTCAAGCTCATTCTTATAAACGCTGGCATATTCATCCGTCCACACAATTTTGAGAGAGAGAGAGAGAGAGAGAGAGAGAGAGAGGAGAGAGAGAGAGAGAGAGAGAGAGAGAGAGAGAGAGAGAGAGAGAGAGAGAGAGAGAGAGAGAGAGAGAGAGAGAGAGAGAGAGAGAGAGAGAGAGAGAGAGAGAGAGAGAGAGAGAGAGAGAGAGAGAGAGAGAGAGAGAGAGAGAGAGAGAGAGAGAGAGAGAGAGAGATGAAAACGACGAAGAAATGACTGTACCCAAATGACTCCTCCACAAAAGGGTTGGAGGGCAGGGCAGAGACAGCAGTGGTGGCACACAGGATGTCCGTCAT
>CM065686.1:16878091-16880591 GCA_017654935.2 Phymorhynchus buccinoides | reverse complement strand
AGTCTCGTCATTCCAGTGAGGGTTGAGGACCGCCAGGTGTGAGGCCAGCATGTTGTGAAACCGGTGAAACACGATGTGAAGGCTCGACAACATGGGATGCTCGTTCACCCGCGGGTCACCTGACACACCACGTGATGGATACATGCACCAACGAGATCAGCCGTTAGCACGTTCATAACTTTGACAGTTATGGTCAATACGGTGTTATTGACACTAAATGAGACTAGTTTGTATGTATGACCTATCCGATTGCATACAGCGCAATGGTCCCTTCCCATTGTGGAGTATTTGTAAATGAATTGGCAGATAAAAATGCAAAAGCAGGTGCAAATAATCATATTCAATCAGAAAAGTTAAAAATTAAATTATCACTAAAAGAAATGAGTCATATAATCGACTACGAAATTTATTCACGTTATAAAAATAACATACAACCGTACCATTTTAAAACATACATCCCGTCAGGTAACCGACATGCAACTAGCTTAATACATAGACTGAGACTTACTGCATTCAAAACAAAGTATTCCAAGGATGTTAGCTGTATTTGTTAAAGCATAATTTCTATTGAACATGTATCAAATTGCTATAAATTAAATATTTTAAATTACTCTAAATTAAATATTTTACCTACAGATTTTACAAATATTGAAATTAAAACTCTGCTATACAAAACAGATAATTCATTTTTGATCAACCTAGCACAAAATATTTTACATAGTTCAATAAGATACTTCTTATAACAGGTTTTCGATTGCCTGCTAGTATTTTTTAATTTTTTATTTGTTTGTTTTTCTGTTCTTTTTCTTCGTTTTTGTTGTTGTTGATTTAAATCTGTTCATGTAATATCACTGTGAAGTGAACACACGTTAAATACAAGATTAATTCATTCATTCTACAGCGCAAATGTAGATTGCTGTTATATTGTTTAACGTAATGTTATGTGGTAGGCCAATGCATTTACCATTACCTAAGGCCATGTAATTTGTTTTAAAGCAGTAGGGGCCTGTGCAAACGTAACACATGAAATTCGTGAATGAGTTATTTGCATGGTATATACTTTAAAAACTTTAGAAAATGTATTTGCAAGTGCTGTTTGTTTCAATATAGTTATTCAACGAGACAATTATACATGTAAACATAATCAATTTTTGAAAACGAAAGAAAGAAAGATAAAGAAGAAGTAGGCTAAACAAAGCTATGGGTATTCATAGGGTGTAGGCCCATACCTGAGCCGAAGCAGTACTCTCCCTCATGCAGCATAGAGGTACACATAGTGGTGCTGTTGGCCGGCAGCATGTCATGACCTGAAGACCTTAGCTGACCTGATCAAACAATATCATCGTATTTGTAATGTCTGTCTCTCAGTCTCTCTTTCTGTCTCTGTCTCTTGCCCCCTCTCTCTCCCTCTCTGAGTCTCTGTCTGTCTGTTTCTCTATCTCTGCCTCTCTCTCTCTCTCTCTCTCTCTCTCTCTCTCTCTCTCTCTCTCTCTCTCTCTCTCTCTCTCTCTCTCTCTCTCTCTCTCTCTCTCTCTCTCTCTCTCTCTCTCTCTTTCTCTGTCTCATATTGTTGCGAATGTGTTTATGCTCCTTTCAAATTTCAGGTATTGTTATCATGGATATTTGTGTTTGTCGTTACATTGATCATGGTTATTATTGCATTATGTGTTACCCCCATGAAAAGGGGCTGTAGGCCCATATTCATTAAACTTCCAACTTCCGACTTCTCTCTCTCTGTCTGTCTACACCTCTCTCTCTCTCTCTCTCTCTCTCTCTCTCTCTCTCTCTCTCTCTCTCTCTCTCTCTCTCTCTCTCTCTCTCTCTCTCTCTCTCTCTCTCTCTCTCTCTCCGTCTGCCTTCCAGCCTGCCTGTCTGTCTCTCTAATTATTTGTCTGGCTGTCTATCTGTCTCTCTCTGAATCCGTTCCCAGTCTCTCAATCTCTCTTGTTTTTTCCCCTTTCAGACTTGATCTTCAATCTGTCAGTATGTATTTGTATTTCTAAATGGCCCCCTATATATATATCTGTCTTTCATTTTTTTTTTATGACAATAAGATGTCAAAATGTCAAAATGTCAAAGCATCTAAATAGCAATCTAGATTAGACCCCCGAGCTTAACAGATTAAAAAAAAAGTACACGAATATACCCTGACACTTCGCACATTTTCATTACATTTTATTCACATTATTCATGAGTGAAAGTTTTAGATAAAAGGACAAACAAGACAGCAAAACTAAAAAACACTCTCCCTAAAAAAAAACACCATAACAAATCAACAAAGACATAGGCCTAATATCCTTGATGGTAGTAATCTTAATCACCAGCAAATCAACCAGATAATTTAATCAAACATTATAATCAGCCAATGAAGCTGTCAAAGGTATCAATAGTTTGCAAACACGTTTAGGTGAAGATTACAAACTGGCAAAGCTACTCGCTACGCTTTGTGTTCGGGCGTACACACACACACACACACACACACACACACACACACACACAC
>CM065686.1:16873091-16875591 GCA_017654935.2 Phymorhynchus buccinoides | reverse complement strand
CGTAACACTATGGGACATTATGTGCAGCGGTTCAATCAAGAGATACGTATCTCGCGGACAGACAAATAAGCTAATCGAAAACATACAAACTGACGCGAACGACATTGTAACAAATCTTCCAAATATTTTTTTCTCCTTTGAGCTCCTCCAAAATGAGAATGTGTCGGCTGTACGCAGCGGGGAGACCAGTGAAAACTGAAAACCGAACACAGACATACCTTACCCATTATGGCCATATGGCCTGAGAACGCAGAAGTTAAACGAAGAAGAAGAAGAAGACTACTACCAACGCAGACCATCGCCAGTAGTTTATAATAATAATAATAATAACTCTTATATAGCGCCGTTCTCCTGGCGCAGCAGGACTCACAGCGCTTTACAAAAAACATACATACAATAATCATGAAGAAAAACAACATAATTATACAAAAGTGGAAACACAACCATACAAAAATCCATGAAAAAAACCAATTAGCCCATTATCGCACTGCACTCACACATAGTCCAACTCAGCAAAAACTCACAGACGGTGAACTGAAGGGGAGAAGACACAGGAGATCAACAGAGGTATTGAAGCTTGTGATGAGATTAAGCACTATGTCCAGAAATAAAACCAATTAATCAATTAGCACAAAGAACAAATGAAAAAATAATGAGAGAGCAAGTTGACTGCTGCTGGCTAGGCGCATGAACACTACTTATACTCGGTATCTCGTTAATGTTTAACTAGTCTTTACTTCCACAGTCCCGCGAGGTCTCTCTTTAAACCGGTGAAAGTACTTCAAGTATTTCCAAAGGGTTTGATGATACATGTTGGCCTTATCTTCCAAATTCAAATCGCTCCTTTCTAATATATCTCGCATCTGTTGATCCATGTTTCTCAAACTGTCAGAAGTCACATCCGGAACGGGCGGTTGACTTTTTTTGAGAGAATCCAATATGCGAGGGTCCACCAAAAGCATCTTCTTAGCATGTTCCATGCTTCGGAAAAAGAAAAAGAAAATCACAAGCCACTTAAAAGACCTCCTAATACTCCCAGCATCGGTTTTATAAGAGCGGTTAAAAATCCTCCTTTTTGCAAAATTTGCTTTGAACGCTTTATAGACGTTCCCTTCTTGACCAAAGCACGATGGCTGTTCTTGTGTCTGTACAGCCGTCTTTTCTCAGAGGGACTTAACCTTACGTTACCATTTAATACGTTCAAAGAACATTCGCATAAAGCGTTCATGAGGTCCGGCGAAGCTCCTTTCAACACGGCTTTGACAACGGAAGGTTTAGGGTCGCGCAATAGTTGAAGCATCGGTAAATTTCTCTTCATTTGCGCCGACATCGTTTATTTCGGAATATACACTGCTTGTTGATCGGGAGAAAAAATGTTTGTCCTAAGACGAAACAGGTCGTCCGTTTCCTGTTGAAGATCAAACAACAAATATCCGTAAGGTTTGGCGGTAGCGTCTTTAAATGCTTCCTGGACAAACCACATTTTCCCGAGGTACATCTGTTTGGCTAAATACGTGATCTGAGAAGCATCGCGCGGGTTTTTGAAAACCACCAGGTAGTGACTGTTTAAGCTAATAGTACGCCGTTCTTTGTTCTTTCCAAACAAGTTCTGGACAATATACATGATGCTCAAATTGCGATGATGACTGCCTTTGGTGAACAGTTTGGTCACTCTGTCATCCGTTTCGCTCATCAAATCATCAATAATTACCAATCGACTCTGATGACCGTCCCAATTCTCCACGTTCAGTAGGCCTTGTATAAAAGTGACATTTTTCAAACGATTATACCCGGGCTGCCACTCCCCATAACATCATACGATTTCATCCGGAGGCAGAGACATGATGTTGGACACAAGTTTTTAAAACTGAGTCACCCACACTGTTTACCCCGAAGAGGTCGGCCCAGAAATGCAGCAGGTGAATGGGTGTTGCCAAGGTAAAAGCATCTTGAAAACTGCACCCAACTGCCATTACATCCGTCCTTTTAAAGATTTAAAAAGCAAAATCTACCCCCAAGAATCCATCAGGAGGAACTCGCTCTTGCACGCAGAATGGGGAGGAGAAACAACCCAGGGACAAGTTCATGACCTTGCGGGTCTCTGTGACCTTTTCGTGTCAGTCACCTTTGACCTACTTTAGGGAGAACAGGGGAAGGAAGGGGAGGGTAAATAGTCGGTCAAACGTCAACGAAATACCGAGTATAAGCTACTATCGCCTGCACCGGAGCAGCTGCCTGCTACGTCCAGCAGATCTCCTCCACGTCTACTTCATCGTTATCGTCATCGTCACCGTCATCACCGTTCTTCCCCGGGAAGACCCAGTCTTCAGGAACTTTGTCCAATAAGACGTAAATATCACCTTCAGGGCTGGACCTAAGTCTTTAAGGGGTGGGGGCTAATTCATCGAAGACCCCTAGGGGGGTCCGGGGGCATGCTCCCCCGGAAATTGTTTAAATCCGAGAAGCAAAATAGTGCAGTCTGGACATGAAATAAAGGACT
>CM065686.1:16858091-16865591 GCA_017654935.2 Phymorhynchus buccinoides | reverse complement strand
CAGCTACCCAGAAACCCCCCCCCCCCAGGGGATTTAATCGCGGTGCGTCAGTGTGTCTTTAACTTCAGTCATGCTAATAAAGGTCGCGCGCGCGCGCGCGCGCGTGTGTGTGTGTGTGTGTGTGTGTGTGTGTGTGTGTGTGTGTGTGTGTGTGTGTGTGTGTGCGTGTGTGTGCGTGTGTGCGCGTGTGCGCGTGTGCGTGCGTGCGCGCGCGTGCATGTATGATGCGTATGTGTGCGAGCGTGCCTGCGTGCGTGCATGCGTGCGTGTGTGTGTGTGTGTCTGTGTGTGACGGACAGACAGACCAACCAACAGACAGACAGTAAACTCACGGGCTCCTGTGCGCATGGACGGAGGCATAGAGGGAAGGATGGGGAGAGGGGAAAGATCTGGCGGACTGGGGTCCCCCACTCCGCAGATTCTGATCTGTAAATATGTTGCATCATCATCATCGTCATCATCGTCGTCGTCGTCCTCCTCCTCCTCCTCATCATCACCATCATCGTCGTTGTCTTCGTCCTCATCACCAGGAATATGCATTTAACTAAAGGGATGTCTTTATTAGTTTTAACTTAGTGTGTGGGGGGGGGGGGGGGGGGGGGGGGGTGGTGGGGGGGGGGGGGGGGGGCTCCTGTTAACTTTAATTGTTTCCATGGTATCTACTTGTGCCCTTGTTGTGTAAAATTGTCTTCTTCAATATGTATGTTGCGTAACTGACCAGTTAATGAAATGTTTATATTATTCATTCTGTATTTTATGCGCAAGCTGGGAAACAAATTTCTTCTTGTGGAGACAATAAATTGATTTGATTGATTGATTGATTGATTGACCATCATCGTCGTCGTCGTTGTCGTCGTCGTCATCATCGTCGTCGACGTCATCATCATCATCATCGTCGTCAGTTGTCGTCTACGTAGTCATCATCATCACTATCATCGTCACTATCATCGTCGTCATCATCATCATCATCATCATCATCGTCGTCGTCGAGCATCATCATCATCATTGTCATCATCATCGTCGTCGACGTCATCATCATCATCATCATCGTCGTCAGTTGTCGTCGCAGACGTCGTCATCATCATCATAACAATCGTCGTCATCATCAGCGTTGTGGTCGACGCCTGTCGTCGCATTAATTCATCGTTATAGTCACCCTCGTCATCAGACACATAATCAAACACATAAATCTGTCGTCGTTGTCATCATCATCATATCATCATCATCATCATCATCATCATCTTGAACTTTCTCGTCGCAATTATTAAGTTCTTTTTCTTAGTTCACTATTTTTTTTTCTGTGTCTGTCTAGGCCTACCTTTGCATGTTAATACCCAATGGTTCGACCATTTTCGTAACAAGGCAGGATGATTGATGGAGATAAAACACTGTGTGACAGTTTTAAAAGCAAGTAATGACTGGATGAGGTTAAAGCCTGCACTCGAAAACCGTCATAATATTTTTTACCCTTCATAATTACAGCCACCCCCGCACCCCCCACTATTTCCCCATGCTTTTTATTTTATTTTATAAATGTCGTTTCTTTTTTGTGTGTGTTCATTGATATGCTTTATTCGGCTGCAAAGCTACGTCGCTATGAGCCGCTGTGGCTCATCAGTTGGTTGAGTCGTTGGCTCGTAATCCGTCAGGTTTGCGAGTGTGCGGGTTCGAATCCAGCTCGGGTCGCAGTGGTATGTCCTTGGGAAAGGCACTTTATTCATATGTTCCTCACTCCACCCAGGTGTAAAATGGGTACCTGACGTCAAAGTTGGGGAAAAAGTCCTTCGGATTAGACTTACAACCGAAGTCCCGTTTGCGAACGCATGCACAAAGATCTTGCGTACACGTTAAAGCCCATTCGACTATTCGGTAGGAGAAGGCCATGTTGTGCCGGTGGAATGGATGGCACAAACTCACATAGCATGCATCCTGTGCGCCAATTGCAGTCTAAACGAAGACTTTGGGCGTGGGGCAGGATAAACATCCTCAATAGGAAGAAGAAACTCGCTTCTTTCTGTCTCTGTCCGTCTCTTTGTGCCTCTCTGTGTCTCTTTGTCTGTCTGTCTGTCTCCCTGTCTCTTTCTGCGTGTATCATACTGTATGCGTCTCTCCCTCCAATTAACATTTTTTGGGTAATTTTAATACTTATAAAGAAGGGCGATCTCTCAGAGAAGTAGATCTTCAAAGACCCACCACGTCACGTGTTTTCCTCTTATAGCTGGTAAGAAATCTTAAGAAATCCTCCAAGCATAAGAGGGAATGTGACGTGGGGGGTCTTTATGTGGGAGGGAGTCTTATAATGGGGGGGGGGGGGGGGGGGGGGTCGTATGAGGGAGGTTCAACTGACACCATTTTGTCGTTCTCGTTTGCGACTTCACTTTACCCAGTATCTACTTAGTCGTGAGCAAACCAAGGCTACCGAAAAGACTAGGACATCCATTCATCTTCACACAACTGACGATGTTTGGTAGAGGGATTGGTGCTTGTGTGCTAAACAAGAAAGATAATACGAATACGAATACGGATATTTTATTGAGGGTAAAAAAGGATAAACTACAATCACAGCTTCTTTGCACCTGGCCCGAGAGAGAGAGAGAGAGAGAGAGAGAGAGAGAGAGAGAGAGAGAGGAGAGAGAGAGAGAGAGAGAGAGAGAGAGAGAGAGAGAGAGAGAGAGAGAGAGAGAGAGAGAGAGAGAGAGAGAGAGAGAGAGAGAGAGAGAGAGAGAGAGAGAGAGAGAGAGAGAGAGAGAGAGAGAGAGAGAGAGAGAGAGGTCTGAAAGTCTGACGTTTTTGTTATATTGATTAGGCCTCTCTGCCGTATAAATAAATAAATAAATGTAAACTAGAACAATAAAACCATGCACATACATATGATCCATAAATTGGGACAAAGTAATTTGAGACAAAGAATATATCCAGAGACAAGCGATTGACTTCTAAAAGCAAACGCTTTAGACAGAAAAAGAGAAAGAGATGAGCATGCTTTAAATAATATAAGTAAAATAATAAAACCAAGAGGGACAGAGAGAGAGAGAGAGAGAGAGAGAGAGAGAGAGAGAGAGAGAGAGAGAGAGAAAGAGAGAGAGAGAGAGAGAGAGAGAGAGAGAGAGAGAGAGAGAGAGAGAGAGAGAGAGAGAGAGAGAGAGAGGAGAGAGAGAGAGAGAGAGAGAGAGAGAGAGATTTTTTTCATTTAATCAGGGAACATGAAATAAGCAAGTTACATGCTTTTTTTCCACACAGCCCTGGAGAAAAATAAAGTAAATCAAACAAGACAGCAAACTAATATATGTACATGCAGAAATGAGAAGAAAAGGGAGGGAGGAGGGGGGGAAGAGGCATAGAGGGGGATAAGGATGGGGAAATTTGGGGATTTAAAGTACAGGCAAAAAAACACAAAAAAATGTCACATCATGCAAGCATAAAATCAGCAAAGGATAACACTCCTCAGCATTATTATTATTATTATTATTATTATTATTATTATTATCAGTAATAGCATGTTAGTAATAAACAAATCAAGTTATATCATACAAAATTATCAAACAAATAGGCTATCACATATTAAAATTAAAATCATAAATCATAGATATCATCATTCAAGTAACTTAATGTGCATTAACATCTTCTGATGCGGGTATTGTTAGAGATTAAAGCAAGGCATACACAATAATACAATCGTCATCTGGATACAGTTGACATGTTTTCTTTTAGTCTCTGAAATAGAATGTTTTGATACGCGGTTTTGAATGAAGTAATGCTGCTTTTCTGTTTAAGATTAGTTGCTAAGGAATTCCAAAGAGTATCACCCGAGTATGTGTTTTGAAAAGATCAGTTCTGGTGTTTGGAATAACAATAATTATTGTTAGTAAGCTTATATCTAGATTGGTTGATTGGACACTTTTTAATTAATGTTGGAGGTGCAAAACCATTGATTATTCTGAACATCATGACAGGGTTGTATTGAAGTTTGTCTGTAAGAGGTAAACTTGTTATTGTGATGTAATCTTGAAAAGTTAGAGAAGACGATTTTAGGAGGACTGCTTTAAGGGCTCGCTTATGACATTAATTAATGGCTTTAATGTGTGTGTGTGTGTGTGTGTGTGTGTGTGTGTGTGTGAGAGAGAGAGAGAGAGACAGAGAGAGATAATTGAATTGAATTGAATTGAATTGAATTGAATGAATTTTATTTATAGAGAGTAATAGAATAAGCAATAACATGCGTTTTTACATCCAGCCCTCTGGAAAAAAAAGTTACAAATATAAAAGTAGAAATGGAAAAGGAAAATGAGCACAGACAAAGCAATATAAGAATGCAAAAAACAACCCTATATAGTAGCACAACAATAACAAAATCAAACCTAATATTATTAACTACACTCCTTTTGAACGTACATAAATTAAGAGTAGGCCTAAGCACATACACACGGAGAAAAAAACCACACCAAAATAATCCTACTTTTCATACTCATCTTTAACATGCACAAATTTAGAAGTGCACAAACATGACAAAGCCAATCCTAATCATACTTTACATACTCATCTTAGAAATGTACTTATTTGATCGGACAATCATGCACGTAATAAAATCTAACCTAGTAAACGCTAGAGATAGAGATAGAGAGAGAACAATAAATTGAACAATATTTATTTCTTCAGGCCCCAGCCCCTAGAGAGAGAGAGAGAGAGAGAGAGAGAGAGAGAGAGAGAGAGAGAGAGAGAGAGAGAGAGAGAGAGAGAGAGAGAGAGAGAGAGAGAGAGAGAGAGAGAGATGTAGAAAGACATATAGAGAGACAGACATGCAGATAGAGAGAGAATTCAGAAGTGATCAGCAGGTATACTTACATGTTTGTCCCACCAGCTGTTTGGCATCAAAAGCGGCCATCGACATTCCCCCAGAAAACAATAACAGACATTTCTGCAGCAGCAGCAGCAGCATGAGCTGTTCCATCTTTCACGTTGTATTGAGGTGTCAACTCACACACTCCAACTTCTTGACAATAAAAATTATTCCAGCGTATGCTCGATAGCAGAAACAAACACCGAAGTTTCTTTGCCCTGATTTTGAAGACCCAAAGATATATTGTTCAGGGGTTCAGTTTTTCTTCTTCTGTATATTATTGTACAAATAATGTTGATACAGCTTCGAAAACGAAGAGAAAAAAAGCAGCACAAAAAAGCACTTTAAAATATTCTTGATAACAGAGTGTTATTGTTTTCCCCTCTCTTTATAGTCACTTTTGTGAGTTCGTAACTTTTTTTCTTTCCTTTATTTTCTAAAGATTTTGGAGAACTAGACAGTTTTTAGTGTACAATGTTCTTCCTTCTGTTTCAAAATCTTACATTATGATTATTCTCAAGAATCGGTATAATTACGCGCACCGTTGCGGCAAGCTAGCACACAAGCTACATTGACCAGATACCAAGTAAGTAAACTGTTTTAAAGAAAGCAAGGATGGCTAGAAGAAGAAAAAAGTCCTGGGGAGCGAGGATGGGTAAGAGAGAGAGAGAGAGAGAGAGAGAGAGAGAGAGAGAGAGAGAGAGGAGGGAGAGAGGAGAGAGAGAGAGAGAGAGAGAGAGAGAGAGAGAGAGAGAGAGAGAGAGAGAGAGAGAGAGAGAGAGAGAGAGAGAGAGAGTGTGTGTGTGATGGTGGTGGAAGTGATAAAGAGGCAATGATGGATCGGTGTAACTGCGTCAAAGCAACAAATGGCGGTAACTCAGACGTCACGTTATTTGTCATTGATGGAGCTGCATAGCAGCAACACGGTTCATTGACTTCATCTGTGTGTTTTATGCAAATGTGTGTGTGCGCGCGCGCGTGCGTGCGTGCGTGTGTGTGTGTTGTGCGCGTGTACGCACGCACGATAGTAGTCGTTGTACTGCCTGTAGGAAAAGTAAAAGGGGTGAAAGAAGTTAGCTAGGCGGAATGAGAGAAGAAGGAAATAAAAACAGAAAGGACCAGCGGACATCTTGGAAGTATCACACAACATGACAAACTTGCTTTTATCAACCTTTTTATAGTTTCCTTGACGTAGCGAATATTAAACTTTTTATATTACTGATTTAGTACAGGGTCGGACCTAGAGCATATTAGAAGGGGGGGGGTATTAGCAAGGGCGGGGGGGTAGGCCCCCAGTGGGAGAGAGAGAGAGAGAGAGAGAGAGAGAGAGAGAGAGAGAGAGAGAGAGAGAGAGAGAGAGAGAGAGAGAGAGAGAGAGAGAGAGAGAGAGGAGAGAGAGAGAGAGAGAGAGAGAGAGAGAGAGAGACACTGGACACTGGACACTGGAAAACTTTATTTGACAAGGATAAAGATTTTAGGCGATGCCTATTCTTACAATCTGTCCTTGGATAAAAGAAAAACAAATTTAAGAAACAAAAAACATTTGTAAACATACTCTCTCTCTCTCTCTCTACACACATACATTGTTTATACATACATATAAAAAAAATGCTGTTGTTTACAAAAGATTTAAAAAAAAAAAAAAAAAAAAAAAAAATACACACATTGTGAAACAAATAATTGATGACAAGTAGGAGGTGAAAGCAACATCAATCCAAACACATTTAACAAGCAGTTTAAAGGCAAACAAATAAACAAAGCATAAAACGGAGATGTAAACATTCAATTGACATATACCATGCATATCACATGGAGGTGTACACAAGGCAATACAGTTATACAGTGTGCGTTCAAAATGACACAGGATTTAAGCAGGGCTGTAAATTATGTTTGCCCGCACCATCTTTTTGTATCGTGAGATGGAAGGGCATAACTGAATGGCAGAGGGAAGGGAATTCCAAATTGAGGAACCTGAGAAGGCAAAAACTTGATTTGTATTTGTCAATTCTAGTGTTTGGCAAAATGTAGTTGCTGGAACCATAACGATGTGATGCCGGGGTAACTAATAATTTTAGGTATTGTGGGACCAAGTCATTATGCACTTTG
Source organism: Phymorhynchus buccinoides (assembly GCA_017654935.2). Lineage (NCBI taxonomy): Eukaryota > Metazoa > Mollusca > Gastropoda > Neogastropoda > Raphitomidae > Phymorhynchus > Phymorhynchus buccinoides. The sequence goes on along the minus strand of CM065686.1, from coordinate 16,858,648 downwards.
TACATGATGATTGCTTTGTTGTACTTTAATTGTGAATCTAACGGAAGGATGTTTAATTTTGCTTGTTTTTCTGATGTGGTGAGGTTTGCGTCAGGAAGAATAATTTTAGCTGCTCTTTTGTAGATAGAATTGAGTTTTAATAGGTGACATTTGGCGGTAGAATCCCAAACTACAGATGCATAGTTGACGTGAGAGAGACAGTGGGCATGAAAGAATAATTTGCGTTCCTCTGTATCTAAGAAAGGTCTAAGTTTTTTTAGTAGGAATAGGCTACGTGCAAGCTTGTGTGCTACCTTCTCAATATGGGTCTGCCACTTCAGTTCTTCATCTATGATCACACCCAGGACGCGGTGCTCTTTTACTTGGTTAATGATGTTATCCTTTAAATAAACTTTGAGATTTAGAGGTTCGTTCTGATGTTTTTGTCTTGAAGTAATTACCATGCTTTTGGTTTTTGTAGGGTGGATGACCATCAGGTTTTGGTCACACCAGGCAGAAACATCATTTAAAGCTGTTTGTAATGAGGTTTGAATGGAGGATAAACAAGCTGCACTAGA
>CM065686.1:16843091-16850591 GCA_017654935.2 Phymorhynchus buccinoides | reverse complement strand
TAAACATCATCTCTACGACAGCAAACATCGTCAATAGGCCTACAATTATCTCTATATCTTCGATTATCTCTACATCTATTATCTGCACAAACAGCAACTTTACATTAGCAAAATCTCCATGCCTGCAACCATCTCTACGTCTTCCAACATAAAAAAACAAACCATGTAAACTGGAGCCAAAAAGTTAAGCAACCTTTTGCAAAACAAAGTAAAATATTTCTCTGGGTGATTGGCACAGCTTTCGTTAATCAATACAAGTTTAGCCTATTTACTTACCGACCCGCATGCATAATTTCTCTTAGTTTGCATGCAAATTACGTTGTGGGTAATGCCCACACCAATGTTAGGGTACCCCTTGTGAAAAGTCAAGTTTGATGCACATGTTCAAGGCTGCTACTTCTTCACATCGGACATATCAGAACTAGGACAAAGTGATACAGAGGTGGCATAGAGTGGGTTGTGTTCCGGCAAGGCTGCTATGGTCACCTATCACTGCTCGTTTTGGAACGACAACGCGAGAAAGTCAGTCAACGATACTGTGTGAGACAAGCTCTTTTAAGTGCTCAATAGTCCCATACACTGCAAGCATAGAGCTGGCATTCAAAAACGCGAGCATTATTGTCTGTAAAGACTAGCCAGCACGATCTACAGGTCTCAAAGTGATTGAACATTTAAGGGACATGCTGCAGAGAGCCATCTCTCAAATAACCACTCCAAACAAGGTGGCTTAGCTCACAAATGCTGTACAAGAAGGATGGAACAATGTGGAGCACTAAAAGCCTATTTGCTGCATGTAAAATGGCGCCAAAAGGCGATTTAGGTCTGGGGAAGTTACGTTTGTTACAGACAGCACATAGCGCAACTTAAATGACACAATATGTGCAAAACTGAAAGAAAAGAGATTGCTGTACTTATTTTCAGTGAAACAATCCGCAACACATCTCTATTTTGTTCTCTGTGGGCTTCCAAAGTCAAACTTTTTCAGAAGTGAAATGGTGAAAATCAGTCACCATCTTTGCAGAAAGAAATTGGTTACTTTGATTACATTTTGGGCACTTCTTGTATTCAACACATAACTGAGAGAGGCTTGGTGTAACTGAGAAAGAATGAAATGATTATTTGAGTTCACATTCGTTTTATGAGTTATCAAACTTTTTGTTGTGGATTTCAAAGAGGGGTTGCTTAACTTTTTGGCACGTGTTTAGTTAAAATGTTTTCAAAGAGAAAACCTTGTACCTCCAAAAAAGGACAATATTAAAAACTGTTGATTTGTATGACATTTTTTTGAAAAAATAGGCACCCGAATGAGTCCAGAATAACTCTAAAAAGTTATTTGGTGACATTCTTACTCTCTATCAAAATGCACAAACAAGTCTGTTGGTGTAGCTTTTTAATTTCCAATTTCCCTTAAAGACAAAATTGTCCAACAACCTAGACTTGGATTATCACCCAAGGTCTTAAAATGCCATGGAACCGTCCTATAATAGGCATCAATTTAATAGAAATCAGGGGGAAAAACCCCAGCGTAAATAGAGACCTTGGGTATGAGTTACCTCCCATCTACAACAACTTACTGATCCAATCCAGTAGTGAATACAGTTCACAAGGCAGAAACAACACCCCCCAGACTTCAACCTCAGTAGGGGTTGACAAGCTGGCCGAAAATTTCCCCAAGTTTTTTTTTTACATTTTGGAATATTTATGACTGAGTAAGAACACACACAAAAAACATGACCACACCAGAGTCGGAAACCATCTTTGGATTAATCATTATATTGATTATTGCTTACATCCTGTGTTGATTTTGACTGCGACTGTCAGCTGTTTTAGAACAGTTTTTAGCCATCCCCTCATGTTGTAAAAGCTTTCAACCGCAACGTATTGTTCATGAAAATATAACCATAACCAAATTCTAACCTTATCCCTTACCTGAGCAAGGCAGACTGTTGCTTCTTAATGAGCCAATCACGTTGGCGTTGACGGTCTACCGCTAGCCGTACGAGCAGACATGCTTTTCTGGTATGAAGGGCACATGGAAGCTTTCCCATGGATCGTTGCAGTTTATCTCTGAAAGGGTGCACACTTTCTATGACAGAATCTTCTTCTTCTTTGGTGCAGACCAATGTTCATACACTGAAGTAAATGTACAGTCGTTTAGTTTAAGGGAAAAAGAAACCCAAGAAATAAAGAAAACAACGCAGATGGTATACAACGTTCAGAATGACATGACCTTCCTGAAAAGATATACTATTTTGGCAAAGCTATCGATCTTAGCAATTCAAAAGCATAACATCATATATTAAAATAAAAAAAAGTAATTGCACACACGGATAGTGAATGAGTTGACTTGGAACCGTAGAGACGGAATGTAACGAGGCCCTCTCATGCTTACTTCACTAACAATACAACTGGGGGTAAACATGCATGCCATTCAGTGCTGTTTATGTAAAATAAGACTTATTTACCTTCGTCCACTATGTTTGTGCGAAGCCCCCCCCCCCCCCCGAAAAAAATGTAAAAAAAAAAAAAAAAGAAGAAGAAAAAAAAGAAAAGAAAAGAAGAATGGTATGTATGTTCATACAGTTTGAGCAAATATTCGCTGAACACAGTTACCTTGCGACGCCTTTGGTGAAAAAACCCATAACCAGAGGTTTGCACCTTCATGATAACAGCATAGTTTTAGTCCCTTCAAATCAATGTTTTGTATGCTTAAAACTGACAAACTACAGCAGAAACATAGGGAAACATACACTGGAGCGTTTGTGGGGGGAAAAAAAGATCTTGATGTGGTAGTTGTGATGGCAGACAGTAAGTGATAATGCTGAAGAAAAAAAAAAGAAAAAAAAGCATTACAGCAGACCTGGTTACCCCCTACACAAGTCTCGAGTAGTCTGGATAGCTGAAATGAGTAGCTTTGGTGTGAAATACAGTGGATTCCTGCTAACTCAAAAAGACTGGATAACTCAAAAAATAATTTTGTGGTCCCACTTTAATAATCCAAATGTTAAAAAGTCTTTTTTTTATATCTCAAAATACTGGCTATCCCAAAACAATTTTTTTAGTTCCTTTCATTTTGAGTTAACCGATTTTCACTGTATGTAGTCCTATTCGTTAAAACCATAAAATACTGTACACTGACAATGAGTAGCAGTCAAGAATTAAAGAGTATTATTATGAATTTTGAAGAGTAGTAGTAGACGTCCAAATGGAGCAGAATACTACTCGAAAAGAGAAGAGTAAACAGGTCTGCTACAGCATAATGACAGACGAGTAACTAAGTCCCCCTGATCTGCCATTAGGGAGTGTGTCTGTGTCAACATTGTGACCACAATGTGTAAAACTTCAAAAGGAAGAGAGAGAGAGAGAGAGAGAGAGAGAGAGAGAGAGAGAGAGAGAGAGAGAGAGAGAGAGAGAGAGAGAGAGAGGGGGGGGGGGGGGGGGGGGGGGGGGGGCCCGAGGGGGTTGGGTTTTAGGCAAAGTGGTAGAACAAAAAACAAAAACCCCAAAAAAAACTTTTGTTAAAAAATAACAACAGCAAAATACTGACTGACAAAATAATAATAATAAAAATAATAATTAATAATGCTTATATAGCGCATAATCTTGCAAAGCAACTCAATGCGCTTTTCACTCACCATTCGTACAAACATTTCTAACAAACTGGCCCACGCATCCTCACCATACATCTCTATCAAAATGAATACATATTAGAATACATATTAAAATACTGCAACAATATTAACCCTTTCTTTCATCACTAACAAGATTTTCCATTGATATCAACCTAAACCAACACAAAGAAAAGACGATGCATGCAGGGTTCCTAACATGTACGCATGACTGAACAAAAATGGAAATGAATGAGTCAGTTTAGTGTCACAAAGGTAATTTGCTTCTTTTTTTTTAAAGCCCCCCCCCAAAAAAAAGAAGACAAAAAAGACTGGAAACACTGTTTTTCTTTTCATGTTTGTTTAACCCTTTCACCACCAGCCATCTTTGAGCCAAAAGTTTCCATTAAACGTACTTGGCTACAGAAAAGATTTCCTCTGCAATATTGTGGGATTTCTCTGTGACACATTTGGAATAGGGTCAATCCTTACTGCTGAAATTTAAAAACACAATATCATTGAATAAGACCCTGATTTCAAGAATTTGAATGACATGGGTGTTGAATCATTGTGGTGCAAAAATGCGACATTGGCGGTGAAAGGGTTAATGAAAAAACAACAACACCAACATATAAAAAGAAATGTACAGAAGCATGAAAGGGGACATGGCGCACTGACAACAACTCAAATAATTCAGCAAATTTATATTTTATACACAACAAGTGTCAACGACAACCATAATGCCTCAAACCTATCTGCGATTACCCCAAAAAAAAACCCACCCCCAACCCCAGTGAACGCATTGGAAACACAATTAAGAATGGGACTGATGGTGTAGAGTGGCACAGTGGTATCGCGTTCGCTTCGTGTCAAGTAAACCCGAGTTCGAACCTGATTACAGGGGATTTTTTTCTCTCATTCTGCACTAGGCCTTAACGGTCTGAACGTGGAGTCTTTCGGATGAGACGATAAACCGAGGTCCCGTGTGCCCATGCACTTAGCATACGTTAAACCCAGTGGCAACGAAAAAGTTGTAATTTGGTCAAAATTTAACCCCCCACCCCCCCCTCGCCTCATCAGTGACAAAAATCGCAAAAATCTGGCTGCGACGCGCTCTCCAGGTGGGAGCAACCCGAATTTCACAGAGACGCCTCTGTGACTATAAAGTACCTAATAATACCTAAGAAAACATATATAAAAATGTAAAGCAAGAGTACACACAGAACGATGCGTACTGGCATAATAATCACATTCAAGGTGCCAGCTATAACAAAAAAAAAAATACCATTCAAGAATGGGCTGACATGAACTCGACAGAGTCCCTACAAGCGGGACAGAAATATGGGGAATAGTGGCCAAGTCTTCTGTTGTACCCCTATGATCTTGCCCCCCCCTCCCCCCCCCCCTCCCCATTTGTCAGAATCACGAATATCAAAAGGTGAAATGTTCCTCATTTCAAGGTAAACAGGTAAAATCTTCATTTCAAAGTAAACAGGTGAAAATCTCCCTCATTTTAACTCCTCTAGCACTATGGGCAAATGTATTCGTCCAGTACTTCACACTTCACTCCCACCAAATGCAAAGACATTCACTGCCAAGTACCCTGCCATGTGTTTGTCTATTTTCAGAGCTCATGTCAGTGATTTTTTTCAGTTAAAAAAAATGCATGCACACTCGAAATAAAAAAAGTTACCCCCCCTCTTGTCAGTTAAGGTGCAAAGGACAACCAAGAAGGTCAAAAAATACATGACGATAGAAGAGTTAATAGTAACAGGCGAAATCTTCCTCCTATCAAAATTTCAAAAAAGAAGGAAAGTCTTCCTCTTTTCAAAGCAAACAAGCGAAACTTTCCTGATATCAAAGCAAGCACACGAAATCTTCATTTCAAAGAAAAAGGGTGATATATTCCTCATATTAAATCCCACTTTAATGGCCGCTATGAATCATAAACTTTGCAAAATACTGATAAGGACAAAATATTCCTTAGTGCAAAACCTTTAGCAGGATTGTCTGTCCTTGATCACAAATTAAACAACAACAACAACAACAACAACAAGAAGCAAACTCATTCCTTCTTTACTTTCTTAAAGGTAAATCCGTTGTAGGATTGCAAACTATAAGTATTGACTAAAAAAAAAGAACAAAGTGAAAAGAAACTCTATGGAGAGCCGGACAACAGAGGGTCGGTCTTCAGAGAAGAAGCCTCCCTCAATTAAGTGCTTGGACATGAACTTCTTACACTCTATGGGGGCCGGGCGGCACCCAGGTCATGACTCCCTGCTGCCCTAAAAAAAAAAAATCAAATGAATCTCCCTCCTTTAAAAAAAAAAATGTAAACATTTTTTTGATTGCATATCGTCAGTGAAATTCAAAAACCTTGTATCTCAATTTTTGTAGTTTTGAGAACAAAGAAAAAAAATGGCTTTAAAAATTAACCACATTATGATGAATATGTTGTTCAAGACATTCTGAGTTTACTCCTGCATTTCGTTAAAATTTCTCAATTTTTGTGTGTGTTGAAAAGAACGAAGATACAAGGTTTTTGTCCTTAACTAGATCTGAATTTGGGACTTACAAGTTTTTCTTCTAAAACACTCTTTTAACACACTCAAGCAAAAAGAAAGAAGTATTTTTCTACATAATATTTATAAATCTGATAGTGAAGAAAAAATAAACACTTTTTCCAAAGAACAAGCACGCCTTTTTTCTATCACATCTTGAATATTAAACAGTAACACAGAAATCAACAGAAAGACAGCTAACATGTACATAGAAGCAAATAACGCATAAAGAAATTTTGATGTAAAGCTGGATTTTTCTTCTACAGTATGAAACAGAATATGCACACATGCGAAAATTACTTTCATCCGCAGCATACACTCGAGGGGTAATTGCCTAAACGTGATATCACACTTCTTTTTTCCGTTTGCGATAACACTTGAAGGCAATTACCCCTCGCACTTCAACAGGAAATCAGGAATTTTTTGTGATCAGGAAACCGCATACATCAGATTATGTACGAGATCAAGCATTACAACTTACATTTTGAAAAAATAAAACATCGAAAAACAAATACATTATAATGTACTTCACATAATTGAAGATCAGTATATTTACAGACTTGTAGCACTGGTTAAATATCTGGTAAATAAACTGTAATATACAAAAAGGATTCACACCCAACTCTTGAAGGCAAGGCACCGCGCCACAGTAGAACAGAGCAATCACACAATATAAGAACAATCCAATCATGGCTCTGTTGGCAGTCACCCAATCTTCTTAAGATTGGGTGACAGCCAACAGAGCTATGATCGGATTGTTCTTATATATATATATATACGCATACTGATACAGCACACACGCGCGCACGCACGCACACGCTCACGCACGCACGCACACGCACACACACACACACACACACACACACACGCGCGCGCGCGCATAGGAGATGAAGATTGATTGTCAGATTGATGAGGTGTGAAGAATATGAAGACAGGTATAAGTAGAGAAGCAGAGGAAAAAGTAGAAGAAAATCTACCACCTCCATTAGAAGGGACCACAGTGTCCCGAAATATTGGGGTTTATTTATTTATATTTTTGTTTATTTCTTATTATTCTTATGTTATGTTTTCCCTTTCTCTCTATTTTATGTTTGTCATAGTAAAGAAAAAGGAACGTTCTTTAAAAGTGTGGAACTTGTTTTTGTTGTTGGTGGTGCAAATCCTTTGATTATTATTTTCTCTCTCTCTATATATATATATATGCAGACTGAAGAGTCTTTCTCAAAGACGAAACAGCTGTCTTTGCATAGGCATTGTCTATCTCCCCCATTGGGAGAAAAAGTAAATCAGCACATTATTTTCTTTTATTCTTTTCAGAACACAGAATAAAT
>CM065686.1:16753091-16840591 GCA_017654935.2 Phymorhynchus buccinoides | reverse complement strand
GTTCAAAGTCATGGGGATCAGTGTGTTCTGGGGAGCTGTCTGTGGACGGTCGTGGTGGCGCCCTCGGAGGAGGACCTCACTCACGCTGGTTCCTCGACTAAGAGAATAGTGTCGTCAGTAGGGGGCTAAATAGGTGGTGTCCTGAACAGGCTCTACTGAACTCCACCAAAGTGACTCAGCAGCAGTGCAGTGTCTCCTCAGTTGGTTGCCTCCTGACGGCCTAACATAGATTCGCTCCCCTTGGACTGCTGGTCTCGGATTCTGCGACCTGAACAAGCCGGGGTGTGGCTGCGTGTTGCGACTCGGAATGAGCGGTGTGGGAGCAACGCCACTGTACGACTCAGAAGATGGGACAGCAAAAAACCCCACCCCAAATGAAATGCAAGTCTCATTAGCAATCAAACAGAAATGATGAGGGTAATGTCACTCATGTATGTATACCAGAAGCGCAGGAAAACAGCTAGTTTTCAACTAAGGCCACACACACATATATGCGCAAGTTCCACGTAGAAACCCGAAAAAATACCCCCTGGAAGTAAGAAATATGAAAGAGTGTGCACATTACATGCGGAAACCCATGCGTAATCTCATCTGCTTATTTCTTACAAAAATGCATGGGGTTTCCCGCACGGGACTTGCGGATTGCTGATCTAATGTGTGTGTGCCCTTATTTGCTATTCAACAAATCTCAATTATTCCACGAGTACATTTTGTTTTGGATTGCTGATTCTGCTGTACACATATAACATTTATTCGTCAACATAAATAAAACAACAGAAAACGCACAATATATCAAATTATTGTTGTTTAAATGAGGCAGATTACACATCCCATGACAGAATAATAAAAGCAAGCCTGATAAAAAATAATCAAAATAAATTCAATCGCTTAATACATTTTGTCTAAATAATACAAATACATAATAAGAGACAGCAAATGAAAGCAATTTGGCTATATCCACATTTTCGCCCGTAAGGGAGATAATTTGTTGACAGACAAGAGCAAAACAAGTCGCTCTTTCCATCATCAGATTATCTTCTCGTATGGGAGAAAAATTGGTTTTTGCCAGCAATCTTTCATATTAAACAAGTTAAGCATCCGTATACATGCAAGTTGTTTTTTTCATATTAAGTAATACATCTGTATGAAAGCGATTTTTCCATATTAAGCTAAACATCTGTATGAAAGCGAATTTTCCATATTAAGTTAAACATCTAAATCAAAGCAATTTTTCCATATTAAGTAAAACAATTAGACTATTAATGTATACATCTGTATCGCTAAAAATTTGGGACTTTCCTGGAGTTGCACTGCCTCCGGGCATTGCCTCCAGGATCGTTCCCACCATCTTTATATCTACTAATGTCCCATATGTGTCTGCTTCAGACCGGAGGATGTTAAACGGATTTTCACTCATTCATATTAAGTTAAACATCTGAATGAAAGCAATTTTTCAATATTAAGTTAAACATTAGTATGAAAGCATTTGTTTTCATATTAAGTTTTAAAAACATCTGTATGAAAGCAATATTTCCATATTAAGTTAAACATCTGAATGAAAGCAATGTTTCCATAGTAAGTTAAACATCTGTATGAAAGCAATATTTCCATATTAAGTTAAACATCTGAATGAAAGCAATTTGTCCATATTAAGTCAAACATCTGAATGAAAGCAATTTTTCCATATTAAGTTAAACAATTTCCCCCCCATGTTAAGTTAAACATCTGAATGAAAGCAATGTTTCCATATTAAGTTAAACAATTTCCCCCCCATGTTAAGTTAAACATCTGAATGAAAGCAATGTTTCCATATTAAGTTAAACAATTTCCCCCCCATATTAAGTTAAACATCTGAATGAAAGCAATTTTTCCATATTAAGTTAAACAATTTTTTCCCCTTATTAAGTTAAACATCTGAATGAAAGCAATTTCTCCATATTAAGTTAAACATCTGAATGAAAGCAATTTGTCCATATTAAGCTAAACGTCTGAAAGAAAGCAATTTTTCTATAAGTTAAACATCTGTATGAAAGCACTTTTTTTTCATATTAAGTTTTAAGAACATCTGTATGAATGCAATGTTTCCATATATCTGTACAAATTAATATTCTACTGCTAGTACTAGTTGACTTTTTTTTTTTTTCCCCCAGCTGAGTAACCCTATAGATGTACCCCACCTAAGGATAGGGTTTGGGAGGGAGGGATCTAGCTTAGAAGATAATGTAGTATTCATGAGTGTATATGGTACTGATAGTGTGTGTGTGTGTGTGTGTGTGGGGGGGGGGGGGGGTCACTGTGTATACTTTCTGCTCTTCTTGGGGGGAGCCTAAACTTTGAAATGATTTTATAACTCTATGTACCTTTGCCCACTTATACTTTTACCCCCTGTACTCACCCCTGATTTCATCATTTATGGTTTGTGTTATCAATTATATTGGTGACAGTTATGATAGAGATGGAATTTCTACTATAGTCATAATTTCACTGTGTGTGTAGGTATGTGTGTGTGTCTTTGTCTTCATGAAATTTGTAAAATGGAAAAAAAAATTCAATAAAAAAAAACCCAACAACATCTGTACAAAAGCAAGTTTTTTATATTAAGTTAAACATCTGAACGAAAGCAGGTTTTTTTATATTAAAAGGTGGCACACTGCGCTTTCTGGGGACAATTTTTGTTCAATTTTGTTTCTCAGGATCTAATAAAGATATCTACATGAAATTTTGCACACTGATGACGCCGCCATTGAAGCAGGCCCCGCCAGCGCAGCATCATCAGCGCTGGGCGGTCCATCAGGGCCTGCACCAACTAAAAACTAAATTAGGAGTTAGGGGTCATAGACCAGAGTAGTGGTAAATGAAGGGCAGGAGCTGTGCCGGTCGGGGTTTGCCCCTGGTGACCGCTACGGTAGCCAGATTGGTCTTGCCTGGATACTATGAAAGAAAGGACTATGGCCAATAAAAAAAAAAGGCTGTCACTACCACCAAGACAGCAACTTTAGCTCTTTCTGTGTCAGTACCATCAAGACAGAAATTTTAATTTTCTTGTATCATTACCATCAAGACAGAAAATTGTAAAGCCTTAATCAAATTAATGTCATTAACATCAAGACATTAATTTCAAATTCTATGTGTCATTACCATCAAGGCATCAATTATAACTCTCAATGCACTCTCCAAATCCGTTGTGTATAGCCTTCATAGGCTCCTACAACGTACTATATCCAGATCCAGTACATTACCCTGACCATATATGCCCAATTTGAAGACTCTCTGTGAAGGCATTATGAAAGTATGGAGTCCACCTAAAAAGAAAATCATACGAAATCTTAGCCCCTCAACAGCGCTGGATTCAAGCACTGCATGGTGATGCTGATCATTTGTCCACTTTCCTAAGACATCAATAAGTGCAATGGTCATAACATCAGCATGTCTGAGATGTTGACTCGCGTTCTTTGTCTCAAGCGATATCCTGTGATTTTTGCTTACTATTGTTTGATGAGACAAAGAATGCGAGTTAACATCTCAGACATGCTAATTTCATGACGTCTGAGAATTACAGTAATGCTGCGCATTCACATTGTTTTCTTACAAAAACAAAGGGGTCGGGATCGGGGAGGGGGGAGGGGGGGACTGGTGGCGTAGGAAGCTACCGCATACTACATAATGCTTAACACATTGCATGTGTAGAGTGGCACAGTGGTAGCGCGTTCGCTTCATGTCAAGTAAACCCGAGTTCCAGGTCTAAGTTCTTAGTGACCACTGTGCCACTCTACACAATACTACAACAGCAACACTACTACCACTACTACTGCGATTAGTATTCCTACTTCTGATGATGACAATAAAAACAATTCAATGACAATAGCAGGAACATAATGCTGTTACTTAATAGACTTTTACCCTTTATCAAACAGTCCAAGATTGGAAGAAAAGGTAATCATAATTCCACATTTAGCAAAAACACACACAAAAAGGCTATGTGCGCAAATAGACGCTCCATGAGATTAAAAAAAAAACCCAACAACAACATTCGCTCGAAGAACCGGAAACCGAACATACACTTAACAATAATTTAAAAGAAAAGATTGTAAGCTTATTAGGACTAAAAGGCACTCCACAACAAGTAGCATTCCCCAAGAAAACAAAAACCAAAAAAAAACCACACAAAATAAAAGCAAACATAAAACAAACAAAGCTGAAAAAAACCCAACCCGACAGCATTGCTGAACAATCACCGAAGACGCCAGATGCAGAAGAGATCCAACGTGGGGCAGAAAAAGATTCAGAAAGAAAGATTCCGAGAAATTCACATCAGCTACCCCAGCCATCTTTCATGTCAATGTTTGACAAACAATCGCATCATTAATAATAATAATAATAACAGTGCAGCCAACTGCATAAAAAAGACACAACGCAGGTGGTAGGTAGGTGGATGGTGGATGGAGGGAAGTGAAGGCTGTGAGGGGTGGGGTGGTGGAATCACAACAAGGATTTGAGCACAGATTGATAATATTGAATTATATGAAGAAAAAAAAAGAAAGCCTGAGGATTACATTTTTTTTTAAAAAGGTCATGGATCACTCTGATACATTTTAATAATAAGCTGTCGTACACATACATACATCCAATAATAAAATAATTTAAAAAAATAAAAATTAAAATAACAAGAAACAACCGGCAAAGATGTGCACTGGCGATTTTTCTCTCTCAAAACATTAAACATTATTACTATTTTTTACAATTGCCTTCTGAGTGTTCAAACAAAGCACCCTTTCACTGCCAATGCCGCATGTTTGCACCACAATGATTTAACACCCATGTCATTAAAAGCCTTGAAATCAGGATCTGCTATTTAGTGATCTTGGGTTCTTAATTTTTAGAGGCACGGATAGACCTTATTTTAAACACGTCACAGAGGAATCCCCAATATTTCAGAGAAAATCTTTTCTCTACCCATGTCAGTTTAACCCTTTCGCCGCCAGCCATTTTTCAGCCCAAAAAATACCATTAAACTTAACTGGGTAGAGAAAATAAAATATATGCAATATTGCGAATTCCTCTGTGACATGCAAAGCCTATCCTTACCTCCCAAAATGAAGTATATAAGGTCTTTGGATAACAGACCCTGGTTTGATGCCTTTTAGTGACTTGGGTGTTAAACCATTGTGGTGCTAAAACGCGACATTGGCGGTGAAAGGGTTAATACTAAAATGTTGGCTTAAAAACTGCTGGCGGCGAAAGGGTTAAACAATATATTCATCTAAGAAAAAAAAAAAAAAAAAAAAAAAAAAAAATATATATATATATTTAAAAAATCAACAGAAAGTCATTTGTGACATGTCAAAAGAACATAACCAAATGACAAGGTTAACAAGGAGTTTAAAAAAAGAAAGAATTTGTAGATCATTTGAGCTTGCCTCAATAGGCTTGGAAAAAGGGGAGTATGAGAAGAACTTTACCCCTTTTATCAAAATATATGTGTAAATAATACCCCAAAGAGACTTACGAAACATTTTGAAAATAAAACCCAATAAAAAAGAATACAAACAAATCTGGTCGTACCAGAACTTTGCTTTTATAATTTTATATCTATCTATCAATCAACAGTCAGACTATGCACAATAAGCAATACTAATTTCCATAACACATACACTTGCACACACATTTATTTGAAAACATTTAGATTACATAACTTCTTCTTCTTCTTCATCGTTCGCTCACAGTTTCCTGTCACATGAGCATAGATGCGTCATGCTGCCGTTATGCGCCTAACTAAAAAATAGTTAGGCCCAGCATGTCCGACTTCGGCTGAAGAAATCTTTGTAAGAATTTATAGAAAAAAGGCAGGAGACTGGACCAGTGAGACAGAAAGACAGCAGATGACAGTAAGCAAAGGGAAAAGGCAGAGTCAAAGAGAGTGACAGATTAGAGGAAGTTACAAGCACAGAACTTCCAGAAGGTGGGGGAACTATTTGTACGAAAGACCCCCCGGTATCCCCACGGGGGGAGATTACATAACAAGTTATGGTTTTGCACATTTACAAACATTTTCGTGTGATTAAAAAAGAATTGGCTGCGCAGCATAAAAAAGTATTAATAAGGCACATTTAAAACGGGTGATAATAATAAAACGGGTGATAACCTGGGAAGGCACATATGGGACACGGGTGATAAGTAAAATTGAACAGAATATTTGTGTTAATTCAGAATGGCAAAATTATGCTTAGCTTAAATATATATCGATTTAATACTAATGAAAAGTATACTAAAAACAACAACAGCAGTCAGTCCAAATGCAAAAGTAAATATGCAAACGTTACGTTATGTTACGTTTTTCTACCATTATATGTTTGGCAGCGAAATGAAAATACATCGCTCTGCCATTTGTTAACTCATTCAAGGCGTTCCAGCCATATATGTGCGGAATTAATAGATAGCTGCCAATTTAATGCATTTGCTTCAAGGGAAGTAAATCTGTGTGCACACCATACCTTGGTCACTTCTAAACTCGCTTCGCTCCCTTAGACCACAATTTTGCTTCTGACTTTGCTTTTGCAGTGGTTTGTTGTGGAGAGTTTTTCTATAAAAAAAAGTCTAATCTACCACTTCGGTCTTCACTATGTCCAAACCTGAAGTAAAAACCTGCAATCTTCTTTCATTTCTCCTTTTGTTTATGTGCATGGCTGGAGGGATTTGCGAGTTATTTGAATAATTCAAAATTGTTGCGATGTGAATGAGCTAATCCAAGTTCAGGCATTGCCTTTGTGTCCTTCTTAACCTTAAAAGAGACAAATAACGAAATAGTTTGCATTGTCATATTGCATTTCCTTTGAGCTTAAGTACCATATTATTTTATGGATTATAAGGCAATACTTTTTTCCCCCAGACTGAGACCAATGCGCCAAATAAAATGATGAACAAAATGGTAAGAAGTGTAATAATAAAATCTGAATTTTGTGTCAAATTTGAGGATTGCGCCTTATAGTCCGAAAAATACGGGTATGTAGATTAAGTAGGTAGTGATCCTTCAAACAACCCCATGATCAAACAACAATTTAAAAACAGATGATTAAAGCAAGGCTCCTGTTGAAAATAAGCAAGAAAACAAACACACACATTTATCTCAATCCCCAAATTTCTGGAAATATAAAACACAAAAAATATTAAAAAAGTGTAATGACAAAAAACGTACCACAGTAACATCACAGTCGTATCTATACATAAAAAAAAAAAGGTTGTCTTACAGCAGTTTGCAATAAAACATCAAAGAAGAGTAGAATGAACAAAAATTGCAATTAGCATTTCAATATCTCTCAGCAGACGACCACATACCTTCCATCACAATTGAGTAATAGCCAACACAGCAAATATTTTACAATGTGTATCTATTCAGAGTTAACTAAGCAACCAACTATAACATAGAATATATTTCCAACTTTTTTTCAATGTTTGCATACTGTACAGTATAGAAAATATGAACAAGGGAGATAATTTTTCAATTATTATTATTGTTATTATTATTCAGAAAACATGTTTAGTGCATTGCCTTAAAGCTCAATGCGCTTTACAAAATCACTAGGAAGTTAAAAAAGGAATAAAAAGGCATATGACACACGCACACTCGCAAGCGAACATAATGCAGAATACGTACACATTATAAAACATACCACTGAATAAAGCAAATCAAAGGCAAAAATGTCCTCAACATACATTCAGGATAGCAAAAATAAAAATTAGAACAACAATATGAGGGGAAAAAACCCCAAAACATCTATGCAATCACACGTGCATTTGACCAAAACTGCACAGACATGCGCATGTATAAACTTACTCACTGACATCACACACGTGCATTTACGCAAACAAATCTGCAAGCAAAAACAATTATTTCCGTTAATAAAGAGAATATTGGCGGGGTCTTCCTTACATAGACATCATGCAAAACATTAAAAAGATATCAAACAAGTTGTTCTATTGTGAAAACAAGGAAAAGTTAATAAACTTTCTATCACGGGTGGTTGCGTCAGATACAAACACACGCAAGGGAAAACAAATCAAAATTAGTAACGAATTGCCATAATAAAAAGGCAGTTATAATTACCTGTTCTGAAAAAACAACAAAAAACAACCTGATGTTAAAAAAGAATAAAACAAGAAGAAGAAGAACAAAAACTTGTAACAAAAACAAACAAAAAATTACATATCAACAAGAAGCCTTGGAAAGAAGACATGAAACCTGTGTCTTAATAAAAACAAAAAAACAAGAAGAAATAAGCTTGAACAAAACAAACAATAAAGAAAAGAAGATAGCAGTACCTCATAACTTTAAAAATTGAGACATATGTGCATTAGGTTGTAACCTTTAAACTTGCTATAGCTTGTAACTTTCAGAAAACAAAATAAAATACATATCAAAACATGGTGACATCAACTTGCATAGCTTTCAAAAGTAGGTCCAGTACTCTTTGAGCTAAAAAAACATACACCCCAAAACACATACATACAAACAGCAGAGAAACGCACAGCCTTCATTCACATTAGAACTGGAAGTACAAAAAGAAATACTGACCATGTGTATCACTTTGCCTACCTTTCCAAACGTGTTTTGTTGGTTTTTGCCTTAAAAAAACCAAGGTACAAACCAAAGCATATAAACTTGTGCACTTTAAAAATCCAAGTTCCTTACCCTATAATCGTAAAAGCCAAGGCGCACGCGCGCTTTTGGCTTACAAAAGTTGGTAAATTACCATTCAGTCTTAAAATACAGAGTTAGTAAATCTGTTATAGTCCCGTCAACAGCTATGGTTATCTCAGGACTGTCACCGCGTAAAGTTCGACCACGTATAACAACACACATCAATGATTCTTAACAACGTCCAAAAACCTGAAAACAACAACAACAAAACAACAGTACAATTCACAACAAGGCATATTCATCACTGTACCCTATAGCTCATAACTTCAAACAGTGCTGGAAACGTTGAGCCACTCTGCTCTACTTATCGGATCCAGGTTTTAAAACAAACAGTAAAAAAGGATAACAAACACATCCTAGTAAAACATTTTTTGTTGTTAAAGGCCACATAGGCAAATATGCACTGCAGAATGGGCAACATGTACCCACTCAAGTGCGTAAGGACTCACGCGTGAAAGCCAGTGAACAATAAAAAAACAAACTGGCATGTCATAAATTGTAAATGAGGATGGAGAGAATGAAAACTGGGGATGAGGGGCTACTCTCAGTTTAAAGCTCCCCCACCGCGACAAGGTGGAACCCCGCAGGAGAGAAATACAGAGTATCAATGTAACGCGGTTATTTTGATGAAGGCACACTTCCGTGGTTTCTACCCACCGATCAGCCTTTGTAACAAGGATGAAACATTCCTGATCATGCTAATGATCAATAGGGGATGCTTCCACAACTTCGGAATCAATACAAAGATTGTTTGTCAATGCTAGCACGTTACTTATGAGTAAACAACATACAAAAAACAATAACAGCAGCAGCAGCTACATGTACATACTGTCTGCTATGGTTGGCCAGTCTTATTGTCCGAGTTTTTCTGATTCATAGCATTCATACACAAGGGAATCACAATTGCTGATGTCTGGCCTATTTGTACACCATTCACTCCAAAGATTGCCATTCCTATTGCCATGACTCACTTTTTGGCTCACTCGTGTTAACGAAGTTATAACTCCAAGTGAGTCTACAGTATGATAGTTGTTCAGTTGTGTGTGTGTGTGTGTGTATGTGTGTGCGTGTGTGTGTGTGTATGTGTTGCATCCGTGGTCCAATCTCCAAACTTTAATGTTGGCATTTTCTCGGGAAATAGAAGGCGTACACTGTTTAAACTTTGCATACACATAGATGCTTAAATGCAAGCTTTCAAACAATAACGATTAGAATTATTAAATACTTAAAACAACACTGTAAACAGATAACAAACAGTTAACATTTTAGATTAGTGGGTTAGAGAGTATTCAATAGGCAGCATGAGTCATGAAAGTCAAAGCCTCAATAGCTCATTGCGTAGAGCGTCTGTCTCTCATGCCAATGGTTCCGGGCTCGATTCATGACAAAGGCACTTTTTTTTTTTTTTAGTTGCATCCATTAACGATAGATTCATTTGTACTTTAAACACCCCCCTCATGCTTACGACCTTGCATCTCCAAATCAATTAAAGGGAAAACAACCATCCCAGGGATCGGGTCGTTCTCGCCAGAAAAGCTCTGCCTCGCGGTGGCTCTCACAATAGGGAACAAAGAAGGGCGAACCGTCTCTCTCGCCAGCTGTGATTCAAATGCGGTGCATGCTCAGCGCCTCCCCTCTTTTATAGTCTGACCGTGCCTTTAAACACCTGGCAGGAGCAGGAGGAAGAGAAGCATGTGCGATTACTTCGGAGGTTCTTGGTGATGTGGTGGACTCTGAAATACATCAGGTTTGGGAGGAGGAGAAGGAGGACGATCATGGGAAACACCAGTGCTCGGTTGATCCTGTGGAGGGTCCTGGGGGTCCTGGAGTTTCTCTAACAGACCACATGGTTTTGGAGGGGGAGAAGGAGGACGATCACGGGAAACACCAGTGCTCGGTTGATCCTGTGGGGGGTCCTGGGGTTCCTGTTGGTGCTGGCGTTTCTCTAACAGATCACATGGTTTTGGAGGAGGAGAAGGTGGACGATCACCAGTGCTCGGTTGATCCTGTGGGGAGTCCTGTTGCTGCTGGAGTTTCTCCAACAGACCAGGTGGTTTTGGAGGGGGAGAGGGACGGTCGGGGGACTGTGTGTCACCTGCCTTCTGTTGGTGTGGAGAACACTGCGATGAACCGCTAGGTTTTGGAGGGGGCGAGGGGCGAACAGGTGACTTCCCCATCCCCTCTTTCGTCTGCTGATCAGGTAACCTCTGCGGTGACTGTGATTCAGAAGAAGCAGCATCTTCGGTACCGGACAATGCTTCACCTGTTTTCTGTTCATCTTGTGGGCTCTGCAAAGGAGGACGATGTGGTTTGGATGGGACAGGAGGAGGCTGAGATGGCTTGGCCTCGCCTGTCTTCGGCTGATCATGCAGACTTTGAGATGACGGTTCCACAGTAGGTGGGGCAGGACACAATACAGCTGGCTTTGCCTCGCCTGTCTTCTGTTGATCAGCAGGATCCTGCGATGAAGGCACAGGTCTGGATGGAAGGGTGGGAGGCTTTACCAGAATAGCCACACCTCTCTTTTCTTGGTCTGATAATTTAGGTGCATCCACTTTTGAAAGAGGACAGACACCAGACTGCTGGGTCTCACCTGTCATCTTTCGCTCTGAACCACTCTCTGATAAACTTGATGGATCAGGGGGCGTGGGACAAACTTCTGACTGCTGTGCCTCCACACTGGTCTCTTGATCCGACAGATTTGGCAAAAGACAAGCACCCTTGTCCCCAGGCGGAGCCGACTCCGAGGACTGGGCCTCAGCGGTATTCTGATAGTTGGGTTGACTCTGGGACATACCAGGAAGAGGAGGAACAGGACGGCGAGAAAGCTCTGTCTGACCTGACTCACCCGGCAAAGGGGGGACAGGGCGGTTAGGAGGCTTTGTCTTCACTGTAGAGTTCTGCTGGTCCTGTCCATTCTCTTTTTGAGGACGGGGAGGGGGAAGGGGAGGATAAAACTCTTCTGCAGAGTTCTTCAGCTTTCGCTCTGGGCAGCGAGGAAGCAAAGGCCTGAAAGGCAGAGGGGGAGGCTTTTCCTTTATCTCCTCAGCTTTGCTGCTTTCTGGAAGTGGAGGCAAGTCTTCGTAGTCGTCATCAGAGTCTGAGCCATGGGCGTAAAATTTCACAGGAAGTTCCATGTATTCGTGCTCTTTTAGGTCTGTGTCGTCTGGCAACGGCAATGGCAGAGGTGGGCGAATGTCAATGCCAGAGCTTTTGGGAAGCTTCTTTGGGCGAGGAGGAGCATTCTCTTTGTCATCTCGTTTCACACTCACAGACAATGCCTTTTCATCTCTCTCTGCATTCTGGTCATCGTCCAAGACATAGATTTCGTAATCAGGACGTCTGCTTTGCTGTACGTTTTTGTACGCAGGCTGTTCTCCACCCACCAAAACCCTGGCAGGCTCCGAACAGGCAGCAGCACCAGCCTCTCCCGCTTGTGTATGATCAACATCCCCTTTGAGGTCAGTGTTGGACTGCGAGTCGCAAGGCAGTATTGAGTAGTCTTTTTCATCGTCTCTGTTCCCTTCATCGCGTTGCTGCATGTTATCATAGAGCTCCTCTTCAAAGTACTCATACTGTTCTTCAGCCTCGTCAAAGTGTTGCTGCGTGTCATCACAGTAGATCTCCTCTTCAAAGTACTCATACTGTTCTTCAGCCTCGTCAAAATCGGAGTCGGACAGCTCGGAGGGGTTGGCCATGTCGACAGCGATAGAGGAACTGACGCTGGTTCGGCGGTCAGAGGTTTGTGAGGACCCGGAGTCTGAAGCGTTGGACACCGTGATTGGCTCGTAGCCTTCCTCGTCATCGATCTGATTGGTGGCCCTGATCTGCAACGTGTCTCTGGAAGCAAAAAGAGCAAAACCCATGCAGATTTGACTTTAATCTTTACATTAATAAACGGCTGAAGAAACATAAATAGAAAGAAATGGGTAAAAATTATGCCGCAATTAGTACTGTAAAGCTGTTTGTCAAATAAACAATTCAACATTTACCATGCATATGACTGTGCATAAAAAAATCAACAAACATTGTAAGTTGCAAAGGCACAGTATAATCAACAATTTCAAAACATCAAAGTTCTTATTAAGGCACAGTTTCACAAAGTCATATAGTTTTCTTTTTTTTAATATTCTATGCATGCCCTGAATCAATGACTTAAAATGCTAGAACCAAGCAATCCACTAGAAACAAAGAGCCTAGACTTTTGTTTTACATTAGTTTTCTGCAGAATAGCGCATCCTGAGGTTAAAACCTAAGATGACTATAAAACTAAACCTAGCAAAGATATTCAAATGTTACGTCTCTTTGCTGTACTTTATGAAAGCAAAATTTCCATCCAAACAGCAAAGCAAAATTATCATCAAATTCTATTATGCCAGGTTTTTTTGCATGCACTCTAACATACACTAAAACAAAAACAGCAACAATCAAATAAAACATTTACAAGCAAACCAGGAGAAGAAGATGCCCAGTTCAACTACTCACATTGCCTTGGCTATGCCAGACCAGTTGACATAGGCTAGAAAAAACCAAGACTACATCAAAATGTTGCTTATGCTCCAAGCATAGTTATGCACATACGGGATTGTCTTTAGCACCACTTTTATGCACATGTGTCATCACTGAGCAGTTTATGATCCTAGCATAACATCATCAGTCTCCTCTCAAATCCCCGATAAATGAAGCACGGAAGTGTGGCTGCCCCACATGGCGCGGTAAATGTTCTGTGACTAAAAATGAACTGCCAGTTACTTTGTCATGTTTTGTGTTGTGTTGTGTCGTTGTGCATAATCCAGTATTTAGTAGGTCCGTTATGGCGAAGATTAGGTCTGTACTGTTATGTGTAGTTTGTGTGTGAGTGCAACATGGGCCATCGAAGTTGCCATCGGACCCGTTGCCATGACTTTCGATCACGTTCGTCTGCTTTTCATCGAGAGATCGATTTGGGATGAAAGATCCATCTGGACCCCTGAAATCGGGTCGTAAGTCGGAACTCAGGAAAAGGTATTTGCGGCATAGGATATATAGTGGAAAGTCGTATGTGAGGAGAAGTCGCATTTGCGAGCGTCTTATTAGAGGGGTACCACTGTACATCAAAATGTTGCTATGCTCCGCATAGTTATGCAGGGATTGTCTTTAGCCTCCTAGCATAACATCATCAGTCTCCCAAATCCCCAGAAGACGGAAGTGTGGCTGCCCACATGGCGGGTTTAATTAAAAAACAAAAACCCGGTCACAGTCACATGTAAATGTTCATCCCTAGCTGATGCATTTATACCATAGTGTTCGGCTGTTGGGATGATCCCTGGAGTCTTTTAGCCAGGGTAAGCCAACAACAACAACAGGCATCAGAATAGTCTGAAGTCCAATCCTCTGAAAACTGCGGTAAAAGGGCCATCAAGGCCCCAGACTGTAGAGGGACAACGCTGAAATCAGTTCCGAACACCACCAAAAAAGCTCAATACAGCGATACCATTAAAAGCTATTTAACAATACAGCGATCGCAATAGTTTGTGGCATTTTTACCACTCCAATCATTAAAATGCTATTTAACACAAAGGATAACATATCTTTTGGAAAACATTTAAAACTATGGCAAAACCTCTGACAAGAGAAGCCAATCCTCTGTCAGAAATTCTGTACGCTTTTAAAACCTCTGACAATTCTGATGCCTGAACAAGTACTCACAGGGTGAGGGTCCGGTGCACCTTCTTCATGGTGGGGCGCAGCCGCTGGTTGGGGTTCCAGCAGTCCTTGATGAGACGGGCGATGTGAGGGGGGCAGCACTCAGAGATCTCCGGCCCCTGGAAGCTCACCATGTTCTCGTACACCTGAAAGGAAAACGAGACCCGACTGGCTGGGTCATCTTCGTAGAGTAGGTTTTTGTTTCATTTTGTTTGTTTCTTTTTGATGCCAGACTTCGGACCTCAACCGCATATAACCGCATATAGTATCATAAAATCAAACTGATGATTGTGGACTCAACGGTAGAAGTAGAAGGGGGGGAGGGGCAGATTGGTTAACCCTTTGACTGAGAACTGGGACACTGCCGACTCCTGTCACACCTTCACAGGGTAAACCTGACACACACCTAGTGAAAGCCCCTTGTGGCACTAGGGATCCAGTCCCCAGAGCACATCCTCCAAGAGTGCCCCACTTACCACAACATCTATTGTCAAACCAGGCATGGGAATTGTCAGAGACAAAAAAACTCTGAAAAGCCCCCCAATTGAAGTATTTAATAACAAAAACGAAGTATTTAGTAACAATTGCAATATTTTTGTTCGCGGAATTCCGCGAATTCGCGGACAATTCCCATGCCTGCAAACCTGGCCGGAAGGGATGGAGCTCCAACAGAAGCTGTGGGGGACCCACAGAGGTGCTGAAAAAGACGACAGACTTCGCCCTCAAGACTGGATTGGACATTTAAGCATGACCTGGGATCGCAGAAGAAGAAGAAGAAGGTTAACCCTTTCAACGGCAGCCGTTTTTCAGCTAAAGCTTTCCATTAACTCATTCGCAACGCAACGATTTTGAATGATTAAAAAAACCTCTGTCGCGAGCAGCGATGAGAATGATGACTGTGCGTTTAACAGACGTTAGCTTTCATTATCATAAATAATGCCACAAAATTTTCAAAACTGTACCGTTAAGCATTCTTTTAAAAAAACCTTTTATGTTATGATGCAAACCTGCCTAGTGTTGAACAGTTTTGTGCGAGACACGTACGCCATAGCGTACTCTCGTGTACAGAGAGTTAACCCTTTCACCGCCAATGTCGCATTTATGCACCACAATGGTTTAACACCAATATTACAAAAAGGCATAAAATCAGGGCCTGTTATCCAAAGACTATTTTCTTAATTTTGGGAGGCAAAGATAGGCCTAAATGTCACAGAGGAATTCACAATATTACATATCTTTTTGTTTTCTCTACCCAGTTAACCCTTTCACCGCCAATGTCGCATTCATGCACCACAATGGTTCAACACCTATCTCACTGAAAGGCATCAAATCAGGGCCTGCTATCTGAAAACCCTATTTTCTTAATTTTGGGAGGTAAGGATAGGCCTAATGTTATACTTGTCACAGAGGAATTCCCAATATGGAAGATTTTTTTTTCTCTACCCAGGTAAGATAAATGGAAAATTTTTGTCGAAAAATGGCTGGCGGCGAAAGGGTTAATGGTAGATTTTGGCTGAAAAATGGCTGGCAGCGAAAGGGTTAATAATGATGCTGGATGACAGCAACTAAAAAAAAAAACAACCAAAAAACAACCCACATCCCCGATGGGCACGGAATGCAAGGGGTACAACTCCTCGGGCTTGTTGACGTCGCCCTCCTTGGTGAGCTCGAAGGCGTTGAACACCCACCAGACCAGCATGCCGAAGCAGTAGACGTCCGACCACGGCGAGTACTGGCCATGTTGAAATGCTTCAGGGGCAGCTCTGAAACAATTGTATATACGTTATGCAAAGGTGTAATGCGCATATCTATAATATAATGCGCTAAGGCCTGAAGTGTAAAAAAACGTAAAAACTCGGATACCGTGTAAATGTCAGACTTTTGCTTGCCATACAGTTCCAGAAGAACGCTGTTGGGACGCGATTCCGCTATGTCTGGTTCAAAATGTTGCTTTTGAAAGTTGATTTTGAAGGCAAAATGTATGACATTTCCTTGAAATTTTGTGTCGTCTGCGTCGCCCGAGCTGGGTCGGAAATTGCTGAATCTACTAGAAAAACATGAAGAATGCAGAACCTGTGTTTCGTAGCCTCTCTCTCTCTCTTTCTCTCTCTCTGTCTGTCTGTCTGTCTGTCTCTCTCTCTCTCTCTCTCTCTGTCTCTCTCTCCGTCTCCCCTTCTCACTCTCGCACAACGACAACAATGCTAATAAAGTTTGTCACTAAGTCACGCAAAATTTGCTCAAATCAACACATTGCTTCCAGTATTGCATCTTTATTCTTTAGTATGTGGCACGGGGAACTCTCTTACATTCACAGACAGCATATATATTATGCTCTATCAATGTAAGATGGAATAATTATCTTTGCATTAAAAAAAAAAAAATATGGACCCGTGCAGAGCAGGGGTGTAACTAGTATTGCTATAATCAAATAATGAGTGTGTTTGTGTACCTGTATGCTTGTGTTGACTGTTTGTTTTGCCAACGAGCCAGGAGTGGGTGGCTGTGTGCGAAGTAAAGGGGTGGGGTGGGGTGGGGTGTCTGTGCATGGAGTAAACCTGCACCATGCCAAGCGATGGGCTCACGCTAGCAAAGCGAGGCAAAGATGACGGAGCACTAGTCGAGATTTAAAAGTGCTTTGGCTGACATAAGACCATAAAAGTTAACTACTGTATTTTACGGATCATACAGATTTTAACCAGAGAGACCCTTCCACAGCCTTTCAGATTAGTTGGCAGCTAGAGAGCATCCTCGAGATATACCATATTTTTCGGATCATAAGTGTATAAGGCGAATAGGGCAATTCTAAAGAAAGTGGGGTCCACGGCAGCTTAGTGGTATCAGATGGTTGGATGGCTAGACCAAGGGAAGTAATTTAGTCTTGTAAAGACTAAGACTTTTTGGTCTTTGGTAAATTGGCATTTGCTCCAAATTGGAAGGAATAACTCATTCGTAGTGAAACGGTAACATGATAGAATAGATAGGGCAATTCTAAAGAAAAATATAAAAAAATGAAAGTAAAAGGCGCCCTCGTTTATAAGGCTATGTCTGGTTCAAAGTCAAACTTTGAAGCCTGTAGGGGTCCTGAAAACGCTTACCGACCGCCATTACAGCTGTCATAAATGAGAGTTGGATCCCCTTTCAAATAATCGAACTTCCGTTTGAGCTGCTTCCTGCTGTTGTGTTTGGACAATTCTTCGCTAGAATTATGGCATTTTAAGCTCCACAACGATGCTTTTTACATCCAATGAAGGGCTATGGAATCTGTTGGACGGTATCTTGGACGATAATAGGGATTTTGAAGCATTTTAACGTGAGTACTCGTCGTACTGGCGACTCGTGACCACTCTCGATGTCTGACTCACAGTAGACTGTACTGAACACGGCAAACGTTGCCTCTCTTCTCACGATTTTGTTCACTAATAGGGTGCCCTCGTTTATTAGGCACATAGGTCGAAATTGGAGTAAAAAATATCGCCTTATATATTATAACCTGAAAATTACGGTAGTTGGCAGCTGGACTGCACCCTCGAGACATAGTCTGCTGCACTCTGACAACATTCCAATTTTGTTTGAAATGTTTGAAAGTTTAAATGTCCGCAGGGCAAAAGGTACTTTGTTCCACACATCTGTATTGTGAGAGGAGGTTGACATACCAGTCAATGTCGGTTTCGTTCCCGCCTGAGTTGCTTGTGCTTGTGGCCTTGACAATGGCTCTTTAAAGCACTTTCACCCATGCTGGCGATGTCAAAGTTCTTTTTGCATACTGTGCAATTAGCTTTCAGTTCTGAACCATGTGTTGACGGAGCTAACCAGCTCTGATTTTTTTGTTTTGCATCGTTGAAAATGTAGTCTCCTTTCCCATTTTTACCGGAAAACGGAAGTACAGTAAAGGGAAGTAACTTCAGCGGCAGACAACTCGCAAAAATGTCGTCTGCTATGATTGCGATATCGGTATGACCTTGAAATGTTTCCATTTTTTTTTCATTTGAATTTAGTTTTAATCTTCAATATTTTCTGTGGAGGACAGATTTTTACTTTGATGGACTGAGATTAAGGACATGGTCAGATGATACTGAACATTCCAGGAGTTTGGGGGCCTTTGCTGTTTTTCAAGCCCTGGAAAAGGCTATGTCAATTTTCCAGGACTTTTCAAGGTTTCAAGGACCCTGTACGAACCCTGCATATAATAACAAAATCTGAATTTTGTGTAAACATTTGGAGGGTAGGGGTGCGCCTTATTGTCAGAGAAATACAGTATGCTTTTGCCTGATTAATGGCAGCAGCAGCAAACATGCTTCCAAGGAAGAGCAGAGCTGATGAGAAGGCACACCATACCTTGGTCACTTCTCAACTCGCTTTACTCCCTTCGACCACAATTTTGAATGAAATTCCGTTTAATGTCCTCCGGTCAGACACATATGGGACATTAGTAAATATAAAGATGGTGGGAACGATCCTGGAGGCAATGCCCAGAGGCAGTGCAACTCCAGGAAAGTCCCGATAACGATACAGATGTATATAACGTAACGCAACGTCTTTTCAACAACCACAATTTTGCCCCTGACTTTGCTTTTGTAGTGGTTCGTTGTGGGGGAACCAATTGGTGTAAAGAGTTTTTCTATACAAAGTCCCTGTATATATTAAAAAGTCCGATCTACCACTTCCCTATGTCTAAACCTGAAGTAAAAACCTGTCATCTTCTTTCATTTCTCCTTTGGTTTATGTACGTTTTGTTTGTGTGCATGGCTGGAGTGATTTGTGAGGTTTGTTAATAATTCAAAATCTTTGCGATGCGAAAGAGTTAAAGACATGAATTAGATCAGTGAGAAGCCAAATTTGAACTAGAACATGTATGTGTGTAGGGGATCAGTGTAATGTGCTCCCATCTACATATGTTCCCATCTCTATGTGTCCCCATCTCTATATGCCCCTGTCTCTATGTGTCCCTATCCTTGAGTCCCAGTCTCTGTGTGTCCCCATCTCTCCATCCTTGAGTCCCTGTCTCTAAGTGTCCCCATCAAGTTCAAGTTCAAGTATACTTTAATATCTCCAAAAAGAGAAATTCAGGTTTGGTCAAACAACACGACAGAAATACAACATCACTGAAAGAACATTAATCAAATGTGTGAAACGAAATTATACCAACCAAATAATTATCATTAAAATTCATTACATCAATTTAGAAATGTGTACACTAAAAAAAAACCCACCCACACACACACAAACGCGTGCATGCACACACACAGAGACAGACAAACAATGAGAGAAGAGAAAGGGAGAGAGAGAGAGAGAGAGAGAGAGAGAGAGAGAGAGAGAGAGAGAGAGAGAGAGAGAGAGAGAGAGAGAGAGAGAGAGAGAGAGAGAGAGAGAGAATGCAAATGATTTGTTCAAATAGTTCAAGGCCCCTTATGAAGGGGAAGTGAACAAATCATTGAGTCCCCGTCTCTATGTGTCCCTGTCTCAATGTGTCCTTGTCTCTATGTGTCCCTGTCTCTATGTGTCCCCATCTCTACATGTCCCTGTCTCAATGTGTCCCCCCCATCTCTATATGTCCCCATCTCTATGTCACACTATGTGTCCCTGTCTCAATGTGTCCCCACAGATTAGGGTAAGGGTCAGGGGTTAAGGTTTGTATTTGGGTTAAGAATAGTTATGATAAACAGAGACGGAGAGCTATAAGACGGGGGACACATAGGGGGGACAGGATCATGTAGAGATGGGGACACATAGAGATGGGGACACATAGAGATATATAGAGACTGGGGTCACTTAGAGACAAAATTGGGCACATACACATATAGAGATGGGACATATAGAGATGGGTCATGGGGACACATAGAGATGGGGAGATATATAGAGACTGGGGTCACTTAGAGACTGGAGATGGGGACACTTAGATAGAAAATTGGGTCACATACATGTATAGAGATGGGGACATATAGAGATGGGGACACACACATAGAGATGGGGAGATATATAATAGAGACTGGGGTCACTTAGAGACAAAATTGGGCACATATAGAGATGGGGACACATAGAGGGGGAGATATATAGAGACTGGGGTCACTTAGAGACAAAATTGGGCACATACAGAGATGGATGGGGACACATAGAGATGGGGACACATAGAGATGGGGATATATAGAGACTGGGGTCACTTAGAGACAAAATTGGGCACATATAGAGATAGGATGGGGACACATAGAGATGGGGAGATATATAGAGACTGGGGTCACTTAGAGACAAAATTGGGCACACAGAGATAGAGATGGGGACACATAGAGATGGGGAGAGATATAGAGACTGGGGTCACTTAGAGACAAAATTGGGCACATATAGAGATGGGGACACATAGAGATGGGGACATATAGAGACTGGGGTCACTTAGGACAAAATTGGGGACACATATAGAGATGGGGACACATAGAGATGGGGAGATATATAGAGACTGGGGTCACTTAGAGACAAAATTGGGCACATATAGAGATGGGGACATATAGAGATGGGGACACATAGAGATGGGGAGATATATAGAGACTGGGGTCACTTAGAGACAAAATTGGGCACATATAGAGATGGGGACACATAGAGATGGGGAGATATATAGAGACTGGGGTCACTTAGAGACAAAATTGGGCACATATAGAGATGGGGACACATAGAGATGGGGAGACACAGACTAGAGAAATTGGGCACATATAGGAGATGGGGAGATATATAGAGACTGGGGTCACTTAGAGACAAAATTGGGCACATATAGAGATGGGGACACATAGAGATGGGGAGATATATAGAGACTGGGGTCAGAGACAAAATTGGGCACATAGAGATGGGGAGATATATAGAGACTGGGGTCACTTAGAGACAAAATTGGGCACATAGAGATGGGGACACATAGAGATGGGGAGATATAGAGATGGGGACACATAGAGATGGGGAGATATATAGAGACTGGGGTCACTTAGAGGGCACATATAGAGATGGGGGGTCACATAGAGATGGGGAGCACATATAGAGACTGGGGTCACATAGAGATGGGGACATATATAGAGACTGGGGTCACATAGAGACAAAATTGGGCACACATATAGAGATGGGGGGACACATAGAGATGGGGAGATATATAGAGACTGGGGTCACTTAGAGACAAAATATAGAGACTGGGGTCACTTAGACAAAATTGGGGACATATAGAGATGGGGACACATAGAGATGGGGAGATATATAGAGACTGGGGTCACTTAGAGACAAAATTGGGACATATATAGAGATGGGGAGACATATATAGAGACTGGGGTCACTTAGAGACAAAATTGGGCACATATAGAGATGGGGACACATAGAGATGGGGAGATATATAGAGACTGGGGTCACTTAGAGACTGGAGTCACTTAGAGACAAAATTAGAGACTGGGGTCACATAGAGACAAAATTGGGGACACATAGAGATGGGGACACATAGAGAGAGATATATAGAGACTGGGGTCACTTAGACTTGGGGTCACATAGAGATGGGGAGACATATAGAGACTGGGGTCACTTAGACAAAATTGGGCACATACATGTATAGAGATGGGGACATATAGAGATGGGGACACATAGAGATGGGGAGATATATAGAGACTGGGGTCACTTAGAGACAAAATTGGGCACATATAGAGATGGGGACACATAGAGATGGGGAGATATATAGAGACTGGGGTCACTTAGAGACAAAATTGGGCACATATAGAGATGGGGACACATAGAGATGGGGAGATATATAATAGAGACTGGGGTAACTTAGAGAAAATTGGGCACATATAGAGATGGGGACACATAGAGATGGGGAGATATATAGAGACTGGGGTCACTTAGAGACAAAATTGGGCACACATAGAGATGGGGACACATAGAGATGGGGAGATATATAGAGACTGGGGTAGAGATGGGAGAGGGGAGATATATAGAGACACTTAGAGACAAAATTGGGCACATATAGAGATGGGGACACATAGAGATGGGGAGATATATAGAGACTGGGGTCACTTAGAGACAAAATTGGGCACATATAGAGATGGGGACACATAGAGATGGGGAGATATATAGAGACTGGGGTCACTTAGAGACAAAATTGGGCACATATAGAGATGGGGACACATAGAGATGGGGAGATATATAATAGAGACTGGGGTCACTTAGAGACAAAATTGGGCACATATAGAGATGGGGACACATAGAGATGGGGAGATATATAGAGACTGGGGTCACTTAGAGACAAAATTGGGCACATACAGAGACACATAGAGGGGGAGATATATAGAGACTGGGGTCACTTAGAGACAAAATTGGGCACATACAGAGGGGACACATGGGGACACATAGAGATGGGGAGATATATAGAGACTGGGGTCACTTAGAGACAAAATTGGGCACATACAGAGATGGGGACACATAGAGGGACACATAGGATGGGGAGATATATAGAGACTGGGGTCACTTAGAGACAAAATTGGGCACATACAGAGATGGGGACACATAGAGATGGGGAGATATATAGAGACTGGGGTCACTTAGAGACAAAATTGGGCACATATAGAGACGGGGACGCATAGAAACGGGGACATAATGCTAAACTGGTGGGCAATGATGTGCGTACCTGCGACACTCCTTCTCATCGTGGGGTCGATGCAGGTCAATGTGTCTTTCGAATTCGTTGCTCTCCGGTAGCATTTTGATCTTGGGCAGTGAGGTCACCCATATCTGTACAACATTAGTTAAATTTTTTAAATTATATTCCATATGATGTGAACTCTTAATAAGGAATCAAGTCATATCTTTATTCAGTTGCAAACCAACTATGACCTATTTCTTGGTTAGGCGCATAACGGCAGCTTGACGCATGTGCGCTCATAATTGACAGGAAACTGTTTGAGCGATCGAAGAAGAAAAACCCCGACTATGACACCCAAGTAGCAGAAATGACAACAGCTATTCAGCAAAACAAACATGAAATTTGTTTAAATAGTCACGGAAAATATCGTATTTTTCGGATCATTAGGCGCTGCTGTATATAAGGCGAATAGGGGACTTCCGGTTGCTGCTCGAAGTCGAGCAGCCTCATATAATTTGGTCTCATGTTAAAAGTGGTTTTCTTCGTTTATAAATAACTCTCTGGCGTGTAAACATTTCTTACAACTCGCGACTGTGCTTTACTCTTCAATTGTGTACTTTTACGGTTGTAGGGAACAGTCATGTGAAGTGTAATTGACTAAAAAGTGTGTGTGTTTGCTGGCACGCCAGCCGGCAAGGAGAGACATGGCGGCACCGGCCCCTAACCGCGTGCCGCCCCTGTTCCTGCTGAATAAAAACTTGCCTGCTGTAGAGCAGAAAGAATATAGCGTGACTGAATTGTGCTCTTCAGCAGAACAATGTTCCGGTTATGAAACGATTGACGGCGCCCAAAGGATTGGTGGACTGTGGAGGTTGTACCCACTAACAACCGAAGCACGCACAAACTTATTAATAAACGGGTTTGAGTTGCGGGGGCTGACTGTACAGCCTAGAGACAAAAACCCTTTCATTGTGAAGGACAGCGACGGTTCCGAGAGAGAGACTCCGGCAACAAAACTGTTCGTCAGCAACTTGCCGTTCTCTGTTGCCAATTCCGATATAGCGGAAACTTTAGAAAAGAAACTTTTCATAAAATGTAGATCGAGAGTGATTGAGGAGAGGGACCGGGACATTAATGGAAAGCTGGGCCGTTATAAGACCGGCCGGCGATTTGTATACATTGATGTACCTGCCAGCCCTCTCCCCAAACAGGCAAAGATCGGGATTTTCACCGCAGGCCTATTCCATAAAGAACAACGCACCCCTGTGTGCAACAAGTGCTTAAAACAAGGGCACCTCGCCGCGAGTTGCCCGAATGCAGTGAAATGCAGGCAGTGCTACAGAGACGGACACAAAGCGGGCGACCCAACTTGTGAGCTCGCGCCACAAGCCACGCCCGACACGGTGGAAGAAACGGGCGAAAGGCCTAATAGGCCAAGTACATCCAATACTGCGAGCGACGCCCCAGCAAACGAGGAGGCAGAAGTTGATAAAACTAGGCCTACACAGCAGCAGCAGACAGCACTGCCGTCTGCTAAGCCATCTATGACACAAGCCACACTGCCATTTCATCGTGACAGTAGGAACAGATCCCACACCCCAGCGAGTAAGCGAAATCGCTCACCTTCACCACCGCGCAAGACTCCCCCCAAGAAGGAGAGGGTGAATGCCAAAAAGTCGTCGCAAGAGGAGAGAGGAAACGATCAAATGGAAGGCACGGAGCAAGCCACAGACATAACCTAGAGGCGTGGCTTCCCCAGTGTCTTTCTGGTAACGGCCGCACGGACAATGGACTAACGAGACACTAATCAACGATTAGGATCTTAATGTTTCGGGATGGATCGTCTCAGGGCGATTACAATTAACACCAGAGGTTTAAAGAATAAGAAAAAACGATATTCGATATTTAAATTTGTTAGACAAGGAAACTACGATGTTATAGCATTACAAGAGACTCACATAACAACTAGAGAAGAAGCGGATCAGTGGGAACTAGAGTGGGGTGGAAAATTATTCTACTCCAAAGGCACAGAACACAGTAAAGGGCAAGTTACGTTAGTGAGCAGAAAACTAATGCAGGATGCAGAACTCATACACGAAGAAGAAAGGGTGTTAGTTGTTAAAGTAAAGTTAGAAGGAAAGGACTTGTGTTTTATGAATGTTTACGCACCGACCAATTACGTAGACAAACGGCAATTCTTTGCCTCTATGGGTCGAAAAATTGATGTTCATGAATCTAATACAACCGATGTTATAATAATGGGTGACTTTAATTCTGTATTAAATAATACATTGGATATAATATCAGGCGAAAAACACAATAGACACGAAGTTGAAGACTTTAATCAAATGATCATAGATACAGATATCCACGACACATGGCGTCTGCAGCATGCAGATATCAAAGAATACACGTGGCATAGAAGCAACCCTTTCATAGCCAGGCGTATAGACTATGTCTTTGTGCCATCATCATTGCTAACTTTTGTTGACAATACCGACATTATTTCGGTCCCTCTTAGTGATCATAGGGCTGTTGAAATGACACTCAAATTTCATAATTTTAAAAGAGGTCCATCTTACTGGAAATTTAATAACAGTTTACTTAAAGATGTTAAATATGTAGAGGACATGAACGCTTTCATAGAAAACCTAGACGAATCACTTAACAACTTCTCTCCCCATGACAAATGGGAGTTAATGAAAATCAAAATAAAAGAACACACAATAGATTATAGTAAGCAAAAAGCATTAGAAAAACAAAGAAAAGAAATAATTCTTTTAAAAAAGCTTAACGACATAGAGAAACTACTTGGGAACCTCTCGAACAATCGTCAACTGGAGGCAGAAAAAAATCAAATCAAAACAGAACTGGAGATAGTAAGTCTAGCAAAAGCACGTGGAGCACAGATACGATCACGAACAAAATTCATAGAGGAGGGAGAAAAGAATACCGCGTATTTTTTTGCACTGGAAAAACACAGAGCAGCTAATAACAGTATTAAGTTATTAATAACTGATGATGGGAGAGAACTAACACAACAAAAAGACATTATAGAAGAACAAGTCCTATTTTATGAAACGCTCTATAAGCAAGATGATGATCTACTCAACGAACACGAGTCATATATCGATGAGTTCTTAGGGTCAGAGGCACAACACCCTACACTTGATGAGCACGCACAACAATCATGCGAAGGCAACATTGGTGAGAAAGAAGCAGCCCAAGCCCTAAAAGAAATGAAAAACGGATCAGCACCAGGGTGTGATGGCCTTACTACAGAATTTTATAAATGTTTTTGGATAAAAATTAAATATAATTTATTACAGTCATTTGCATACTCCTACACGCGGGGACACATCTCACAAACACAACAAAGAGGAATCATTACTCTTTTACACAAAGGAAAAAACCTTAGCCGTGAACGTCTTAATAATTGGAGACCTATCACCCTTTTAAACACAGACTACAAAATTTTAACAAAACTTTTGTCCAACAGGCTAAAAGCTGTAATACATGGCATAGTAGATGAAGACCAGTGTGGGTTTATAAAAGGAAGAAACATCGCAACTATACTACGAACAACCGACGATATAATCAGCTACCTTAATAGGAAAAAATTACCAGGATTGCTCTTAGCAGTAGACTTTACTAAAGCATTTGATACTATATCAAAAAAACTTATTTTAGACAGTTTAAAACACTTCAATTTTGGTCCAGAATTTCACCATTGGATTCTCACTATTATGTCTAAATCTGAAAGCTGCATCAATCACTTTAATTGGATATCCAGGCCTTTTCAAATAGAACGGGGCATTAGGCAAGGATGCCCCTTATCACCCCTACTATTTGTTCTAGCCGTAGAACTGTTAGCTATTAAAATCAGAAATAGCGAAATAAAAGGAATCAGAATTGAGCACAAACAATTTTTAGAAACAATTAAAATACAGCAATTTGCAGATGATACAACACTGTACCTTAAAGACAAACCCGACTTAGCAAAAGCTCTACAAATTTTCCATGCCTTTGCTGCCATTTCGGGCCTTCGAATGTCGCTCAGAAAAACAGAAGCAATGTGGCTTGGGATAACAAAACACCTGGACGATAAACCTTACAATTTGACCTGGACTGATGAAATAAAAATTCTTGGAATATACTTCAGCAACAAAACAACAGCATCTGAAAATGATCGCAACTGGCAGCAAAGAATCAAAGTTTTAAAAAGAACAATCAATACATGGAACAGGAGAAACCTAAGCATATTTGGGAAAATTCTGGTTTCAAAAACCCTTCTTATGTCTCAGTTCATCTATATTATGCAATCAATTGGTCTGCCAGATAGAGTGCTACATAATATAAACCATATTTTATATTCCTTCATATGGAAAAAGAAAACCAGCAATAGGAAAGCCTTTGAAAAAGTCAAACGCAAAGTCATTAACCAAGAGTACAAGCAGGGTGGCCTTAAAATGATGGACATGAAAACATTCCAAGAAGCCTTATATTTAAGATGAATAGTAAAACTGATTGTACACAATAAAGGGAAATGGACAATATTCCCCACCATAGAATACGACCACCTTGGGGAAGGACTAGAGATATTACACACCTTTTGTCTTGAACACAAATTAACTGGAATAGGCAACAACAATACTTTTTGGGTCAAAACACTCAAACTCTGGCTGAACCTTAAACAAAGAGATCCCCAGAGCTACCCCGAAAAGACACACCAAAACTCTCTGATTTGGAACAATCAAAACCTCCAATTCAAAAACAGGAATCTGCATATTAGAGACTGGATAACAGGAGGAATAACTAGAATTAAAGACATCCTAACACAAACTCTAGAAATCATTAGTTTTGAAGAAATGGAAAATAAACTGGGACAATCACCACACAGGCAATTTGAATACAACGCAGTGAAGAGTGCTTTGGAATCAGCTCGCACAAAAGGAGTTCTAGATCTCAACACCATCATTGAACAAGACATACGAGACATTTGCATAAATAGAAAACCAATACACATATACACAACACAGGAACTGAGAAAATATTTAACCCCCAAAATCCAGCCATGCTCGGTAAACTTTTGGAAACGAAAATATGATTACAACCTAGACCATAAGGAATGGGAAACAAACTTCACAGCTTATAAAGAAACTCGTCTCCGAGTCCTCCAATGGAAAATAATGCACAACATTTATCCCACAAACATCTTATTAAAAAAGATGGGCATAGCACAAAGTGAAACGTGTGATGCCTGCAGAAATGGGGAAAAAGACTACATCGAACACTTCTTTTATCAATGTAAAGAAATAAAACCGGTATGGTCACAAGTCGCAAACGAAATACAAGTCAGATGTAATCGGACTATAAATATTACTGAACAAATAGCAATCTTAGGTTACCACGAACCCTCAATCTTGATAGCAAAACACAGGCGGGTGGTAAACCACCTCATCACACTAGCAAAGCTCTGTATCAGCAAATACAGATATGGCGCAAGACAAAAAATCGAACTGATTTGGGAAAGGGAATTAAAACTTAGATCACACCTGCTTAACGAATAATTAGGGAAGAAAAAGTGAGAAAAGTAAGAGAGAGAAATAGATAGAGAGAAGGCGAGTGTGTGTGTATCACTAGACAGCACGCGGTTTTTATAATGGTTATAAATGTATGCCACTAATGTTTACTATTTTTTAGCTAAAGAGAGAGAGAGAGAGAGAGGGGGGGGGGGAGGAGAGAGAGAGAGAGAGGGAGAGACAGAGGGAGAGAGAGAGAGAGAGAGAGAGAGAGAGAGAGAGAGAGAGAGAGAGAGAGAGAGAGAGAGAGAGAGAGAGAGAGAGAGAGAGAATTAATGTGTGCAGCCAAATAAATAAAACAAAAAGGCACACTGAAAAAAAGAGAAGATCAAGGAGGGATGATGAAAACTTTGATGGGTCTGAACACATTAGTGCATGGTGTGAAGTGTGAGTGTGGGAAGAGTAGGCCTCGCCTACTGACAAAGTCAGATAACACCCGTTCAGCCAACCCCTACGAAGCCCGCACTCGAGAGAGCAAGAGAGAGAGAGGGAGCCCAACCCAAATGGAAAACCAACGCGCGCAGACGACCGCCTAGGCCTAATGCAGTGTAGCAAGACAACAGAAAACATCTCAGCACACCCTCTGATCGCAGCCGGCCAAATTGTGCCGCGGGAACGTAGGCTAGCCTACAGAGACAAAAAGCAGAGTCCAGCACTGCCAGAAAGCAGCAAGAAATTCGCCCAAACAGAAGCAAGAAAAAAGAAGAATGCCAAACTGCGGACCCACTCCGTGGAGAGAGAGAGAGAGAGAGAGAGAGAGAGAGAGAGAGAGAGAGAGAGAGAGAGAGAGAGAGAGAGAGAGAGAGAGAGAGAGATAGGTCAGCAAATAATGCATGAAAAAAAATGTACATTAGCCTATAGGCTCAAGTGTTCATTCCCTACGATACTCTATGGACTACCCAGGATTGGGAGGCTTCGCCTCGCGTTGCCTTTCATGAGGCGGTCGCATAGGGAACAATCCAACTCTGACCTCCTACAAAAAAAAAAAAAAAAAAAAAAAAAAAAAAAAAAAGGCGAATAGGGCAATCTTAAAGAAAAATCTGAAAAAATTTAAAGGCGCCCTCGTTTATAAGGCAATACACACCTCACAAAAGCCTGTACACATCCTGTAAACATGTACCGCCCGCCATTACTGCTGTCATAAACGAGAGTTGGCTCCCTTCTCAAATAATCGAACTTCCGTTTCTGCGATTTCCGGTTGTTGTGTTAGGACTTTTCTTCGCGAAAACTGGTAGAATTATGGCACTTTAAGCTCTACAACGATGCTTTTTACATCCAATGAAAGGTTATGGCATCTGTTGGATGGTATCTCGGATGATAATAGGGATTTTGAAGCATTTTAATGCGAGTATTCGTCGTATCGGCGACTCGTTACCACTTTCGATGTTGTGACTCACAGTAGACTGTACTGAGTATGGCAATCGTTGCCTCTCTTCTCATGATTTAGTTCATTAATAGGGCGCCCTCGTTTATTAGGCGCATAGGTCGAAATTGGAGAAAAAAATATCACCCTATAGTCCAAAACTTACGGTACTTAGCCCAGGATAGATCACCACTCTCTCTAACACAATTCAGCCATCAAGCAACACTTTATAATGTTATGAGCTGACATTTGTTCATAAGCTTGGAAAATTACTTTTTTTTCGTTCTGGGTCCCAACTCACAGCCACACCTTAGCTCGTCAGGTCGCGGAATCAGAAACCAGCAGTCCAAGGGGAGTGAATCCATGTTAGGCTTTGAGGAGGCAACCACCAGAGGAGACACTGCACTGCTGCTGAGTCACTTCATTGGAGTCCAGTGGAGTGTGCCCTGAGCTAACAAGCGCAGGACACCACCAACCACTAAACTCTCTACTGACAACAACAGTCGCGGAGCCAGCGTGAGTGAGGCACCCCTCTGAGAACACCATCGCATCCGTCCATCGACAGCTCCCCAGAGCATACCGATCCCCATGACTTTGACTAAAACTTGGATCGGATATCGAAAGCTTAGAAAATACCAGAACTCACAAAGTCAAAGAGCATAGACTGGATCGAATATCGAAAGCTTAGAAAATGCCAGAACTCACCAAGAGCATCGACTGGATCGAATATCAAAAGCTTAGAAAATGCTAGAACTCACCAAGAGCATAGACTGGATCGATTATCGAAAGCTTAGAAAATGCTAGAACTCACCAAGAGCATAGATTGGATCGGACATCGAAAGCTTAGAAAATGCTAGAACTCACCAAGAGCATAGACTGGATCGAATATCAAAAGCTTAGAAAATGCTAGAACTCACCAAGAGCATAGACTGGATCGGATATCAAAAGCTTAGAAAATGCTAGAACTCACCAAGAGCATAGATTGGATCGGACATCGAAAGCTTAGAAAATGCCAGAACTCACCAAGAGCATAGACTGGATCGGATATCAAAAGCTTAGAAAATGCCAGAACTCACCAAGAGCATACACTGGATTGGATATCGAAAGCTTACAAAAAGCTGTGTTAACTAATACACACCCACCCATTTTCTTTCTCAGAA
This sequence comes from Phymorhynchus buccinoides, assembly GCA_017654935.2. Lineage (NCBI taxonomy): Eukaryota > Metazoa > Mollusca > Gastropoda > Neogastropoda > Raphitomidae > Phymorhynchus > Phymorhynchus buccinoides. The sequence continues at coordinate 16,809,513 of CM065686.1, read as the reverse complement.
CTCACCAAGAGCATAGACTGGATCGAATATCGAAGGCTTAGAAAATACAAGAACTCACCAAGAGCACAGACTGGATCGAATATCGAAAGCTTAGAAAAAGCTGCGCTAACTAATCCACACTCACCCATTTTTGTTCTCAGAACTCACCAAGAGCATAGACTGGATGGGATATCGAAAGCTTAGAAAATGCCAGAACTCACAAAGAGCACAGACTGGATCGGATATCGAAAGCTTAGAAAATGCCAGAACTCACAAAGAGCACAGACTGGATACTCACAAAGAGCATAGACTGGATACTCACAAAGAGCATCGACTGGATACTCACAAAGAGCACAGACTGGATACTCACAAAGAGCACAGACTGGATACTCACAAAGAGCACAGACTGGATACTCACAAAGAGCATAGACTGGATACTCACAAAGAGCATAGACTGGATACTCACAAAGAGCACAGACTGGATACTCACAAAGAGCATCGACTGGATACTCACAAAGAGCACAGACTGGATACTCACAAAGAGCATAGACTGGATACTCACAAAGAGCACAGACTGGATACTCACAAAGAGCACAGACTGGATACTCACAAAGAGCATAGACTGGATACTCACAAAGAGCATAGACTGGATACTCACAAAGAGCACAGACTGGATACTCACAAAGAGCATCGACTGGATACTCACAAAGAGCACAGACTGGATACTCACAAAGAGCATAGACTGGATACTCACAAAGAGCATAGACTGGATACTCACAAAGAGCACAGACTGGATACTCACAAAGAGCACAGACTGGATACTCACAAAGAGCACAGACTGGATACTCACAAAGAGCACAGACTGGATACTCACAAAGAGCATAGACTGGATACTCACAAAGAGCACAGACTGGATACTCACAAAGAGCATCGACTGGATACTCACAAAGAGCACAGACTGGATACTCACAAAGAGCACAGACTGGATACTCACAAAGAGCATCGACTGGATCGGATATCGAAAGCTTAGAAAAAGCTGTGCTAACTAACACCCACCCACCCATTTTTATTTCTCCAAACAACGACATTCAGCCAACAAGCGGCGCCCACTCACTTTGAAGGTGCCCCGGTCCTGAGGACTCTTCTCCACGTGGATGGTGTCGGGGGCGAAGTCGCAGAGGATGATCCTGCGGGAGTGCAGGGCGGCGATGCTGTCGGCCAGCTGCTGCAGGCACAGCACGTAGGGCTGCAGGCCCAGGCCCAGCCACCGGAACCTCACCGCCTCCTCCAGGGAGTACAGCGCCGAGGAGGTGGCCACCATGAAGGGCTGCGTAAAAACGGACGGAGGAAAAAACCACACCCAACGGTTCAGGTTTTCATCTTCGCAAGGAAATGAGAGAGAAGAAAAAAAGTTAAGGTTTTCATCTCTACAAGGAAATGAGAGAGGAAAAAAGTTCATGTTTTCATCTCCACAAGGAAATGAGAGGGGGAAAAAAGGGTTAATGCTTCGATGTTCATGAATACATAACAACGGACATAATGACCAACAGATCATGTAAGAACAAGAAAGAAAAGCTGAGAAAGAAACATGCTAAGTTGCTAATGGGACCCAGAGAGGCACTAACCACCATCTGAGCAACAACACAAGATGCTGAGCAGGTGGGGCGAGTGTGTCTGTGGGTAGGGTAGGTGCAACTCTGTTTTAACCTTCTTGCATTCAAGTCGGCCCAAACCGAAAGCCGGATGTTGCTTTCATGTATTTAAGTCTGACAAATCCGGCCTTAAATTGCTCCCACTCTGAGTCCCCCTCTGAAGGCATGTTCATTACACACAAAGATCTTGATTTGTTACACGTACACTACGAAGAAGCTTCTCGTTTGCAAAGATGCTGTGGCAACTGTATGGTGCTGTTTGCGTTTCAAAAAAACAGATTTTCTCAAAATCGTGTAAAAGAATCTGAACGCTAGAAGAGTATTTTTCCTGTAACATATGCGAATGCAAGAGGGATAATTTGTAGACAAAGCGACCAACATAACACACAGACCAAGAAAGTGAAGGACATGGTGTAGAGTGGCACAGTGGTAACGCGTTCACTTCGTGTCAAGTAAACCCGAATTCGAACCTGGGTACAGGGGATTTTTCCTCTCACTTTGCACTAGGCCTTACGGTCTGAACGTGGAGTCTTTCGGATGAGACGATAAACCAAGGTCTTGTGTGCCCATGCACTTAGCACACACTAAACCCAGTGGCAACGAAAAAGTTGTCATTTGGTCAAAATTTACCCCCCCCCCCCCTTTCCTTCCTTATCAATCACACAAAAAATCGCATGCAATTTTTTTATTTTTTAAATGGGTGGCGCGCCTCTGGCTGCGACGGGCTCTCCAGGTGGGAGCAACCCGAATTTCACAGAGATGCCTCTGTGACTATAAAGTACCTAATACCTAACAGTGATACTTTTCCGGTCGGAAGGATTCGGGCGTGCTCACCAGCATCCTCTGTCCGCAGTCGTTGTAGCGGGGTCGCCCGATCAGCTTGGTGATGGAGGGCAGGTCTTCCTGGCTGAGCGTGTCCCACTCCAGACTGCTGAACCTCTCAGGGCACGGCTTGACAAAGTGCATGGGGCCTTTCTGTAGAGAAACAACACATGACAGTATTAACCTTGAACTCTTTCGTTCCTGAGAACCGCTTTTGAGGTTGAATGGGAGCAACTGCAGATTCTTAGCTTTATAGAGCTCTCTATCTCCCTATTCTTGGGTTTCCAGAGAGTGTAAAACTGTATTAAGGGGTGTTATGTTATTGTGAATATGCGGCATGTTTTCAGCAGCCTGTTTCTCTTTCATAAACAATACTTGCCTCAGTTCTTCTTCTTCGATCGCTCAGATCGCTGTCAATTATGAGCACAGATGCGTCATGCTGCCGTTATGCGCCTAAGCAAGAAGTAACTAGGCCCAGCATGTCCCACTTCGGCTGTAGGAATCTTTTTGAAAGTGTTTCTTAAGAAAAGGCAGGAGAATGGTCCAGACAGACAGAAAGATAGTAGATGACAGCAAGCAAAGGGAAAAGGCAGAGTCAAAGAGAGTGACAGATTAGAGGAAGTTACAAGCACAGAACTTCCAGAAGGTGGGGGAACTATTTATACAAAAGACCCCTCGGTATCCCCACGGGGGGCTTGCCCCAGTAAGAAAAGGGAAAAAACCCTCATTGCAATTATAGAAGAGAAAATTAATAACAGTTGCATCATGTTGCATGATATCACGAGCAAAAGAGGCCCGTAGGAATCAACAGGATAAACTTTCTCAGCAGTTAAAGAGGTTCTCAGGAATGAACAGTAGTTGAAACTTCTCTAAATACAGAAACCAAAGAGTTAATAATGTAGCAATAATAATCACACGTGCACACGGTGGCAGGTCAATCCCATTGTGGTTGAAGCTTTTTTCTTTTTTGTAGTGCAGTAAAAAAAAGAAGAAGCTATTTCCTTTGTTGTGAGCGAAACTCCTTTAGATAAACTGCATAAAAAAAATGTAAAGGTTTGCATTGCAAAAATTCCTTGCAAACAATTTGGTCTAAACTCAGGCGGCCATTAGAAAAGAGACGGCACACGCTTTCTCTTTCAGTGAAAGAATTTGACTTTGAGCACCTCCGCCAAGGAGGAATCGCCGATTTGACGGTTTGATTTCTAGGAAACCAGAACAAAGTGAGTGTTGCGATCTCTGTAAAGGGTGTTTTCCTGGTGATCTCGACGTGTTTCTTGCAAAAACTCATACGTCAGGGTGCCCCTTTAACAACTTCAGCACACAAACAACAAAGTTACAGAAGCACATTTCTGTGGCAGGGGTACTTACCATAGGTCTTAGGTTCTCATAGTGGGGGGAGTTCTTAGTCAGGTAAGGATCTTGCAGATCTGAGGGCACTGTGCAAACACAGGAAATCATCATCATAATCATCGTCATCATCATTATCTTCATCATCATTATCATCATCACCATCATCAATATCTCCATCATTGTCAACATCATCATCATCATCAATAATATCATCATCACCATCATCAATATCATCATCACCATCATCAAATGTCATCATCATCTTCATCATTGTCATCATCATCTACATCATCATCTTCATTATTATGACTTGTCCTTTTTTTAAATCTTGATACAAAATATTTACTCATAGCAAAAAACGCATTAATATACAATTTAAAAATCAAATCTCAAGAAACACTGAGCAATTCTGACTAACATACTAAAGTTAAAAATAAATCAGCTTCTACTTCTTCATACATATTCAAATGAAATGCATGCCCCCGCTTTGTACACATAGACACAAAGGAGGAAAAACACACATGCATAAAAATTTAAAAAACGAGAAAAGCATAACTGTACTGAATTTTTGTCTTTAACACCATACTTTGTCGAGGAACGACAGAAAAGTGACACATTAAAACGTCACAAATACAATGTTGTCATCGCACTTTTGTCATTCTCAATTCAATTTGTTAAAGACACAACACACAGTCCTTACGTTCAATTCCTGGAAAATCGTCAATCAGAGACAGGATAGGACCCTGCAATAAAATAAACAACAGCTCAAAATCAAGTTTTTGTCATATAAGACAAAGTGGTTGAAAAGACAAACAGAAAAGTCATCTTTATTTTTGTAATCTCTTTATAATATTCATTGCTTGGTTTGCCTTCTGTGGGTCCTTGTGTTTGGATCGATTCTTTAAAACATTTTTCAGGGCTTCCAACAGGTCTCCTAATCGTCCCGCAAAACAAGGGGTCATTTAGAGCATAGAGGGTCCTAGAGGCGGGATAGTGTAGAGTGGCACAGTGGTATTGCGTTCGCTTCGTGTCAAGTAAACCCGAGTTCGAACCTGGGTACAGGGGATTTTTTCCTCTCACTTTGCACTAGGCCTTACGGTCTGAACGTGGAGTCCTTCGGATGAGACGATAAACCGAGGTCCCGTGTGCCCATGCACTTAGCACACGTTAAACCCAGTGGCAACGAAAAAGTTGTCATTTGGTCAAAATTTACCCCCCTCCCTTTCCTTCCTTATCAGTCACACAAAAATCGCATGCCAAAAAATAAATGGGTGGCGCGCCTCTGGCTGCGACGTGCTCTCCAGGTGGGAGCAACCTTAATTTCACAGAGATGCCTCTGTGACTATAAAGTACCTAATACCATATGATAAGACAAATTGGTTGAAAAGACAAACAGACAAGTCATCTTTATCTTTGTAATTTCTTTATAATATTCATTGCTTGGTTTGCCTTCTGTGGGTTCTTGTTTGGATTGATTTGTTCAAAAAATTTTCAGGGCTTGAAATATTAACTCAATAGAGTCATGTCATGTCAGAGACGTCATTCCAACACTGTTCCAATCCTTTGGAGTCAAGTTGGAGGGAGTTTTCCCGATTGATTTTGGCGGTTTGGGATGTCATGTAAACCAATAAAAGGGAAATAACTCACTGTTACTATTAATCCTGAGACCTTATTCTTGCGGTTGCTTCCCTTAGACCGTATCTAGTGTCTCATATTTTCGTTTTTTACTTCTTTAAATTGAACTACATATCATCATCGAATTTGCTTCATTCAATATGGTGGCGACCATATAGCTCACTTTATTCAAACATTGAATGAAGAAATGTTTACGTTTATAGTTTATATAATGCTTTTTACAATCCTTTCTTACTTATAATACTAAACCAAGTCTGTCAAAACTTGAGTGGATTTGTGATACTAGATCAAGATCATAACAAAGTGGTCAGCCTGTCGAGTAGAAAGTTTTTGTTTTCCTGATGAAGTGCATTTCATCAGATTATTTACATTGTGGAATATATGCGGCTCACTCCTTCAAAGTAAGAAGTCTTCAAAAATATACTGATTTATCTGTTATTCGGTACATGTTCAACGTTTGAATGATGTGCATTTGATTTGGGTCAATTTTTTATAGAAAATGAGCTAAAATAATGCGAGACACTGCGTCATTTTGTATGTGACTCAATTGAGTTAACTACAGTGAAACCTTCCTATTAACACATTGATGACGGGCCGCGTTCGTGTTCGAGGCAGTAGAACATCCCCCACTGCCTGGCCACGTGTAAAACCTTTGACCACAGTTTGCCTTCGTTCTGCGAGCAGTTTCCATTTATAGTATACTTCCGTTTTTGCAATTTCTTTGTCTTAGATCGCCGATTTGACGCCAATTACGAACGAAAAATGCCAAACCATCGTGGTTTAACAAGAGAGGAGATTCTCCATCTTCTCGATCTGAATGAACCTGATGATAAAGATCCAGAAAACTCGTTTTCTGACTCAGAAAGTTACGAAAACAGCGAGGATGAGCATGAAAGTGAAGCTATTATTATTATTATTATTTAAGATAACAAAATATGAATAATAGGTAATTTAGCAAACAAAATGCATGTAAGCAATGAATTAGTCCCCTTTTTTTCAAGTCGGCACGTAAAAAGTGTTATACCTATCAACTTAAAAACTACACAGATGAACTTAGCAGCCTTTTTTCAGTAAGTACGCAAAATGTGGTCGTGACAGGACATCATCCAGCTTAGCTAGATGCGCTTGTTTACAAGCACCCAATTTCTATGAGCCACTCGGCAGCAGGCTCAGGCCTGCTCTGAGAATAGGCCAAGGCAGCATCAGTCACAATAGTGTTAAGACCTTCCTGGTCTTAAAGACACTCTCAGATGAGAACCAACAAAATTTCAAAATTTGTCCCCCTTCATATTCAGACTACAGAGTGACGACCTCCCCATTAAGACCCCTCCCTTACAAGACCTAATTTGGGCCGATTTTTCAAGGTCATATTAGGGGGGTTCCACTGTATTTTAAAGCAGAATTAGCTATTAGGTACATTATAGTCACAGAGGCGTCTCTGTGAAATTCGGGTTGCTCCCACATGGAGCGCGTCTCAGCCAGAGGCGCGCCACCCAATTTTTGTTTTGTTTTTGTTTTTTGCATGCGCTTTTTGTGTGACTGATGAGGAAAGAAACAAGGGTGGGGGGTGTAAATGTTGACCAAATGTGTGACATGCACTTAGCATATGCTAAGCCCAGTGGCAACGGAAAAGTTGTCGTTTGGTCAAAATTCCCCACCCACCCCCTTTCTTTCCTCATCAGTCACACAAAAAGCACATGCAAAAAAAAAGAAGAAAACAAATTGGGTGGCACGCCTCTGGCTGCGACGCACTCTCCAGGTAGGACAAACTGTCCTGACGACAGAAATCAATAGGACAATGTCCTGGCTCTTGCAGAAATCAATAAGACAAAGCATGCCAGTGTTAAAAAAAAGTCATCAGACATTTGTCCTCATGCAAAAATATTTTTCTAAAGCATTGAAAAACGAACCGTTCACCGACAGGTTAGAGCATATCATGAAAATATAAACAAACACCAGATAAATCAAATTCATATACATCACAAAAACCTTTTTCACGTCTCCATTTTCGAACAACCGTCTGACCCTGACCTTACAATCTGGAACAGGGGTAATTCAATTTCAGGAATGAAAACTAATCAGTCTAGTTAGAAAAAACCCAAATAACTGAAACAGACTGCAACATCACTGGAACATACAACAAACAAACTACACGACAAGTGTAAAGTGACGTTATTTGATTCACAAGAAACAAAACAAAACTACTGGATATTTCGGCGAATGCCCCTTTATTAACATAGACAAACAAGAAAACAGCAAACATTAACAGCAAATATAGCAAAAGGAGCAAATAGCAGGCAACAAAAGGAGCAAAAAATCAACAAGATTAAAAAAAACAATACTTCCCCTCTACAGTCCAATGCGTAAATGATACAACCAAGTTGAAACCAAAGAGCAAGGCATGCATTTGTGAACACAAATCAGGGAAAAAAGAAAAAAAAAGTTTTGAGATGAGAGAGGTTGGGGATAGTGTAGCTAGAGTTTGATGGATTCAGAAAATTTAGAAATGCCATATTTCGTTTGGTTGGTGCACAGTGTGAAAACGATTTATCGGCCAAATAATCTGACCTGAGAAACCATAACCCTTTCACCGCCAATGTCGCATTTATGCACCACAATGGTTTAACACCCATGTCACTAAAAGGCTTCAAATCAGGACCTGTTATTTCAAGATTGAATTTTTTAAATTTTGGGACATAAAGAATTCCCAATATTGCAGATCTTTTTTTTTTTTTCTACCTCGTTAAGTTTAATGGTATTTTTTGGCTGAAATATGTCCGGCGGCGAAAGGGCTAATTACATTGTCAGGAGATGATTACAACATTTTGGTAAATAGGAGTAGAAGAATTGGAGATTAGCTATGTGAAAAGGAACAACAAATTTTTTTTTTTAACTCCCGTTCACCCCCCCCACCGCAAGAGATTGTCTATAGGCGACACCGACCTTGGCATGATTGGTTGCCATCTGGTCCTCGTGCTGAAGTTCTGGAAGAAAGTGTTGCAGGTTCACCGAGCACTCTGCACACACATTAATGGGTGACCTCCAGGCAGTACTATCACTTACAAGTATCAGCCTTCTGTGTTCCTTTTATGATGGTAACTTCCAGATTTTACCTTTCAGAATTAAAGCTCACTAAGTAGAAAAAATGCCTACACAGTGAGAGTCTACCTGAAAGAAAAAAATTAATTTTATTTGTTTTTATAGTCCTGCCGACCTACAAAGTCCTCTCACTATGTGTGGCAAACTATCAGACAAATACACACAATGGTAAATGTACACGGGAATTAAAACATTTTGACAGAATGCATGGATGAGTGCCTTCTTTAGCCCTCTCTAGGACACAGACGCCAAATTCGACCGAATTTTGTCAACTCATGCAGCCCGTATGTGCCGATTGCGCCCGCTGAACACCAGGTCTAGTACGTTCACTTTCACTTTCTCCCTACCCACAATGCAATATACTAAGTTAGTTCTTCCTGTTCCTGACTCTCGCTGGTCCGTTTTTGATTCTTACAGCAAGGGAAAGCACCCACTAGTCTTTTTTGAAGCAACCCCCAATTTTTTTTTTTCTTTCCACGTGACGTGACGCAGTATTGACTTGGCGCGATGCTCGGAGTGCCATTACGGATTTTTTATTCCAATTCATGGTTTGTTGTGTGACAGTGTGTTAGCTTTGGAATAATAATATCATCATTGCTATTCAATATGCATCTTTCAGAAATGAAATGTGAGTTAGACTTTATTCTGGGTGATTTTTTTAATGAAAATATTTGGTGTGACGTTCAGAGTTAATTCCCATCTCTCGGGAACTGGGATCGATTCCCGGTTCGAATGGTTGGGAGTCATTGGGTTAAAAGAGAAAAAAATTCTGACCAGAATAAAATTATTACGAACGCAACTTCTTTGAAGTACCTGGGTTCTTTTACATGCACAGATCTTTCTTTGTTATTTCTCTTGAATGCCTACTACAGTATTGAACACTAGAGATGCCCCACAGAAGGTGTTGATAATAGCAAAGAACTCCTAACCATAGGATTTGTGTATTTTGGTTCAACTGATGTTAGCGCTTGCGCAGAGAGGATGGTTAGCAGTTCCACATTTTGTGGGGGTTTTAATCAGCAACAGGCTCTCTCAATGCGTGGAACGGTATAAGCTAACGCCGCCACATTCTCTAAACAGGCAAACGGCTGTTTCTGCTGAGCCTTTCAAATTTTAAACAAAACGTAACACATATCAATACGCAAATCACTAACTGATTTGGTAAAGGTAAAGATGTGCCACCCCCCATGCATTTGTCAGTTAATTGTATTTTTCCGTTTTTGCCTTTCTTACCATACATAAAGCTGTATTTTAGGAACATTTTTAGCTAATTACCTTTTTGGAATACTAACCCTAACCCTAGCCCTAAACCTAACCCTACCCCCCACTATGTACTGCAATACACCGCCATTTGTCACAGTTGTGGTTCGTTGCGTTTTTCCGTCTTATACGGTGGGGGGTAGGGTTAGGGTTAGGGCTAGGGTTAGGGTTACGGTTAGTATTCCAAAAAGGTTATTAGCTAAAAATGTTCCTAAAATACAGCTTTATGTATGGTAAGAAAGGCAATCACGGAAAAATACAATTAACCGAGATAGGTAGGGGGGGTGGCACATCTTGACCTTTACCACTGATTTTATTTCAGCCTTATACCGCAAACTATCTGAGGAACAAAAAATATTACACACACACAGCAGGGTGACACCCTTCACCCTTGATATGATGAAAAAAAGTTGTAGCTTTCTACTCCTTTATCGTGAATAAAGATGATTTTGACTTGATTTGACTTGACTTGACAAACACACACACACATCCTGCTAACCTGCAGACACCATGATCTGCTGGAGCCTGTCGATGACATTTCTGACGGGAATGTTGCGTTGACATTCCCTGACCACAGTCAGCTCCATGATCACACCCTGAATGGCTTTGGGGATGCAGCGTTCGTGGCACAGCCTCACCTTGCCTTCCACAACCTAAACAACAACGTATACCAGAATTTTCGCACTATATCTTTATTAAAAAAAACACTTTAAAAAAACCATTTAACTTGAATTCTGATCGCTTCTCGGCCTTTTGGCTAAGACAATGATTCAGGAACATAAATTTTTGTTTATACCCTGGTTGGTTTGTTCAGCCCGTCGTACATGGCGAAAGCCGATACGCGACGTTAAACTGAACTTTCACTTTAAAAAACCCAAACAAAAACCTGAAACAGATTGCAACGTCACTGGAACATACAACAAACTACATGACAAGTGTAAAGTGACGTTACTTTATTCACAAGAAACAAAACTAAACTACTGAAGCAACAAAAAAACTGAAACAGACTGCAACGTCACTGGAACATACAACAAACTACACGACAAGTGTAAAGTGATGTTATTTTATTCACAAGAAACAAAACTAAACTACTGAAGAATTAAAAAAAAAAATTTCACTGGAACATACAACAAACAAACAACTACACGACAACTGTAAAGTGACATTATTTTATTCACAAGAGACAAAACAAAACTACTGTAGCAACAAAAAGCTGAAACAGACTGCAACGTCACTGGAACAAACAACTACACGACAAGTGTAAAGTGATGTTATTTTATTCACAAGAAACAAAACTAAACTACTGAAGAATTAAAAAAAAAATGTTCACTGGAACATACAACAAACAAACAACTACACGACAACTGTAAAGTGACATTATTTTATTCACAAGAGAGAAAACAAAACTACTGTAGCAACAAAAAGCTGAAACAGACTGCAACGTCACTGGAACAAACAACTACACGACAAGTGTAAAGTGACGTTATTTTATTCACAAGAGACAAAACAAAACTACTGTAGCAACAAAAAACTGAAACAGACTGCAACGTCACTGGAACAAACAACTACACGACAAGTGTAAAGTGATGTTATTTTATTCACAAGAGACAAAACAAAACTACTGTAGCAACAAAAAACTGAAACAGACTGCAACGTCACTGGAACAAACAACTACATGACAAGTGTAAAGTCACGTTATTTTATTCACGAGACAAAACAAAACTACTGAAGAATTTTAAAAAAACTGAAACAGACTGCAACGTCACTGGAGCATACAACAAACTACACGACAAGTGTAAAGTGACGTTATTTTATTCACAAGAGACAAAACAAAACTACAGAAGTTTTTTTCTCCAGCTAGGTAGTACGGAGCGCACATTCGTAAACAGTAAAATAATTACCAAAAATTGTTTTCGCATTAACAAAAAAAGAAGAAGCAAGACTTCATACCATGGGCATGAGAGCTTCGTCAGTCTTGCGTAGATCGGCGTAGGGCAGTCGGCCGTGGGTCATGACCTCGTACAGGAAGTGTCCCACCATAAACATGTCAGTGGCCAGTGAGAAACAGCACCGCCGGTGAGACTCCGGCGCCGACCACCGCGTGGCGATAAAAGACAGGTCAAAGTCTGCGCGCACAAACACTGTATTATACATACTTGTACAAACTACATGCACTTTTGTACCAAAAAAAAAGGAATTAGATCTATCTGAAGAAAAAACAAACATGGCGGAGACCAGTGTGCGATGATGAAAGACAGGTCAAAGTCTAAGCACACAAATATTATACATATATGCACAAACTACATGTTCTTTCGTAAAAAACCCAAAAAAGGATTTAGATCTATCTGAAGAAAAAACAAACATGGTGGATACCAGTGTGTGATGATGAAAGACAGGTCAAAGTCTGAGCACACAAATATTATACATATATGTACTAACTACATGTACTTTTGTAAAAAAACAAAAAAGGATTTAGATCCATATGAAGAAAAACACATGGCGGAGACCACTGTGTGACGATGAAAGACAGGTCAAAGTCTGCGCACACAAATATTATACATACATGTACAAACTACATGTACTTTTGTACAAAAAAAGGAATAAGATCTATCTGAAGAAGAAAAAAACATGGCGGACACCACTGTGTGATGATGAAAGACAGGTCAAAGTCTGCGCACACAAATATTTTACATACATGTACAAACCACATGTACTTCACGCACACATTAGATCCGCAAGTTCCATGCGGAAACCCCATACACTTACACAGTGGAACCTCCCATATAAAAAAACCCATTACAAGACTCCCTCCCTTTTAAGACCTATTTCTCCGAAACGTTGCCCTTCTTTGTAAGTACTAAAATTACCTCCCTTATGCATCTCCCTCCTATTTTGGATGATTTTTGAAGGTCTTATAAAGGAGGTTCCACTGTACAGGAAATAAGCCGATGAGATTACGGATCATCGCAGACTATTTACCCCCTACACAAGTCTTGAGTAGTCTGGATGGCTGAAATGAGTAGTTTTGGATCAAAATGTGTAGTTTTATTCATTAAACCATCAAACAATGTTCACTGAAAATGAGTATTTAGAGCATTATTTTCAATTTTGAAGAGTAGTACAGGTCCAAATTAAGTAGAATACTACTCCGGGATATCATTATGAAAGGAAGCGTAGAATACAGCCCTGCCATGCAGTCTCAGACCGATACAGAACTCCATAGCATCATCATCATCGTTATCATCGGCCTCATTTTCCATCAATCATAAAATTAAAAAATGTCTCAAATTCTGTGGCTTTGCATGCCCATCTCTCATGGTGACCTCAGTTTCGGTTTCCGATCCAGTCTATGCGTTGGTGCGTTCGGGTCAAAGTCATGGGGATCAGTGTGTTCTGGGGAGCTGTCGGTGGACGGTCGTGGTGGCGCCCTCGGAGGAGGACCTCACTCACGCTGGCTCCGCGACTAAAAGAATAGTGTCGTCAGTAGGGGGCTTAGTAGGTGGTGTCCTGAACAGGCTCTACTGAACTCCACCGAAGTGACTCAGCAGAAGTGCAGTGTCTCCTCGGTTGGTTGCCTCCTGACGGCCTAACATAGATTCGCTCCCCTTGGACTGCTGGTCTCGGATTTTGCGACTTGAACAAACCCAGGTGTAGCTGTGAATTGGGATTCGGAATGAGCGGCGTGGGAGCAACGCCACTGTACAGCCCAGAAGATGGGACAGCAAAAAAAAGAAGAAAAAAAAAGAAAGTAGAATACTACTCGAAAAGAGTAGGGTAAACAGGTCTGCGGATGGTTTCTGCGTGTAATGTGCATATTTCTTTCTTCCAGATTTTATTTTGCGGATTGTGCATGGGTTTCCGAGCAGAACTTTCGCTTATTATGTGTGCGTGCGTGCGTGCAAGTACAAATAACATACTGTGTTAAAAAATAAATAAAAAAGGAAATGAGGCTACGGGTTAAGATATACAGGACTTGTAATGAGTGGTGTGGGAGCAACGGCCTAGAAGATGGGACAGCAAAAAAAAAGAAAAAAAGAAAGGTGGGTGGGTATGAATTAGACCTACCTGAAGAAACAAAAGCATGTGATATATGAGCAATGAAAAGTGAATTATTGACAGGGATATTAACCCTTTCACGCCAAAGTCGCATTTTAGCACCACAGTGATTTAAGACCTACGTCATTAAAAGGCATCAAATTGGGGTCTATTATCCAAAGACCCTATTGTCTCAGTTTTGGGAAATAAGGATAAACCTTATTTTATATATGTCATAGAAGAGTCCCCAATACTGCAGATGGATTTTGTTCTCTACCCAGGTAAATTTAATGGAGATTTTTGGATGAAATATGGTTGGCGGTGAAAGGGTTAAACATTACAAAAAGCATACCTTGAAGGAGAATGAACAATGAAAATGGTAACTCTGAAGGAGATATTATTGAAGAACACACAGCCAAAATAGTTTTACAAACAAAAGATTGGTGCAGTTTTTATTTAAGATTTCTAGATTCACTCTTTTAACTACACAGCTTGATTTTGTGTGGAATGTAATAGCTGTGAGGCGTACCCCGAATGACAGATTTTCCGGACAGCTTCAAGGCGTGTTTGAAGCCAGCCAGCTTAACAGTGTCTTCGCCGCTGATGAAAACACTGGCTGCCGTGAGATCCCTGTGCACGATCCTCTTGTCATGACAGTACTCCAGACCCCGCAACGCACCCAATGCAAACTTCAGCAACCTGGGGAAAAAAACCGTATTGATAAGATAAGGAAAAGTTCTTTGCTTTATCTTATATGTGACCCAGCACCACAAAAGGGACATTAACTCTCTTGTGCGGTGAACGGTCGTGAACGTTAAAAAAAAAATCGGATCGGAAACATCTAGAACGTTCGGGAACGTACGGATTCCACGTGGCCGGTTTGGGCGCTTCCATTTTGTTTCTATCACATGGCAGTCACGTGAGCGCTTCAGCCTCGCTTTTGCTATGGATTACACTTCCGTCCTGTTGCTTGCAATGGCTTCTAGGCCGTTGTTTGAAAGATATTAATTTTTGAAAATTAGTGACCGACTTCGGCATTTTCGCGATTTTTCCAATATGGATGACGAACAGTTATGGCGTCCATTGACTGAGGAAAGCGATGAATAGTCCTATTTTTTTTAAATATGGGACTTATGAGATCGCGAAGTGATGAGTAAGGAGTGTATTCTGACCTATTTCGGCAGCGAGCTTGTGTTTGTTCGATTGATGCAAATTTTTGAAGTCGTGTTACTGACATCGGCATTTTCCCGACTTTTACATCATGGATGATGAGTCGTTATTGCATCCACTGAGTGATGACAGCGATGAAAATTCCTTTTTTTGTGAAAGATAGGAATTATAAGATCGTGAAGTGAAAGGGTAAGTGAATGATTTTGATCTACATTTCCATTTCAGTCATCTTAGGCTTCAACAGTCTGCAAAAGTAGGCAGTGAATGACTAGTGAATGCAGTTTGCGACTACACTTTGGCAATTTGATTTTTTTTGTGGAGCCATGCATCCCCATAACATCTTGAAATTCATTTTGCAAATCAGACAGACATCTCGGCAACACATTCAAAACAAAAAAAACCACAAAATCTGGTAGGGTATATTTTATTTTATTATTTTTCTGACGCTACCCCCCCTTTTGTACGGAGTGACATCCCTTGGGTTAGGATTTCAGAGGTGATTGAGAGCACAGAGCGTCAGGCACAAGAGGGTTAAGTGTCAGACTGACCATTCTGAGAAAAAATATACATTTGAAAATTTCAGACAATTCTCTTTCTAATGATACAAGAACCATTCTTGTATCCTTTTCCATTCAAGAGTTATGAACATAAAGTTAGTAGGGTGAGCGTCAGCCGTTTTGAGAAAACAGTTTAACCCATTTACCACCCGAGCGACCGCTAGCGCCCGGTAAAAAATCATACTCCGTTACCGCGGAGCGCCCGCTAGTGCCTAATTTGCACTTGCCGACTAGGACTGTACTGTTTACACACGCGATAATATCGCAGCGCGAGACTTGCCGGTCGGCCACTTCCCTACGCTGCCATTTGCAGTTTACTGTGTCAAAATTGATTGAGTTTTCACAAAGTTATGATTTTTTGAATTCAACAATAAAAGTTTAGTTGTCCGACGAAGAATTATGGCGTCTGCTGAACTATATTGTCGCCCATTACAGCGATTTTGACGGCTTTTTAGCGAGGTAACTTGTAGAAATTTAACGAGTAGGGGGCGAATTTGACCTAGTAACAGACTTCGAAGCTCTCGAAGCCAAAATCGATGATCTGACTCCAAAAATGATCGCGAAAGTGGATGCCGTCAGCCGAATGGCTACAGTATAGAAATCATAGAGAAACTGTTGTAGGCTGCACTGTTTGCAAAGCCCATCTTTGCGATGGACATTGTTTTGCAGTTTTATTGTACACAGCTGTAGTAGATTGAAATTAATATAGTCTGTTCTCAGATTCCAAATTGGGAGCCTTCTTGATTGATTTTTGACATTTATTAATTAATTTGTGGGTTTTTTAGCACATTTTGTTGTCACATGTGACATATTTTTTAAAAAGTAATCATTACCATGAATTTGAAATTAGTGTTTCTTTGTTACTTTTTCAGAGTATCAAGAACATAATAGAAATAATTCAATGCATTTTGAGACTGAAATTATATTTTTAATTATTTTTTTAAAGTACCTACTGATGTGAATTGCGCGAGTTATTTCCCTTGACATGGGACTTCATAGTAAGGTTAGCGTCGGGCGGCTGGGGGTAAGAGGGTTAAGTTATTTCCCTTGACATGGGACTTCATAGTAAGGTTAGCGTCGGGCGGCTGGGGGTAAGAGGGTTAACTTCTAGCCTAGCTGAAGAAAATTCATTCACTTACTCGTTTTAAAGCACTTAAAAGATCATTTAGAGACCATATTAAAGATTGTCCTTTATAAATATGAAAGATAAGAAGCAAGAGAACATGAAAATACCCATAACTAAAAATTGATAAAAATGTTGACTTTCCAAGCCTGTTGTTAGAAACTAGCCCAGTGACTTCATGCTGGGTCACATATTGTAGCTGTACATGGACTCATACAAAAGACCCACATCTAAGCCCTTTCCACTTATCAAGGCACATAAACATAAATCACATTCACTGATTGAGTTATTCAGATTTCCACACCCACCCACATGCAGATAATATAAATAAAATAAAAACAAAATAATGTTTCACACATATACACTAAAATTCGTATTTGCATAAACATACACACTGAAATACACACCTACACAAAATGATGACCTCACCATTGTCAAATGTCATGTTTTTCTATCATTTGTTGTGTGCCTTTTCATAGATGTATCTTTTCCATTCTTTTATTTAACCTCTTGCCAGCGCTATGATGGGCAAAATTATATCATTGATGATCTTATAATTTCGATGTGAATGACGACTCTGGAATGCACAATTTTGCCTCGAAACAGTGAAAAGGATATAAATATATATAATTACATCTGGACAATCTTGTCAGATTGACTCTAACAGGTCTCTTCTTTCTGATTACAAAAAAAAAAGAAGTTAACTTTCTCAAAATATTCTCTAGACAGGAAAGGGTATAAAAAAAAAACCACATCAAAACGTCATTAACAAAAACATAAATTTTAATATTCTTATTTTTTTTGTTTTCAGTAAATCAAAACAAACAAACAAAAACACATATTAATATACATGTCAATAATAAAAACAGGAAGAAACAAAACCCAACCCATACGCAGACCTGCTTACCCCTACACAAGTCTTGAGTAGTCTGCATAGCTGAAATGAGCAGTTCTGGTGCAAAAGGTGTAGCTCTATTCATTAAACCATCAAACAATGTTCACTGACAATGAGCAGTACAGAGCATTATTTTCAATTTTGAAGAGTAGTAGAGGTCCAAATTGAGTAGAATGCTACTCGAAAAGAGTAGAGTAAAGAGGGCTGCAAGTGACACAACTCACCGTTTCAACGGAAAAGGCACGCCGGCTCTACTCTTGCTGACCAGCACCCTCTGCAGAGCGGTCGTGGCGTAGTCCTCGGTGACGTACACCTGCGGACAGCAGGCGTCGTGGAAGGCCAGCAGACACACGACGTTCCCGTGCTTCAGCTCCTTCAGCAGCCCCAACTCCCTGAAGTACTGGTCCTTTTTCGCGCTGGAGCCTCCGACCTCGGTGCGGTTGTGCTTAACGTGCTCCGTGGTGGTGGGCTTGTGCAGGTGGGTGAGGGCGGGATGGGCGCCGTTGAAGGTGGCGGGCGTGACGATCCAGCTCTGGTGCTGGACGGTGTTGGGGTCCAGGTGGACGGATGGGGTGACCAGCAGCGGCCAGAAGGAGAGCGTGGACTCCAGCAGGAGGAAGCCCCACAGGTGCTCGTGGTAAGAGCTGTCGAGAGTTTATAAAGAAAAACGTGAGTTTACCATGAATGTGTACACATTCATATCAACCCTTTCACCGCCAACGTCGCATTTTTGCACCACAACGATTTAACACCCATGTCACTAAAAGCAGGCATGGTAGTGGGGGCAAAGTGGTTTTCAAGGAAAATGGCCGGGGGTCCAGGGGGCCAAAGAAAATTCAATAAAATTAAATAAATGAGTGACATTTTCACTTTTTCATGCCATTTCAATGCAGTTTTTAATAATTTTGTTTCAAACTGTTTCGCGATTCGCGGAGGTCTACCATGCCTGCAAAAGGCATCAAATCAGGGTCTGTTATCCAAAGACCCTATTCTCTTAGTTTTGTGAGGTAGGGATTGGCCTGACTTTAAATATGTCATCCCCAATATTACAGACAAGATTTTTGTCTCTACCCAGGTAAGTTTAATGGACATTTTTTGCTGAAAAATGGCTGGCGGCGAAAGGGTTAAGTGGATGAGTATGCGCATACACAAACTCGCGCATGGCGGCATGCATGCACGCACACAACGCACATAGACACACATGCATGCACGCACGCGCACACACACACACGCACATACACAAACACACATGCAAGCACAGCACACAAACACAAACACAGAGAAACATACACACACACTCGCGCATGGTGGCATGCATGCACGCACACAGCGCACATAGACACACATGCATGCACGCACGCGCACGCACACACACACACGCACATACACAAACACACATGCAAGCACAGCACACAAACACAAACACAGAGAAACATACACACACACTCGCGCATGGTGGCATGCATGCACGCACACAGCGCACATAGACACACATGCATGCACGCACGCGCACGCACACACACACACACACATACACAAACACACATGCAAGCACAGCACACAAACACAAACACACACACAGAGAAACATACACACACTCGCGCATGGTGGCATGCATGCACGCACACAGCGCACATAGACACACATGCATGCACGCACGCGCACGCACATACACAAACACACATGCAAGCACAGCACACAAACACAAACACACACACAGAGAAACATACACACAACATACAGACACATTCACACACACACATGCTCAAGCGTGGATGCACAGGCACAGACTCATACACACACCACACACATGTATACATATTAAACGTACATTCACCTATAATATATAACGCTTTAGTTAATCACTTTTAGTGGAAAGATGCAAGCTTGAAAAACAAACCCATAAATAAATGCACACACACACACAGAGAGAGAGAGAGAGAGAGAGAGAGAGAGAGAGAGAGAGAGAGAGAGAGAGAGAGAGAGAGAGAGAGAGAGAGAGAGAGGGGGGGGGGGAGTTCTATTAATCTGTTTCTGTACCTTTCTTTCTCTCTGTTTTGTCAGAGAACACAGCCATTGGGCCTATTTTGTGAGAGGGAGGGTAGTCTGGAGAGAAGAGTTTGAATCACACACACACACACACGCACACAGGCAAACACACACACACACACACACACAAATAAACACACACACACATGTACACACACACGCTCACAAATGTTTCCTGAGCATCAAGATGGTGCGCTGTCGGACAGTCTTGTTGCCGCTGAACAGCAGGTGAGTGCACAGGTAGAAGCAGCGCTGGCGGCTGGCGAGGTCCAGGCGTGTCACCACCCCCTCCAGGGATTCCACCATCTCACTGCACAGCGACTGGAAGTCCTCCGACGATGAAAGCATCTCTGAGAAAAAAAACACCAACACATTTCTTTGTTAACCCTTTCACAGAGACACAAACCTGAAGTAAAGACCTGTAATCTTCTTTCATTTCTCCTTTTGTTTATGTCTGTTTGGTTTGCGTGTATGGCTGAAGTGATTTGTGAGGTTTTTTTAATAATTCAAAATCGTTGCGATGCGAATGAGTTATTTGATGTTCTTTCCCTTGTTATGCAGAGTCACAAGAGCAAGGTTCCCAAAATGACGAAGTTTGATCTTTTGTTTTCTTCCACAGCATGATGATGAACTGCACTTTTGCAGTTTTGGAAACGTTTGAACGGTTACTTTCCTCTTTTCCTTTCTGGGCAGAAACAATTGGCGCTATCCAGCCAAAAAGAGCCTTTCGGTTCACTTTCTTGACACCATATTAATTCAAAGGCATACGAAGACAGCAACAGAGACACAAAGTGACATTGGGAGGAGGAATGCGCCATACATATGCATCATTATTATTAATATTAACTCACTCGGCACTGGCCAGTTGCTTCCCCATTACAACCGCTTAGGACGGGCCATTCGACTAGGTTCGAAAACCCATCACCACAAAAAAGTTATGAAAAGTTATGAACTGATATTTTCAGATAAGATTACTAACACCATGCACTAAACGATCGTAAAATATCAGATTCCATACCTTCGTCGTTTGTTTCCTATTGACGAAAACAGCTAACACATAGAAAGAAGGAAAATTTCACATTCCGATCTTCGACCCCCCTCTACAACCAAACCTGAATGTAAAGTCTGCAATGATTGGTTGATTTCAAGAGAGGCAAGGTCAAAGCAAAGTGAAAATAGGTTATGACTTTGCACCGGAAAGCTGGTTACACACCAGAAATCAAAACCTCTTGAAAACTCTTATGAGCCAGATCCGGGCCATTCGTCCTCAACGGTTGTGCGAGCCATGAGCCGGATCCGGCTCATTCGTTCTGAATGTGTTAACCACTTTACTGCCAGAGGAAAACTGATAAATTATCGATTTTTTAATTATCAAATTTAAAAGATCGCTGTTAGACTCAATCTTGAGAAAATGATCTAGAGATGTATCTTTCCTCACTTGTCTAAACCCAAAACCATCATTTCAGGGCTGTGACATCAAAAGTTATGACATCATCAATGACATCACACACCCCTAGTAGACACGGGGCAGGCAGTGAAGGGGTTAATACTGTTATTTTCAGCCAATCAATGCTTTTTCAGGGCTTCAGTCCTCAATATCCGTAGCTTCAATCAAATTTCACCAGTTGGTGTTTTTCTTATCTGCCGGAACATGGGAACAGGCAGCGAAATACCATAGTTTCAGAACAGCGCGACCAAGGTTCTTGGTTATCGCAATCAACTTTGGTGGATTAGAAAGAGAGTTCTGTCATTAGAAAGAGAGTTCTCCCCCTTTGCTCAATTTCAATGTTCTTACACTTTCCTGGGACAAATACTGTCCAGCCGTGACAAAGTCAAAAATACATTATTATCACGTTAGGTGAAATTACAGTGTGGTCTCGTACAAGCACAATACAAGCAAGGAAACACATTTGCATGCATTAAAAATGGAAACAAAATTAAGGAAAAATGGATAACAAATCACGAAATTTGACATAATTAGGGTCGATACAAGCGACTATCAAAACGTTAAGAACTGCCCTCTTTCCCACCATTTCTATCCTCGTATTCATTTATTCAGTCCCACCCTACCCCCAAACCCCCACCCTCTCCAAGTCACCCCAAGCTTTTACATATTTTGGGTCCCTTCCCGTTCCCAACATTTCATGCGCCTCCCTCTTCTTTCTCTCTGTCTTTCTCTCTTGTATGAGTTTGTTATTTATAACGCTTGTGTGAAATTATGTGCGTGTCTGTGTGCAAGTTTTGTAGATTAACCGTATAATGTTTTGTGTTTATATTTATGCATACATGTGCATGCGTCGAGAAATCCATAATAATGGTCCTTGTATTTTGTAACCACCCCAATGACATGGGCCTACGGCCTATTCATTAAAAACGTTCAGTGTTCAGTGTTCTCTCTTGCATGAAAAATGGCTACTGTATGCCAATACTTTTACCGTTGTAAAATAAAGGTTAAATTAAATTAAATTAAATTAAATTCTCTCTCTCTCTCTCTCACGCACACACATACACACACAGACATAGGGACATACGGACAGACAGACAGACACACACACACACGCACGCACACAAACCAGCGGGCATCTGTGCTGACCTGATTTTTGCTGCAGAAAGGTGGTGAGGCCAGCAATGTTGAGGGAGGTCAGCAGCCTCTGCAGCGTGATGCTAGGCTCTTTGATCCCCGACGTTCTGGGCACGTAGTGCTTGACAAACTCCAGGAACACCGGCTTGGAGCTTCGGAACGACTGCGGAACACAAACTGGCATTAATATAGTGATCAAATAAACTCCTTCTTTCAATCCCGAGTAGGCACCAAATATTACAGACTTTAACCCTTTCACCGCCAGCCATCTTTGAGCAAAAAAAATCCATTAAACTTACTTGGATACAAAAAAAGATTTCATCTACAATATTGTGGGATTTCTCTGACACATTTAGAATAGGCTCAAGCCTTACTACCCGATTTAGGAACACAATATAATTGAATAACAGACCCTGATTTCAAGAGTTTTAATGACATGGGTGTTAAATCATTGTGGTGCAAAAATGCGACATTGGCGGTGAAAAGAGGAAAACAGAGAAATTATCAATTTTCTCATTATAAAATTTAAAAGAGAACTGTTGTTAACAGTGTTAGACTCAATCATACAATGAAGACACCCGAACGCCCACTTTATAAAAACGTAAATATTTCCATTTTTATTAATTCTTTGTCGTAATCGTATACACCCAACCACGTGTTAGATTCAATCTGAGAAAATGGTCTAGAAAATGACATCAAAAGTTATGACATCATCAAATCAATGACATCACATAGTAGACATGGGACTGGGCAGGAAAGGTGATATATTCTTCCCCAGACTTGATACCTTATAATTTGTCCTTTATTATACATGCGACAAACTAAATAGTGAGTAAGAAACTTTCATAACAAATCAAACATTTGCGAAAAATATCGGGGATTTGCCTTATAATGTGATGCGCTAAGTTATAATCTGTAAGGTGTGGTACTCTCCATTATAAACATCTTATCTAGAAGTCATACATGTACTTGGAAACAACAGACTGGCATACAAATAACGCATAAGTTTCTTGAGAGTTGTAGTGCTTGAGAAAGATATTTAACCCTTTCGCCGCCAGCCATTTTTCAGCCAAAAAATACCTGTGGTGCCAAGAGGCGACAACGGAGGTGAAAGGGTTAAAGCCCATACAAAACGTGGTAAGTGCAAGACAATGATTTGCAATCCAGTAACAAAGCTTGGTGCAAAACAAAGAAATGGAATATAAATTTTTAAAAAGAGTAATAAGAAATAAATCAAAACAATCAAGAATATAAATTTACAAAATACGTAAAATTTATAAAACACAATACATGTACAATAAAACGAGATATAAAAAAAAACCACACTCCCCTGGCTGAGACACTGCACAAAGAGGATGAACCTGGGGGTATGCAACACATAACAATCACCACTGTCCACTCACCTGGCTGAGACACTGCACAAAGAGGATGAACCTGGGGGTATGTAACACGACATAACAATCACCACTGGCCACTCACCTGGCTGAGACACTGCACAAAGAGGATGAACCTGAGGGTATGCAACACATAACAATCACCACTGTCCACTCACCTGGCTGAGACACTGCACAAAGAGGATGAACCTGGGGGTATGCAACACGACATAACAATCACCACTGGCCACTCACCTGGCTGAGACACTGCACAAAGAGGATGAACCTGAGGGTATGCAACACATAACAATCACCACTGTCCACTCACCTGGCAGAGACACTGCACAAAGAGGATGAACCTGGGGGTATGCAACACATAACAATCACCACTGGCCACTCACCTGGCAGAGACACTGCACAAAGAGGATGAACCTGGGGGTATGCAACACACATAACAATCACCACTGGCCACTCACCTGGCTGAGACACTGCACAAAGAGGATGAACCTGGGGGTATGCAACACATAACAATCACCACTGGCCACTCACCTGGCAGAGACACTGCACAAAGAGGATGAACCTGGGGGTATGCAACACATAACAATTACCACTGTCCACTCACCTGGCAGAGACACTGCACAAAGAGGATGAACCTGGGGGTATGCAACACATAACAATCACCACTGTCCACTCACCTGGCAGAGACACTGCACAAAGAGGATGAACCTGAGGGGTATGCAACACATAACAATTACCACTGTCCACTCACCTGGCAGAGACACTGCACAAAGAGGATGAACCTGAGGGTATGCAACACATAACAATCACCACTGTCCACTCACCTCTTGGAGACAGCGCACAAAGAGGATGAACCTGAGGGTATGCAACACGACATAACAATCACCACTGGCCACTCACCTCTTGGAGACAGCGCACAAAGAGGATGAACCTGAGGGTATGCAACACGACATAACAATCACCACTGGCCACTCACCTCTTGGAGACAGCGCACAAAGAGGATGAACCTGAGGGTATGCAACACGACATAACAATCACCACTGGCCACTCACCTCTTGGAGACAGCGCACAAAGAGGATGAACCTGAGGGTATGCAACACGACATAACAATCACCACTGGCCACTCACCTCTTGGAGACAGCGCACAAAGAGGATGAACCTGAGGGTATGCAACACGACATAACAATCACCACTGGCCACTCACCTCTTGGAGACAGCGCACAAAGAGGATGAACCTGAGGGTATGCAACACGACATAACAATCACCACTGGCCACTCACCTCTTGGAGACAGCGCACAAAGAGGATGAACCTGAGGGTATGCAACACGACATAACAATCACCACTGGCCACTCACCTCTTGGAGACAGCGCACAAAGAGGATGAACCTGAGGGTATGCAACACATTACATGGGTGCACGTGATGACAGAAACCATTGCCTGAAGTTTTATTTCCAGCTCTAAAGGGCCAGCCATACACATACGAATCGCATCTGAATGCGATGCAGTTTTTGACGATGCGAGTTATGAATCATGTGAAATACTTCCGTCTATAAATAATTCTGCTATTTTCGCTCACTATACTCAAGTAGACCCAATACATGAATGTCACATGATTCAGGACGCACATCATCAAAATCGCATCGCATTCAGATACGATTTGTATGTGTGTGGCTGCCCCATAACCCTTTCACCGCCAACCATCTTTAAGCCAAAATTTCCATTAAACTACTTGGCTACAGAAACGATTTTGTCTGCAATATTGTTGGATTTATCTGTGACACATTTAGAATGGGGTCAATGCTTCAACTGCCCAAATTTAGGAACACAATATTATTGAATAACAGACCCTGATTTCAAGAGTTTTTATGACATGGTTGTTAAATCATTGTGGTGCAAAAATGCGACATTAGTGGTGAAAAGGTTAAATATACTATCTAGTGAGAGAGCATAATTCCTTATAAATGGGAGAGGATTCTTTTCAGGCAGAACATGCATCAGATTGTCTGAATTCAGGCTTCAGGCATACCCACATGCACCCAGACCTGCTTACTCTACTCTTTCTGAGTAATATTCTACTAGATTTGGACCTCTTCTCCTCTTCAAAACTGAAACTAATGCTGTTTACTTCTTGATTACTACTCATTTTCATTGAACATTATCTGATGGTTTGATTAATAAAGCTACACATTTTGAAACAATACTACTCATTTCAGCTATCCAGACTACTCAAGACTTGTGTAGGAGGTAAACAGGTCTGTGCACCCCTGCACATAACAATCACCACTGGCCACTCACCTCTTGGAGACAGCGCACCAAGAGGATGAACTTGAGGCTGGTGGTCCAGGCGGACACCGCGGGCCACAGGGGCCTCTTCAGCGGGGAGCAGCAGCCCACCACCGCCCTGCTCACCCTGGCCCTCACTTTCCCACAGTCCGGGGAGCTCCAGTCCCTCAGGCACTTCTTCACCGCCATCACCCACGGGGAAGAAGTCACCACACCCACACGCTTCTTGAACGCTTCCGTGAACGACCCGGTCTTCGTCATTTGCATGAAAGGCCGCCCCAGGATGGCTTTGCACAGTGCGTCATTTTCGCGCTCTTCGCCGGGTCTCATCAGGCAAATGGAGACCAGCAGAAGGTAGACCTCGGCCAGGTGTTCGTCGCCGTCGATGCGCTGTTGGGCGTAGTCCGTTTCTTGTTGCCGGGCCTCTCTCTGCTCTTTGACTCGCTGCTCGAGGCTCGCGAACAAAGCGCTCTCGGCGGACAAGAGCGTCGATCGTGGAAAACCGGACTTGCTCTCCAGCAGAAGTCGGCGGATGAAATGCAGAGATTGCAGGCGCAGCTGGAAGTGGGTGCTACCCGCGTGCCCGGATAGCGAGACGAGGTCGCCTTCCTTGAACAGGTCCCGCATGACGACGTGAGCGAAATAGGCGTGGTCCTTAACGGGGATGTCCTTTGACGAGAGCGACGACTCCTGCTTTTTATCAGCCGGGGTTTGAACTGCAAGTGCAAAGAAGAGCATGCAGCAAGATTCAAATACATGGAATAAACTAGTTAGGACAAATTTGTTCTTATAACAGAAGGTTAAAAAAAAAAATCCTTGGTTAAAGAAAGAAAAACAGACTAAAGCAGAAAACACATATTAAAAGGGGAGGGGGGGGGGGGGGGGGGGGGGGGGGGGGGGGGGGGGGGGGGGGGGGGGGGGGGGGGGGGGGGGGGGGGGGGGGGGGGGGGGGGGGGGGGGGGGGGGGGGGGGGGGGGGGGGGGGGGGGGGGGGGGGGCAGGTTGAGGGGAAAAAAACATGCACAAAACAAGATTTTCTGATTTTTTAGTTTTAAAAAAATCTAATTTCTTTACTACAGAGACAGACACACACAAGAGAGAGAGAGAGAGAGAGAGAGAGAGAGAGAGAGAGAGAGAGAGAGAGAGAGAGAGAGAGAGAGAGAGAGAGAGAGAGAGAGAGAGAGAGAGAGAGAGAGAGAGAGAGAGAGAGAGAGAGAGAGAGAGAGAGAGAGAGAGAGAGTCAGACAGAGACAGAGAATAGACAGAGAGAGACAGAGACAGAAAACTTTAACTTTATTTTTCAGGGAGAGAGAGAATAGACAGAGAGAGACAGAGACAGAGAAAGAATAGATAGACAGCCAGACAAAGAGAGGCTGTGATCTGAACAGAGAAACACCATACACAGTGACAGAGACAAAGAATTCTTCACTTGGTACAGACAACAGCACACACCATAAATGCTAACTACCGTATTTTTCGCATCATTAGGCGCTGCTGTGTATAAGGCGAAGAGGGCAATTTTCAAGAAAAATCTGAAAAAATTAAAGTAAAAGGCGCCCTCGTTTATAAGGCGATACACACCTCGCAAAAGTAAGTCGAAGTTTGAAGCCCGTACACGTCCTGTAAACACTTACCGACCACCATTACTGCTGTCATAAACAAGAGTTGGCTCCCTTCTCAAATAATCGAACTTCCGTTTTTGCGACTTCCGGTAGTTGTGTTTGGACTTTTTTTTTTTTTTTTTTTTTTTTTTTTGACTTTTCTTCGCGAAAACTGGTAGAATTATGGCATCTTAAGCTCTACAAACATGCTTTTTACATCCAATGAAGGATTATGGCATCTGTTGGGATGGTATCTCGGATGATAATAGGGATTTTGAAGCATTTTAACGTGAGTATTCATCGTATTGGCGACTCGTTACCACTTTCGATGTTGTGACTCACAGTAGACTGCACTGAGCGCGGCAATCGTTGCCTCTCTGCTCACGATTTTGTTCACTAATAGGGTGCCTTCGTTTATTAGGCACATAAGTCGAAATTGGAGAAAATAGTATCGCCTTATAGTCCGAAAATTATGGTACTAATTTCCCAAGCAGTCACACAGGTAGCATGAATAGTAGTCTCTCTCTACCTGAGCAATGCGGAGGATCCAAGGAAACAAACGACGGATTAACCGCCGTCAGCAACTGCCCTCCCGGCCTCAGCACCATGGGAAGGTGACGAAACCCGTCCCCTCCATCTCCGTCTCCCCCGTCTCCTTCCCCCCCTCCTCCTTGCTGCTGACCGGACAGCCTTTCCGGTATCGTCGTCCCCCCACGCCCTGAACCGTCGCCCCCATCAGTGGTGCTGGAAGCGCAGGCGTCCGATTTGCCGAGTCTGGAGAGAAGCTTGTCCAAGAATTTGGCTTGGCTCTCTTCTGTGACGAAGTCGATGACGTTGAAGGGGAAGCGGGCCTCATCTTTCTTGCGGGGCTCCAGGCGCACGAACCACGCCTTCTCCGTGTCCTGCTTCAGGATGGCCTCCACACTCGGCACCTGAAGGTTCGGGGGTTTGAAGGAGTTCATATACAGTGGAACCTCCCTTATAAGACCTCCCATTATAAGATTCCCTCCCATATTAAAGGCCTACTTCTCTGAGACATTGCCCTTCTTTGTAAGTACTACAATTACCTCCCTTATAAGACCTCATTTTGGATAATTTTTGAAGGTCTTATAAGGAAGGTTCTACTGTATCAATTATCATGTACATTTCAAATATCATTGTTGATGATGATGTTGATGATGATGACGATGATGATGGCAGACCTGTTTACCCCCTACACAAGTCTTGAGTAGTCTGGATAGCTGAAATGGGTAGTTTTGGTGCAAAATGTGTAGTTTTATTCATTAAACAATGTTCACTGAAAATTAGTGATTATAGCATTATTTTCAAATTTGAATAGTAGTAGAGGTCCAAATTGAGTAGAATACTACTCGAAAAGGTCTGTCAGATGGTCCAATGCCAATCACAGCACCATGTTTCGACTCCTTTTAGTTCATGCTTTTTTGTTAACACTCATCACCAGCAAAAACCAATTTAAGTGTTTTATCCCATTAGGCGTACATTGTTTCAAAGCAGTTTACCATTTGTAAGGTCTTTTCCTAACCACAATCAATGAAAAGAATAGTTTGCCTCTGTTAAAGGAAATAACTTGAAACAAATAGCGCTCTGTGGAAAACTAAAAGGAGTCAGAATGTGGGGAATTCGTGTGCTGTGAATAGTAATGATGATGGTGATTATGATGATGATGATGTTGATTATTATTCAAGGCTGCAGAACCAAAATCCGCCCGATTTTTTCTTCCCTGGTGGCCGATGACGCCGATTGTGCCCGCTGAACGCCAGGTCTAGTACGTTCACTTTCACTTTCTCCCTACCCACAATGCAATATACTAAGTTAGTTCTTCCTGTTTCTGACACTACCGGGTCGGTTTTTGGTCTTTACAGCAAGGGAAAGCACCCAATAGTCTTTTTGAACTGATTTTTTAAAGTGACGGCAAATGTTTGGTTTTTTGCCACGTGACGTGAGCAGTATTGACCTGGTTGGATGTTTGGAGTGCCATTACAGATTTTTTCTTCTAATTCATGGTTTGTTGTATGACATTGTGTTAGCTTTCGAATGAAAATATCATCATTGCTATTCAATATGCATCTTTCAGAAACGAAATGTGAGTTCGACTTTATTTTGGGTGATTTTTTTAAATAAAAGATTTGGTGTGACGTTCAGAGTTACTCCCCTTCTCTTATGCAATAGGATCAATTCTCGGTTTGATTGATCGGGAGGCATAGGGTTAAAGATAAAATTCTACTGCTTTAGAAAAACCATCACTCGAGCCATGCGTCCACTGCTTACCTTTTCCTTGACCAATAAGTTGGTCAAAGCTGACTCTTATGCCATAATGGAAAAGAGAGTCATTCTAATGTCAATTACTGAATAGGTAAAACATCACACCCTAATCTTGTTTTTAGCTCTACTAGTCTGAGTCTAACATTTAAGATGGCTTTAGCAACTTTCTTTCCTATAAAAAATAATTAAACATCATTAACTCTATTTTTATCTTCGTATTTATTTTGTGCTGTTGTTCAGAGCAAACAAGAAGTAACTGTTTCTTTGTCAGTATAAAAAAATGCATGCATTCAAGTAATTTTAACTGGCAAAGATCCGCCTGAATCCATATAAAACTGCTCGATTTCAGGCTTTCGGCATACCCTGTATGCCCCCCCCCCCCCCCCCCCACCTAAGTTTACTCTTTAGGTAATGATCTAAATCAATTACTTTAACACATTCTACCCCATCCGTGCAGCCGTATTTATCTTCCCTGGCCCAGCTGTGCAATTTTTTTTTTTAATTGCTATAACTTTGAAATAATTCACTGTATTGCTTTACAATTTGAAAGTGTTATTGTCAAATGCGTGTTTTAAAGCTTACAAAGTTTCATGGAACTTGAAATGCGGCTTGTAGGTCTAAAAATAACTCTTTTACACACAAAAAAGTTATATAGAAAATGTTTGTTCTTTACGCAATAATCAAAAGTAGAGCTTTCTACTTCACCTACAATCGCTAAAAACTCGATACAATCGCTATTTTTGTCATTATAATAGTCTTAAATCAATCCAAACACAATTTTACTTGCCGTTTCGTTACTCAGACGTAATAGGTATCAACCCATCATCGAAAACAATCGGCAAAAATATGAGAAATCTGCTCCAAAATCGATAAAATCTAAGCATGACTGGAAAGGAAGTGTCTGTAAACAGGCTAAAGCTACCAAAGTGAACAATTTGAGAATGAGAACCAAGCTATAAGACGCTTCAGTTTGAAGATGGGTTTGTATTACGAGTTAACTCATAAACAGTAAACGGGCAGATATGGTTGGTGTGAGTTTACGAGTATACTTGTAAATGGGGTAGAATGAGTATTTTAAAAAGTCATACAAATTTGTTAGTATACTTTTAAAGACAGATTTTAGAACAAAGTTGATCACAGATTGAAATGATAACTCACAAATCAGCAAACAAACACTGGCAAAAAACTATTATTACATGGAATTTCTGCAGTATTAACCAGGCCTTCCCTGCCAGACACATGTCTACTTTGGGCAGCATGTGTCATTGATGATGTCACAACCTTTGATGTCACAGGTCTGGAATGCTAGTAATACTTCTTGTTCTAGAACATCAGGAGGGACATGATCTCCAAACCATTTTCTCAGATTGAGTGTAACAAACTTGTCTGCTATATTTTGTAATTTAACCCATCCCCCACCCCCCGAAATACAGTAAAAATCGCTTAATTCAAAATTAAAGCCCTGGACTGACATTTAATTTGGAGATAGCCAATATTTTTAGTTAAAAAGACTTTTCAATATAGAGATGATTTTACTGGGACCCAAAAATTATTGTGAGTTACCCAGTGTTTTCGAGTTATTCGTTTTTGAGCTATCAGTTCTCCACTTAATCTAATTTTTTCTCCAGTAGTGAAGGGATCCAAGTACAATACTATATTTTTCAGACTATAAAGCACACCTTTGCATAAGTCCCCCCCCCCGCAAATTATTACCCAAATATCACATTTTGTTATTATTCTATTTTATTGGACATATTAGAAGGCTCACAGTACAGAACTTCCAGAAGGTGGGGGAACTATTTGTACAAAAGATCCCCGGTATCCCCATCTACTATCTTTCTATCTCACTGGTCCATATTCTCCTGCCTTTTTCCTATAAATTCTTACAAAGATTTCTTCAGCCGAAGTCGGACATGCTGGGCGTAATTATTTCTTAGTTAGGCGCATAATGGCAGCATGACG
The DNA here is from genome assembly GCA_017654935.2 of Phymorhynchus buccinoides. NCBI lineage: Eukaryota > Metazoa > Mollusca > Gastropoda > Neogastropoda > Raphitomidae > Phymorhynchus > Phymorhynchus buccinoides. Next base: position 16,777,785 of record CM065686.1, on the reverse strand, counting down.
CATAGATCTACGCTCATATGACAGTAAACTGTCTGAGCGAACGAAGAAGAAGAAAAGAAGAAGAAGAAGAAAAAGAAGAAGAAGAAGAAGAAGAAAAAGAAGAAGAGGAAGAAGAAGAAGAAGAAGAAGAAGGCGCACAGGTCTGAGTCTGGAAAAAATTAGGCTAAGTCTAACATTTTAGCGTAAGAACAGCAAAACAATCTGTATTTAAAGCATTTTTGTGAAATATATAGGCCTTCAAACATGGCACATCGCGCTAATTTGTTACTTTCCAAATTGCATTATGTGCCATTTTTGACTTTATGCAGAACAGACAATATTGCTTCTGCAGATCTAAAACTTTGTGTGCCTAAAGTATATGTTGTGGACTCCCAACATGTGAAATACTGACTGTCTCACTTGTATGATGAAGTTGCTGGTAACTTCCAAAGTTGGTGTTTCATTACGTTTTGCGCACATCGCGTAAATAAGCGACCTTTGAATGGCAATGTCTCAGGAACTATTAAAGATAGAACAATAATTTTTGTTTTGTTTTCTTTTATTCAAGAAGTTCTACCTAAAAAACATATCTATAATTCAATTTGTTTCTGCCGCAACCTTATAGTCCGAAAAATACGGTAATCCCTGACCTGCAGTAAAATGTCAGGACAGATGTGCAGAACGGTGTATCTGGTCTGGTCGAAGGCTTGCTTGAAGCGTTGCTCGAACATCCCTCCTGGTTCGTACTCCTGCACGCAGGGCACCCCTTTGTGCTCCAGCGTTGCCACGATGCGACGAAGGAACGGCTGACATGTCGCGTTTCCACACGACGGAATATGGACACTGGGATTCTGAGAGCTTGCCCTGCGCATGGTGATGGTTATGATGATGATGGTGGTGATCATGACTGAGTATGATGATGATAATTCAATGAAAAAGAAAAAGAAGAAAGATCATTGCATCATAACAAATTAAACCAGGGTGTCAGCCAGTGAGCAAAACAACAAGAACAAAACTTCCTACACTTCTAGTTCTTGGTCTCGGTTAATAGATAGTTGAGATACCTTAACCAATTTACCACCAAAGTCGACTTTTGGTACCACAATGATTTAACACCCTGGCTATTACTAAAAGGTATCGAATCAGAGTCTGCAAGGCTCTCAATCGTCCCGCAAAACAAGGGGCCCCAGGGACTTAAAGAATAGAGGGTCCTAGAGGCAGGATAGAGGGTCCCAGTGGCATTGCGAATGCTGAAAAGAATTTTTCTAGTGCATCCCTGGGACACCCTGCACATTCTTTCAGAGGGCCCTTTAGAATTTTATTACTTCATAGACAAATCCCTGGGAGCCTTGAGGGCTCCCAGTGAGTAAAACAACAAGAACCCCTGCATTTTTGGGGGTCCCCTATGACCAGCACTACTGATGATGATATCACTGATGATGTCATCAGATGAAGAGGAATAACTCTGATATGCTGACTTTTGCTCTAACACAGTCCAGAGAGTTATATCCCCACACCATTTTGCCAGATTGGCTCTATCAGTTGTCTTTTTCATGGCATGATTTGCCCAGTGATGTTTTTCTTTAATTTTCTCTGGCAGTCAAGGGGTTAATAGATTGTTGAGATACTTTAACCCATTTACCACCAAAGTCAACTTTTGGTACTACAATGACTCAGCACCCTTGTCACCAAAAGGTATTGAATCAGTCTATTTTAGAAAGACCGTATAACATAATAATTTATTATGCTCTTATTTTGGAAGAAGGAAAAGACTTCTTTTAGTTTTATACATCAAAACATGTCATAGAAAATGATAGATGAATGGCCAATATTCCTTCCCAGACACAATCTTTTTTCTATCTATACAAGTTTGACAGAAACTATTGGCTTAAAAATGTTTGGCAGTGAAAGAGTTAATCCTCAACAACAACAAAAATGGATACAGAATGAGACCCTTCACGGTCAACACAAAGCGAACATTAAGTCGCAGGGCTAGTTTGTCACAACAGGCTTGGAAAGTCAATCTAATTTTTTTTAAATCAATTTCGAGTTATGGGTATTTTTGTGTTCTCTAATTCAATAATTGTGTGTTCATAACAAAATCGATCTGCAGTATTGGGGATTCTTCTGTGACATAAATAAAATAAGGTCTATTCTTACTTCTAAAAACTACAATAGGGTGTTTGGATAATTTGGTGGTGCTAAAATGCGACTTTGGCGGTGAAAGGGTTGATGCATATTCTCCAGCTGGGCTAGACTTTTGACAGTGTTTTCTCAAAATGGTAGACACTCACCCTACCAACTTAAATGCTCACAACTCTGGAACAGAAAAGATTTACAAGAATGGTTTTACATCATTAGAAAGAGAATTGTCTGAAGTTTCTAACTGTACCATTTCCTCAGAATGACCAGTTCACTTTGTGATGATGGGTAACGCATACGTACGGTACCTGACCTTTTCAACCAACAAAGAACAAGTTTGCAATGGACTGTACAGCCTTTCTACTTCAATTTCAACATTATTATTTTAGTTTTCCTGTGAAAATATAACTTTATCAGGTCTATTTTACTCAAAGACTAAAAAAAATTATGTTAATTTATTTGTGCAAATACAATGAAGAAGAAAAAAAGAAACGCAACGACCCACTACTTTGAACTTTACTTATGGTTTATTGAATACTGTACCCCCCCAAAAAAAAAGTTAAAAAAAATAATGGAAGTCCTAGAAGAACTTGAAGCAAGAATGTCCTTGCTTGTTACACCTTAACCCTTTCCACGCCAGCCATTTTTCAGCCAAAACTTTCCATTAACCTTTACCGGATCATGCTTTTGACTACACAGACATGATGGCGGGAGTCTTCCACGACCCCCTACTCAGCAGAGCAAATTCCTAGGTGTTTATCCCTGTCCGGATGGCGGGGGTCTCCCACGACCCCTACTTGTCAATGAGTCACCATGTGTTTATCCCTGTCCGGATGGCGGGGGTCTCCCACGACCCCTACTCAATGCACTGCAGTGCTCTTTAAAGTAGGGGTCGTGGGAGACCCCCGTCATCCGGACAGATATATATCAAACTTATGCATCATATTTTATACACATTAATGAAATTTAACACACTTAAAGCCATTTACGTTTTTGACAAAGTCATGAAATTTCATGAAATTTCATGAAGATTGCTTAAATAGTTTAAGAGATATAACATGTTTTGTGTGTCAAGGGGTCGTGGGCGACCCCAGAAGTCCGGTAAAGGTTAAACTTACCTGGGTAGAGAAAAGATTTCATCTGCAATATTTGGAATTCCTTTGTGACATCCATAAAATAGGGCCTATTCTCACCTCCCAAAATTAAGAACATTTTATATAAGAAGATCATTAGATAACAGACCCACATTTGATGCCTTTTAGTAAAAGTTGAGTTTTAGTGACATGGGTGTTCAATCAAGAGGCGACTGTGAGTGGCGATGAAAGGGTTAAAAGGCTGTTCCTTCCACATTTCAATCACTTTCATAGTTTCAAACGTGCGTTATCTGTACAGTACCTGTCCATTGTGCCACGTCCACAAAGTTGAAACAGTAGCGGTATGAAAACTATATTACATTGCCTAGGTTCTGAACATCGTTGCGTTTCTTTTTTTGAACAGCATAGCATGGGTTGCCATTTTCCACCTTGTAAATTATCCCCAGAAAAGAAAGTAGAAAAACAAAAACAAACAATTAATTATAGAAAATAGAAAAAACAAACAATTATGAACAAACAAGAAAAAAGGTGGTATTTGGGAGGGTTTTTTTTAAACATGTTTTTTTTCAGGACAAGAGTGATTTCTGACATACTTACATGTTGCCTCATTCTTTGATGATTTCAGTTATGTAACACAGGCTCTGCTTTCCACACATCTTCAAGAAACGTTCCTGTAAAGTGTACACACAGTTATACACACACACAAAAACAACCACCCACAAACACACACAGTAACACACACTGACGCACACACACACAATTAACACACATCACGCACACACACACAAGTGATAGTCTGATACACACACACAGAATGACAAACACACACATATTATACTAATTTAGTAAGTTTATGAGTCTCTTTCTCTCTAGCTGTGTGTGTGTGTGTGTGTGTGTGTGTGTGTGTGTGTGTGTGTGTGTGTGTGTGTGTGTGTGTGTGTGTGTGTGTGTGTGTGTGTGTGTGTGTGTGTGTGTGTGTGTGTGTGTGTGTGTGTGTGTGTGTGTGTGAGTTGTGACTGTGTATATTGCATGCATGCATGTTTGTATGTCACTGTGAGTGTCACTCTGTGTGTGCGTGTGTGTGCGCGCATGTATGTGCTTGCATGTGTGTCATACAGCATGCTTTTTCTGTCATAAATCATCACCTTTGGCTTTAGGGGAGGAAATGTGAATATTGCAAACTTTCAGTTTCACGTAAACTTCCAGCTGATCTTTGAATCATCGGAAATCAGTAATGCTTACCGAGGTGTCAGGTGATCAGATATTATGATCATCATCGTCATGAGCGTGTACTCTCCTATACTATAGACTAGAGACTAGACTAGAGTTAAATAGACTAGAATATCTTGTCTCTAGACTTAAGAGATGCGATCCAAGATAAATACAGCCTGGTCAGGTTAGGTCAGGTTTTTATTAATTTAGGGCAGCTTCTGTATTTTAAGGATGGTAAGTTCAACTTACGAAGTCTTTCCCCATATTCTAGATTTTTTTAAATTGATTTTATTAGTTTAGTTGCTCACCTCTGTACCCTTTCAATTGCAGTGGATTATCTTTTCTGAAAAGAGTTCCAAATTAGATTTCCAATTCCATACTCAAGATGGTCTTAATTTATAGAGGTTTATGAACACTTCTCTATTTAATTCTATAAAACTTCTTCTAATTAAACCCAAGATCCTATTGGCTTTGCTTATTGCTGTTGTAATGTGTTTATCGAATTTGAGTTTTGAGTCCTTAGGCTAAGTGAGTTAAGTCCTTTTCGTCTGAACAGGTTTCCACTACATAATTCCAATACATGTATGTTTAGTTGACCCATGAGAAATTTCATGAATGAAAGTTGTGTTTTACGTCCTCTCGGCCGGGTAATGAGAAATTTCATGATTTTTATTTTTATTTTTATACCCCACATGCATTACTTTGCACTTTCCTGCATTAAAATAAAGGTTCCACTTTTCTGACCAGTCTATAAGTTTATTTATGTCATTTTGTATTAATTAGGTCGTATCATTATGTCTGAATTTTTAGAAGTAGAACAGTTGTAAAGTTTTGTGACCTTCATTTTTTGTTTTCTTTGTAAAGGTAAAGATGTGCCACCGCCCCTGCATTTCTCGGTTAATTCCATTTTTGCCTTTCTTACCAAACATAAAGCTGTATTTTATTAACCCTTTCACTAATTTCAGCTAATTATCTTTTTGGATAATAACCCCTAATACCCCATAAGACGGAAAAACGCAATGAACCACGACTGCGACAAATGCCGCGGTGTACTGCAGTACATAGGGGGGGGGGCCTATTAGATAATGGCCTTTATCATGACTGCAATTAATTATCACATTGAACAAAGATAATTAGCTGAAAATGTTCATAAAATACAGCTTCATGTTTCATTGTTTGGTAAGAAAGGCAAAAACGGAAAAAATGGAATTAACCGAGAAATGTAGGGGGGGGGGGGGGGGGGGGGGGGGCACATCTTGACCTTTACCGTTATTTTTTTTAAATATATCAGCAAATATCTTCAACCTGATGAAATTGGCTGATTAACTTGGGTATGCTTAATCAGTTAGTTAATGGTCGTGCAATTGACTCAGATATTTTTTTGGCATGCATCATGTGAGGCTCGAGCGTCGTGCATGACTTACTCCTTCTTCTTTTTCTTCTCCTTAGGTAGCCTACTTCAACACGCTGAAGGGTCTATCTTGCATCTCACAAAAAAATTACTCAACCATTCTCCCCACCCATTTCAAGCATACAAAATAATCAGCCAAGAGAGAGAGAAAATGGAGTTTTACGTCCTCTTGGTCTGAATCACACATATGGGACATTTGTAAATACAAATATGGTTGGAACAATACTGGAGGCAATGCCCGGAGGCAGTACGAAACCAGTAAAGTCCCGATTTTTTTTATTAATACAGATAGCTGTAGCGGTGACCACGCCTCGGTTAAACCTCATCGGCTATGGCACCGCACAAGTAGTAATTGCTTCAGCCAAATTCATCTTTTCATATCTTTATATCATCTTAAAACAACAAATTATTACCTAATAATATTAGTAATATTTAATACCTAGTATCTCAATCTGAGCTTATAAAATAAAATACCAAACCAAATTACTGTCTTCATAATTTGCGTAATAAAACTTCGTACTGGGGGTGAAACGACGCACTATTTTATCCTCTCAAATTCATTGTAAACAACAAACGCTTCTCTAATAGTAATACCTAATATATTTCTCAAATCCTATCTCATCCCGTGCTGCGCATCTTCGTCTTTGAACCCCTGGATAAACGGCAGGTGACATTACTCAGATCTGCAAATTATCTTATCAATATCATTATCTTACAGTTACACTTACAGACACTTTGTATTTACTCTGGAAGATCATTACAACAAGTTCTACTGGAATGGATATTGCACTCGGGGAACTGTTAAGAACATGTTAATAAACTTTACCTCGCATGTTGGCGGTCACTGAAACATTTTGGGATAGTTGAAAACTGCACATTTTTCTATTCGGGTGTCGCCATAATGCAGGAAGCGTCGTGTGAAATAATTATACCTACAACACCAGCATTGTCTCCCTTGCTTAGCTCTGTGTCGTAGAAAAGTACCTCGATGGTCGTAGCGCCTTTTACCTTCAACTGTATTTAAATAAAAAATCTAACTTTATCTAAAAGAAATGTCCCACATGGTTATTTCCGAGAGGACGTAAAACAAACTTTTGATTGTAGCGCCTTTTGTGTGCGTGAGTTCTTTCGCGAAGCTAGCAGCGACGGAGCGACAGCATGAATGAAGGTGAGTTTAGCGTCCAAGTAGGCGTTGCCTCTTATGGACGATGTTCTTGAAGACGGTGAGGTCTTCCTGGGATGAAGACGATGTGATGACGATGAGACAGTGGTTCTCACTGGACGTGGCAAGTCGGCGTCGCAGGGTTCACTTTGTCGTTTTGGACGGGTGATGATGAAAATGATGTTTTACGTCCTCTCGGTCATAGACACACATAGGACATTTGTACTGAAATACAAAGATGGTGGGAACAATACTGGCTGCAATGCCCGGAGGCAGTGCAACACCAGTGAAGTCCCGAGTTTTTAACAATTATAGATAGGTGTAGCGATAACCACGCCTCGGGTAAAGCTCATCGAACTAATTGCAGTTAATTTAATATCAGGGGTCTTGGACGGGTGTCCAAGTCTGGGCTTTATGGCGACAATAACATTAGGGGAAGACGGGGTAAAAAGCGCATGGGCGGGTAAGAAGCCCACCCCAATTATCTAATGAAATGAAGCAAATTTCAGTCTCATTTTGCCCATGAGACGAGCGTTAATGTCTAGCATTCGTCTCATGGGCAAATTTGACTGAAACTTTCTTTATTTCATGAGATAATTGGGATGGGCTTCTTACCCGCCCATGCGCTTTTTACCCCGTCTTCCCCTACCGTGCACGACTTCAATAGGAGTTGTTTAGGCCTACAGTTTCTTCAAATTCTTGGCCAACATTCTTGCCCTTTGGTTTTGGTTACAAGAGTGGTCAGTTTAGTATTTTACTTTACAAATAAAAGCAACTTATGCTAAGTTATAGTTTTTGCTTTCTTCTCTAGGAGAAACGCTTTTCATAATAGTGGGTTTTTTCCTTTGAAAACTGAGGTTGGTTTCGAAGAATTACACACGCGCAAGAACTCTCATCCCCACCCCCTCTCATTGAAGAAAATTTAGACGAAGTCAGTGGAAAGTTACCCCCGTTTACTGTATTATTTTTGTCGAAATAGGCCTAGATTATCACAGAGGTATCGCGTTCGCCTCTATACTGTCAAGTAAACCCGAGTTCGAACCTGGGTACAGGTGATTTTTCCTCATGACTTTACACTAGGCCTTACGGTCTGATTTATAATCAACACTGCAATTTAGTAGATCTACTATCATCATGATATCAAATTGATAATCATGTCTATTAATATAAATTAAATACTACTTTCTTCACTGACTACTGTTGATTTCGAGATAAGTCACAACACATTTTGTTCTTTTGTGATTAAGAACTGACCTTTAAGATCTGCAAACTGTCTGTGTTTGGCTCGCAGTTGTTATTTCGACGACAATTTTTGGAACAGCAGATAGGCTAGACATTGAACTTTCCTCAGAATTGTAGGCTAGCTAATAAAATTATTGATTCGAACTTGACGCGTAAAGCCCAGTGCGCCTGCACGATGCAGACCGGACCACAAGCGATGAAATGCAGAAATGGTCCGATAAAAAAATATCGCAACCCGCTGAATGGGCGTGACTGGCTGGGTCACTAAAACTTCAATGCCCTACTAGGCTACTATCATACGTCCATGCAGTGGCACTAAAATGTCTGTTGTCAAGTGGAAACCGACCTCGCCTTTTTATTAGTCCTATTGTTTCTGTCTGGTCCGTCCGGCGGCGTCCGGCGTGCCTCCGTCCGGCTATTCGTCCGTTTTTCTCAAAAACTATTCAGTCTATCATCATCAAATTTGGTATACTAGTTTGCCAAGATGCAAGCTATCCACTGATGTATTTAGTTTTACATTAAGGTCAAGGTCGCGCCAGTTACGGGGTTCAAACCCCAAAACACATAATCGTTAATATCTCGCGAATTTTTGCATGTATTTCAATGCAGTTTCTTTCACAACATTTCTTGATGAATGATCTATAACACAGTTGTCATGAATGTTTCTGTGCGCGCGTGTGCGCATGATCGCGCGCGCTCAAATCACGGGCCCGAACCCCAAGGCTATATATAAAAAACGATTCAGTTACGTGCTGTTTTGATGCGTTTTTATGTAGTTACGTGCTGTTTTGATGCGTTTTTATGTATGTGTACAGCCGACACATTCCGATTTCGGAGTAGCTCGCCGATGCTGCGAGGGGACTTTGCAGCCGCTCGGCGTTGCACTTGTTCAGTCTTTTTTTTTCCCCTGAGGGTACCAGAAAGATCAACGGAATGATCGTGGCCCCAAAGAAAAGAAAAAGAAGGCCTATATTTGTATAGATATGGCTTCCCATGGCCTAATCATGGTTGAAGAAAAATCAGAATCACTGAGAGGGAGAGGAGGCCTATTGTTTATGTGTTTGACCGTTTTTGATTACCCCGCCACGCGCGCACTAGCCACACTCCGACTTCGGAGGATTTGGGAGATTGATGATGTTATGCTAGGAGCTTGTCATGGTTAAAGACAATCCCCCCCCCCCCCCCCCCCCCCCCCCCACATAACTATGCAGAGCATAACAACATTTTGATGTAGCCTTGGTGTTCTAGCCTATGTCAATTAGTCTGACACAGCCTCAAGCCAAGGCGACCCAATTAGTGTGACCGATGGTGTGGTTGATAACCAGGATCCAACCAATTTTTCTGATCGTTCTGAAGATGGATCAGATAATTATATTCAGCCTTGCATGAAGCAAAGACTGATACGAGAATGGGGTATTGTAGGGATAAAGGTCTGTGTACACGTTAACATTATTCGCGAGATATTTCTATTTCCCAATGGCAACACACTGAACACAGTGATAGCCCACTCATAATAATTATGACTTACAGTAGGCCTATTGTGTGCTTTCTAGTTTGAATGTGTGTTTAACACTTTCACCGCCGGTGTCGCATTTATGCACCACAATGGTTTAACCCTTTCACCACCAGCATCTTTTAGCCACACATTTTCATTAAACTTATTTGGCTACTGAAAAGTTTTTGTCTGCAATATTGTGGGATTTCTCTGCGATACATTTAGAATAGGGTCAATCCTTACTACCCAAATTTAGGAACACAATATCGTTGAATAATAGACCCTGATTTCGAGAGTTTTAATGACATGGATGTTAAATCATTGTGGTGCAAAAATGCGACATTGGCGGTGAAAGGGTTAACACCCATGTCACTAAAAGACATAAGATCAGGACCTGTTATCTGAAGACCTTATTTTCTTAATTTTTGGAGGTACCGGGTAAGGATAGGCCTAATCTTGTGCATTTCACAGATAAATTCCCAATAACTTCAGATACATTTTTATTTCTACCCTGTTCAGTTTAATGGCATTATTTGGCTAAACGTTGGCTGGCGCCGAAAGGGTTAATGTTCATAGTAGATTTGTGGTAACTCCACCCCCCCTTTTTGGACAGGGTAAGGGCCTGTTTCTTTGTTGTGGGTGATGTTAGACTTTGTTTGTGTCACAAAAGTGTAAGCCTACCTCAAATTTAATCATGAGTAAATTATACCACAAAACACTACCAACCCTCCATGCACTGTAGAAATGTGGCTTGAAAAGGCTTTATAGCTTAAAATGCCACTGTTAATAGTGGTGGATCCATAAAGGATGCCAGTGGTTCTACCCATAATGGAGATAATATTAGATCAAAGAAACCACAAACACCATTAACTGTGTAAAATAAAAGTTAAAGATTGTGCTGGTTTACTTTTTGTCCCAAATAGGGGACTCTCTATGTACTTGCTCATACACTGTCTGTCCCCTATTGGGACAAAAAGTAAACCAGCACAATCTTTAACTTTTATTTTACACAATCAAATTTAATCCTGGGAATACAATTCCGCTGCAGTTATAATTATCGTCGACAGACAAAAAAACAACAACACAAGATTCAAGATAAGTTTAATCCTTTTACCCCTATTGGGGTGTGGAGGATACAGCAGAAAAAAACCTACAACACACACACACACAAACGCGCGCGCGCGCACACACGCACGCACACACACACGCACACACACACACACACACACACACGCACGCGCACGCACGCACGCACACAGTGCAAGCCTTCGCTAAGTGAAAGCTCAGCTTGAATTTCTCTAAAGCTAGCCGACCATACATGCCCTCAAAATCAAAATGAATGTTTTCCTCCGAAGTCGGAGTGTGGCTGCTCATGTGGCGGGGTAATCAAAAACGGTCACACACGTAATGTACGTTCTCCTCCCTAGCTGGTGCATTTGTACCATAGTGTTCAAGTGCTTCGGCTGTTGGGATGATCCCTGGAGTCTTTTAAGCCAGGGTAAGACAAACGCTGAACAAACAAAACAAATAATGAATGTTTGAAAGAAGGATCCAGTTTTATACCTTTTTCTTTCTGAAAGCCAGAGAGACAGAATGACAGATAGATGCGTGAGTCAGAAACGAAACGAAAACAACAAACCATTATCTCATTGGCTGAGGTTAAAAAAAGAAAGAAAGACACTCAGGAACTGATTAGCTCGTGAATATTTAATGTATAAGGCCTCCGGTCTGGGGATATGTACACAAGAAAACGTCACGACATAGAATTAAGAACAATTAAGACCGTAAAACTATCTTCAGCATGCCTGTAAAAACAAAACATCAGGGCCTGTATTCACGTTGAGATAGCATGAGACTTAGCATGATGCTAACTTAGAAGCTCTTCCAATGTCCTATAGGATTTAATAGGACTTTTGGAAGAGCTTCAAAGTTAGCAACATGCTAAGTCTCATGCTACCTCAACGTGAATACAGGCCCAGGCTGTTACATGGACTGTTCTCTCAAAAGAAGAGCATAATGTACAGACATAGCCACATCTCTTGTCACACACTCATTTTCATTTTGTAACAATCCCAATTTTTTTTAAAAACCAAGCATATTATAAAAAAAAATGGACTCAGTAAAATGGTTGCCAAACTATATTGGTTGTTTGTATACACGAGTTCAGAGAAGGACTCAGAACACTATACCGTTCCTTTAGACTTCAGAAATCACACAATATGAAAGTTATATTTTAAAGGGGTGTTTGAGGACAGCTCGGATTGAGGAAGGCTCCCAAAGGCCAACCAATCACAACTGAAATGTGAGCCAGTGCAAATGCCCCCTAGTTTAAAGACCCACTGACCCACCACGATTAAGTCCCTTGTTTGTTTTGGGGGTAGGTGTGACCCACATGCCAATTCCCCCAACTTCAAATTGAGGCAGCTCTTTAAAATGATGTTTCGTTTTGAATTTGGGGGCATTTGCATGGGAGTCAAACCTGGTCAAAACAAGATTTCTTGTCAGCTATGAGAGGGAAAACCCGTGAAACCCGTGATTTTGACACGTGATCTGGTGGGTCTTTAAGGGTCATATAAGCTCTACCATGATTTTCCATGAATGTAGAAAAAATCAGTTATTGTACAGGCCTCACTTTACACTGTTAGACCCAACTTCATGCTTATGGTCAACAAATGATAACAGCCATCTGAGTAAAGGGCTCCCCACCACCTGCATGGGGATACCCGTGGAGCTTTCAATACAAATAGTTCTGGAAGTTATGTGCTAGCAACTTCTTCCGATCTATCATTCTCTTTGCCTCTGTTTATTTTTGTCCTTTCCTTACCATCATCTGCTATACTTCTGCCTTATTGGCCCATTCTCCTGCCTCCACCCCCAAAAACCACCCCAAAACATAACTTTGAGCTCTCCCGAAATCCTCAAAATCTTCGAAATATTATTTTTCTTTGAGCTTCTCCGAAATCGAGGAAATGACAGTAATTAGGGGTGCCTGCCAGAACTGTCTATCTGTGTTCTTTATTCCTTTTGAAATAGACCGTTCGGGCAGGTAGCCCTAGCATTGTGTCGGCTGAAAACAGCGAGGAGACCAAATGAAGACTGAAATCTGAAAACCGGACACATGCGTACCTCACCCATTATGGCCATGATGGTCTGGGAACGCAGAAGAAGAAGAAGAAGAAGAAGAAGAAGAAGAAGAGGAGGAGGAGGAGGAGGAAGAAGAAGAAGAAGAAGAAGAAGAAGAAGAAGAAGAGGAAGAGGAGGAGGAGGAAGAAGAAGAACAAGAAGAACAAGAAGGGTGAAAGCTAAACAGCGAGGTGATACAGGCAGGTCAACACCGTGAAGGCGACAGCCGCGCTGAACATGACCAGCGTGAAGAACACCCTGAAGAGCAGCTTGTCCAGGGTGCGGCTGACCCTCTGCCAGGTCATGTCCTGGGGCTGGCTGTACGCCTCCTGATCCTTCCTCTTCCTGGCCCACCAGTTCAGCGGACCCTTCAGAAAGCCCGCAGTGGTGCCCGTGGTAGTGGTAGTGGTAGTGGTAGTGGTAACGTCGTCGTCGTCGTCTTCTGCTCTGGCACGCGTGTCGGGTGGTCTGTCTTGATGGTAGGTGAAGATAGCAGCGTCCTCTGGATACATTTCCTTGTAACAATAATAATGATGGTGATGATGAAGAAGATGAGGACGATGACAACGACCGACGACGATGACAACCATAACAACAATATAGCAGCATCTATGACAATAGCGGCAGCAGCAACAACAATACAAACAACATAATTATACCATCATTATCATCATCATCGTTGTGGTTATTATCATTATAATAATCGTCATCATTATCATCATTCTTCATTCATCATCATCATTCATCATCATCATCATCCATCATCATCATCATCATCAACCATCATCACACATCACACACACATCATCATCATCATCACATCATCATCAACCATCATCATCATCTTCTTCATCATCATCTTCTGGTGGGAGAAAGTGGTTCAGGAGTACTCCTGAAATCAGGATTTTAAAATTGATAGAATGACTCCTTCAGGATTGGCCATCTTGTCATCCGCATCCATCATCTTATAAAATGAAACATTTCTGCCAACATTGATAGCAGACTAAAACAAGATGATAGACATGCAATTCTAACACCACCCCACCCCTCCTCCTACTACACATACAAAGTTTACCACGCACACACATACACACACACACGCACGACACATGACATACACACACACATGTTTTTGCACGCACGCACGCGCACGTCACACGCACACGCGCGCGCGCGCACGTGCACACACACACACACACACACGCACGCGCACACACACGCACGCACACACACACACACACACACACACACACACGCACACACACACACACACACACACAAATTGGACATTAATTTTAATGCTGTCACCACCTCAGGATTGGGAAGATTCAGATAACACTGAAACGTGTCATTTTAGGATTGAGAGAATGTTTTCTTCTTCTTCCCCATAATCATCCTCATCATCATCTCCACTACGACGACGACGACCACCACCACCAATATCATTATCCTCCTCCTCCTCTTCCTCCTCTTCTCCTCCTCCTCCTCTCATCGTCGTCGTCGAAAAAAAGTTTACCAGGTACTTCAAACGCCTAACAGGCTGAGTGATTTGGGTCTCCATGTTTTTGTGTTCCAGTGTCGTCTCTACGGAATATTGTGGTTTGAAAGTTTGCAAAGTGGTTATTGATGGACTCGTTTACGCAATTTCTGTCACACACACACTCTCTCTCTCTCTCTCTCTCTCTCTCTCTCTCTCTTCTCTCTCTTTCTCTCTTGCAGTCTCTCTCTCTCTCTCTCTCTCTCTCTCTCTCTCTCTCTCTCTCTCTCTCTCTCCCCTCTCTTTTCCCACCCACCCACCCCTTTCTCTGTCGTTGGCTTGCCCGTGTTTTGGTCTTGCAGTCAATCAACAGCGTCCATCTCTCTCTCTCTCTCTCTCTCTCTCTCTCTCTCTCTCTCTCTCTCTCTCTCTCTCTCTCTCTCTCTCTCTCTCTTTCTCTCTCTCTCCCACCCCCTTTTCTCACTCCCTCTCCTCTCTGTCGTTGGCTTGCCCGTGTTTTGGTCTTGCAGTCAATCAACAGCGTCCATCTCTCTCTCTCTCTCTCTCTCTCTCTCTCTCTCTCTCTCTCTCTCTCTCTCTCTCTCTTCTCTCTCTCTCTCTCTCTCTCTCTCTCTCTGTGTGTGTGTGTGCGTGCGCGCGTGTGTGCGTGTGTGTGTGTGTGTGTGTGCGTGTGTGTGCGCGCGTGTGTGAGCCTGAGTTTGGGTGGGTGCGGGTGCGCATGCGCGTGCGCACGTGTGCGCGCGTGCGCCTGTGGGTGTTGGTGTGTAAGTGTACAGTATGTTATTATTGTATTGTTGTTTTTGTGCAGTCATATTTTAAAAGTTGTATTTTCCCCATATTTTTCGTGTTTTATATTGTCTTAATTGATACATGTTTTTATTCAATTTGTGATTTTATGTATGACACTAATAACTATATCAGTATATGTGCTTTGCATAAGTTATGTATGTTGAATTTGTTACTATTTAATTAATATGATGCTGTTAACTATGGGTGTTTTTTTCGGGGGGTGCAATTCATATATGTTGAACCTTTTTATGATTTGTAATGCTTTTATACCGTTGTAAAGCGCGATGAGCCCAATGTGGGGTAAGTATCCACCATTTATTATTATCTTTTACCTTTCGTATGGAGACCGTTGTCGTAGTAGCACTGGCGCGCGGAGACGCCGGTGGCTCCAGGCACATCATGACTTCCATGCCGACGATCACGCTCTGGAGAGCGGGAGGGACGGGGTGCTTGCGGTGATCTCGGTGGAACAGTCGCAAGGACAGGATGCTCAGGAGGACGTAGAGGGCGGAGAGGACCAGCTCCAGGGACTGGCTAGCCGCCATGAGGGACAGGCTCTCCGAGGAGGAAGGCATCAGGGCCACGATGAAGCTCATGAACACCCCGTGAGACAGGAAGGACGTCATGGAGTACGACAGCCTCTCGCCTGCAAACCGCACACATTGTACGAATTGTTAATAAGTATTGATATTTTACAAACTGTTGTGAAAAATAATAAAATAAAATACCAAAAATAAAATAAATACCAAATAAAAAATGGATATTTCTGTTCCAAAAGACTGGCCATCAGGCTATCTCCTGGGCACGTAATCATGAGTGAGTCTAGACAGTCAACACGGGTAGTAGTATGTAAATTAGACTAGACAGCCAATCGTTTGTGGAGCTTAGTCTAATTTACATACTACTACCCGTGTTGACGGTCTAAGACGCACTCATGATGACACGCCCTGGGGTCTACTTATAATGCAAATGACAAACAAGCAAGCAAACGAACAAGAATCGGGCTTCACGCAGGGACCTCCTTTACCAGATGTTGCTTGTGATTATACTTCTCCAGATGATGCGGGTCTCCTCGTACCCACAGAATTTTACATGCATTTTAACAGTATTTATCCCTCTCCAGATGATGCGGGTTCTCCAGGACCCATGACTCGTCAAAGAGTCACCATGTGTTTATACTTCTCCAGATGGCGCGGGTCTCCCACGACCCATACTCAATGCACTGCAGTGAAATATTTCTGCTCTTTAAAGTATGGGTCCTCCGTGACCCGCGTTACATAGGAGAAGTATGTTAAAATGACGTATCTAATTATTACTTTAGTTTTTACTGCATTGGCACCAACATTTGCTGACATATTCCAAACTATGTTTTAAAGAAATACCTAAAATTGTATTATCCTAGTCCCAATAGTTCCTGAGATATTAAGTCATTGGTGCGTCTCTGGGTCTTGGACGACCCATGAAGCACGGTAAAGGTTTTAAGCTACGTTGACACATATAAGGCCACTATAGTCCATCGTAGTGACTGACCTGCCTCAGAGGGGACGGTGAACACGAACACACTGACCACGCTCTGCATGACTGTACGGACTGGGGGCAGTGGATGGATGCCTCGAGCCTCCATACGGGGAGCTGGACTACCCCCGGCCCCTCCCACGAGTCTTTCCCCGTGGGGATACCGGGGGGGGGGGGGGGGTCTTTCGTAAAAAATAGTTCCCCCACCTTCTGGAAGTTCTGTGCTTGAAGCTTCCCCTGATCTGCCACTCTCTTTCACTCTGCCTTTCCCCTTTGCTTTCTATCATCTACCGGTACTATCTTTCTGACTTATTGGCACATTCTCCTGCCTTTTTTTTTCTCCAAAAAGACCTCCAAATATTTTTTCTCCTTTGAGCTCATCCGAAATCGGAATGTGTCGGCTGTAAACAGCGGGGAGACCAGTAAAAACTGAAAACCGGTCTTATACGTACCTCACCCATTATGGCCGTATGGCCCGGGAACGCAGCAGAAGAAGAAGAAGTAGAAGAAGAAGACGACATCGTAGTGACTGACCTGCCTCAGCGGGAACGGTGAACACGAACACGTTGACCACGCTCTGAACGAGCATGGGCACCAGAACCGTCAACGCCAGCATCGTCGGCCTCCTCCGCAACGTCACTCGATAGACCAGCACCGAGAAGGGTAGGCCACTGAAATACGTCGTCTCACTCCACGCCTTGCTCTCCATCAGGCTCCACTCCCCGTTCTCCTGGAAAGTGTCCAGAACGACAGACGGCTGTTCGGACCGCAGGACAACCTCGTTGATCCCTTCCGCCCATCCGAAGAACGTCCACGAGCACCGCTGTACGTCGAAAGGGAAAAACGTGGTGTCGACTCGACAGAATGTCTCAAACCGTTCGCCCGGGTACCAAGAAACCTCACCGTTGCTGAGCAAAGTGAGGACAACGTAGTTTCCGCCTATGGGGTGGAGGTCCTTGAAGGTGTTCAACACAGTCAGCCGAGGTCTCCACAGTTTTTCCGGATCGGGGAAAATCCAGGCGGTTCCCCCGTAGCGGTCAGGGTCCCAGGTCATGTAGTGGTTCTTCCACACCACCTTCATCCAGCCGTTGCTGACCAGAGTCTGGCTGGCCGTGTCCAGGGTGATGATGGAGGAGAGGTGAAAGGTCACCTGGACCTCTGTGGGGTGGCTGAAGTTCTTCACAGGACGCACGTTGGGGTTCAGGGTCGGCAGGTCGTCGTGGAGTTGGCTGACGTTGAGGGCCGACTGACACAGGCACGTGCCCGTCAGCAGCGCCACGTGAAGAACAGTCAACGCGGGGTGCAGTGCCATTTTGGTGTCTGAATGAAAATCCTTTTAACGTCCTCCGGTCTGAAACAGACACATATGGGACATTAATAGATATAAAGATGATGGGAACGATCCTGTAGGCAATGCCCGGAGGCAGTGCAACCCCAGGAAAGTCCCGAACCTCCAACGACACAGATGGGTTTTTTTGGTGTCTGAAAGAACACTGAGTGTTTTTTGTTTGTTTTGTTTTTGGGGGTTTTGGTTCGCAAGAGAATATCTACATGCATTCAAGCATACGCACGCGTGCATTCACACGGGCACAACAACGCAACACACACCATACATACATACATACATACATACATGTGTCTCCACTCAATCGTGCGCGCACGCACACACACACACACACACACACACACACACACACACACACACACACACACACACACACACACACACACACACACACACACGCGCGCGCGCAGTTTACTGGGGCAAAGGACAAGGATTAAAGAAAAAAAGATTCCCATCATCTGCAATCTTCTTTTAAAAATAGCACTTTTTAAACTGAAGGAAGAAGAAGAAGAAGTAGAAGAAGACATAGTATTTATATAGCGCCATTCTCTAAATAAATTAGACTCAAAGCACTTGCATTAACTGAATCATACGCGTGCGCACTTACATGATCCATTCACCAACATGCATAGGGTGAGACGGGGTAAAAAGCCCACGGGCGGGTAAGAAGCCCATGCCAATTATCTCATGAAATAAAGCAAATTTCAGTCAAGTTTGCCCATGGGACGAATGCCAAACATTAACACACGTCTCACGGGCAAAATATGACTGAAATTCGCTTTATTTCATGAAATAATTGGCATGGGCTTCTTACCCGCCCATGGGCTTCTTACCCCGTCTTCCCTAACCATGCGAAAGAAGATTGATTTGATTGAACGTTTTAATGGGTGAATATTTAGGCACACCTAGAAGAAGAAACACATAAAAAGTCGTTTACCTTCGGGCAAGCTATTCTTCATAGCACTTGGCGAATCTCACAGATTAAAAAGAAATCTGGAACTCAGCTGCAGAAGTTCTCACACTACAATGCTTGCCAGACTAGGAAAGCACCAGTCCTGTAAACGCGCAAACAACTCGCCATCATGTTAAGAAGAAAACCTTGTGGCACTAATGAAGACCATTGTTTCCGCACGGTCGATTTGGCTCGTCACGTTTTGTAAACATCGCTTTGATTGGCTGATAAATAACTCACCGCTTCGTCATTGGTTTACCAAGATGGAGTGTCGTAATCTTTACGGAAGCAATTTGGTAGGTGTCAAGCAACATATGGGGGTGTTTGTGTATACGGGGCCGCACAAATTAATGGTCGCTAATGAATAGAACTATTCTCGAGAGTACAGCTCTCAAACACGATCAAAAACAGTCTTTAGGTAGCGTAATACTTATTTTACCAACGTAGCCCCCCTAAATCCTGGCTTAGCCCTTTCACAGCCAGCCATATTTCAGACAAAAATGTCAATTGAAATTACTTGTGTAGTCTAGAGAACAAAATCCATCTGCAGTATTGTGGATTCTTCTGTGACATATATAAAATAGGTCTATCCTTACTTCCCAAAACTAAGACAATGTGGTCTTTGGATAATAGACCCCGATTTGAAGCTTTTTAGTGACATAAGTGTTAAATCACTGTGGTGCTAAAATGCGACTTTGGCGGTGAAAGGGTTTTAATGCGGATGTTTTGTTGTTGTATGGTCTGCCCATTCATTAGCCAACGTATGTTTTGTTTCATTAGACCAGTTAACGCGTCTGTAGAGAAGAAAATAATATACAGTATGATTGACCGTGACAGAGGTTCGAATGGTCACATATAGGCCTATTTATAGCAATATTTACGTCACATGGGTGCATTACCACATGCTTGCTTCGCTAATAAACATAAATGAAAGGAATAAAAATGGCGTCTTAAAAAAACAACTCACATCCAATTATTCAACATCAGAACTGTCTGAAGAAAAACAAGCGCGAAATCGCAATAGTTTGTGGCACGCGGTCTATTTTTACCACTCCAATCATGAGTCACCTCCCCTGGCTTTTCAATAATTTTAATCTGTAAACCAGAATGTTATCTCTGCCCCATTTCGTAACTTTTTATATCTTTTGGAAAACATTTAAAACTATGTAGGGGAAGACGGGGTAAAAAGCGCATGGGCGGGTAAGAAGCCCACCCCAATTATCTCATGAAATAAAGAAAATTTCAGTCAAATTTGCCCATGAGACGAATGCTAGACATTAACGCTCGTCTCATGGGCAAAATGAGACTGAAATTTGCTTCATTTCATGAGATAATTGGGGTGGGCTTCTTACCCGCCCATGCGCTTTTTACCCCGTCTTCCCCTATCCTACTTATACTCATCAAAAGAAGCACCGCATACTCGTCGTGTCTGTTGTAGTGTCTGTATTACGTATGTTTATTATTTTGTACGCTTTTAAAATACATCATTTTAAAGAGCGGCCTCAATTTGAAGTGTAGCCTCGATTTGAAATGTCCCATATGTGCCCTGCCGGGCCGAGAGGACGTAAAACACTATATTTCATTCATGCCTCGATTTGAAGTGCGACAATTTTGTCAAAATGTGCGACAATTTTGGACCGACCGACAGACCGACCGACAAAGTGAGTTAGGTTTGTGGCTTGAGCCTTTTGCAATAATCAAGTTTCCAAGTCAAAACAAAACGATAAGCCGAAAGCAAAGGTTCAACAATGTTCGGAATGAAATAACTCGAAGTGGTGCATGATATCCAAGCTCCGCCCTCTATCTGGACAATCAGGACAACGTAAAACTTAATTTAATTGTCCTTTGCCGATCTACGATCGTTGTCCTTTGCCGATCTACGGCAAAGGAGTATGAATTCGTTCGTGTATGTTTCTTTTTTTCTTTTTTTTTCTTTCTTTCTGTCTGTCCCAAGGATATCTCCCGAACCGCTTGACATAATCGCTTCACTTTGTTAAATCTCTATTTTTCTCTCTCTTCTCTCTTATAATCGCTTCACATTTTGTGTGGTGGTGTGTCACCATGAGAGGAAGGCATCCGCGCATAAATTATCCCCGTCGTGACCTTGACCTTGGCGTATGACCTTGAACCCCGAAAATCTTTAAGGGGCCATAACTTCCACACCGTTGGTCTTAGAGTCTTCAAACTCGGCATGTAGGTACGTTGGCTTATGGCTGTTCTGATGATGACATACCGATCAAAGGTCAAGGTCAAGGTCAGAGAGATCGGTAGGTCTTGTATATTTTCTTGATAAATTATTTCGCCCCAGGGACAGCCACACACAGAATCGATGATGGAGAAAACGAATCGATTTTGGGAATAAAATATTTTGAAGTGGGTCATGCTATCCAAGGTTTTTCTATTATGTGGACAATCCAGCCACATTTTAATACAATATTTTCAAAGGTAATTGGTTCGCTCCAGGGACAGACACACAACAAGTAAAATATCAACTACGGAATAATACCTTATGTGTCAAACATTTCATATCAACTACTACTTGTACAGTTTAAAGACCCACCAGATCATGTGTCAAAATCACGGGTTTCACGTGTTTTCCCTCTTATAACTGGAAATAAATCATGTTTTGACCAAGTCTGACTCCCACATATAAATGGCCCCAAATTCAAACCTAAACATCAGTTTAAAGAGCAGCCTCAATTTGAACTTGGGGAAATCTGTATGTGGGTCATAGCAACCCAGAAAAAAAACAAGGGACTTAATCGTGGTGCGTCACTGGGTCTATAACATGAGATGTTACAACGTTTATGAATACATTGGCAAGGGATTGCATTAAACATTAGCTAAAGGTTTTCGCGCATGTGAACGTTTTTCACTCTTTCCCCATGGCAACACAGTGATATGGAAGTTAGAAAGTGTAAGTTCATAAGATTATGAGTGGCGATCACTGTATTGCCATAGAGTAAGAATGAAGATTGTTAGCGAGTATTGAGATACTAAAGAATACACGAGTATATGACCCATGGTTTTCGGACCACAGCCATCGATGGAATAGACATGATCAAATATCAAGGTCAAGGCTATTAATTCTTTGCGCCGCACGTGACCTTGAACTGGTCTACCAACCTACCAAAGCTGAAACTTCTAGCTGCAAAATACGAAATGTATTGCTGAAACAGCAATGTAAAATGTCCAAGGTCAAAAAGATCGAGGTCAAGGTCAACAGCGTAATCAAAACTCAGAACTTAAAAAGTTCCGTATGACCTTAGGTCAATAGGGGAAGACGGGGTAAAAAGCGCATGGGCGGGTAAGAAGCCCACACCAATTATCTCATGAAAGAAAGAAAATTTCAGTCAAAGTTGCCCATGAGACGAATGCTAGACATTAACGCTCGTCTCATGGGCAAAATGAGACTGAAATTTGCTTCATTTCATGAGATAATTGGGGTGGGCTTCTTACCCGCCCATGCGCTTTTTACCCCGTCTTCCCCTATACCCACTCACCAAGTTTGTACTTCTAACAAACGTGAAAGACATGGCCACCACAATAAAATTGTGTGGGATGGAGCACAACGAGCGCTTATTCAGGGGAAATGTAAAGATGCAAACCAAGTAAAAATAACACTGAGTTTAAAGGAACAGTAAACACGTTAATATAAGCTGGACAAACAGGGAACAACACCCCCCCCCCCCCCCCCCCCCCCCCCCCCTCGTAAAAAACCAAAAACCAAAAACCTTCGCTAACAAACACCTCATAATATTATTGTTCTTTCAAGACATAGCTAGATAATCAAATTCATGAAAAAACAGATCCTAAAATTATGCCTAGGATGGAAAATCCGTTTAACGGCCTCCGACCTGGAATATGCACATGTGGGACATTTGTTTTAGAAATGTAAAGATAGTGGGACGATCCTGGAGGTACTGCAACACCAGGAAAGTCCCGAATTTTTTTAAATAGCTACAGATGAGTATTATGTTCTAACTATTAAGTCTTATAACCACATTAAATTACGCTTATACTCTCGTTAACCTTATAGATCTATTGGGCAGAAGAAAAGGAAAGAAAGGAAGGGGGGGGGGGGGGGGGGGGGAGCAGGGAAGAAAGAGGAAGAGACAGATAAAATGATGACGAATAAGAGAAAATAGTATGGCAGACATTGTACGCCAAAATAGCGAGATGGAGCACTCAGCAGACCGTGTGTTTCTGTTGGCTAATTGGCCGAGCGAGGCAGGCTGGCATTGGGTAGGCGCCAAGGGATGTAACTCTTCACCGTCGTATGGTCAACGACTGATACGGCGCAAGGAGTAACTTTCTCTCTCTGTGTCTCTGTCTGTACCCTTCTCTATTTGTTGGTGTGTGCATGTGTGAGTTCGTGCGCGCACACGTTTGTGTGTGTGTGTGTGTGTGTGTGTGTGTGTGTGTGTGTGTGTGTGTGTGTGTGTGTGTGTGTGTGTGTGTGTGTGAGAGAGAGAGAGAGAGAGAGAGAGAGAGAGAGAGAGAGAGAGAGAGAGAGAGAGAGAGAGAGAGAGAGAGAGAGAGAGAGAGAGAGGACTGGACACTGGAAAACTTTATTTGACAAGGATAAAGATTTTAGGCGAGAGAGAGAGAGAGAGAGAGAGAGAGAGAGAGAGAGAGAGAGAGAGAGAGAGAGAGAGAGAGAGAGAGAGAGAGAGAGAGAGAGAGAGAGAGAGAGAGAGAGGTCGTAAGTTGGAAAATTAACGAATTTAGGCCAACAGCCCCTTTGATGGTGGAGATGGGGGGGGGGGGGGGGGGATGGGATACATAGAACAGTAATCAATATCTGCATTGACAATCACAATCATTCAGAGGAACGATTACGTTTATTGCAAAGGAACCAGACAGCTCTAATCTCTGAAAAGGGAATAAAATATGTGTAGGCGCACGCGCACTGCAAACTTGAATTTATTATACTTTAAAGTATTCCACATTCAAAGGTATAAATACTTGACAAATTGAAGTTTTGTCACAGTTTGCGAAGATCACGAATGGAAGGTTCACGATGCGACAATTTGCTCTCTTGTGATATTTCGTTCTGTATGAACGTCACTGACGCAGAGACGGTAATCGAATTTTGCCCAGTTCGTTCATGCAGGAAGATAGATAACTGCTTTGAGCGTTTTGGCTAGAGTATTCTTTGTGGTCCTTGGTGCTCTTTTCTTGCTAAGTGTGCATCTTAGCAAAGCCATAAATCTGTTCGTGTTGACCTTCGTGAAACGTTGCAAGTATTCTTTTATTTTTAATTTATTTATCCATTTGTAACTAAGTTATAGGCCTACTGTTGATGTTGTGACCTGTCATATGCGATCATAATAATATTATCTTGTTCTTTTTTCTTCTTATTTTGCAAAAAAACAACCGAAAACAAATCAACTGTTGGAAAAAATCAGATTTCTGTTTAGAGGGCGCGTACACGCGTTTCTATGGCTGGGTGCTAGCTGTCGTAATATAACCGCCATCTTGGGATGTAATACAACTATTGATAATTAGTTAGATGCCACCTTGGGATCATGTAATCTAACTATTGAGAACTAGTTAGATGCTACCTCAAGATGGCGGCTGGATCCCTCTTGGAAATAAAGGAATATGGCAACAACTGTTATCCAGCCATAATGTTGATGATAGATAGGGAGTGTTGGTTTGTTAATAAGGCTTCGGCCCTTTATGCTGACTCGTACGGTTCTATCATTGGTTGACATTAACCTGTACTGTAA
>CM065686.1:16715591-16748091 GCA_017654935.2 Phymorhynchus buccinoides | reverse complement strand
ACACACACACACACACAAACGCGGATGGAAGGGGCACAGTAATTTGAAAAGAAATATAGCAGGCTATGATTTGAAGAGAGTAGTCTTGAGAGAAGACTTAAAATGAAGAAAGGGGGTTGGCAGAACGGAGAGGTAAAGGGAGTCTATTCCAAGTATAGGCCTATACTGTTAATTCATTTTGTTTCTTGTTTGCCGGCTCCTGGGATGAACTGTTGATTGAGTTGTTGCCTTTGGATATAATGACTGCAGTAGTTCAAATTATGCCCCTTTCAAGTGTTTGATCTATTGTCTGGGCTTCTTTTTTTTTCACCGACAGGGAGATTACTGATTTAGAATTATTATGTACAGTAAACAAACTATTCAATCGGTAGCTTTTATTATTGACGCAAAACACATTCGCTGAGGGAAAGTACACAGACTGCTCGCTCACACGATACGATTCTTAAAATAAGTATGTCATCTGGATTACTCCTCTTTAGTTGTTATTGCCGAGGGATAAAATTAAAGCCGTCTCACACTATCCAGCATTTTAAGTTGGAAGAAAATTCACTTGTGCACTCTATTCAACAACAGTTTGTGGAATTGTGCATTCTTCACTATCAGCAAGCATTGGCTGTTTCCCCACAACTGACTCAGTGAGTTGGAAGTAAATGGCGCATGCAGTCGCCATGCAATTCCTTCCGACTTGTTGGAATGGTTTCATCCGATCAAAATGGTGAATGATGTCTGCTGCCTACTCACTCTCTGTCACTCTTTTTCATCCGACTTGGTTGGATAGTGTGAGGCGGCATTTAGCAGTCTGGCATGCTTTTATGAAGACGCTGGGATTAACAACAACCACAACAAGAACATTAACGAAACAATGCATCGAAGAAATAAAAATTAGACTACAAAATGTAAAGCATTTTAAACATGCACAAATTCTAATCAAGAAAAGGTCATACACCTATACTAACATGGAGCACCTTTCTTGTGTGCATTTACAGACTGTAGCACAATGGGGATAAGGATCTCTCTCGCCATTCTAGTGGTCGTGCTCATGACGAGCACGTGCCTGTGTCAGTCAGCCCTCAACGTCAGCCAACTCCATGACGACCTGCTGACCCTGAACCCCAACGTGCGTCCCGCCAGCAACATGTCCGAACCCACGCTGGTCAACATCACCTTCCACCTCATGTCCATCATCAGTCTGGACACGGCCAGCCAGAAGCTGATCAGCAACGGCTGGATGAGCGTGACCTGGCAGAACGACTACGCGACCTGGAACCCTCAAGATTACGGAGGAATCGAATATGTGACACCGCGTGTGAACGAGACGTGGAGGCCTCGGGTGACTGTCGTGAACACGTTGAAAGAACTAAAACCCGTGGGCGAAGACTACGTCGTCCTGAGTCTATTGAGCAACGGCGTGGTTGTGTGGTTCCCGGCGGAACGCTTCGAAACGTTCTGCGAGATCGACGTGACGTTTTTCCCGTTCGATTTCCAGCGTTGCCGATGGGAGATGTTCGGCTGGGCAGAGGACGTGAACGTGGTTCTTCTGCAGTCCACCGTTCCTCACATCGATCTGGATTCCTACAGGGAGAGCGGAGAGTGGGAGCTGGTGTCCACCAGGGCCTGGGAGTCTATCACGGTGGCAGGGTATCTCGAGTACTCCACGGTCTACTTTGAGGTGACGCTCCGCAGGAGACCCACGTTACTGGTGCTGACCGTGCTGGTTCCAGTGATGGTGGTGTCCGTCACCAATGTCTATGTCTTCACCATTCCGTCAGAAGCAGGTGGGCGTCATCATTTTGTTTCTATGAATGCACACTTTTTGACCACACACTATGCACCAATATATAAACGATAATACTTTTTTTCAGCTCTCGTAAATTCTCTTCTTTTTTTGTTTTCAGTGTTTGCAAGATTATCTCGAATTATTAGAGAGTAATCAAATTTCACGGACGATTTTATGAAAAGATGTCACGTGGGGGACGAGTTCACGACAACAGAAACCAAACCATTCACCCAACACTCCACACCCTATCTCTAAGACGTAAACGATTTGAAGTACGAACGAAAACTAATTTTATTTACAAAAAAACAGAACAATTCAAAACAAAATTAGATGATACAAAATGCTTTACATTAAATAAATAATGAAAACCGCACACACACAAAAAAAACCCACTATGTACTTGGGTCAATTTCTCAGCTCCCAGTCCAAGGGAGGCAATCAATCAAAAACCTAAGACAAGGAATCTTGGCTTAACCAAATATAAATGGGTTCTATCAACGAGGAGAAAACCAGCCCAACTCTCCCTGGAGATATTCACCCCTCTAACGCTCGCCTGCCACGCTTTATATCACACCAAAAAAACCCACTTAAGCACAAAGGCTTCAACAAAGACCCAAAAAGCCCACTAGCAAAAATCCAGTTGATTTCTTACAAACTTCTAGTCAACTCTGTCAGTCAGAGTGCACCAGACTTCACCCTTTTAGAGAAAAGGTAGCACCTCCTCAAAAACCGCAACAGAAAAGTGAAGGTGCAAAGCCTCAAACGTCATCAAATCAATAAACAATAACTCCTCTAAAAGACAAAACACTAACACCGCATGACTCGAGGGTCAAGATCTGTTGAATAGGAAAAAACCTGCCCACTACTATTTTGCTATTATTAAATTAAAAAACAACAACACCATCACAGTAATCTTAACTACTGTCTCTTCGTTGTCTCCACGGACACTATTTTATCTGTCCAGGCGCGGGGGCCTCACGGTCCTAATTTCTCTACTAGAGTCGAGTAGAAAATGCCAACTAAAAAAAAAAGTAAAGTCCTGAATGACCACCCCCTACACTACTTCCCCCCACCCCATTCTCCAGCAGATGGATGCAGCCCTTGGAGAACAAGTGTAGTCGAAAAAGGTAGTCTTACAGTTTACGAAGAGGGGCCCACCGAACGTAGGGGAGGAGGCAACCGATGACAGGGCACAGAGTCCTGTCGCTCCCTGGAAACACCTGCAGGACCACAGCTCCTCACGTCACGCAGCGGACGGTGAAGACCTCACGTCTGCGGGGACTTGACGTCGAGGCAACGACCTCCAGTTCAGGTCGGGTCCAGCGTAGAGACTTCAGGACAGGAAGTCACAGAAGGAAAAAGCGCTGCACAGTATATGTTACCATGAGTACACTGCTAAGACGCGACGAGTAAAGGTAAAGGGGAAGCAATGGGGTGGTCAACACATTGTGAGAGTCTACCCAGCTAAGTTGGCATTCAATACTCTACTGCCTAACCATAAACTTGGGCAATTAAATACAACTAGTCCTTTACCCAAGAAGATGAGAAACCCAAACAGGCTGTAATATTAACTGCTGCTTAAGTCACTATTCAGCTGAAAAGCTTAAAACACTAGCTTCTCAATCACCAAAGGAAAAACAAAACAAAACCCCAACAAGGGAGAGAACCAACCCAACTTCTAAATATCTTACATAGAAAATGTTACAGTGAAACATTACACCTGGTCAATTTCCAACCTCTCATTAATTATAAATGAGTTGATAAGAACAAGGTAAAATGCCTACAAAGTACTTTCGCACAATCCAGGCCAAAATGCGAAGCACTTGAATCTAGCTCAAACAGTCTTGCAAACAATACAAAGTTTAGATTAAATGCACAGAACGACGACTGCAATACTTAACAGCAAGCACCATTCTGGAGGTACTAAATAACCACAATAAAGTCCCGAGAATAGAAACATTTATTCAGACAACAAAACAAACCTTTTGCTCAAGTTTCGTATCGTCTGCAAAGAAGCGACACTGAGGGGAGGGGAGAGAGAGGTGGGCCGGAAGTGACAAGGCGCACCACTAACAGTAAAACCTAGCCCCTTCCCTAGTCAACGAAACGCCCGGACAAAAATAAGCTAAAGGGGAAAAATACTTTATTTAAAGTTACAATATTTGACTCGGAAACAAACCTTTTTACACTTCAATCCAAGAATAACATTTTATGAAGGAAACATTTTAAACAAAGGAATAATAGAAGAATTAAAAACTAGGGAGAAAAATAAATGGAAAAGGAGGGGAACTTTTTAACAGGGGAAATGGAATACAAAATATGGACCTAGAACTTGAACCCCGAGATGGAAAATAAAGAACGAGAAATAATAAGAAGACACTCTACTAACCATCTCGCTCGTGAACGAAGAAGAAGGAAGGAAGGAAGGAAGGCCGCGGCTCCCACAGTGTCAGGGAGAAGAGAAAGTAGAAACGTGTAGTCAGTCAAGTCAGTCATCAGGTCAAAAACTACTCAGCTTTTCCTCCAAGCTGAAAGCCTCTCAAATTCCAGGTTAATAAGGGTATTAACCAACAACAGGGTTAGGTGTACAGGGGCGCACACCCCTAGTATTAGAGAATACTAGGCTTAAAAAAACACCCTTCCCTCACAGAAACAGACGGGGCTGTTTCAAAAGGATAAAGTCAAGTCTTGTCGCAGTCAAAATGTCGTCTGCTCGATTTCCAGGTTAATACGCATATTAACCAACAACAAGGTTAGGTGTACAGGGGCGCACACCCCTAGTATTAGAGAATACTAGGCTTAAAATAAATCTTCCCTCACAGAAACAGATGGGGCTGTTTCAAAAGGATAAAGTCTCGTCAAGTCGTCATAATGTCCAGTCGGCGTCGCAGTCAAGAACAGTCTGCCAGTAAAACAGTCGAAGTAAAGATAGCAAGGCCTAGAGTGAGCAAAGAGCTCTCTAGAGAAAGAAATAGAAAGAGGAGAAACAGGAAAAGTCCGTGCAACAGTGAAAACACATCTCGCGATGGGGATAAAGCTGAACAAGCAAAATTGGAGAGAGAAGAAAGTAGAAAAAAAAGGAACGGTGTCGGGGTACACTTACCCACTCCAAGTAAATTATGCCCCTAAAGGATTATACAAAACAGGACACGGTGCTACCCGTGACAACAGACAATTTTGTAAAAAGATTTTTACAATACATATGGTTTCAGACACAAGTTGGCATTAACGATTGGGTGCTTTGATGGGTTTGGACTTTTAAATAATCAGCATGTGCTAATAGGCTACAACATTCAGATAAATCTTCACCTTTCATTTGTCATAACTTTAGATGTTTGAGGAGACGTAGACGCAATTTTAAACATTTTATACTGGAGTTTGATTGTGGTGTTAAGACAAACAAAATTGCAAGCTAATAATGAAATAAAAAGGCGAATTTTCGTGATTATCACTTCGTGAATATTATTAGTGTTTAATACTAAATCGATGCTCAGATATTGAGAATGTTCGTTTGTAAAACGAGACTTTGAATGGCCTCGTCTCTAATAAGTTTATTAAACCAAAAATTCATGTTCATTTAAAGGTACACTTTTGTTTAGTTAACCAGCATTGTTTGTCTTCTCATAACATCTACATTGCTTTGCAATGCGCTTCACTGAACAAAATGATTGTCGAATGGAAATTATAACAAAGTTTTCAGAGCTTGCAAATACGTGTGCAAAGATGATCTAGTCAGGAAAGATGCTCTGCAAGGACTTTAGTAATATGTTCTAATTAACACGCATATCACAATTATGTCCATGTGAACTCGATTTGTAATTGAAATGTTTTGAGCACCTAGTGTAAACTCTAAGCTTGTTGTGTTCTGCTATCGTCATGTTGATGCTGCTTTTGTTACATGATTGTTTACGAACACATTTGTTTAAACCAACTCACTTTTGTATGGGCCTGAAGCCTAACGAATTAAATCATTCCAAAACTATATCGCTTTGCAGGAGAGCGGTTGGCGTACTCCATGACCTCTCTGTTGTCGTTCGGGGTGTTCATGAGCTTCATCGTGGACCTCATGCCGTCCTCCTCAGAAACCGTGTCCATCATGGCCGCCCACCTGTCCTGCCAGCTCGTCTTCTCCGCCCTCTACGTCCTCCTGTGCATCCTGTCCCTCAGGCTCTTCCACCGGGACACCAGCAAACACCCCGTGCCCACCACCCTTCAGACCACCATCGTCTACCTGGAGACGCTGCTGTGCTTGGACCCTCCCTCGCACTCCACCACCACCACCAACCCCGTCTCTCTGTCAGGGGTGGACGTGATCTCGTCCAGGAGCTCCGACAACAGTTTCTTCGGGACCGAAGTGAAGGGCAGCAGCCGGCTGAAGGGTCAGCTGGAGAAGTGGGCCCGGAAGAGGAAGGCGAAGGAGGAGGCCTACAGCCAGCCCCAGGATATGACCTGGCAGAGAGTCAGCCGCACCCTGGACAAGCTTCTCTTCAGGTTCTTCTTTTGCCTGGTCTCTGCCAGCAGCGTTGTGGTGTTTCTGGTCATGGCCATCAACTACACCAACGCCGTGTGAAATCATGGGCAGCGTTGTGGTGATTCTGGTCATGGTCATCAACTACACCAATGCCGTGTGAAATGGGCAGCCTTGCTCCATCTTTCCCTCGGATCCACGTCTGTTATGAGAAGTGTCTGACGATGTCGGATAGGAGAAGACTATTAGATAAAAAAGAAAAGAAGAAAGACTGAGAAAGATAATGCATTGTAGCCTTAGGCCGTGTACACACATAAGCGGATATTCCATGCGGAAACCCGTGCGCAAGCCATAAATAAGTGAAACAAAGAAGGGAAAAGATTTGCGCACGTGTCCGAATTTCCCCTATAAGTATGCGTACACTTTTATCCTTCTTTCTTCCACTTATTTAGGGTTTTCCGTACGGAACTTACGCGTCTAATGTGAACCCGACCTTAAGTGCTGACAAATATCAATTACCGCCCTTCCCTCCAGCCGCACATGCCTACAGATCGCGCAGTATCAACACCAGATACAGATTTGGATACAACATGTTTCCAAATTGCTCGATTCGGATCTAAAGAACATTTCTTCACGGAACTATAGGCCTAATGTCATCAAACCGTCATTTGCCTAAAACGTTTTCAGATCATTTCAGACCGATTTATGCCAAGTCATAAAGTGCTAGGGTAAGACAGGGTAAAAGGCCCATGGGCGGGTAAGAAGCCCATGCCAATTATCTCATGAAATGAAGCAAATTTCAGTCAAATTTTGCCCATGAGACGAGTGTTAATGTTTAGCGTTCGTCTCTTGGGCCAAAATTTGACTCAAATTTGCTCTCATGGGCAAACTTTGACTGAAACTTGCTTCATTTCATGAGATAATTGGCATGGGCTTCTTACCCGCCCATGGGCTTTTAACCCCGTCTTCACCTACGCTTATTTTTACGCACCAATTGAAACGTATCTCCAACATGATTGTTCTGTAAACGGTTAGACTATGAAGCGAGAATTGAAAGATGTTTTTGTTTCAAACGCCGATTTTGGTGGGCATCGCACGACCCGGGATGAAATTGTCATCCTGTGTACTTATGACGCAGTTCTTCTTCTTTTTCTTGTTGTTGTTGTTGTTGTTCTTCTTCTTCTTCTTCTTTTTCTTCAGCGTTCCAGCTGAATCATGAGTTCATGCGCCCAAGACAAGCGCATGGACATCTGTATGATGCGATTGTACTTCCTTGACATTCACGATCTGTGTCGTCATTTCCTAGTTCGACTCGGTCAAAGTCTCGTTTAGCAGACCATTTTTTTTACTCCAATTTTAGAGCATCGTTTTATTTAAAACACAAAATAGACATCCAGAAAATTCACCAGTCCACTTCATTTATGGCATTTATTTATGTTCATTATAATATAAACAACGCAATAAAAGCCAATCAAGCCAAGTGTATCTGAAAACGTTTACAACTCTATGTTTGTGATCTTTAGGGGAAGACGGGGTAAAAAGCGCATGGGCGGGTAAGAAGCCCACCCCAATTATCTCATGAAATAAAGAAAATGTCAGTCAAATTTGCCCATGAGACGAATGCTAGACATTAACGCTCGTCTCATGGGCAAAATGAGACTGAAATTTGCTTCATTTCATGAGATAATTGGGGTGGGCTTCTTACCCGCCCATGCGCTTTTTACCCCGTCTTCCCCTAACCATAATAGAACTGTATTATTTCCACCATGCTCAGTCATTGAGTAGCTATATACGTTTCAGAATTTGCATTCCATCGTGCCTTGCTCCCAGGTTTGATATCTGAACCATGTGTGCTCTTAATAAGTTGTGATTTAAGTAGGCCTACATGGGATCGACATAATTATAGAAACTGTTGGTGGACTGTGGTTGCATGTGGTGGCGCTCTCTTCTAAATGGCATGCACCCTGCGTATTTAAAAAATAAAGAAGAAAAAAGCATAATCTGACGAAGCGACGTTGGAAAAAGCAGTCTTGCGTCTACTATGGTAAGGTAGTCTCTTGATAGCATACTATCACGCTGATTGTTGTTCCATACCGAAAGGCGGGTGAGCTTATACCTTTATTATTTGAAAATACTGATGATCCCACACTAATGTTCTATCCATGATATGACTAGTCCCACCTACCGCTATTGCCACGAAATGTCTCTCTTTCTGTTTGTGTCTGTCGAACCGAGACAAACGCACGCACGCACGCACGCACGCACGCACGCACACACGCACACACGCACGCACGCACACACACACACACGCACGCACACACACACACACACACACACACACACACACACACACACACGCACGCACGCACGCACAAACGATGTGTGGGATTATAGGTATGTGGGAACAATGGGTTGTCCACAGCCAGTATGTTGTGCTGAGCATTTCAAATAATATTATCTCTCGTTCATTCGCACGTCGATCTGAAAACGTCTTGCCACTTACCCTACGTGCAGTGCTTAATGCAAGTAGCGGTGATATTGAGGATTAGAATCTCTCTTTTACTGCGATAATTGTCATATTCAAAATAATCACATTCCTCATTCACATAGACCACTGCGTTTTATTTATTGTATAATAATATATAGCACAGGCGGTGTTGCATGTCTGATGCCAGGTCGATCGTGTCGTAGACCTACCTGATTCTGGACCTGTCCTTCGTACGCCGAGTACACACATAAGCGGATATTCCATGCGGAAACCCGTGCGCAATCCATAAATAAGTGAAACAAAGAAGGGACAAGATTTGCGCACGTGTCCGAATTTCCCCTATATGCGTACACGTTTATCCTTCTTTCTTCCACTTATTTAGGGTTTTCCGTACGGAACTTACGCGTCTAATGTGAACCCGGCCGTAGACTTTCCGAGCAGGAGACTAACTTATAAAAACAATTGTTGTATACGCTGCGGATGACACCTTCTTCTCCTTATACGTGTCTCCGTCTTCTGCGACTTCAGGCCACATGGCCGTAGTGGGAAACAATTCATTCAATGATGCCGGAGATAGTAGCCATTTTGGATGGAGTGGGTGAAGGTCACTCATTGTGGTTGAAGCGGTTTTTTTGTTTTTGTAGTGCAGTAAAAACAAGAAAAATGGAGCTGTTTCCTTTGTTGTGAGCAAAACTCCTTTCAATAATCTGTATAAAAAAAAGGCTTGCATTGCGAAAATGTCGTGCAAACGATTTGGTCTATTAACACAGGCGGTCGGCCATTAGAAAAGAGACGGCACACGCCTTCTCTTTGGGTGAAATAATTTGACTTCCAGCGCCTCCGCCAAGAAGGAATCGCCGACGTGACAGTTTGATTTCTAGGAAACCAGAGCAAAATGAGTGTTGCAATCTCTGTAACGGGTGTTTTCCTGGTGATCTGGACGTGTTTCCTACAAAAAAACCTCATCCTTCAGGGTGGCCCTTTAAGCCTTTGCGGTGTCTGAATGAGTCATGTTTGTTTTTTGTTCTTGTTGATCTGGTTCATTGCCACCACTGCATTATCCATTACATGTGCACAGAATGTATGATGTCCGATCATATCTGATCTCTGACCTGTCCTTGTTAGACTTTCCAAGCGCGCGGGGAACCGTCTTATGACTCTGCTGGGGTGATGGTGAGATTTACGTCCTATTAGTCACAGACTCTTAAGGACAATGTACTTGAAGACTGTCTTGGTATTCCTGGAGATGAAGATGATGATGATGAAAGAAGTGCTAGTGACGATGAGGCAGTTGATTAGACGTTGCATCCGTCGTGGATGATTCCGGGTAACATTGCGGAGCCTTGAATGTAGGGGTTCGTCGTCTGAAACTGGAATGCTGCTGCAAGACAGTTCTATATAATACGCTGCGGATAACATACACAGCCCAAGTTACCAAGTTATTGTAACCCCATCTTCTTATATGTCCATCTTCTGTGTCTTCATGCGACATGGTCAAAGTGGGAAAGTCCCGATTTTTTTGTTTATCAATATAGATATATGAACCTTCCTCAACTCTAGCGGGCCTTAAGTAATCTAGGCCAAGACAAAAGGATGTGTGTGTGTCTCTTGGGCAAGGCATCACGACTCTAGACAAAGTTCGACCCAGCTTTCCAGAATAGCGGAGCTGCTTACTCTGCTGTCTGGAGGTCATTGTCGGACCGGACACGACTGACTTGTGCTTTTGGGGACTTCCCGATTCGCCATTTCCCATAATTATCGCCATCTCATGTGACACGTTATGAACGTGGGTGTCATTTCGCCATTTCATTGCTGTGTGCATGTGTTTATTTTCAAGCAATTACTGAATAAACCTATTCATTGTGCGTGATTGTGTGTGTGTATGTGCGTGCGCGCGCACGCGTGTGTGCGTGTGCGTGCGTACGTGCGAGGGAGGGGTGGGGGATCTATATCCACATTTTCGCCCTTGCGTGTGTGTGTGTGTGCGCGCGTGTGTGTGTGTGTGTGTGTGTTTGAGTGAACGCGCGTATGTCAGTATCCGTGTGCCGTTTTACTGAATGCGAGGAATGGATTGAGTGAAGGAGTTAAGCTAAGATGGCGAAATGGCACTAAGAGGATGGCGAAATGGCACTACTTGACAGCACTTCGATCTAATCACAAAAAATGGTCGTTCCCGGCCATGTGGCGAGATGGGAAATGGCGAATCGGTACCTACCCGCGCGCTTTCGTCGCTTTCAAAGCGATGAAAAGGGAGAGGACTTTTAAGCCAGTTAGTACTGGCAGGCCTGGATAGTGTCCCTTTTTGTTAGAGAAAAAGCTGCATCGACTGATTGATTCTAGATTTTTGTCTGTTTTCTTCATAAAACATTTTTCTCCTTATTTTAACCCCCTATGTTTTTTTCTTTATTGTTGGACGCTAATATGCTTTTTCTTTCTTTCTAAAGTTATGTTATTTCTGCCAGAGGCTAATATATATAATTTATATAGGGGAAGACGGGGTAAAAAGCGCATGGGCGGGTAAGAAGCCCACCCCAATTAGCTCATGAAATAAAGAAAATGTCAGTCAAATTTGCCTCTGAGACGAATGCTAGACATTAACGCTCGTCTCATGGGCAAAATGATACTGAAATTTGCTTCATTTCATGAGATAATTGGGGTGGGCTTCTTACCCGCCCATGCGCTTTTTACCCCGTCTTCCCCCTATTATGTTGGATAGAATATGAACCAGCCGTAGAATGTATAGGTGAAGACGGGGTAAGAAGCCCATAGGCGGGTAAGAAGCCCATGCCAATTATCTCATGAAATAAAGAAAATTTCAGTCAAATTTGCCCATGAGACGAATGCTAGACATTAACGCTCGTCTCATGGGCAAAATGAGACTGAAATTTGCTTAATTTCATGAGATAATTGGGGTGGGCTTCTTACCCGCCCATGCGCTTTTTACCCCGTCTTCCCCATATAGAAACTGTTATTTGGGTATTTTATTTATGCAAACTGACTCGCTCTTCATGTTTGAGCATCAAAATAAAATACTTTTTTTGTTTGCACGTGACTGCGTCTCTCATCTCTATATAATTCATTCAGTTTTCAGATTGAGACCTGTCGCTATGCCATTGTGCCTGGCGGTATGAAAGGAGTCGACGGATTTACCCTAACCTGCTGCTGAGAGACGACTGCACGTATATTATCGGATGAGTAGCCTTCAATAGCTGGACTAACAATGTGGTGTTTCTCTTCAAACCCTGGTCTGAGTGTTCCGAGATCAAGCTGACATTTCGAGCGATCAGTGCTTTAGAAGCTGTGCAGCTGGAAGTCACTTATCTTACGCCGTCTTTGGTTGAGTTGAGTGTGGGAAGAATGAATCATCATCATTTTGCTCTGATCACTATGTGATCGTGTGGGTAAGTTTCCTGTAGGCCTACTTCATTAAATTATCAGGAATTAAATCCATCCACGTGACTGACTGGACGGTGTCATGTGTATGGTGTGGTGTGGTGGTGGTGGTGGTGGTGGTGGTGGTGGTGTGTGTGTGTGTGTGTGTGTGTGTGTGTGTGTGTGTGTGTGTGTGTGTGTGTGTGTGTGTGCATGCGTGAGTGTGTGTGCGCGCGCGTGCGTGCGTGTATGTATGTGTGCGTACGAGAGTGACTGTGTTTGTGTGCGTTACTGTAAAATAATTAAAGCACAGATTTCTTTCACTTCTGGCTTTTAACAGCAAAATTGTAAATGAAGGCTCTGCGATGTTGCATCTTATGTAGAAATAGGATATGGACAAAATTTAATGTTGTTATCGATTCAGTGTAGGATTATAGGCTACCCATATCAAAACCACACAAAACAATAGCGCGAGAACATACATTTATTTCTTCAACAACAGCATCACAACAAAAGACAGAAAAGAACAGTTCTGAATTTATAACAAGGGAACAGATGCCCTGTGAATAGAAATCCGATATAAAAAATATTTATAGCATCACAACAATAGACATTCTATAAGAGTATAAATATAATGCATCAAAAAGTTTGTTTTATATTTACAGAGGCCCCGTGAATATAAATCCGATATAAAAATGTTTATATCATCACAATAGAAATTCTATAAGATTATGAATAGAATACATCAAAAAGTGTGTTTGTTTCATATTCACAGAGGCTCTATGAATATAAATCCGATATAAAAATGTTTATAACATCACAATAGAAATTCTATAAGACTATAAATAGAATACATACAAACGTTTGTTTGTTTTATATTCACAGAGGCCATTTGAATATAAATCCGATATAAAAATGTTAGCTATATTCACATTTATGCCCGTCAAGAACGATAATTAGTATCAGAAAAGAACATAGCGATTGCTTTTTCAGTCAACAGATTATCGTTCTTGACGGGCATAAATGTGAATATAGGCAAAATGTTTATAACATCACAACAATAGAAATTCTATAAGATTATAAAAAAATGTTTTTTTTCCATTTTTTCAACACGAGTGTGAGTTACAGTTAAATAGAATGGTTCAAGATGGCATTGTTACGAAAAGAAGCAGTAGCAATATGACGTAAAAATGGCGGGTACAGAAAACAAGGTACCTGTGAAAGGGAAAACTCCAACGTTTCGTGCCTTAGGCACTTAGTCACGAAGTGAAGACAGCGAACAAGGTAGCTGTGAAAGGGAAAACTCCAACGTTTCGTGCCTTAGGCACTTAGTCACGAAGTGAAGACAGCGAACAAGGTAGCTGTGAAAGGGAAAACTCCAACGTTTCGTGCCTTAGGCACTTAGTCATGAAGTGAAGACAGCAAACAAAGTTCACAGGTTGTACATTTTCTTCTTCAAGAAGTTCTTGTGAGCATAGTTCACAAACAAACACCACAACACCAGCAGTGAACAGTAATATAGAAGGTACTATAAACCTTCCATCATATTGAAAGTAGCTTGTAGACGAGTACATGCTCTACATTTCTATCACAATAAAGAGGTGAAAATGTGCCTTTCTACAATAAAAAAGGAACAAATTTGAAAAAGACCATGTAGTCTCACAAAAAAATAGCATACTGTATAATTGTTTTTTTGCTGTCTGCAGGTACATACACACACGTCAAAGTATCACACGTAGTAAGAAAACACGATTAATACTGTGTAATTTAGTTTCCACAACAATGAGAGAGAGAGAGAGAGAGAGAGAGAGAGAGAGAGAGAGAGAGAGAGAGAGAGAGAGAGAGAGAGAGAGAGAGAGAGAGAGAGAGAGAGAGAGAGAGAGAGAGAGA
Source organism: Phymorhynchus buccinoides (assembly GCA_017654935.2). NCBI lineage: Eukaryota > Metazoa > Mollusca > Gastropoda > Neogastropoda > Raphitomidae > Phymorhynchus > Phymorhynchus buccinoides. The sequence continues at coordinate 16,734,096 of CM065686.1, read as the reverse complement.
GAGAGAGATCCAAAACAATATACGTGTATTTAGATTTGAATTTTAAGACAATTTTTGGCTCACTCGTTTCAACGAAGTGAGTATATTCTCATGCTTATTCGGTTTTACGGGTGTAAGTGTGGATGTCTGTCTGGGTGCCTGTCTGTGGTAACTTTAACGTTGGCTTTTTCTCGGGATCTATGAGGCGCTCAATGCTCAAACTTTATATAAGCTTTGAAGGAACATCATTTGCATACAAAAAAATCACCAATGACCTTGACCTTTGACATTTAACACGTCATTTTTGTCCTGGCAATATCTTTCACAGTTTGGCACTTATGGTCCCAAATTTGACGTGTTGGTGTATTCGCCTAGGGTGACTTTCACTCTCCTGACATTAACCTTGATCTTTGACCTTCAGCATTGTCAATTATTTGCTATAGCCATATCTTGTATATCCTAGTAGATACAGTCCCCAAATTTGGCAAGCAATTAGACTGGTTTAAGATCACAAGGAGTGCTAAGTATTGTTGATCTTGGGGACCATGCATAACCTTGACCTTTGACCTTGAATTTATGTCTGTCAACTATAACATGTAGCGCTGCACATATTCGCTTAAAATGTTGTAGGGTGGTACAGCAATTTGATGAATCCAGTATAGAAACCTATTCTGAATAGTTTGGCATTTAGATCTATCTTTGGCATTTAGATCTATCATCGGAGTTTAGCTCTATCTCCAAAAAAGGCAGCGAGTGAGCCTTCAAGACTTTGCCTCTTGTTTAGAATGCTAAACTTAATGCGTGCATGTGTCTACGATAGAGACTGTGCAGTGCCCAGTGCATGCACTTTTTTTTTGGTCCTTGCATTCGTTTAGAGCTTGTGTGTGTCTGTTAGCAACAGTTTCTACTTTTAAAAAAAAGATTTAAGAATGCCATAAAACAAACAATACATTGAAGAGTAAAATACTAAAGCATTCATTCAGACAGGGAGACGACACACACACAAATTACTTACAGTGGAAAACCAAGGTGCTACTGCCAGACAACATGGAGGCACATGTTCCACTGGCATCACAGATGGCGCCTATGGTAGTTCTGGTTGCTTAAAAACAAAGATTGGAAAGGAAACGGCTAAAAACATAGTTCAGTTAGTTATATTTTAGGTGGACCAACCTTTCCCAAGGCCCAACCTGCCCCGGTCTCCCCTAAACCAGAAGACAAGAACAAGATGACGACATTCGGTGAGTCAAATCAACAATTAATTTTGACAATTGTTCCCATTCTTTTGTATTAAAAGTATTAAGGGTCATTGTACCATTCTCAACAATCAGAAATTTAAAGATATTATTTGCGCCAAAATAATGTTCTTCTTAGTCTAAAACCCTGATGAACCTTGTTGTGATTTCAATATTATATAAAAGTCGTTATTTCTTTGCAAAACTGAAGTGAAAAGGTTATTTGCTGGATCAAAATGAAGCCCTGTGGAAAAAATCTGACGCAATTTGAGCAGAAATGACCGAAATAATCAGTGTTTTGCTTCTCCTGCAAAGTGCCGACGCTTTTTGACTTACGTCTGTGTTGCATACGCACGGCGATATGACAGGGTTATAGGCATACGCCATGCTTCCTTTCATAATTAAATGATATCTCAGCATTAAGCAGGCCCGAACACAACAGACAACTGCAGTGTTGGTCATGAAATAAGAGCAACACTCTCAGAATCGCATCCGTTTAGTGGATGAAGCTCGACTCTTTGTTGTTGCAGTCTTCCCATTAAGCCCATAGCACACTCACTCTGGGTAGGAGTCAGTCCAGGACCGACCCAAAAAAAATCGCCTCTGACGGGATTTGAACCCGAGACCTCCCAGCCACTAGTCCGCGACGCTAACCACTGCGTTGCGGCAACTGGTAAAGGCAACAATCTTATCTTATGTGACCCAGCACCACGAAAGGGACATTAAGTGACAAACTGACCATTCTGAGAAAATCGTACATGTGAAAACTTCAGACAATTCTGTTTCTAATGATACAAGAACAATTCTTGTAATTTTTCCGTTCCAGAGTGTTGAGGATTTAAAATTAGTAGGGTGAGCGTCAACCATTTAGAGAAAACACAGTCTAAAATCTAGCCTAGCTGAAGAAAATGCATTGACCTACTCGTTTTAAAATACTAATAAGACCATTGAGAGATCATGTTAAAGATTGTCCTTTATAAATATGAACATTAAGATGTTAGAGGACACGGGAATACCCATACCTCAAAATTGACCAACAAAATGAGATTTGTGACTTTGCAAGCATTTTGTGAGAAATAATAATAATTATTATTATTAGCCTAGCGACTTAATATCCCTTGCGTGGTGCTGGGTCACTTATTCTCAGTTTTGACAGGCTGAAAAAAGCAAAAACACAAAGGTGGTTAATAATGCCAGAGTAAAGAAGACTCTGAAGAGCAGCTTGTCCAGGGTACGGCTGACTCTCTGCCAGGTCATGTCTCGGAACTGGCTGTGGGCCTCCTGCTTTCGTTTTTCCTTGCAACACTTGTCCTTCCGACACTGGGGTTGGCCATCCTTTTCTTCTGCTCCTAAACAGCCAGCAAAATCATCTTGGGTTTGGACCACAGGCGTTGAACCATGAGAAGGAGGGTGCAGACACATCAGCATCTCCAGACGGACGATCGCAGCGTGGAGGGTGGGAGGCACAGGGCGTTTGATGGAATCACGATGGAAGAGTCGAAGAGTCAGGATGCAAAAGAGGACAATGATCGCAGAGAAAGCCAACATGAGGGACAGATTAAGCGCCAGCAGAGACACGGTCTGCGAGGAAGAAGGCAAGAAGTTGACGATGAAGCTCATGAACACCCCGTACGTCAAGAAGGATGTCATGCAGTATGCTAACCGTTCTCCTGCAAAATAGGACATAAAAAAACCCCGTGTAAATCATATTTCGGCAAAGGTAAAGATGTACCACCACCCCTGCATTTCTCGGTTAATTCTCTTTTTCCGTTTTTGCCTTTCTTACCAAACATAAAGCTGTATTTCATGAACATTTTCAGCTAATTATCTTTTTGGAATACTAACCCTAACCCTAACCCTATCCCTAACCCTCCCCCCTCCCCCTCCCCCCCCCCCCCCCCCCCCCCCCCCCCCCCCCCCCCCCCCCCTATGTAGCGCAGTACACCGCAGCATTTGTCACAGTCGTGGTTCATTGCGTTTTCCCGTCTTATAGGAGGGGGGGGGGGGGGGGGTAGGGTTAGGGTTAGGGTTAGTATTCCAAAAAGATAATTAGCTGAAAAGGTTAATAAAATACAGCTTTATGTTTGGTCAGAAAGGCAAAAACAGACAAATGGAATTAACCGAGAAATGTAGGGGGGGGGGGGGGGGCACATTTTGACCTTTACCCATATTTATCTCTCAAAAAGTCAGAAACTATCACGCGAATTATAAGTGTCAATATAATATCAACAATATTAGATGAAATTCTTCAGCCTGTAGCCCTGAATATAATAAGTTGTTTTTAGACAGATTCGTGTTTAGATCCTCTGTGTGGCTATATAGCACTTATGGAATCAGTCTGCTATTCATTTACAAGCTTTATATACTTTTGATGCCTCTGATCTATGATAAAAAGTCTTGTTTAAGAAAAACAAAAGTTGTTTTGTGCTGTTGTTGTTGATGCTAATTTTGTTCATGTAATATCACTGTAAAGTGAACACACATTAAATTAAAAAAAGATTCATCCATTCAAAATGTTTGAAGTCAAGTAAACTTATTTTTTATGTTTAAACCGCAGAATTCTTCAGAAAGTTACTGATAAACAGAACTTTAAATACATGTCATTTCAATAATTTTGTCGTAATTGTTCTGAATGATCATGCCCATTGAAGCAAACAGTACACACATTTGAATAAAAAGTTGTCTTTTGATTGCGCTTTCCATTTTATATAAAACATCGTCTTTACCTTTTGATTTCAGGCAAAAAGCCAACGACGTAATTTTTGTTCTTCTAATATTTTCATAAAACTGTTTTAAAAGTAGTCGAACAGATAATGGACAACACTAAGCAACATAGAAAGAAAAAAAACAAAAAAACAAAAAAAAAACAAACAAACAAAACAAGCAAAAAACAAAAACAAAACAGGAATGCTAAAATCCAACATAAGAGCGTTATTCGATGTGTTTAATCCTTTTATCCATATGATTAAATACATTCAGGCTATAATCATCTTTCTCATCTCGTAGTGCAGTCGTTCATTAAGGGTTGTATTTCAAATAAAAGATTTAGCTGTGTGCTTTGTACTTAAACGGTGGTTTTTATTTAAACTAACATTAGAGGCCTACATACCTGATTCAGCAGGAATAGTGAAAACAAACACGTTGACGAATGACAGCACGACTGGTGGCAGGAGCAAAGTCATGAACAGTAACACGGCTCGTCTTCGCAAAGTCACTTCAAAGTAAACCATAGAAATCGACTGATTATTACACGTATGTTCTGCCCAGGCCTTGGTACCAATCACGTTCCATTCTCCGTTTTCCTGGTAGCCTCTCATGTCGATATAAGGGAGAGCAGAACGCAGTTTTACCGCTGCGGAACTCTCTCCCCAGGCAAACAGCTCCCAGGTGCACTGCTGAGTGTCAAAGGGGAAAAACGTGATGTCGACTTTGCACGATGTTTCGAATCGTTCGCCGGGGTGCCAACTCACCAAACCATTGTTTTGTAGGTTCACAAAGACGTGCTGCTCCCCGATAGGTTTGATTTCTGTCAGAGAGTTTCTCACCGTCAGCCTTGGCCTCCACATGTCATCAGCGGATGGTGAAATCAAGGTGACCCCTCCATAGTTCCGTGGGTTCCACGTCATGTAGTGGTTCATCCAGTACACACTCATCCAGCCGTTGCTGGTCATTTTCTGGCTGGCCGTGTCCAGATCGACGATGGAGATGAGCTGGAAGGTGACGTTGACCTCGGTGGGTTCGGACATGTTGCTGACTGGACGCACGTTGGGGTTCAAGGTCAGCAGGTCGTCATGGAGTTGGCTGACGTTGAGGGCTGACTGACAGAAGCACGAGCCCGTCAGCAACGTCACGTGAAGAACGAGCAGTGTGGGCTTCATAATTTGTATCCTTCTGAAATAAAGGTTGATCAAATCACATCGACAAAACTTCAAACGACGAAATGAAAACGCATAAAGACAGATTGAGAAAAAAGATATATGTCACGGGAACATTTTGGATCCAACTTTCCCGGATTCCAAAATTTCCCGTGACATATATGCTTACATACCAAATGTAACTAAAACAAAATCCAATGATTATCACACAGTTCTTTGTAAAAAACAAGAACAATCGGCAAATGTTAAGAATAGCCTCATCAACTTTTATTTTTGTGTGTGTTTGACACTAAACGGACCATAAGACTATCCCTAACGCTATCCCAAACCCTTTTCCTAACCCTAACCTGAAACCGTCTAATTCACACCAACAACAAAAAATCGATGGTATGTTATGAGATTGACACTTAACTGACCCTAACCCTATCCCAAACCCTATTCCTAACCCTAATCCGAACTGAAACCGTCTGAAATGAATGGAAGGGGCAGAGGAGGGGGTTATTCATTTGTCAAAAAATAGAACTAATTTCAAATTCGAACGAAAGTACCCCGAGTTTTGCATTGACCAGGCTGCAAAAGTTTTAAACTTTGGTTTCATGTTGTCACCAAAGCTGCAACACTAAAGAGCTAGGATAGCCATTATTCACAAAATAACAAGTTGGAAGCGATTTCCCATTCAGTTCCGCAGCTCTCCCATTGCTATCAGCCCCACTTTTCAAAGCTGTTATCGACCAGTTGTGAAAAAGCTGTTAAAGAGGCAGTATGGTGACATTTTGAATCTAAAGAAAAAGAAAGTTGCCTGATTGGTTGCATCTACAAGAGTCCAAACTCCACTGATGAAAACGCCCAAGAATTGTATGAACTTCTTAAAGATGATTCTATGACAAAAATATGAAAAAATATGCATAATGGGAGACTTTAGCTTTCCAAACATAAACTGGACGGGACAATGGTCCTCATTGAAAGATGAAGAGTTTGTGGATGCAACCAGGGATGCTTTTTTAGAACAAGTGGTGACTAGACCAACAAGAACAAGAGAAGGCCAGAAATCCAATATTTTAGACTTAATCTTTGTTAATGACATTGAGCTAATCTCAGATGTTGAACATGTATGCCCTCTAGGGAAAAGTGATCACCAAGTTGTAAACTTTTTAATCTACATGAATGCAAACACATTTGACAGAACACCCCAAGCACAGAACACCCTTTGAGATACGGCTTATGGTTTGTTTAATCAACAGTTAAAGAATGTTCCTAAAGGACCAGTTGTACAGTGACAGTGATAGCTGACAACTGACGGTTAGCCGCAAAACCATTGACTGTAGATCCCTCCAACCCTATATATTCTTGATCAGCATCATTCAACGAAAGCAGTGGGAGACGCATTCAAGGCACCAATAATAATGTGAAAGCGAAGCGCAACGAGTGGGGGCGAGTGACGCTAGTATTTGATATAAGATATCTCATATGCATTTTAAAAACGAATTTTTAATTTCTAGATAGGACCACCGAGTACCTTCATATAAACGCCACTTTACTTTATATGAGCTTTACTAATAATTATAATGGCCCCCTACTTTTCAACGTTCTTTTTACGCATTGGACTGTAGAGGGGAAGTATTTATCTATTTATTTTGATGTTTTTTGTTGTTGTTGCTCCTTTTGTTGCCTGCTTTTTGCTCCTTTTTCTATATTTGCTGTTTGCTGTTTAATTGTTTGTCTGTGTTGATAAAGGCGCATTTGCCGAAATATCCAGTAGTTTTGTTTTTGTCTCTTGTGAATAAAATAACGTCCCTTTACACTTGTCGTGTAGTTGTTTGTTTGCTGTATGTTCCAGTGACGTTGCAGTCTGTTTCAGGTTTTCCCACGCCCTACTTTTCTAATTAAATATATTCATACGACTAAAGCATCTTACCTTTCATTCGTAAAAAACGATCGACGTCCCACTTCTACAACAAATAACACCCTCTTTCCTTGTCTTCCGTTCCCAATCTGTGGCGATGCTGATGCCTCTGCCACAAAATATATGTGCTATAAGTATGCGCACCCTACATTAGTCTCTCATAGGCTAAAATATCTCCCTATTCAATATTTTAGCACTCGAACACTGAGCTACCACCAAGGATAATTATTGAAAGAAAGAAAGAGATTATTTTCATGCATGCCAGGTTGGTAGGGGAAGACGGGGTAAAAAGCGCATGGGCGGGTAAGAAGCCCACCCCAATTATCTCATGAAATAAAGAAAATTTCAGTCAAATTTGCCCATGAGACGAATGCTATACATTAACGCTCGTCTCATGGGCAAAGTGAGACTGAAATGTGCTTCATTTCATGAGATAATTGGGGTGGGCTTCTTACCCGCCCATGCGCCTTTTACCCCGTCTTCCCCTACTGATTTTGCTCCTAAATCAGCTATTAGCTGTCATGAAATATGGAAAGCCGTAGAATCTAGCGCAGCAGCGTTCTCCACAGATGAATAAATATGTTAACCTTTGATACTCAGCTCTACCAATCCCACAAGAATACAGGAGAAAAGAACGGATCTTCAGCCCCGCTGAAAGCAGTCGGTTGTCCCCATTAGTAGTCTAGGCGACACAAAGAAGAATACTGCATTTTTAAGCGGTAATGTAATGTGCTTAGGGCTGGCGGTACGAATCGGTTGTAGGGTACGGGTTTAACTGTACCAACAAATTCAAAATGGGAATAATTCATGTTAAAAACAAAACGTAAATTATTATTATTATTATTATTTATTTCATATAGCGCGCACATCTATACAGTAGTATGCTCGATGCGCTTTACAAAAAGCAATATGGAACTAGATTGAAAATCGAACGTAGCATTCGAGAATCACCCGCGGAGTTACGCTTGTTTTCAAAGGCCCTGGCCTTAAAAGGTACATCTGTAATACCCAGCCTATTGCACAAGTTTGATCTTCCTATCATTATTCCTTCATGGTGATATGCTGTTAACACCCCCCCACCCCCCCACAGGTGTGTGTGTGTGTGTGCGTGTGTGCGTGTGCGCGTGTGCGCGCGCGTGTGCGCGCGCGTGTGTGCGTTTGTGTGTGTATGTGTGTTTGAGTTGAAGCGCCCCAAAAGGCACATTTACAATACCCAGCCAACATTCCCACCTGATATCATCTTGGGAACTCTATTTTTCCGACCCCCCGATTTTCAGGGTCCAGCGATCTCCTTGACCTTGACCTTGATTGGTCAACAATATTCGGAAAGAGCATAAGCCAAACCACCTTCATACCAAGTTTCAACATCCTATGTCGACTGGTGCCTGAGATATGGCTAAATTTATTTTTCAGTTTTCAAGGTCATACGTCAAGGTCATGACCTTGACTTTGACCTTGACACCAAAAGGCACATCTACAGTACCTAGCCTACATGCACATCAAGTTTAATCTTCCTATCCTTATTCCATCATGGTGATATGCTGTTATCTTGGGAACTCTATTTTTCCGGCCCCCTGATTTTCAGCGTCCTGCGATCTCCTTGACCTTGACCTTGACCTTGATTGGTCAACAATATTCGGAAGGAGCATAAGCCAAACCACCTTCATACCAAGTTTCAACATGCTATGTCGACTGGCGCCTGAGATATGGCTAAATTTATTTTTCAGTTTTCAAAGTCATACGTCAAGGTCATGACATTGACCTTGACCTTGACACCAAAAGGCACATCTACAGTACCTAGCCTATATGCACATCAAGTTTCATCTTCCTATCTTTATTCCTTCATGGTGAGATGCTGTTAACAAACCCACATACATACATACATACATACATACATACATACATACATACATACATACATACATATATACATAACATACACAGCCACATTTTACAAGATGTTGTTTACAGCCATGAAATGATCAAAATAGCTTCTGTGATATCCAGCTCTGGAATTGCAAGATTACTATAATTGATACGTTAGTTAATATGATTTTTGGTTTCTTTGCCCTCAATCCTTTTTCTTTTCTCTCCCCCCATCACGGACATACTCTCTCTCTCTCTCTCTCTCTCTCTCTCTCTCTCTCTCTCTCTCTCTCTCTCTCTCTCTCTCTCTCTCTCTCTCTCTCTCTCTCTCTCTCTCTCTCTCTCTCTCTCTCTCTCTCTCTCTCTCTCTCACACACACACACACACACACACACACACACACACACACACACACACACACACACACACACACACACACACACACACACACACACATGCGCACACACACGCACGCACACACACACACACACACACACACACACACACACACACACACACACACACACACACACACGCACACACACACACATTACAGAAATTAGAATACTTATCCATATTCTTATATTAAGAGGCATCACAGTTGACTTTTGTTGGATCCCATCTCATTGTTCGATTTCTGGAAATGAATGGGCTGATCGTACTGCTCGGGCAGGGGCAAACAAATCTGCTAATTCTACGGATATTCACATTCCCTGGAGTTTGCAAGAAGGCTATTCTCTCTTACAAAGAGCTTCTTTTGAACATTTTGATAAAATCTACAAAGAATCTATGCTTCACAAAATACATAAACCTGAATCTTCCATAAAGTGTTGTTTAAACTCCCGATCATGGAAGTCTCAGAAAAGAGATTCCTTACTAAATTATGTATTTCTTCATAGAAATGTAAACAAACATCCAAGACGCCTTAAAAAGTTTGTTTCACTACTTTATAGACTAAGTTAAATGCTTTTAAAACTAAATTCACAAAAAATCTTCAATGTGTATGCGGTGCTATTGATAATTGTACAACAACACACATTCTATATTATTGCCCTTATTTTCAATCGGCCCTTTCAGAATTCAGAAAAGATGAATCCAAATGTATATTCCAAGATGCCGTATCTCTTTTTAATTTTGTACAAACTTTAATGTTAAGTCCATTTGGCTCGTTTCTATGATTGCTGTTGGGTTTTTGTTGATAGAATGTTTGCATTTTTATTTTATAATAGTTCAATTCTGGAGTTTTTATTTTATTTTATTATCATTATTATTATTATGTTTTTTGTGTTTTTAATTTTTTTTATTTTTTTTTATTTTATTATTTTTTTTATTTTTTAAACTGTTTTAACTAAGCATACATCCCCTAATGTTACTTATAAATATGCACTTTAAGCACACACAGATACACATGCACATTCCCACGCGCACACACTCACACACACACTTTCATGTCTAATATCACTTCTAAGTGAAAAGACGTTAAATTAAAGAACAACAACAACAACACACACACACACACACACACACACACACACACACACACACACACACACACACACACACACACACACACACACACACACACTCACACACACACACACACACACACACACACACACACACACACACACACACACACACACACACACACACACACACACACACACACACACACACACTCTTTTCCCCTCATTTTAATTCAATATTTGTTTATGTCTGTTTTGTTTTTGTTATTTAATTAATGTATTTATTTAAGTCTAATATCACCATTGTTGTGAACAGACTTTAAATTAAATCAATCAAATCTAATACACAGCCACTTACACAACACAAACAATATCACCTTCGCTCCGTAAACTCCGCGGGTGATAAAGATATAAAAAAAAACACACATGCATTAAAATCAACAAGATAGTCATACTACCAACATTCCAATGCCAAGAAATAAAGTAACAAAAATAACATGATTCTCACTCACAAAGACATTCACCTACGTTCACCAGCACCGTCACTCTCTGATAACACCTCAGCTTATATTCAGCTTATTTGGCAATATGTGAACAGAGATAACGCTCGTGACATTACACATAAACAAAAGATTAAAAAAAAGATTAAAAAAAGGAATATTAATGCTTTGATAATTTATTTTTTATACGGTTAGAACTTTTTTGTGACTAAATTAATTACATGTACATTGACTAACACAGACCTGTTTACTCTACTCTTTTCAAGTAGTATTCTATTCAATTGGGACATCTACTGCTCTTCAATACCGAAAGTAATGCTCTTTAATTCTTGATTACTACTCATTTTCAGTGAACATTGTTTGATGGTTTAATGAATAAAACTACACATTTTGCACCAAAACTACTCATTTCAGCTATCCAGACTACTCAAGACTTGCGTAGGGGGTAAACAGGTCTGCTAAAATACTACTCCATCGAATAGGCATACACCGCTAACCGCTTCCGCGGCCATCTTGAATTCGATGCATGCTCGATAACGATTAACCCTTTCACCGCCAAAGTCGCATTTTAGCACCACAGTGATTTAACACCTATTTCACTAAAAGGCATCAAATTGGGATCTATTATCGAAAGACCCTATTGTTATAGTCTTGGGAAGTAAGGATAGATTTGATTTTTATATATGTCACAGAAGAATCCCCAATACTGCAGATGGATTTTGTTCTCTACCCAAGTAATTTCAATGGCCATTTTTGGCTGAAATACGGCTGGCGGTGAAAGGGTTAAGGAGTACACATGCCGAACAAGCAGAGTGTAAAGACAATGGAAAATGTACGATCCCGTTAGTCGCTCTTGATGCAACGTCTGCAGCGTGAAGAAACCTTTTACATCCTTCTTGAGTCGACTGAGAAAGCTAAAGGAGCGTTGAAAGTTCTATCACCAATCTCACACCGTTAGGCTTTGCAAACAAGCAGTTTTGGGCAAGCTTGCTAGTAACTCGAAAGTGTCGGTATGCCCTTGACAACGAGAGTGATGCCCTTGCTGGTCAGTACTGACAAGGGCATTCACTCTTGCGAAAGGCAGCCATTTAGTGGCATCAAATAGTGTTATTGGCGAGAGTTATCCCCCTGTTTGGTCAGTAGGGGAAGACGGGGTAAAAAGCGCATGGGCGGGTAAGAAGCCCACCCCAATTATCTCATGAAATGAAGCAAATTTCAGTCAAATTTGCCCCTGAGACGAATGCTAGACATTAACGCTCGTCTCATGGGCAAAATGAGACTGAAATTTGCTTCATTTCATGAGATAATTGGGGTGGGCTTCTTACCCGCCCATGCGCTTTTTACCCCGTCTTCCCCTACTGAACCATCTTCCCCCACCCACCAAGGGCATTCACTCTTGCAAATCTGTTAATGGTGGGAAGTATTTACTGGTCTCTTTGTTTCGTTTCTGTTGAACCAAAAAGGAAGATTAATGCAGAGATTAAGTTGCTATCGTATTAATCCTTTGTTTTATGTATAATTATGTATATGTATTGTGGTTGTTTTTTGGTGGTGGTGCGTGTGGAGCATCGGGGAGGTTCGCACACGCGTGCGTGCGTATTTCTGTGTGAAGGAAATATTAGGTTTTGATGTTTACTTATTTTTTCAATTCATATTAATGTTTTAATGTGTTGATCCTTGCTTGTCTGCGTGTGATTGAATATTATATTGCTATATTTGATGTTTATATAATGTGTGTTTATGCCTACGGATGTACTGTATTAATTCTAGTATTTATTGTAGCTTTTGTGTGTTACTTTAGTGGTGATTATTTATTTTATCTTATTTTAATCATTTGTGAAGCGGAAAGAGCTCCAGTTTAACTGAGAGGTTAATAATAATAATAATAATAATAATAATAATAATGATTTTTTATATAGCGCAACACCTCTCAGTTAAACTGGAGCTCTTGCACTATATAAAAAATCATTATTATTATTATTATTATTATTATTATTTTACGGCAAGAACTCTTGTGTGACTAAAATTGCCCTGTGCTTCTCCGCCGGTGTTGGCTCTTTTCTTTTGACCCACAGGGTGACATGACAGCACGCAGGAGTTTCTGTCTCTCTGCAGTGTACATTGGGCTGTGCACAGATTCCAATTAGTTTTGTCCCTTGGAAGAGGTTTGCACCGTGCCGACGGTGCCTATTCCTTTGAAACCACCCTCTCTGGTGATCCTATTTAGAATGACCGGTGCACCACAGTGATGGTTTATTGTATTGTATTTACGCAAGCGTTGCGTGTTGCTGTGCTAGTAGGCCATGCGTGCATTCCCCTAGCGGGTGAAGGGTGGGGGTGGGGGTGGGGGGGGGGGGGGGGGGGGGGGGGGTTGCTAGGACTGATGAACACACGCAAACAGATTGCGTTTTGGTATTTAATGGCTAACGGCAGGAAACCACAAGTCAGCCGGCTGCTTTGTAGTGTCAATACAACTTCCCCTACGTAAACTGTTCCACCAACACCCTCCTCCATTTTATCCACACACATACATTCTTTCATGAAAAGGGTTTTGCTGTTTTCCAATCAAAATAAGGTATGTGTGTGGGAGGGGAGGGGGGCGGCAAGGGTGGGTGGGTGGTGGTGGTGGTGCAAATGACACGAGGCTTGGTTCTAATTATCAGTAGCTGGCCTCATCCCTTGGGCCTCAGACTGGGACAGCACTGCATCGGAGAACGACGACCGTGACGGAGTGTGAAAAGTAGGAAGATTGAGGCTGAATGTGAGAAAAGGTATGTTGAGTCAGTGAGTGAGTGAGTGAGTGAGTGAATAAATAAATAAATAAATGCGGTATTTTCGTGTATTTTGCAACGACAGAAGCATATCAATATGGCTGCCAGAAGACATGCTGCCAAGGAAGCTGCCGGAAATCTGTTTGATTTTCTGATAATAACAAAGATGAAAATGGGTAGGAAATAAATGCTATGAACTTGTTGTTCAACACAATCTTGACTTGGTGCAGACCTACATTTTCATTCTTATTTATGTTTTAATTTATTGTTTTCAATATATTGTCTTTTTCTTATTACATTATTGGTTATCTGTCCCTTATTATGAGTTATTCCACCCTGTCAAATTGAAAACGAAGTTTTAAAAATTTTCTATTCATTTTCCATCAATGAAACCATACATCTTTAATATACTTTACAGGATCTTTTAATTTTGAGTGATTGCTTCAGAAATAGGTAGCTTGTTTGCTAAAAGTACAAATAGCTACGGGAATCAAAGGGTTAAACATTACCAGCATACAGGTTTATGTTTATTTTTTGTTTGTCACCATTTATTTGTTTTACAGAATTCTTAAAAAAATGAAGCCCACACTGCTCGTTCTTCACGTAACGTTGCTGACGGGCTCGTGCTTCTGTCAGTCAGCCCTCAACGTCAGCCAACTCCATGACGACCTGCTGACATTGAACCCCAACGTGCGTCCTGTCAGCAACATGTCCGAATCCACGGAGGTCAACATCACCTTCCAGCTCATCTCCATCGTCAATCTGGACACGGCCAGCCAGAAAATGACTAGCAACGGCTGGATGAGTGTGTACTGGATGAACCACTACATGACGTGGGACCCGGAGGACTACGGAGGGGTCCCAACAATCACTCCTCTGTCCGAGAAGATGTGGAGGCCAAGTCTGACAACGATGAACTCTCTGAAAGAAGTTGAACCCATGGGCGATGAGTTCGTTACGATGTCGCTGGACAGCAATGGCTTGGTGATTTGGTACCCAGCCGAACGTTTCGAAACCTTTTGTGAAGTCAATATTACGTATTTCCCCATGGACATGCAGCGGTGCAGATGGAAACTCTTCTCCTGGGGACATGGCATTGCGGATGTGACCCTGAACGCTGCTCTGCCTTACATCAAAATGGACGCCTACCAGGAAAACGGCGAGTGGGATCTGGTGGAATCCAGAGCTTGGACAGAGGTTTTAACATATGATGATAACCCAACGTCCTTCTTGCTCTTTGAGGTGACACTCCGGAGAAGACCCGCCCTACTGGCCTTGACAATAGTGTTGCCAATTGCTGTGCTTGCTGTTGTCAACGTGTTTGTGTTCACCATTCCTTCCGAATCAGGTAAGTCACGTTTGCTTTTGAAAGGTTTGAGAACGTGCTGTGTAGTTTTAATTTGCGCAAAGGGTTGCCCATAGTTGGGTGTTTGTCCTTGACCATGGACCTGTTGATACATTTTCATGGGGAAATGAACTAAGGGTGCTTTTGTTTCGTTAGTCATGCTTTGTTAATTTAAACCAAAGACTGTATAGGGGAAGATAAGCATCCGGTCTCTTTTCCCTATATGAGTAGTTAGTACAGAAACACTGGTTATGTCCCTTTTAAACAGGACACATTTTACACGTCGATAAGCCAGTTGAATTCCCCGTTCAAGTTCCAGTCTGAGGTTTTGGATAGCCTCCACTGTGAAAAGTGTTCTGTCCCTACTAACGATAACTCTATCAGCCCGGTTCGCCGAGCTCTTATGTAGTCCATCTTACCCTTTTAGAATATCTTTGTTTAAACTATGTAGTTCAAAGTGTATTGAATAGATGTTCAAACAATAACAAAGGAATTCAGTACACGCTTTAGTTCTTTAAAAAATCTTGCTGTTCTTTCTTAGTGCTTCTGTCATGATAACACTAAGATATTAATAATTCAGGATAACGTCTTTTCAAATATAGGCTGGGTTTTCGTGATTTATTGGTGCTATTGCCCCACCCCATGTCCAAAGTAGAAGACGTGTTGTCGGTCAGTAAATGTGAAAGCCTTCTGTTTTATACCATTGGATAGGTTTCAGTATTTTTTAAAATTATTTTGACAATGCTGGTAATAGTTGTTATTACATAATCATTAATCCTTTCACCGCCAAAGTCGCATTTCAGCACCACAGTGGTTTAACATCTATGTTACTAAAAGGCATTAAAATGGGGTCTATTATGCAAAGACCCTATTGTCTTAGTTTTGGGAAGTAAGGATAGACCTTATTTCATATATGTCACAGAAGAATCTCCAATACTGCAGATGGATTATGTTCTCTACCCAGGTACATTTTATGGAAAGTTTTGGTTGAAATATGGCTGGCGGTGAAAGGGTTCATGATAATATCTTTTGATGGAAGGAATTCTTTGCATAACAATGTGGAATTTTAACCAAAGTTTTCAATAACTTTAAACGCCTTCTTTTCCTGTGCTCATTCAAATCCTCTGCTGTGGTAAACGTTCCTGCTTTCCTCTACTACTACAGGAGAACGCCTGACGTACTCCATGACCTCCTTTCTGACCTTCGGAGTGTTCATGAGCTACATCGTCGACATCCTGCCCTCCTCGGCCAAAACCCTGTCGTTGCTGGCCTTATACCTGTCCGGCCAGCTCATTTTCTCCGCTCTCTACGTTCTCCTCTGCATCCTGTCCCTGCGCGTCTTCCATCGTGACCCCATCAAGCGCCCCGTACCCCCCTTCCTCCAGACCGTGATCATTACTCTGGAGATGCTCATGTGCCTGGACCCTCCTTCCGAGGGTCACAAATCCTCCGCTCAAGGGGCAACGGCGACCGACGACTCTGCCGGAGTTGTCGGGGCTGAAGTGAAGGGCAGTCGGCTGAAGGGTCGGCTGGACAGGTGGGCCAGGAAGAGGAAGGAGAAGCAGGAGGCGCACAGCCAGCCCCAGGACATGACCTGGCAGAGGGTCAGCCGCACCCTGGACAAGCTGCTCTTCAGGGTGTTCTTCGCTCTGAACGTGCTGATTGTCGTCGTGGTCACCGCCATGACAGCCTACCAGTACACCGACATTGTCTAAGATGATTTGATGAATGTAGATGGCGAACCATATACATTTTAGCATGTCTTGACAAACTGTAGCCACGAGTCAAGAAATACACGTTGTTTTATTTCATTTTATTTTTTAAATTTAGGTAGATGGGAATTGTACAGTGTTCATTCCCTCTTTTTTTTCTGACTTATTATTAAAGACACACTGACGCACCACGATTAAGTCCCTTTTTTCTGGTTAGCTGTGACCCACATACAAATGTTCCCAACTTCAAATTGAGGATGCTCTTTAAAAGGATGTTTTCTTTTCAATTTGGGGACATTTGTATGGGAGCTAAACCTTTACAAAACAAGATTTCTTACCAGCTGTAAGAGGGAAAACACGTGAAACCCGTGATTTTGACACGTGACCTGGTGGGTCTTTAAGGAAACTAATACAATAAACTGTGAAATGAATTATGCATGCGTCATGGGTGAATTCGTCGAGTATGTCTAACTCGCCTGTCAGATTCCTGAAAGTATTCAATGCTATTTGTTTTCTTTATTTTTGTCTTGCTAGAGTGTGGATAGTTTTTGTTGTCTTGCTAATGATCACCGTGTGAAAGACGCATAGTTGTTGACTGGAGTGACTTGCACATAGGCATATTACTACCATACACAAGATTTCTGTGAAATTTTAGTCAGGCGAAACATTATAGCTTATTTCAATGACTTACATTCAATGGGCACATTTTAAATCAGTCGATATTAGGTGATGTTAAACTGCATTTACGCTGTTGAGATACTCGATGCCCCGTCATTTACCTGTTACGACCGTTCAGATCTGTAACGATCATTCAGAGTTGTTACGACCGTTCTGAACTGTTACGACTGCTCAGAGGTGCTCAGAGCAATAATGCCCCTTTAGATGAGTTACGACCGTTCAGACCAGTATATTCAGTATACAGTATAATTATGTTGACTAGGCCCTCGGACAGAGCAAGCCATTGTTCTAATGGCATCTAATTGGATTTGTTCTAAATCTTCTGCTTGTTTACTTGTGCAGTTGTCCCAAACGACATCTTTAAAAAAAATCAAAATGTTACAGGGCTGGACCTAAGTTTTTAAGAGGTGGGGGCTAATTCATCGAAGGTGCGAAGCACCAAGACCCCTAGGGATGTCCGGAGCATGCTCCCGCGGAACATTTTTAAATCCGAGAAGCAAAATAGTGCAATCTAGGCATGAAATAAAGGACTAATGCCATTGCTGTTCACACCCCTATTGAAACATGTTTTGAACCATTAAGTACCTATCAACTGGTGGGGCTGATGAGTGCTAGGTATAGCCCGCGAGGAAATTTAGCTGCCGCTCGGTGACATGAATGTGGTTATTTTTAAAGGAAAAGCCCCCCCCCCCCCCCCTCGTACGCCCACAGAGTGTGGCATAATGAATGATTTGTACATAACAAGAAGCGACTTCCGGCTCAGTAAGACAATAATATTATTATGATCGGAGACAAGCAACAAGAACACGACATTTGGATAACATTGACTTAATGCGGAGGTCCCATTTACAATTACTTTGAATGATTACTCCGAGATACTTGTGTGAGCTCGTTTCCTGTAGAATTACATAATTACATTTCAAAGGGTGCGTTTGAGGCATTGCTTGACTGGAGATTGGCATCAATTCAGTTTTAGTTTGGTTAAATTTAACTTTCCATGTTTTTGCCCACATATCTATTTACTCTAGATCGGAGTTTAAAATTTCTGTTCTAATGTCAGCATTTGCTAAACCTAGGTACATACATATCCAGCGCTGTTGCGAGGTGTTTCGACCGTTCAGAGCTGTGATGACTGTGCAGGGCTATAACGACCATTCAGAGCTGTGATGACTGTG
>CM065686.1:16700591-16710591 GCA_017654935.2 Phymorhynchus buccinoides | reverse complement strand
ACATGCATGCACTCACACACTTCACAAAACAAATGAAAAAAGAGAGAGAGAGAGAGAGAGAGGGAGAGAGAGAGAGAGAGAGAGAGGGGAGAGAGAGAGAGAGAGAGAGGGGGGGAGAGAGAGGGGGGGGGAGAGAGAGAGAGGGGGAGAGAGAGAGAGAGAGAGAGGGGGGGGACATCTAGCCCTCATTAAATGAAAAAAAAAAAAGAAGTCATAAACAACTAATAATCATCATGCACATAAGATACACTACCATCATAGAGAGAGAGAGAGAGAGAGAGAGAGAGAGAGAGAGAGAGAGAGAGAGAGAGAGAGAGAGAGAGAGAGAGAGAGAGAGAGAGAGAGAGAGAGAGAGAGAGAGAGACTCGGAAGTCGGAAGTCGGAAATGTTACTGAACTTAGGCCAACAGCCCCTTTCAGTGGGAATAGCATGCAAAGACAATCAACAGAATCATACATATTAATTCACAACATATTAACACAAGGGCGTCGCCGAGCGGCAGACATGTCCGTCACTAGCAATGCCACGCACTTGCGACACCCCGTCGAGTGTCACATCCTGACACAAAATTGCAAGGGATTCTGTCTTCTAGATCACGAGATACAGCTTGAAGAAGAAATGCATAGCGCAAAGAAGGACATTTCGGTTTTCAAGGTCAAACTTCAAGGCCAAGGTCAGCATGGCGATAATTTATGCTGGGATGTTTTCTACTCTAGGGTATACAGTATACAATCTGAAGCGCTTCTGTCAAGCACAAATGTGGAAAATAAAGCTTAAAACCCAGTTTGTAGACCCCTACCACATTCAAGGCCTACCGATCTCCCGGACCGTGACGTTGACCTTGATCGGTATGCCACCATCAGAACGGGCATAAGCCAAAGTACCTACATGCCAAATTTGCAGACTCTAACACCAACGGTGTGGGAGTTATGGCCCCTTAAAGATTTTCGGTTTTCAAGGTCGTAAGCCAAGGTCAAGGTCACGACGGCGAAACATTTTGCGCGGATGCCTTCCTCTCATGGTGACACACCAGCAGACAAAATTTGACGCGATTCGGTCAAGCGGTTCGGGAGATATCCTTGGGACAGACAGAAAAACAAACAAACAAAAAAACAAAACAAAAAAACCCAGCCCATGCAAAGTCCGATCACCTATTTTGACGGACAAATACAAACCAGACGACCACAAAGTCCGATCACCTATGGTGACGGACAAAAACAAAAATACAAACCAGACCACTGCAAAGTCCCATCACCTACGGTGACGGACGATTATGCTACAGCGTGTCGCAAGTGCGTGGCATTGCTGGTGACGGACATGTCTGCCGCCCGGCGACGCCCTTGTTTGTTTGTTTGTTTGTTGTTCTTTTCTGTTTGTCCCAAAGATGTTAATAAAAAGAGTTGGGGTTTTTTTTACGTACAAAGATTAATACAAGAGAGAGAGAGAGAGAGAGAGAGAGAGAGAGAGAGAGAGAGAGAGAGAGAGAGAGAGAGAGAGAGAGAGAGAGAGAGAGAGACTTCCAAGAGAATCGGAGAGCGTTTCCCGTTCCCTGTGCAGTAATGGCCGAGTGTCTTACGGTTGCTTTGATCTTCTGTCGCCTCCCTGTGGGTGGGCTCTATGTGTATGTTTGTCTGTCTGTGTCTCTCTCTCTCGCTTTCTTGCTCTGTCCCCCCCGGTGTGGGAGTTATGGCCCCTGAAATATGTTCGGTTTTCAAGGTCGTACGTCAAGGTCAAGGTCACGACGGCAAAATGGTTTGCGCGGATGCCTTCCTCTCATAGTGACACACCAGCACACAAAAATTGACGTGATTCGGTCAACCCGTTCGAAAGATATCCTTGGGACAGACAGAAGGAGAAAAAAATGACCCTCCGATTTTCAGGCTCTAGCGATCTTTTTGACCTTGAGCTTGACCTTGATCGGTATGCCATCATCAGAACGGGCATAAGCCAAACCACCTAAATACCAAGTTTCAACATCCTATGTCGACCGGTGCCCGAGATATGGCTAAAAATAGATTTTCGGTTTTCAAGGTCGTACGTCAAGGTCAAGGTCACGACGGCAAAATGGTTTGCACCGATCTCTTCCTATTAAGGAGGCACGATTCGGTCAAGCGGTTCGGGAGATATCCTTGGGACAGACAGAACAAAAAACAACAAAAAAATACAAACCAGCCCATCGCAAAGTCCGTTCACCTTCAGTGACGGACAATAACTATGTGTGAGAGAGAGAGAGAGAGAGAGAGAGAGAGAGAGAGAGAGAGAGAGAGAGAGAGAGAGAGAGAGAGAGAGAGAGAGAGAAACAGACAGGCAGACAGACAGACAGACCGAGTGAATCTCGGGCCAGTTCCAAGTGGCCATCTCACCGACTGCCCTACACCCCCCACCCCACCCCCACCCCCCAGGCTCTGAGAGTTGCAGCGATGCTATTCTTGGACCAATCTGGAACTTTTCATGTGATCAGTAGTATTTTGAACGTGGCGGGTAGGGGGTGGGGAAGAGGGGGGGAGTAACAGGATGGGTGGAGGTTGCCTTTGTTTTTGCGTCTTTGACGAAATGTGCCCGATCAGAGAGGCTAAAATAATAACAACAACAACAACAACAACAACAACAACAACAAAAGAACAGTTCTTTTCATGTCCAACTATTGTCATACCACTTCGAATTTTATGGATGTGTAGATTTTTTTAGATTTTTTTTTTTTAGTCTATTTATTCTCAATTATAAATAGGCCTAAGGCTTCTGGGGCTATACTCTGTTTGTAATGAGCCGACCTGAAAGTATGTTGACACTTTTTTAAAATTTTATATTACGTACTTTATTATTGAGAATTTCCTACCTTTTGTCGTCCGAGTATGGCTGAGACCTGTTTGTCACCATTTTCTTCTTTCAAGCAACGACATATAAGAGGAGCCCAGCGGCCATCTTGGGATAAACTCGCATCCAACTAGTTTACTAGTTAGATTTATCTTGTCTACGACGACAGCTGATATCGAGCAATGGACACATAGGCTATAGAGGGAAGGGGTAGGGGAGTGGGGGCAGACAGGCAGAGAAACGGTGGGTGGGTGGGAGAGAGAGAGAGAGAGAGAGAGAGAGAGAGAGAGAGAGAGAGAGAGAGAGAGAGAGAGAGAGAGAGAGAGAGAGAGAGAGAGAGAATGGTTTTATTCCCGCAAAGGCATCGCCCCATTAGGAAGCGTGCGTGTCAACATGGAAAGGAGTAGACTATCAACAATTCAAATATAAATGTAGCAAGAAAACAACACGTGTTTATGGCATGTGTTTATGCCTACGGATGTACTGTAATAATGCCAGTATTTATTGTAGCTTTTGTGTGTTACTTTAGTGGTGATTATTTATTTTATCTTATTCTAATCACTTGTGGGCTGATTCTTGGAAATTTATTTATGTGTGTATGTTTTTATATTTCTGTGCCCAAATGGGGTATGAAATAAATTTCTTGCCTTGCCTTGCCTTGTGAAGCGGAAAGAGCTCCAGTTTATCTGAGAGGTGTTGCGCTATACATGTATATAAAAATCATGAGAATGAATGAAAAATGGTGTTTTACGTCCTCTCGGTCATAGACACATATGGGACATTTGTAAATACAAAGATGGTGGGAACAATACTGGCTGCAATGACCGGAGGCAGTGCAGCACCAGTAAAGTCCCGAGTTTGTAACAATATAGATATGTACTATATGTACTGTGGATAGTATAATCAGTATATAAAAATCAGTATTATTATTATTATTATTATTATTATTATTATTATTATTTTACGACAAAAACTCTTGTGTGACTAAAGTTGCCCTGTGCTTCTCCGTGTTGTCTCTTTTCTTTGGACCCACAGGGTGACATGACAGCACGCAGGAGTTTCTGTCTCTCTGCAATGTGCTGGGCTGTGCACAGATTCCAATAGTCAACCTATGGCGATATTTTTCACGCCAGAGGGCAGTCAATGCATTATGGGCTTATCACGCGATTTTCTTACTTGGGCGTAGTGAGAGAGAGAGAGAGAGAGAGAGAGAGAGAGAGTGATGGTAGGACCACTCACTGTCTCTCTCTCTTTCTTTATCCCCAACTAATAATATAGAGAGGATTAGCCCCACACGAGCGTCATGCCCTCTGGCGTGAGACAAATCGCACTAAGTCTCTCATTAGTTTTGTCCCTTGGAAGAGGTTTGCACCGTGCCGACGGTGCCTATTCCTTTGACACCACCCTCTCTGATGATCCTATTTAGAATGACCTGTGCACCACAGTGATGGTTTATTGTATTGTATTTATGCAAGCGTTTCGTGTTACTGTGCTAGTAGTCCGCAAGTGCATTTCCCTAGCGGGCGAGGGGTGGGGTGGGGGTGTTGGGGGTTGCTAGGACTGATGAACACACGCAAACAGATTGCGTTTTGGTATTTAATGGCTAACGACAGGAAGCCACAAGTCAGTCGGCTGCTTTGTAGTGTCAATACAACTTCCCCTACGTAAACTGTTCCACCCACACCCTCCTCCATTTTATCCACACACATACATTCTTTCATGAAAAGGGTGTTGCTGTTTTCCAATCAAAATAATGTGTGTGTGTGTGGGGGTGGGGGGGGGGGGGGGGTGTAGGGAGGAGGGGGGGGGGGGGGGGGGGTAGGGAGGAGGGGGGCGGCAAATGGGGGGTGGTGGGGGTGCAAATGACGTGAGGCATGGTCCAAATTATCAGTAGCTGGCCTCATCCGTTGGGCCTCAGACTGGGACAGCACTGCATCGGAGAACGACGACCGTGACGGAGTGTGAAAAGTAGGAAGATTGAGGCTGAATGTGAGAAAATGTATGTTGAGTCAGTGAGTGAGTGAGTGAGTGAGTGAGTGAATAAATAAATAAATAAGTAAATGCGGTCTTTTTGTGCATTTTGTAAATAAAGAAGCGACCAAGCATATCAATATGGCTGCCAGAAGACATGCTGCCAAGGAAGCTGCCGGAAATGTGTTTGATTTTCTGATAATAACAAAGATGAAAGTGGGTAGGAAATAAATGCTATGAAATTGCTGTTCAACACAATCTTGACTTGGTGCAGACCTAAATTTTCATTCTTATTTATGTTTTAATTTATTGTTTTCAATATATTGTCTTTTTCTTATTACATTATTGGTTATCTGTCCCTTATTATGAGTTATTCCACCCTGTCAAATTGAAAACGAAGTTTTAAAAATTTTCTATTCATTTTCCATCAATGAAACCATACATCTTTAATATACTTTACAGGATCTTTTAATTTTGAGTGATTGCTTCAGAAATAGGTAGCTTGTTTGCTAAAAGTACAAATAGCTACGGGAATCAAAGGGTTAAACATTACCACCATACAGGTTTATGTTTATTTGTTGTTTGTCACCATTTATTTTTTTACAGAATTCTTAAAAAAATGAAGCCCACACTGCTCGTTCTTCACGTGACGTTGCTGACGGGCTCGTGCTTCTGTCAGTCAGCCCTCAACGTCAGCCAGCTCCATGAGGACCTGCTGACCTTGAACCCCAACGTGCGTCCTGTCAGCAACATGTCCGAATCCACGGAGGTCAACATCACCTTCCAGCTGATCTCCATCATCAACCTGGACACGGCCAGCCAGAAAATGACCAGCAACGGCTGGATGAGTGTGTACTGGATGAACCACTACATGACGTGGGACCCGGAGGATTATGGAGGGGTCCTAACAATCACTCCTCTGTCCGAGAAGATGTGGAGGCCAAGTCTGACAGCGATGAACTCTCTGAAAGAAGTTGAACCCATGGGCGATGAGTTCGTTACGATGTCGCTGGACAGCAATGGCTTGGTGATTTGGTACCCAGCCGAACGTTTCGAAACCTTTTGTGAAGTCGATATCACGTATTTCCCCATGGACGTGCAGCGGTGCAAATGGGAGCTCTTCTCGTGGGGACATGGCGTTGCGGATGTGACTCTGAACGCTGCCCTGCCTAACATCAAAATGGACGCCTATCAGGAAAACGGGGAATGGGATCTGGTGGAATCCAGAGCTTGGACCGAGGTTTTAACATATGATGATAACCCAACGTCCTTCTTGCTCTTTGAGGTGACACTCCGGAGAAGACCCGTCCTACTGGCCTTGACAATAGTGTTGCCAATTGCTGTGCTTGCTGTTGTCAACGTGTTTGTGTTCACCATTCCTTCAGAATCAGGTAATTCACGTTTGCTTTTGAAAGGTTTGAGAACGTGCTGTGTAGTTTTAATTTGCGCAAAGGCTTGCTTATTTTTTCACAATAATTTCTATTGGAATCTTATGTAGTCTGGAGAAAGAAAAATGTACTCATTAGCTATTATTGAAAAACAAATATATTTTACCGCAGCACCAAAAATGCAATTGTCATTGGATTCATTGCTTGGTCATGAGATTCAGTGCCATAGTTGGGTGTTTGTCTTTGACCATGGACCTGTTGATACGTTTTTATGGGGAAATGAACTAGGGGTGCTTTTGTTCCGTTACTCATGCTTTGTTAATTTAAACCAAAGACTGCATAGGGGAAGATAAGCATCCGGTCTCTTTTCCCTATATGAGTAGTGAGTACAGAAACACTGGTTATGTCCCTTTTAAACAGGACACATTTTGCACGTCGATAAGCCAGTTGAATTCTCCGTTCAAGTTCCAGTCTGAGTTTTTGGATAGCCTCCACTGTGAAAAGTGTACTGTCCCTACTAACGATAACTCTATCAGCCCGGTTCGCCGAGCTTTTAAGTAATCCATCTTACCCTTTTAGAATATCTTTCTTTAAACTATGTAGTTCAAAGTGTATAGAATAGATGTTCAAACAATAACAAAGGAATTCAGTACACGCTTTAATTCTTTTTTTTAAAAATGCTGTTCTTTCTTAGTGCTTCTGTCATGATAACACTAAAATATTAATAATTCAGGATAACGTCTTTTCAAATATAGGCTGGGTGTTCGTGATTTATTGGTGCTATTGCCCCACCCCATGTCCAAAGTAGAAGACGTGTTGTCGGTCAGTAAATGTGAAAGTCTTCTGTTTTAAACCATTTGGGTAGCTTTCAGTATTTTTAAAAATTCTTATTGACAACGCTGGTAATAGTTGTTATTACATAATCATTAATCCTTTCACCGCCAAAGTCGCATTTCAGCACCACAGTGGTTTAACATCTATGTTACTAAAAGGCATCAAATTGGGGTCTATTATCCAAAGACCCTATTGTCTTAGTTTTGGGAAGTAAGGATAGACCTTATTTCATATATGTCACAGAAGAATCTCCAATACTGCAGATGGATTTTGTTCTCTACCCAGGTACATTTTATGGAAAGTTTTGGTTGAAATATGGCTGGCGGTGAAAGGGTTCATGATAACATCTTTTGATGGAAGGAATTCGTTTCACACAATGTGGAATTTTAACCAATGTGTTCAATAACTTTAAACGCCTTCTTTTCCTGTGCTCATTCAAATCCTCTGCTGTGGTAAACGTTCCTGCTTTCCTCTACTACTACAGGAGAACGCTTGACGTACTCCATGACCGCCTTTCTGACCTTCGGAGTGTTCATGAGCTACATAGTCCACATCCTGCCCTCCACGGCCAAAACCCTGTCGTTGCTGGCCTTGTACCTGTCCGGCCAGCTCATTTTCTCCGCTCTCTACGTTCTCCTCTGCATCCTGTCCCTGCGCGTCTTCCACCGTGACTCCATCAAGCACCCCGTACCCCCCTTCCTCCAGACCGTGATCATTACTCTGGAGATGCTCATGTGCCTGGACCCTCCTTCCGAGGGTCGCAAATCCTCCGCTCAAGGTACAACGGCGACCGACGACTCTGCCGGAGTTGTCGGGGCTGAAGTGAAGGGCAGTCGGCTGAAGGGTCAGCTGGACAGGTGGGCCAGGAAGAGGAAGGAGAAGCAGGAGGCGTACAGCCAGCCCCAGGACATGACCTGGCAGAGGGTCAGCCGCACCCTGGACAAGCTGCTCTTCAGGGTGTTCTTCGCTCTGAACGTGCTGATTGTCGTCGCGGTCACCGCCATGACAGCCTACCAGTACACCGACATTGTCTAAGATGATTTCATGTAGATGGCGAACCATATACATTTTAGCATGTCTTGACAAACTGTAGCCAGAGTAAAGAAATACACGTT
Organism: Phymorhynchus buccinoides; assembly: GCA_017654935.2. NCBI lineage: Eukaryota > Metazoa > Mollusca > Gastropoda > Neogastropoda > Raphitomidae > Phymorhynchus > Phymorhynchus buccinoides. The sequence goes on along the minus strand of CM065686.1, from coordinate 16,702,469 downwards.
GCTTTGTTATTATTCAAAAAAAAAAGAATTTAGGTAGATGTGAATTGTACAGTGTTCGTTCCCTCTTTTTTTCTGACTTATTATTAAAGACACACTGACGCACCACGATTAAGTCCCTTGTTTGTTCTGGGTAGCTGGCTGTGACCCACATGCAAATGTCCCCAACTTCAAATTAAGGCTGCTCTTTAAAATGATGTTTCGTTTTCAATTTGGGAACATTTGTATGGGAGCTAAGCCTGGTCAAAACAAGATTTCTTTATTTATTATTAATTCAGATGATGCTAAACTGCATTTACGTTGTTGAGATACTCGATGCTCCGTCATTAATTAAGTCCTTTCTATAAAGATATAGGCCTAAGTCTACGCCTTAGAACATTATGATATCCTGCATGCTTTCGCACATCCATTTATAATCGCGTTTTTATTTCAACTAGCGCAACGCCGAGTACCGGTAACGCCTAGTAACGGTAATGCCTAGAAACGGTAACGCCAAGTACTGGTAACGCTGAGCACAACAAATTTGAAGCGATTCGGTTAAGAAACGGCGGAGTTATAAGGCCCTGTTTCCCGTTGGCGCTGCTCTGAGAGTGACGCGCTCTCCCGATTCTCTTTGCCCCGACCACAGCAAGCCTGACAGCAAATTTGTAGCGATTTGGTTAAGAAACGGCAGAGTTATTTGTGAAAAGGTAAAGCGGCGTATATCGCGCGCGTTTCTAAATCGATTCGATTCCGGTTTGGCACATCGATAGTGACTGTCCCCGGTCATTTACCTGCCAAATTCGAAGGCAATCCGTCCAGAAATACCGGAGATACGGGCGCCGAGAGGCCGGTGGATATGCGTTTCGCGCATTTGCCAAACCGCGCAAATGACACGGCCGCCTCGGTTGCCGTTGCCATCGCCCCGTTAGAGCTCATAGCAAATTTGAAGCGATTCGGTCGAAAAACGGCGGAGTTATAAGGCCAGTTTTGTGTTTCAGAGACACACACACACACACGGACACAAGGCTTTTTATTATATGATGATGTAGGGGACGCAATGTCCAAGAAAAACGTTCTTTAGTCGTAATCTGGACTCCATCCTCTCATATTAGGGGAAGACGGGGTAAAAAGCGCATGGGCGGGTAAGAAGCCCACCCCAATTATCTCATGAAATAAAGAAAATTTCAGTCAAATTTGCCCATGAGACGAATGCTAGACATTAACGCTCGTCTCATGGGCAAAATGAGACTGAAATTTGCTTCATTTCATGAGATAATTGGGGTGGGCTTCTTACCCGCCCATGCGCTTTTTACCCCGTCTTCCCCTATATTAAACGGTGGAATACGCAAAAAGACTGCTACCAAGAAATTTACAACGCATATTGATGTATGTGTCAGGATTGTACATAGATTGTCTTTTTAATAATAATAATAATTAATAATGCTTATATAGCGCATAATCTTGCAAAGCAACTCAATGCGCTTTTCACTCACCATTCGTACAAACATTTCTAACAAACTGGCCCACGCATCCTCACCATACATCTCTATGAAAATGAATACATATTAGAGAATGCATTGCATATAATCATAACACAACACACCAACACCCACGTCCCTTCAACACCACCACCCCAACCATCCCCCCACTCCCCCCCCCACCCATCCCCACCCCTGCCCCCCTACTCCCCACCCTCACCCCATACACACACACGCGCACGCGTTAACCTCAAACTCAACGTCTTCAATGAGCTGGAAAACAAGAGTGGGGAAAGGATCATAGACTTTGCAGAGAGAAAGCTTTCCTGAAGAAGTGGGTCTTTAGTTGGGACTTGAAGGAAGGAAGAGTGGACTGGTTTTTAGGCTTATTCTTGCAGTTGGGTTATATTGTTTGCTTTTG
>CM065686.1:16693091-16695591 GCA_017654935.2 Phymorhynchus buccinoides | reverse complement strand
GAAGAAGAAGAAGAGCTTTATTTGCAATGAGCTTACCTGAAAATATGTTGACAGTGTTATTAATTAATACGTACGATCCTTGGGAATGTCCGACTTTTTCTGGTCCCAGTATGGCTGGGGACTTGTTCTCACCATTTTCCCTTTACAAGCAATGACACAAGAGGGGCCCATGCGCCATCTTGGGATAAACATGGCGTCGCATCCGACTTGTTCACCGCTTAGATTTATCCTAAGATGGCGGCTATGACGGCAGCTGATATCCAGCATTGGACACATAGAGAGGGAAGGGGTAGGGGAGTCGGTGGGGGCAGACAGGCAAATAAATGGTGGTGGGGAGAGAGAAAGAAAGGGAAAACGAAAACGAAATTTTATTTAACCAGGGAACATGAGATAAGCAATGGCAGCTTTTTTTTACACCCAGCCCTGTTGGAAATAGTAATAAATAACAAGAATTAAAGAAGACTTCAAACAACAAAAACTGAGTAACGCATGCATAAAAAATCGGGGGGGGGGGGGATGAGGGTAATGGGAGACGGGAGAGGTGAGAGAGAGAGAGAGAGAGAGAGAGAGAGAGAGAGAGAGAGAGAGAGAGAGAGAGAGAGAGAGAGAGAGAGAGAGAGAGAGAGAGAGAGAGAGAGAGAGAGAGAGAGAGAGAGAGAGAGAGAGAGAGAGAGAGAGAGAGAGAGAGAGAGAGACAGAGAGAGAGAGAGAGAGAGACAGAGAGAGAGAGAGAGAGAGAGAGAGAGAGAGAGAGAGAGAGAGAGAGAGACAGAGAGAGAGAGAGAGAGAGAGAGAGAGAGAGAGAGAGAGAGAGAGAGAGAGAGAGAGAGAGAGAGACAGAGAGAGAGAGAGAGAGAGAGAGAGAGACAGAGAGAGAGAGAGAGAGAGAGAGAGAGAGAGAGAGAGAGAGAGAGAGAGAGAGAGAGAGAGAGAGAGAGAGAGAGAGAGGTGGGTGTGGGTGGGTAGGGAAATGACCTTGTCATCTCGTCTTGGCCATCTGCCCGCTTTGCGGGCCAACTGTCCATTTCAGCGGCGCTATTTTTAGCCACTCTCCAACTGACCGAACATGACGTGTGGTCACTGTGACAAACATGACCCAGACGGTTTTTTTAATTTTAAATTTTACGTCAATGCTGCAGACAGACAGACACACAGACACACAGACATACACGTACGCGTACGCGCGTGCGTAGAGAGAGAGAGAGAGAGAGAGAGAGAGAGAGAGAGAGAGAGAGAGAGAGAGAGAGAGAGAGAGAGAGAGAGAGAGAGAGAGAGAGAGAGAGAGAGAGAGAGAGAGAGAGAGAGAGAGAGAGAGAGAGAGAGAGAGAGACAGAGACAGAGACAGAGACAGAGACAGAGACAGAGACAGGCAGACAGATCAACAGACAAACAGAAAGAGAGAGACAGAGAGAGTTACAGAATAACGGAGATACAGACAGACAGATACTCCCAGGAAGACAGACAGAGGATGGGGGAGGTGTGGAAGAAGTGGTCATCCATTATTTTGTCCTGACTAATCCCAGTTGCAGCAGTTCTATTATTAGACCCTCTGGAACTGACCAAACCTGACGACGTGGTCTCTGGAACTAAAGACGAAATTTCGTGTCCACGGCATCGATTGCTGTACAACCAAGATAAATCAGTACGGCTATCACTACGTATCGATAACACTACTGGGCTAAATCACTATGGCAACTAAGGGTTAGGGTTAAAATAGGGTTACACTTACTAAGGAATAGGGTTAGGTTAGGAAAAGGGTTCGGGTTAGGGTTAGGGTTACGGTTAGTCTGTCGGAATTCAAACTGACAGATTGGCACTGTCATCATTATTTTTTTCTCGGCAGCGATTTAATGCTCCCCAAAAATGATAGATGATTTTGACAAAAAAACATGCTTGTGGCAAAAGAAAAGACCATCTAACCCTAACCCTATCCCTAACCCTAACCCTATCCCTAACCACGAAAAGAACCAAGAAATAGAGCAGGAGGGTGTAAATCTACATATTTGCCGAGAAATCGATGTACAAAGCCATACACTTATACTATTCTTTTGCTGGAACTATTCCTTTTTTTGGTTGATAAATTTTAAGTCTTTTTTCTCTATGGGTCGTAGTGGTAACAACGGGTAGTTCTTTCGATACGTAGCAATAGCGCTACGCACCCGTATTCTCAACCTTCTTTGGTTCGTGGGGACTTGGAAGAGTGCCAAAAAAGGACCTTTAAAGGACCAGCAAAAAGTTTTTAAAAGACCTATTTAAACCTTGTTTGTAGTTGTACTTGCAGACATGGTGGGCGCAGAGCCAGACGCCGACGATTGTGGCTGAGCAGATTTTTTTTTTTTTTTTTTGCTGAGCAGATTTATTTGTTGTTACAGATTCATTTGCTGCTTGCAAAAAAAGTCGGTCACATTGCACCTCGATTCCGCCTTGTGCCTTCTTTCAGCTTTCTTGTGATTTTCAGTCTTTGCGTGTTGTTTCAGCACCGACTCTCCCATTGACAACA
>CM065686.1:16678091-16688091 GCA_017654935.2 Phymorhynchus buccinoides | reverse complement strand
TTCAGCAACAACAACAACATAGCTACACTTCAGCAACAACAACATAACTTCACTTCAGCAACAACATAGCTACACTTCAGCAACAACAACAAAACTACACTTCAGCAACAACAACATAACTACACATCAGCAACAACATAACTACACTTCAGCAGCAACAACAACAACATAACTACTTCAGCAACAACAACAACAACAACATAACTACACTTCAGCAACACAACAACATAGCTACACTTCAGCAACAACAACAACAACTACACTTCAGCAACAACAACATAAACTACACTTCAGCAACAACAACAACATAACTACACTTCAGCAACAACAACAACATAACTACACTTCAGCAACAACAACATAACTACACTTCAGAAACAACAACATAACTACACTTCAGCAACAACAACATAACTACACTTCAGCAACAACAACAACATAACTACACTTCAGCAACAACAACATAACTACACTTCAGCAACAACAACAACAACAACAACAACAACACTACACTTCAGCAACAACAACAACATAACTACACTTCAGCAACAACAACATAACTACACTTCAGCAACAACAACAACATAACTACACTTCAGCAACAACAACAACATAGCTACACTTCAGCAACAACAACAACAACTACACTTCAGCAACAACAACATAACTACACTTCAGCAACAACAACATAACTACACTTCAGCAACAACAACAACATAACTACACTTCAGCTACAACAACATAGCTACACTTCAGCAACAACAACATAACTACACTTCAGCAACAACAACAACATAACTACACTTCAGCAACAACAACATAACTACACTTCAGCAACAACAACAACATAACTACACTTCAGCAACAACAACAACATAACTACACTTCAGCAACAACAACAACATAACTACACTTCAGCAACAACAACAACATAACTACACATCAGCAACAACATAGCTACACTTCAGCAACAACAACAACATAGCTACACTTCAGCAACAACAACAACATATCTACACTTCAGCAACAACAACATAACTTCACTTCAGCAACAACATAGCTACACTTCAGCAACATCAACATAACTACACTTCAGCAACAACAACATTTCTACACATCAGCAACAACATAACTACACTTCAGCAACAACAACATAACTACACTTCAGCAACAACAACAACAACAACATAACTACACTTCAGAAACTACAACATAGCTACACTTCAGCAACAACAACATAACTACACTTCAGCAACAACAACATAACTACACTTCAGCAACAACAACATAACTACACTTCAGCAACAACAACAAAACTACACTTCAGCAACAACAACATAACTACACTTCAGAAACAACAACATAACTACACTTCAGCAACAACAACATAACTACACTTCAGCAACAACAACAACATAACTACACTTCAGCAACAACAACATAACTACACTTCAGCAACAACAACATAACTACACTTCAGCAACAACAACAACATAACTACACTTCAGCAACAACAACATAACTACACTTCAGCAACAACAACAACATAACTACACTTCAGCAACAACAACAACATAACTACACTTCAGCAACAACAACATAACTACACTTCAGCAACAACAACATAACTACACTTCAGCAACAACAACAACATAACTACACTTCAGCAACAACAACAACATAACTACACTTCAGCAACAACAACATAACTACACATCAGCAACAACATAGCTACACTTCAGCAACAACAACATAGCTACACTTCAGCAACAACAACATAACTACACTTCAGCAACAACAACATAACTACACTTCAGCAACAACAACATAACTACACTTCAGCAACAACAACAACATAACTACACTTCAGCAACAACAACATAACTACACTTCAGCAACAACAACATAACTACACTTCAGCAACAACAACATAGCTACACTTCAGCAACAACAACATAGCTACACTTCAGCAACAACAACAACATAACTACACTTCAGCAACAACAACAATATAACTACACTTCAGCAACAACAACAACATAACTACACATCAGCAACAACAACATAACTACACTTCAACAACAACAACAACATAACTACACTTCAGCAACAACAACATAACTACACTTCAGCAACAACAACAACAACATAGCTACACTTCAGCAACAACAACAACATAACTACACTTCAGCAACAACAACATAACTACACTTCAGCAACAACAACAACATAACTACACTTCAGCAACAACAACAACATAACTACACTTCAGCAACAACAACAACATAACTACACTTCAGCAACAACAACATAGCTACACTTCAGCAACAACAACATAACTACACTTCAGCAACAACAACAACATAACTACACTTCAGCAACAACAACAACATAACTACACTTCAGCAACAACAACATAACTACACATCAGCAACAACAACAACATAGCTACACTTCAGCAACAACAACAACATAGCTACACTTCAGCAACAACAACAACATAGCTACACTTCAGCAACAACATAGCTACACTTCAGCAACAACAACAACATAACTACACTTCAGCAACAACAACATAACTACACTTCAGCAACAACAACAACATAACTACACTTCAGCAACAACAACATAACTACACTTCAGCAACAACAACATAACTACACATCAGCAACAACAACAACATAACTACACTTCAGCAACAACAACAACATAACTACACTTCAGCAACAACAACAACATAACTACACTTCAGCAACAACAACAACATAACTACACTTCAGCAACAACAACAACATAACTACACTTCAGCAACAACAACATAACTACACTTCAGCAACAACAACAACATAACTACACTTCAGCAACAACAACAACATAACTACACTTCAGCAACAACAACATAACTACACATCAGCAACAACAACAACATAACTACACTTCAGCAACAACAACATAACTACACTTCAGCAACAACAACATAACTACACTTCAGCAACAACAACATAACTACACATCAGCAACAACAACAACATACACTACACTTCAACAACAACAACAACATAACTACACTTCAGCAAAACTACAACATAGCTACACTTCAGCAACAACAACATAACTACACTTCAGCAACAACAACATAACTACACTTCAGCAACAACAACAACATAACTACACTTCAGCAACAGCAACAACATAACTACACTTCAGCAACAACAACAACATAACTACACTTCAGCAACAACAACATAGCTACACTTCAGCAACAACAACATAACTACACTTCAGCAACAACAACAACATAACTACACTTCAGCAACAACAACAACATAGCTACACTTCAGCAACAACAACAACATAACTACACTTCAGCAACAACAACATAACTACACTTCAGCAACAACAAACAACACACATCAACAACAACAACATAGCTACACTTCAGCAACAACAACAACATAACTACACTTCAGCAACAACAACATAACTACACTTCAGCAACAACAACAACATAACTACACTTCAGCAACAACAACAACATAACTACACTTCAGCAACAACAACATAGCTACACTTCAGCAACAACAACAACATAACTACACTTCAGCAACAACAACAACATAGCTACACTTCAGCAACAACAACAACATAACTACACTTCAGCAACAACAACAACATAACTACACTTCAGCAACAACAACAACATAGCTACACTTCAGCAACAACAACATAAGTAACACATCAGCAACAACATAGCTACACTTCAGCAACAACAACAACATAGCTACACTTCAGCAACAACAACATAACTACACATCAGCAACAACAACATAACTACACTTCAGCAACAACATAGCTACACTTCAGCAACAACAACAAAACTACACATCAGCAACAACAACATAACTACACTTCAGCAACAACATAACTACACTTCAGCAACAACAACAACATAACTACACTTCAGCAACAACAACATAACTACACATCAGCAACAACAACAACATAACTACACAACAGCAACAACAACAACATAACTACACTTCAGAAACTACAACATAGCTACACTTCAGCAACAACAACATAACTACACTTCAGCAACAACAACATAACTACACTTCAGCAACAACAACAATATAACTACACTTCAGCAACAGCAACAACATAACTACACTTCAGCAACAACAACAACATAACTACACTTCAGCAACAACAACATAGCTACACTTCAGCAACAACAACATAACTACACTTCAGCAACAACAACAATATAACTACACTTCAGCAACAGCAACAACATAACTACACTTCAGCAACAACAACAACATAACTACACTTCAGCAACAACAACAACATAACTACACTTCAGCAACAACAACAACAACAACTACTACACTTCAGCAACAACAACAACATAGCTACACTTCAGCAACAACAACAACATAACTACACTTCAGCAACAACAACAACATAGCTACACTTCAGCAACAACAACATAGCTACACTTCAGCAACAACAACATAACTACACTTCAGCAACAACATAGCTACACTTCAGCAACAACAACAACATAGCTACACTTCAGCAACAACAACATAACTACACTTCAGCAACAACAACATAGCTACACTTCAGCAACAACAACATAGCTACACTTCAGCAACAACAACATAGCTACACTTCAGCAACAACAACATAACTACACTTCAGCAACAACAACAACATAGCTACACTTCAGCAACAACAACAACATAGCTACACTTCAGAAACAACAACAACATAACTACACATCAGCAACAACAACAACATAGCTACACTTCAGCAACAACAACAACATAGCTACACTTCAGCAACAACAACAACATATCTACACTTCAGCAACAACAACAATACATTGTATAGCTACACTTCAGAAACAACAACTTAACAACGCTTCAGAAACAACCGTTATATTTTTACCTGCGACAACAAGGGGTTGTTTTTTCCCTTTCGGTAAATTTTGTCGTATCGACGAATGTCTTGTGTGAGACAGGCTTATAAAGACACACTGACGCACCACGATTAAGTCCCTTGTTTTTTTCTGGGTAGCTGTGACCCATATAGAAATGCCCCCAACTTGAAATTGAGGCTGCTCTTTAAAGTGATGTTTTCTTTTCAATTTGGGGGCATTTGCATGGTAGTCAAACCAGGTCAAAACAAGATTTCTTACCAGCCATAAGAGGGTAAACACGCGAAACCCGTGACTTTGACACGTGATCTGGTGGGTCTTTAAGAACCGAAGTTGACGTTTATTAACCAGCTGCGAAGCTAAAGCTGCTTAACGTTTTTATGGCTTTCTGTTTGTTTCTCACTATCTATCTATGTGAACACGACAACGTTTGAACGGAGGGAGCTAGGAGGCTCAACTTTTGCGTGCGGTTAGGTATCTAGGATATCTAGGCCAAGTTCGAAAATGAAGGTCGTTGGTCAAAGGTCAAGGTCACTGGAGCCAAACATGCTGCCGTGCGCCTGCTTTTCTCTAGCTGTCAATATAGTGCGCGAACTACTGTTGAGATCCTCGCTGGCGCAGAACTACTGTAAAGTGCAGGTGTAGACTGTTTGGTCGGACTTCAGTTTCAGGGGGTGTTTGTTTGTCTGTTTGTCTTTGCAAGGTCACTGGACCCGAAAATACTGCCGCGCGGTTGGTTGATCCGGCGTTTTTGCACGCTCTAATTCCATAATCAGGTCACATCAGAACCTTTTGCTAGTTTGTCATGCGTCGGATACGGGTGTTCGGTCCCGGGCGTGAGAATACATGACTTCCTCATTGATCAAGAGAGGGATGGGTGGGGGGGGGTGGAGGGAGGGTAGTGGGGGGGGGGGGGTTGAACTAAACTTGGAATCGGGTTGGGAGGTCTTTGGGGGTAGGGCTGGGGACTGTTGGTTTAGATTAAGATTAAGATTAAAACTATAACCCCGTCGACAAATAAGGCCATGTCAGGGCTGTCACCACGTAAAATCTTACCACGTATATTAAAAAGGGATAAAAACACAAGGTAAAAACAAAATCGAAGTTTTTTTGTTAAAATACTTTTTGTTAAAGAAACAATCAATCAAAAACTTAGTAAGTAAAAACATGACACGTCTAGAATTAAAAACATCACAGTAGCTTACATCAAGTGAAGGGGACTGTTGGTGAATGAGGTGCAAGATTGTATGTATGTATGTATGTATGTATGTATGTATGTATGTATGTATGTATGTATGTATGTATGTATGTATGTATGTATGTATGTATGTATGTATGTATGTATGTATGTATGTATGTATGTATGTATGTATGTATGTATGTATGTATGTATGTATGTATGTATGTATGTATGTATGTATGTATGTATGTATGTATGCATGTATGTATGTATGTATGTATGTATGTATGTATGTATGTATGTATGTATGTATGTATGTATGTATGCATGCATGCATGCATGTATGTATGTATGTATGTATATATGTGTATGTATGTATGTATGCATGTATGTATGCATGCATGTATGTATGTATGTATGTATGTATGCATGTATGTATGTATGTATGCATGCATGTGTGTGTATGTATGCATGTATGCATGTATGTATGTATGCATGTATGTATGTATGTATGTATGTATGTATGTATGTATGTATGTATGTATGTATGTATGTATGTATGTATGTATGTATGTATGTATGTATGTATGTATGTATGTATGTATGTATGTATGTATGTATGTATGTATGTATGTATGTATGTATGTATGTATGTATGTATGTATGTATGTATTCATAAATTATTTTCTCTATAGCTACTTTGATTCATGGAACATGCTCGCAGCATGCCATAAAACGTTTTCTTTTTTTCCCTCTTCATCTTTCTTATCGGGATTGCGTTCATTGTGTGATGATGTGTGCCAAATGTATCCTGAATAAACTTTGTTGATGTGCAGCTTCACTTATTTCCTTGTCTGTCATTGATAATATGAATATTATGATAGTATTGCTCATCCGCAGGTTTATTTACTTTTGAGTGTATATGCCTTAATAATGTTGTCTTGATTACTTTTCTATGTCATGTTATGTAGGTATGATGTTTGTTTTTTGTTTTTTCCCCTAATGTTTTATTTTTAAAAAAATGTATTACACAAAAAGGTTAAATTTAAAAAAACCTTTGTTGATGTGTATGTATACCACGACATCGCGCCTGAACGGACGCATGTTAGTAGGACGCTAAAAGTTTGCATGCGGATAGGCACTGAAGATAATATTATCTAGGCCAAGTTCGAATATGAAGGTCATTGGTCAAAGGTCAAGGTCACTGGAACATAAAATGCTGCCACGCGGCTGGTTGATTTAACGTTTTCACGCTCTATTTGTTGCATGTTTCTGGTGTTAAAGACCCACCAGATCGCGTGTCAAAATCGCGGGTTTCACGTGTTTTCCCTCTTAATATAGCTGGACAGAAATCTCGTTTTGACCAGGTCTGACTACCATACAAATGCCCCCAAATTCAAACCGAAACATCATGTTAAAGAGCAGCCTCAATTGCAAGTTGGGGGACATTTGTATGTGGGTCACAGCTACCCAGAAACAAACCCAGGGAATTAATCGTGGTGCCTCAGTGTGTTTTAAGGATGAAAACAAATGTCACTACCTCTAGGATGGTGAATCTCTGATTCCATATTCTACGGAGAAAATCGAACCGGTATCAAATTCCTATAGATTTTAATTTGTTATTCTGTCTTTCTGTCTACTTGGGAATTTGAATTAAAATGTCATACGGTTCCGTACCTTCAGAGTTGTGTACATACAAATACGATTGAAAACATTGATGTTTCGGTTTTATCCGTAAAAAAGCTGGCACTTGTTTAACACTTTTTATTGTTGAAGACACAGTGTCAATTTGAATGGGTGTTTTTTTCTTTATCACGGACGTTAAGTAATATGTGACCCAGCACGTACCACGAAAGGGACATTAAGTGTCAAACTGATCGTTCTGAGAAAAATATGTACAGTGTAAACCCCCTTATAAGACCTTCAAAAATCATCCAAAATGAGGTCTATAAGGGAGGTAATATTAATACTTACAAAGAAGGGCAATGCCTCAGAGAAGTAGGTCTTATATGGGAGGGAGTCTTATAATGGGAAGTCTTATAAGGGAGGTTCTACTGGTTTGGCGAACGTCATACAATTCTCTTTCTTATGATGCAAGAACCATTGTTGTATCTTTTTCCGGTCCAGAGTTATGAGCATTTAAAGTTAGTAGGGTGAGTATCGGCCATTTTGAGAAAACAGTCTTAAAGTCTAGCCGAGCAGAAGAAAAAACATTGACCTACTCGTTTTGAAACACTTATTAGACGATTTAGAGACCATCGTAAAGAGTATCCTTTATAAATATGAAAGATAAGATGCTAGAGAACACCAAAATACCCATAACTCAAAATTGACAAAAGTGATATTTTTGACTTTGCAAGCCTGTTGTGAGAAACTATCCCGGCGACTTAATGTCCCTTTCGTGGTGCTGGGTCACATTATGTGATGGATATACGGTGTGAGATTACGTCTACATCGTTGTCTTTCATTTTTAAATACAAGTATGTTGAATTATTGTCAACAGTATTGTATTTTTGTGTGTGTGTTGTATTTCCTTCTTTGTTTTGTTCCACAAAAAGCAAAGTGTGGTAGATGTGGTCAACATTATTGTCATTGTTGATAGAAGCAAAGTCCTGTTTGGTGGGTGTTGACGTGTTTGACCGTTTTGTTCTCGATACTCAACCAAATTATTGTGGACATAGTCAACATTATTGTGTGTGTATGTGAGTGTGTGCGCGCGCGTGAATGCGTGCATGTGTGTGTGTGTGTGTGTGTGTGTGTGTGTGTGTGTGTGTGTGGTGCGTGCGTGCGTGTGCGTGTGCGTGCGTGTGTGCGTACGTGCGTTCGTTCGTACGTGTGTATGTGTGTGTGTGTGTATGTGTGTGTGTGTGTGTGTGTGTGTGTGTGTGTGTGTGTGTGTGTGTGTGTGTGTGTGTGTGTGTGTGTGTGTGTGAGTGTGTGTGAGTGTGTATGTGAGTGCGCGCTCATTAATGATTCTCTAGAAAGACAAGGCAGGGATGCTAGGATCACGGGGTTTCAACAAAATGACAGGAGAAGGAACAGCACTTCTGTCACGCATACCCCTGACCCTGATCTAACCTCAGTCAACTCTAATTAGTTTTAGAGTTGACCTTTACTTGAACTAAAACCCTGCAATTAATTAAACGTACCTTTACAAATACATATATATATTTTTCAACACGAAAGTTAAGAATAAACAAACATTCAAAGCAAGCAATAAAATATCATAATTGGTACCCCCCAAAAATAAATTCCAACGCTTATGCTTGATGAAAAGAAAGGGAGATAATCACGGACTATGAGTATTTAATGATACCAATTTTATTTTATAGAGGTGATTAGTGACTAGGAGTCGTAAATTATCTCTATAATGTAACGAAAATACTGATCATCTTCATTGCATTTTTTTGTTTTAGTCTTTGGATGACACATACAAATGTCCCCAACTTCGAATTGAAGCTGCTCTTCAAAAAAGATGTTTCGTTTTCAATTTGGGGACATTTATGTATGGGAGTCAGACCTGGTCAAAACAAGATTTCTTACCAGCTATAAGAGAGAAAACCCGTGATTTTGACACGTGACCTGATGGGTCTTTAAAGACTCCCCACGTCACGTGTCACATTCCCTCTTATGCTTGGAATATTTCTTAAGATTTCTTAACAGCTATAAGAGGGAAAACACGTGAAACCCGTGATTTTGATACGTGACCTGGTAGGTCTGTAAGGTTCAGCTACGAACATAAACTAGGCGGACTTTCTTGGACATAATCACCTTCCTGACGACGCCAGCATTCATTATTTTCTTCTAATGACCACTGGAGTCAGGCAAAGCCAGCCAAGACAATAGGCAGATTCTGTCTGCCAAGTCTTTGTGCT
>CM065686.1:16663091-16670591 GCA_017654935.2 Phymorhynchus buccinoides | reverse complement strand
GAATGGACCATGCCATGCTTCGTGGTTCTCTAAGCCCTTGTTTGCATGCTTCAGTGTGCTCCTTTTGTGTTGATCAAACAGAGAAGTGGGTCCCACAAAGGGGAAGGGCTAGGAACTTGCTCTTCAAACCGATAACAATCACTACCAGACTCGAAGCGAATCGGTTTTCGATCCTGAATGCGCACGCGCGCGCGCGCGCGCGCGCGCGCGCGCGCGCGTGTGTGTGTGTGTGTGTGTGTGTGTGTGTGTGTGTGTGTGTGTGTGTGTGTGTGTGTGTGTGTGTGTGTGTGTATGTGTGTGTGTGCATGTGTGTGTGTGTGTGTATGTGTGTGTGTGTGTGTGGGGGGTATGTGGGGCTGGGGGCAGGGGGGTTGGTGGCCAGCGTTATGACGGAATTGTACAGCAGAAGAAGAAGAAAGGAGGAGGAAGAGGAGGAGGAGGAGGAGGAGGAGAAGGAGGAGGAGGAGAACGAGGAGGATGAAGAAGTGGAAGAAGAGATGGAGAAGAAGAAGAAGAATGAGGAGGTGGAGGAGGAGGAGGAGAAAAAGAAGGAGGAGGAAGAGGAAGAGGAGAAGGAAGAAGAGGATGAGAAGAAGGAGGGGGAAGAGGACGAGGAGGAGGAAGAAGAGGAAGAATAGGAGGAGAAGAAGGACTGAGGAGGAGGAAGAGGAGAAGAAGAAGAAGAAAGGGATGGGGTGGGTGGGGGTGGAGGAGGATGAAGAGGAGAAGGAAAAAAAGAGATTGAGTGATTGATTGATTTACATTTGTATTGGGTTGGGATTTAAGCACATGTAAAACATTTTAGAACAATGAAGAGAAAACGTAACAAGGAAAGCAAAAAAATAAAATAAAATAATAACAATTCATGCACAAAAAAAACCCAAGCAACTCTCTCTCTCTCTCTCTCTTTCTCTCTCTCTCTCTCTCTCTCTCTCTCTCTCTCTCTCTCTCTCTCTCTCTCTCTCTCTCTCTCTCTCTCTCTCTCTCTCTCTCTCTCTCTCTCTCTCTCTCTCTCTCTCTCTCTCTCTCTCTCTCTCTCTCTCTCTCTCTCTCTCTTTCTGTCTCTCACTCTGTCTCTGCATATACACATATGCACACAGACACGCACACACATATTGCCGCGCGTGCGTACACACATCTATACACACACATGCACACTCACACGCAGACATACACACATTACGCACGCACGCATTCATAAGCACACATATCGTTTAGAGCATATAGCTGCAAAATAGGTCATTTCAGAAGAAGAAGAAGAAGAAGAAGAAGAAGATATGTAGCGAAACAACAAACACATCTTACACGCAGCGCAAAATAATGAGTACTAGCGCAACGCCTAGTACTGGCAATGCACCGTACTGGTAACGCCACGTACTGGTAACGCTGAGTACTGGTTTCGCCGGGTCCGCGAAATATTATTATTACTTTTGTCTCTCTCCCTCCTTCCATCTTCTTCACTCATCCCGTTCTACTACCCCCCGCACCTTACTGAATACAACAAATTTGAAGCGATTCGGTTAAGAAAAGGCGGAGTTATAAGGCCCCGTTTTCCGTTGGCGCTGCTCTGAGAGTGATGCGCTCTCCCTAGTAACGGTAACGCATAGCAACGGTAACGCCAAGTACTGGTAACGCTGAGTACAGCAAATTTGAAGCGATTCGGTTAAGAAACGGCGGAGTTATAAGGCCCGTTTTGTGTTTCAGACAGACAGACAAACAGACAGACACACACACACACGGACACTTGGCTTTTTACTATAATTATGATGATCAATGAATCGACCGCTATGCAAAATAAGATACAAACATGCTTACTCCAATATTGATCAGATGCAGCGATGCCTTTTAGAAGATAACAAACAAACAACGGCTCCCGATACATGATAAAGCTCCAGCTTGATTTCTTTTCACAGCTATTTAGACAGCTAGGGCGTATGCACATTAGATCAGGAATCCCCAAGTTCCGTACTGGAACCCCATTCTCTTACATAAGAAATAAGCGGATAGGGATCCCCGTGGGGAAACCGGGGGGTCTTTCGTAATAATAGCTCCCCCATCTTCTGGAATTTCTGTGCTTGTAACTTCCTCTAATCTGCCACTCTCTTTGACTCTGCCTTTTCCCTTTGCTTTTTGTCATCTACTATCTTTCTGACTTACTGGCCCCATTCTCCTGCCTTAAAAAAAAAAAAATTATTCCAAATACTTTTTCGCCTTTGAGCTCCCACGAAATCTGAATGTGTCGGCTGTGCGCAGCCGGGAGACCAGTGAAAACTGAAAACCTTACCCATTATGACCATATGGCCAGAGAACGCAGAAGAAGAAGAAGCGGATAGGGATTACGGACGAGTTTCTGCGTCCGCTTATTTCGTATATAAGTGAATGGGGTTTTCTGTACCGAGAGGATACTACTTGTGGCGGTGCCATAGCCGATGAGGTTTAACCGAGGCGTGGTCACCGCTACACCTATCTGTATTAATTTTAAAAATCGGGACTTTACTGGTTTCGTACTGCCTCCGGGCATTGCTTCCAGTATTGTTCCCACCATATTTATATTTACAAATGTCCCATATGTGTCTGATTCAGACCAAGAGGACGTAAAACTCCATTTTCTCTCTCTGTACCGAGAGGATAACGGGGATCGAGGCGATTTAGCCTATTATAACCTTTTCAAGACATTGATATATAGGAGGAGCTTCAGAGAACGGATCTGTCAACATGGCCTTGATAGAAGGTATGGTAAATTTAGAGCTGACGTTGGATCAACGGCTTTTGTTGTGTAGAAGATTCTGATCGCTTCTCGGCCTTTTGGCTGGGACAGTGATTCAGGAACATAAATTTTGTTTATACCCTGGTTGGTTTGTTCAGCCCGTCGTACATGGCGAAAGCCGATACGCGACGTTAAACTGAACTTCCATCCGTACCGTTGTCCAATGTGGCGGTACCATAGCCGATGAGGTTTAGCAGAGGCGTGGTTACCGCTACACCTATCTATATTGTTACAAACTCGGGACTTTACTGGTATTGCACTGCCTCCGGGCATTGCAGCCAGTATTGTTCCCACCATCTTTGTATCTACAAATGTCCCATATGTGTCTATGACCGAGAGGACGTAAAACATCATTTTCATCATCGTACCGTATCTCAAATCGGAGACGATTATATACTATAATTATACTGTAATATATATTCAGATTTAGATTGTGGCGGTACCATAGCCGATGAGGTTTAACCAAGGCGTGGTTACCGCTACACCTATCTGCATTTGTTAAAAAATCGGGACTTTACTGGTGTTGCACTGCCTCCGGGCATTGCCTCCAGCATCGTTCCCACCATCTTTATATCTAAGCTTACTAATATCCTGTCTGTTTCAGACCGGAGGACGTTAAACGGATTTTCATTCCGTACCGTAGCCTACTTGCGGATTGTGGATATAATATACTGCTCAACAAAAAATTAAGTACCGCTTTTTTTTTTTTAGCAACGTGGTTTACTTGGTGAGCTATTGCTTCAAAAGTAATGAAGCGATTGTAATCAAAATTTAAGACTTTTGTTTGAAAGGGCACCCTGACGGATGCGTTTTTGCAAGAAACACGTCGAGATCACCAGAAAGACAGCCTTTTCATGGATAGGAACACTCTTTGCTCTGGTTTCCTAGAAATCAAGCCGTCAAAACGGCGATTCCTCTTTGGTGGAGTTGCCGGAGAAAGAAGTTGGACGGGGTGGATGGAGGCCACTCGAGTGGTTGAAGCTTTTTCTTCTTTGTAGTGCAGTAAAACAAAAAAGGAGCTATTTCATTTGTTGTGAGCGAAATTCATTTTGGTAAACTGTAAATAAAAAGGCTTGTGTTGTGGACATTTCGTGATTTGGTCAACGTGACTCAGGCGGCCATTAGAAAAGAGAAGCCACATGCCTTCTCTTTCACTGAAAGAATCTGACTTCCAGCACCTCCGCCAAGGGAGGAATCGCCGATTTGAAGGTTTGATTTCTAGGAAACCAGAGCAAAGTGAGTGTTGCGATCTCTGTAAAGGGTGTTTTCCTGGTGATCTCGACGTGTTTCTTGCCAAATCTCATCCGTCATTGTGCCCCTTTAATAGCAATTGAATTAGACACCTTCAAAATATAAAACCGATTTTGGCTATGCGTGTTGGTTATGCGCAACGCTGTTGCTTTTGCAAGAAACACGTCGAGATCACCAGAAAGACAGCCTTTTCATGGATAGGAACACTCACTTTGCTCTGGTTTCCTAGAAATCAAACCGTCAAAACGGCGATTCCTCTTTGGCGGAGTTGCCGAAGTTGGTATGCGCTTGTGAACGAAGTGGTACTTAACTTTTGTTGAGTAGTATAATAATAATAATAATGGTGTGTCAATCCCTTATTATATCATGTTTATTACCCAGGATCGAGAATCAAGACCCCGCCCGGTGTGGCGTTCTCAAAAAGGATTTGTTCTCAACGTGTCTGCGCATGTGCGAAATCGATCATGACGTAGCCTGCCATCAAATTTTATCTTTTGTATATTCCACATTAAATTGACCCTGAACCTATCCCTAACCCTAACCCTAACCCTATTCCTAACCCTAACCCTATCCCTAACCCTAACTCTATCCCTAACTCTTCGCACATGCGCAGACACGTTGAGAACAAATCCATTTTGAGAACGTCACACCGGCTTGACGAAGCCAATAATACGCAGTTCAATTGTAAAAATGCAGACGAGCTGGGAAAATAATCTGCTAACCTTGGCATAAAGATCGAGCTTCTTAATTAAAGACCCACCAGATCACGTGTCAAAATCACGGTTTTCACGGGTTTTCCCCTCTTATAGCTGGTAAGAAATCTTGTTTTGACCAGGTTTGACCCCCATACAAATGCTCCCCCCCCAATTGAAAACGAAACATCATTGTAAAGAGCAAGCCTCAATTTGAAGTTGGGGGCATTTGTATGTGGGTCACAGCTACCCAGAAAAACAACAAGGGACTTAATCGTGGTGGGTCAGTGGGTCTTTAAAGAAACCCAGCCTGCCTTCCTCGTGACTAGGGGTTGTGACTGCTGAAAGGCGGTCACGTTCACAGACACACCGATAGAGACCTACACGCGCGCAAAAGTAAGTAAAACGCGCACACAGAAACGCATGCAAACACATACGGTAACGCACGCACGGCTCGTACAAACACAGACCGACCCGGACAGGCATACATACATATACGCACGCACGCGCGCACGGACTCACGCACGCACGCACGTACGCACGCGCACGCACGCACGCACTCACGCAGGCGCACGCACACGCACGCACGCACACACACACACACACACACACACACAGACACACACACACACACACACACACACACACACACACACACACACACACACACACACACACACACACACATACACACACACACACACGTCTGAATGACTTTTAGTGGAATGACGTTAAACTGAAGAACAACAACAACAACACACACACACACACACACACACACACACACACACACACACATACACATACACACACACACATACACACACATACACACACACACACACAATCTTAAACGCACAGATATATATATAGGCCAAGTGGTGGTGGTGGTGGGGGGGGGGAGGGTAGAGTGGGAGGGGGGGGGGGGTATCCAGACACACCAACGGAAAGAAAGACAGTCAGAGACAGAGACTAATGTTAGAGGGAGAGAGAGACAGGGACACGTAGACAGACATATCGGCAGACATAGACACGCTCAAGAATGCATGGATGTACACATATTTTATTACGTATGCATGCATGCATACATGCTCGCTCACGTATATGCACACATGCAAGAAAACACACAAGAGTCAGTATATCCAAATGCATACATACATGTAGTACTAGGCCTGAACATCTCTTCGTGCATATAGTTACGCATATACTGTGTTATGCCTACTGAAGCAAATAAGTTGTATGCACGCACATACACGTACATTATATATATATATATATATATATATATATATATATATATATATATATATATATATATAAAGTTAGTGCATTTGAAATGCAGAATAGTTTGCTTTGATAAAGCTTTTCTGTGTCCAATGTCTTTATTTGTGAACCTCAGAAACAAAACCAGTTAATGTTAACTTTGAGTAATGTTCGTGTTCAAAAAATAATAAAATTAAAAATTAAAAAAATTAAAAAATTAAAGTTATATAAATTGTGCTGATTTACTTTTTCTCCCAATGGGGGAGGAACAGTGCCTTATGCAAAGACAGCTGTTTCGATCTTGAGAAGATCTCATCAGTTTGCATGATTGGCCTGCAAATTGACTGTCCAGTGGATGGCCAACCTGAGCAAAAAAGACATTCTACAAGAGAATGGTGTCCTCTCTGCATCAAATCGAAAATCCACAATAAAAGCAAACCAGCACAAAGTTAAACCAGAAATAGTAAAAATCTTATGTAAAATGAACAAAATAATAATGTTCTGAAATTTTAATTTCAAAACCTAATAGACATGACTAGGGAGAGCTAACTACTGAGATGGTATCCAAATTAAGGATAAAAATAGCATGAAAGAAAAATCTCAGTGAATAGCCAGCTCCGTACCCCTACTCTGAAGGACTGAAAAGTTAGTGCATTTGAAATGCAGAATAGTTTGCTTTGATAAAGCTTTTCTGTGTCCAATGTCTTTATTTGTGAACCTCAGAAACAAAACCAGTTAATGTTAACTTTGAGTAATGTTCGTGTTCAAAAAATAATAAAATTAAAAATTAAAAAAATTAAAAAATTAAAGTTATGCAAACTGATGAGATCTTCTCAAGATCGAAACAGCTGTCTTTGCATAAGGCACTGTTCCTCCCCCATTGGGAGAAAAAGTAAATCAGCACAATTTATATAACTTTAATTTTTTAATTTTTTTTTAATTTTTAATTTTATTATTTTTTGAACACGAACATTACTCAAAGTTAACATTAACTGGTTTTGTTTCTGAGGTTCACAAATAAAGACATTGGACACAGAAAAGCTTTATCAAAGCAAACTATTCTGCATTTCAAATGCACTAACTTTTCAGTCCTTCAGAGTAGGGGTACGGAGCTGGCTATTCACTGAGATTTTTCTTTCATGCTATTTTTATCCTTAATTTGGATACCATCTCAGTAGTTAGCTCTCCCTAGTCATGTCTATTAGGTTTTGAAATTAAAATTTCAGAACATTATTATTTTGTTCATTTTACATAAGATTTTTACTATTTCTGGTTTAACTTTGTGCTGGTTTGCTTTTATTGTGGATTTTCGATTTGATGCAGAGAGGACACCATTCTCTTGTAGAATGTCTTTTTTGCTCAGGTTGGCATCCACTGGACAGTCAATTTGCAGGCCAATCATGCAAACTGATGAGATCTTCTCAAGATCGAAAACAGCTGTCTTTGCATAAGGCACTGTTCCTCCCCCATTGGGAGAAAAAGTAAATCAGCACAATTTATATAACTTTAATTTTTTAATTTTTTTTA
>CM065686.1:16653091-16658091 GCA_017654935.2 Phymorhynchus buccinoides | reverse complement strand
GACCAAAGGGTTCAGGATTATTTGACACTTGTATTTTATTTACTCCCAAAATCTGCATAAGATTATGCAACAATAATAATAAAGCAGCTCAATGGCGCCAAAACAAAATATGGTTAAAACACAATGAAATCCGAAAGGATTCACAAGACTTTTGTCTTTCTATAAGGTTCGCCCCATGCCGGAAGGGTTACTAATTATTTTCGGTGTCCGTAGGAAAGTTCAAATGATTGGCGCAGTCAGGTAGACTTAGCTGTTTGAAGTTCTGGGCTTGCTCGTCAGGTGAGAGTAGCTCCCAGTCGTTCCTATTACGGCTTCGCGGGATGGCACGGTTCAAGCGTGGTCTCCTCGCGGATTCTGGGTGCAGGTTGTCTTGGCGACGGACCCGTCTTGGTGCTTGGTGGAGTCCGGGATGATCGTCCGGCCCACGATGCCCTGCTGATAATCACAGGAGAAGGTGGATGTAGATCTCTATGGCTTAGAGACAAGGGGCTTCAGTCGGCAGGGAATTAGTGAATCCCAACCGGCTTGAAGGCTTCCCTTGTACAATAGCACTACATGTAGTTAATAAATAAACTGAATTTCAGTTAACAAACTGAGATCAGTAAAACATAAAAGGTGATCAAGACATCATCACTCTCCATCCAACACCTGGAAAGGAATGGTATCATAAAGTGCAAGATTGCGGCCCATAGGTTTCCTACTAAAAATAGACAAAAGGGTTAGTAGGCATAAACTCCGGTTCTGGTACCAAAAGTGTTCAAGTCAAAAACACACACACACACAAATAATCAGTGCACATAAATAGAATAGAATGTTTACCACTTCTTTTCTATAACATATCTATCTACTCCTTATTCATCATTGAACATAGGATCTAGATCAAAACTAGAGTCAAACACACAAGATCTCAATCACCTGCCATCAATAATACTTACTAGTGGGCTTATGATGACTGGTTGTGAGTGTTGCTCTAGCTACGTTTCAGCATCTTGTGTGACAACTTTTTCTCACCACTCCAATTATAGCCTTCACTTTCAAACAATGAAAGCCTGCTATTGGTGTATTACAGTCCATACGTCACAAGATTGCTGTTCTAAATGTACCGAACAATCACGCGCCTATTACATCCTTATCACGTGCCGACATTCAAATCTTTCTCGTGCTCAGAAAGGAAGGGGTTGAAAGGGGCCGACTGTGGTGGTCACTTTCTTGTGATGTGACGGTAGAAAGGGGGGGGGGGGGGGATGAAGGGAGATAACCTCGGTAGATGGTACGTGCTGACCAGGGAGAAAGAGATAACGCCCTTCCGCGGCGTTCGTTTGAAGCAGCGGGGCAATTAACGTGGCGGCTGGACAGAGAAATGTAAAGGCGAGGGGGGGGAGGGGAGAAGGGGGGGGGGGGGTGTAGATAAGAAATAAAGAAAGTGGGTCGCGCGGGACACTTACGTCACAGAGGCCCCCCGAAGAAAAGATTCTGGTACCGGAATCTTCCTGTGGAACGCCGACTCCACTTTCGACTTGGGCGACAGGGACAAATTAGTGGGGAGACTGGGTCGGCTGGAATGGTGGAACATCTGGTCGCAACACAGAGTTCAAAGGAGCAGGTGGGTTAGAGATCAGTGGAATGGATTCCGACTGAGGTTGGTGCGGCAATCCTGTGTTGAGTTGTCCCAAGGTTGATTGCAGAATAGCAAACACCTCTTGCCTGAGTTTCCCCTTTAGCCTGGATTCATCATTGCTGATGATGTGGTTTGGTAGGCCGATTCGGGCGAAAATGGCTTTGAGTGCCGCAGCTATCTGACTAGCATCAAGTGAGGAGATTGGGGCGGCATCGCACTGCATGGTACATATGTCGACCACGGTGACTATGTACCGGAATTTCTTCTTCCGTTTAGGTAGAGGCCCGACCAAGTCGACTGCCACTCGCTGAAAGGGAGGGGTAGGTGACGGCTGTACGTGCGGCGGCCTGTCCCGATAGTACCTTCGGTGGGTGTTTGCGGGTACAGTGCTGCCTTTCACCTGAGGTACCTGTGGCGAGTGGTCTTGGGTCGTTAGGCGGACATTCCTTGGGAAGGATTTTCCAAGTTGTGGCGGACTTGGGGACTTGGGACAATCTGGATTTGCTCGCGCGGCAATTTGGTTTGCCGCGTTGAGAGGTTTCTTCCCTGCTGAGGGAGATTTGCTCTTTGGGAAGGAGGGAGGGAGTTGGTTTGTGGATTGGGGAGAAGGGAATGCTGCTGAAACTAGGGCAGGTTGAGAGGGGTGCCCTAAAAACACATACTGTGATCCCAGTATGAGGTCATAGACAGGACTGTCCATGAGCACTGCCTTGATGGGTCCCTTAACATATCTGGTGTCGACATTGATTATGGCGACTGGCAAAGTGGATGGGGGGATTGCAGCATCAGGGCCTTGCAGAGAGATGAAGTCTCCCGTGTATGCTGACGCGGGGACTAGGGATCCGCAGACAATGGCGTCGCATGACAGTCCAGTGTCATAGAGACACTGAACAGGGATGTTGTTGACAGTCGCCTGTCCGACGACTGACGGTGTGCCTGGACACTGGATTGGGGAGGGGTTTGTGCAATTCTGCGAAGTCGAGACGACTTGCATAGTTGCAACATTTTGCCGCTTGTAAGCAAGTTTCCTGCAGTCATCCCGATTGTGGGTGTTCGACTTGCAGTATGAGCAGAATAAGGGTTGTCCCAGTGGTTGTCGTTCATGGGTAGAACTGTTTGACCCACTGTTGGAGTTGGGGTTACCCCTGCTCTGCTGTGAACCAGTGGACCCAACTACTTGCTGTAGTTTTGGCCTTTTAGGGGCGCTAGGTTCATCATGGGCTAGAGTGTACCGGTCACTTAGCTGGATGAGGTCAGCCAGAGTTGTGGCACCTTGTTCGGCAGTAAAGGTGCGTAACTCTGGGGACATGGTTTCGCGCAGTTGCTCGCAAACCATCAGTTCCCTGAGATCCTCATAGGACTCAGATTTGGCAGAAAGCGACACCCATTTAGTCAGATAGTTCCCCAGTCTATCTGAAAATTGGGCATAGGACTCTCCCCTACCTTTTCTGGTTGACCGGAACTTTTTCCGGTAGGCGTCCGCTGTCAACTCGTATCTGTTGAGCAGGGCTTCTTTCAAAGCTGGGTAGTCGGTAATTTGGCTTGACGGAAGTTTACTGTATACCTCATAAGCCACACCCCTGAGACTTTGGGCAAGCTTGAGGTTGAACTTTTCCGGAGCAAGCTCAAATTCCTGGGCCAGTCTTTCAAATCTATCGAGGAATGCATCGATAGACTCTGTTGCCTCATTGAATGCCTCCAATGTGAAGGTCATGGCTGAGGTATGAATGGGAGGGGGAAAATTTTGAGGGGCAGCAGTCTCAGAGTCTGCTGAGTTTTCAAGCTGCTTCATAGCTAGTTCATGGTCTCGCGCTTTTTCTCGCTCAGTGGCCTCAAGTTCGAGTTCTTTATTTTTGGCATCCTGCACTAGTTGTCTCTGCCTTAACTCATGAGTACGGATTTGCTCTTGAGCGTCGCGATCTTTATCTGCTTGTTGAGCCCCGCGATCTTTATCTGCCTCTTGAGCCTCATGGGCTCTCTGTTTGTCTTTCTGAGCCTCCTCGCGGACTTTATCAGCCTCTTGAGTCTCGCGAGCTTTATCTTTCTCAGCCACCTCGCGAGCTTTCTCTTTGTCATATTCAGATATGACAAAATTTGCTAACTCTTGGCCTGACAATCCTAGAGATTCTCCCCATTCTTTAAGTTCCCTCCTAAGTTTAACAATCTCAGCCATGGTTGTAAATACAACTATTCAAAATAAAAACAAAGCTGCTGAGTTGAATGTATCAAACAACACTTAACTATTTCAGCATAAACAGAAATAGCATGCACATCAAAATAAAGTCATAAATAGCATTCAAACAAATCAAATCAAAACACAGTGAACCAAATCACAATAACTTTCCCAGTGGACACAAGATCAGTTTTGAAAAGGAACTACCGTTTGAATTGAAATTTGTTAGACTTTATGAAAAAAAATATCCCGGACGCGAGCCCCCAATTAGATGTGACGAGGTAATGGGTTAAAAGGCTAAGTCTCTAGGGAAGACTTTAGATAATTTGCCTTTAGCCCACTTCTCTAGGGTATGGGAGATGAGCAACTTTCCCGGCCCCTTTTCATCTAATAAATTTATATTTGTGCCCGGGTTCTGGCTCGTATGGTTGTAAGAAATACAAGTGGTTGAATTGCTCTAAATGGCAGACAGAGAGAAGTAGGGTTTTACATGAAATTACAAGACTCCCACTCTCATCAGTCTGACCAAAGGGTTCAGGATTATTTGACACTTGTATTTTATTTACTCCCAAAATCTGCATAAGATTATGCAACAATAATAATAAAGCAGCTCAATGGCGCCAAAACAAAATATGGATAAAAAACAATGAAATCCGAAAGGATTCACAAGACTTTTGTCTTTCTATAAGGTTCGCCCCATGCCGGAAGGGTTACTAATTATTTTCGGTGTCCGTAGGAAAGTTCAAATGATTGGCGCAGTCAGGTAGACTTAGCTGTTTGAAGTTCTGGGCTTGCTCGTCAGGTGAGAGTAGCTCCCAGTCGTTCCTATTACGGCTTCGCGGGATGGCACGGTTCAGGCGTGGTCTCCTCGCGGATTCTGGGTGCGGGTTGTCTTGGCGACGGACCCGTCTTGGTGCTTGGTGGAGTCCGGGATGATCGTCCGGCCCACGATGCCCTGCTGATAATCACAGGAGAAGGTGGATGTAGATCTCTATGGCTTAGAGACAAGGGGCTTCAGTCGGCAGGGAATTAGTGAATCCCAACCGGCTTGAAGGCTTCCCTTGTACAATAGCACTACATGTAGTTAATAAATAAACTGAATTTCAGTTAACAAACTGAGATCAGTAAAACATAAAAGGTGATCAAGACAACATCACTCTCCATCCAACACCTGGAAAGGAATGGTATCATAAAGTGCAAGATTGCGGC
>CM065686.1:16618091-16620591 GCA_017654935.2 Phymorhynchus buccinoides | reverse complement strand
AAATTTAAATAGGGTTATTGGCGAGAGCTATACCCTTGTTTGGTCAGTACTCAACCATCTTCCCCCACCCACCAAGGGCGTTCACTCTTGCAAAAGGTGTTCTTTGCAGTGGCCAATAACCACTGCTAGATAGCGGAGTAGGCAACCGCTCCTCCGGAAAACTGGATGGGGTTTTGTTTATGGTGGAAATGCATGCCTTGCCCCAGGGTACGCCCTCACTCTGTAGGCCCTATTCTGAACACATAGGTACCGGAAAGACGTGGAGAATGTGACAGGAAGAAAAAAAGAAGTCTAGTTGGGGAATGGATTGACAGAAAGAAAAGAGACTGTTGGTTGTCCTCGGCCCGCGACAGTGGAACAAGGTGCATTGTGTTAGTGTTGAGTCAATCTGTGTGTCTCTCACACGTTTGTATGTTTGTTTATTTGGTTGTTGTTGTTTTTAGAGAAAATAAGTTTGTATACAGAAGAAATATGTCACCAAAGGACTTTTCTTTTGATCATCAAAATAACCAGTGTGTGCATTCCAATACCGTGGCTTTTTTTTTGGGGGGGGGCGGGGTCCGGGACCCCCGTAACCCTCCCCCGCCCCTAAAACCGGCTCAATACCTCGTAGCGAATAGCTTAACAATTGTAAATGACCTCCCCCTATCAGCATAGGTTTGGATTTCTCACTACCATGAACAACTGCAGGATAGGCCTATTACGTGGTCCGAGGACATGTTTGCCTCTCGGCGACACCCACCTTTGCAGGGCAAAAAATCCGACATCTATCTGTGCAGACATTAGAATCAGTTTAAGAAAATAAAAAGCTAAAAAACAAAATAAGATCACTTTCTGGGACTCTCTTCTGAGGAATATAAGTCCGTAAGGCGGGAGCCTGTGGCGTTGTCTAGGGATGCACTGGCCTCGCCTGTCCTTTTTGGGGGCTGTTGGATGCGTTCTGGTTTCTGAGTGGGTGTCTTTTGCCGGTGGGCTCTGCAGTCATGAAAAATGGACTGGTACACCCATGGGGACATTTCGCAAGGACTCCTTTGTATCGTATCCGATGGTCACCAAGCCGGGAGTAGCTATGCGCCTTGCATACTTAATGGAATGTCCCGTGTGTGCCTGCTCCCCAGTAACACAACACGGACTTCCAAGGCTGGAGCAGGGCTGCTCTCGCGTTGATGGGGCGGGCGTGGCTGGTGCATCTCTGGGTCCCATTAGCACCTCCGGGTGTTTCTATTTCATCTTGACATGGATAAAGTGGGTGAATCAACAAGAACGTAGGTACCGTAAAGTTTCTAGTGTTTGTCAATTCATTTGGATGTTGATGACTCTAGAAATGCTGAAATGAATCAGGGGAAGGATGAACTTTGGTCTGTATTGTTGTGGCAGCTACTTTCACTTTTGCTAGGCGAATGGGTGCCATAAATAACTTTGGTAAAAGGGAGGTAATTACGATAAGTTCTTTCCCCCTGATTAATTTCACTATTTCCTCTCTTAGCCTCTGCAACTAGGGTTATTAACGCCCTTGACAGTGAGAGTGATGCCCTTGCTGATCAGTACTGACAAGGGCATTCACTCTTGCGAAAGGCAGCCATTTAGTGGCATCAAATAGGGTTATTGGCGAGAGTTATCCCCTGTCTGGTCAGTACTGAACCATCTTCCCCCACCCACCAAGGGCATTCACTCTTGCAAAAGGTGTTCGTTGCAGACCCCAATAGACAAAGCTGCTGTACCTTCACAGTCACAGGTCCTGCCTGCCCTGCTACTGTTCTTGTCATCTGCTGATAATTAATCCTGCCCCCTGTATCAAGAAGCACGGACCCAGCACTGGCCAAACGGAGCTACGCTGGCGGGAAAGCTGTGGGGTACCAAGCAAGACCTGTGCTTAACCCTTTCACCGCCAATGTCGCATTTTTGCACCATAATGATTTAACACCCATGCCAAGTAAAAGGCATCAACCCAGGGTCTGTTATCCAAAGAGCCTATTGTCTGAGTTTTGGGAAGCAAGGATAGACCTTATTTTGTATACGTCACAGAAGAATCCCCAAAACTGCATTTGGATTTTGTTCTCTACCCAGGTAAATTTGATGGAATTTTTGGCTGAAATATGGCTGGCGGTGAAAGGGTTAATTTTATGAAGTTCTACTAAAGCTTAAGTGGGAAACTAAACATTGTTACATATAGATCAAGCAAATGAATATACAATGTGGCGGTACCATAGCCGATGAGGTTTAACCGAGGCGTGGTTACTGCTACACTTATCTGTATTGTTAAAAATTCGGGACTTTACTGGTGTTGCACTGCCTCCGGGCATGGCATCCAGTATCGTTCCCACCACTTCTTTGTATTTACAAATGTCCCATATGTGTCTGTTCCAGACCGAGAGGACATAAAACACCATTTTTGGTTTAAGCGTTGTTACTTTCTAAATTAAGTAAATCGGTTTACTTAATTTAGAAAGTAACAACGTTTAGTTCACGTAAGCTTTAATAGAACTTCATCAAATTAAGG
>CM065686.1:16613091-16615591 GCA_017654935.2 Phymorhynchus buccinoides | reverse complement strand
TTGTAGGCTGTAACAAAGTGCTTAAGTTTAATCAAAAGTTTCTTATTTTTTGAGGAAAACAAAGCATTAAATTTATACGCATTTGATCGCACATAAAAGTACCGTGGAAGATATCATTTTCTTTCAGTATTAACCCTTTCACCGCCAATGTCGCATTTATGCACCACAATGGTTTAACACCCATGTCACTAAAAGGCATCAAACCAGGGCCTGTTATCCAAAGACCCTATGTTCTTAATTTTGGGAGGTAAGGATAGGCCTAATGTTAAAAGAATGTCACAGAGGAATTCCCAATATTGCAGATTTGTTTTTCTCTTTTCAGTTAAGCTTAATGGGTTTTTTTTGCTGAAAAATGGCTGGCGGCGAAAGGGTTAAAGAAGAGACAGACAAACAAATAATGGAACTCATCTGCCACACGTATCGCCTCCACAGAGCTAGACAGGTCGTTTACTTCCTAACTCTCTGTATCCCCGAATTCTCCCCGTTAATTTTTTATCTCAACGTTTTACTGGACAACCCTTCAAAGAGAGTAAAAATAGGCCCTATGTAAGCTTTGTTTACGCTTTAGACGTATAGGGTTTAACCCAAAGGTGATAGACATAGACACGACGTACGGCAGTGAACCCTGACCATTGTACACCCATTGTCTAGGGTTTCTCTCCTTGACAGTTAAGTGGAGTCACCGGACTTTTCGGGGGCAAAGATTTATTGACGCAGTTTATCAGGTTTTGTAAGTGTGGTAAAAACAAAACCCTCTCTCTCTCTCTCTAAATGACATGGGCCAATGGCCTACTCATTAAACCATTCCAGCGTTCAGCGTTCTCTCTCTCTCTCTCTGTCTCTCTCTCCAAGAAATGTTATAATAATAATGTTGTTGTGTCTACATAAGCAAAATTACGTAATTTGGGCACGTTGGGTTCGTAATGTTGCTTTATAGGGCAAGACGGGGTAAAAAGCCCATGGGCGGGTAAGAAGCCCATAGGCCAATTATCTCATGAAATGAAGAAAATTTCAGTCAAATTTTGCCGATGAGACGAGTGTTAATGTTTAGCGTTCGTCTTGGGCAACATTTGACTGAAAGTTTCTTCATTTCATGAGATAATTGGCATGGGCTTCTTACCCGCCCATGGGCTTTTTACCCCGTCTTCACCTATGTATGGTTTTAGGGGTTGTTTGGGAAGCACAGGGTGTAAGGAATGTTCGCTGGTTTATCAATGAATTTAAGAAAAAGGATCATTGATTCTCTTCGTCAAGAATGACATGCTGCTCTTGAAAGCCATGATTTCTTTCATGCATATTCTATGTTCAGTAGTTCAATACATTGCAAAAATAATACCTTATATGACATAAAGAATATTACTTTGCGAAAGTGCTTGGCTAGGTTTAGGATTGGTATGCCTCCAATTAAAGACAGTTTCTTACAGCATAATCCATACATAGCTGATAAATCATGTCCCTTTTGTAGCAATGTATCAGAAAACGAGCTTCATTTTCTTTTTGTTTGTCCAAAGTATTCTGAACCAAGCGAAAACTTCATGCAGCAAAAATATTATCGACATCCATCTTCGTTTAAACTTGCAAAGCTATTAGCTTGTGAAAACTCTCAAGTACTTACAACATTATATAATTATGTACATTAACAAAGCTCTCGTAATCAGAAATCAATATCTTTCTGAAATGTAACAACTGCACGATGTGTTTCTTTAAAAAATACTTTTGTTTGTCAATATCATTATGGGCCAGAGGCCTAAACATTAAACTGTTTTTGACTTTGACTTTGACTCTATCTCTCTCTCTCTCTTCCATCCAGAATTTGCTGTGAGAAAAGACCTGGGCCTGTATTCACGTTGAGATAGCATGAGACTTAGCATGATGCTAACTTAGAAGCTCTTCCAATGTCCTATAGGATTTAATAGGAGTTTTGGAAGAGCTTCTAAGTTAGCATCATGCTAAGTCTCATGCTATCTCAACGTGAATACAGGCCCAGGGACGGTATTCATGTCGAGATAGCATGAGACTTAGCATGATGCTAACTTAGAAGCTCTTCCAAAAGTCCTATTAAATCCTATAGGACATTGGAAGAGCTTCTAAGTTAGCATCATGCTAAGTCTCATGCTATCTCGACATGAATACCGTCCCTGATCAATAACTCTGCTCACATCAGAAGATGAGGTTGTTATTTTATAAACGCTGTTGCTAAATTCGTATCAGAAGCATGGAGAGTAAAACCCACAAAAAACTGTTTACAAGTTTTGACACTGCTTATAAAACTTAAACATCCAAAACACACGCGTGCGATGGATGATAATTATTAATTTTACGGCCTTATTTTTGTGCCTGACTTTCAGCTTCTAAGGTCAAGTGCGTACGTTGCTCACATGAGTTTTACGTATCCTCACCACCTGTTGTTGTCAGCCCGTATTTTGTGTCACAGCTGCAAACGACACGCTCACGTGAGCGTACGCGCGCAGTGACACCTACACACACACACGCGCGCGCG
>CM065686.1:16590591-16608091 GCA_017654935.2 Phymorhynchus buccinoides | reverse complement strand
GCCTGTGTGTGGAATGGGTGGGGTTGAAGTGGGAGGTGGATATAATTCCTCTTTATGTCTGGAGGCCATAATTATATCTGTCTGTCTCGCCGAGTCATACACACGAACACACGTCCATCCGAAACTATAAAATTAAAATATTCGTTTTGAACTTAAATTGATTTTTTGTATCAAATAGGTCTTGCTTTGCCCTTGAAGCAGACCAAAAATACACACAGTTTACTCCCTACACAAGTCTTGAGTAATCTGTATAGCTGAAATGAGTAGTTTTGGTGCATAATGTGTAGTTTTATTCATTAAACCATCAAATAATGTTCACTGAAATGAGTAGCAATCAAGAATTAAAGAGCATTATTTTCAATTTTGAATAGTAGAGGTCCAAATTGAGTAGACTACTACTCGAAAAGAGTAGAGTAAACAGGTCTGTTAAAGGCAATAAACAAAACCTGTTTTGTTCTGTTCACACACACACGCACGCACACACACACTTGTTGATCGACATTCCTGTAGTTAGAACAAGTTGCAGACTGCTAGACATATCTACTAGTCATTGCTTAAAATAGACCTAAATACTTGTAAAGAAACATTCCTGATAGCTAGCAACCCGGATGCATCGGCAACTTGCTATGTGAGTGAAAATAGGGTTTTACGCCCTCTTCGGCCATTTGAAAATACAAAGATGGTGGGAACAATACTGGAGGCAATGCCCGGAGGCAGTGCTAAACCAGTAAAGTCCCGATTTTTTTAATAATACAGATATGTGTAGCAGTAACCACGCCTCGGTTAAACCTCATTGGCTATGGTACCACCACAAGTAATACGATGCAACTTGCTATCTCAGTCAGTTTGACATATATATATCAAGCACACACACACACGCGCATGCGTGCGCACAGTGAAAACTAGAGAGAAGAGAGAGAGAGAGAGAGAGAGAGAGAGAGAGAGAGAGAGAGAGAGAGAGAGAGAGAGAGAGAGAGAGAGAGAGAGAGAGAGAGAGAGACTCAGAAACTTTATTTTACAAGGAAAAGAATTTAGGCAGAGAGACACTGAGACAGGCACAGAGAGAGAAAGAGAGACTGCCAGACCAAAGAATCTACACATACACACACGTGCGCGCAGTGAAAACTTGAAAGAGAGAGAGAGAGAGAGAGAGAGAGAGAGAGAGAGAGAGAGAGAGAGAGAGAGAGAGAGAGAGAGAGAGAGAGAGAGAGAGAGAGAGAGAGAGAGAGAGAGAGAGAGAGAGAGAGAGAGAGAGAGAGAGAGAGAGAGAGAGAGAGAGAGAGAGAGAGAGAGAGAGAGAGAGAGAGAGAGAGAGAGAATAACCTTTATTTTACAACGGTAAAAGTATTGACATAATGAGAGAGAGAGAGAGAGAGAGAGAGAGAGAGAGAGAGAGAGAGAGAGAGAGAGAGAGAGAGAGAGAGAGAGAGAGGCACAGTGAGACAGAGAAAGCTAGACCGGTAGACCAAAGAAGAACGTGAGGAGGAAGAGAGTGAGAGACTGACAGATTGAGACAGAGGAGGGAAGGGGGGGGGGGGGGGGGGGGGGGGGGGGGGGGGGGGGGGGGGGACAGACTGAGAGAGAGATAGAGCATCAGATAAGACCAACAGACAAGATGAGAAGCAATCATACAGTGTTCAATGTGACAATTGTGTATAAATAAAGGCAAAAAGAAGATCAATCATCTCTTGTCTGATTCTTTATTCTATCCAGTTTCGCAGTCATCGGGCACTCAAAAAACCCAAAGGTCAGGATGGCGATAATATATATGTGTGGATGCCTTCCTCTCATGGTGACACACCACCACACAAAAGTTGAAGCGATTCTATCAAGCGTTTCGGGGGATATCCTTGGGACAGACAGAAAAAAACCCCGTGAAAAAACCACCCAAACAAACAAAATAAGAAACATACCAGAACGAATTTAGACTCGGCAAAGGACGAAAATTAATATAAAGGTGGTGCACAACCATCTACCAAGCATAATAAAGTTATATTGTTCACAAAAGACAAAACATGTTTCTCGTGAGTAAATCATAATCCAATTGTATTGTAATGTGGTGTAGAGTGGCACAGTGGTATCGCGTTCGCTTCGTGTCAAGTAAACCCGAGTTCGAACCTGGGTACAGGGGATTTTTTCCTCTCATTCTGCACTAGGCCTTAACGGTCTGAATGTGGAGTCTTTCGGATGAGACGATAAACCGAGGTCCCGTGTGCCCATGCACTTAGCATACGTTAAACCCAGTGGCAACGAAAAAGTTGTCATTTGGTCAAAATTTACCCCCCCCCCCCCCATCAGTGACAAAAATCGCATGCAAACTTTTTTTTAAAAAATGGTGGCGCGCCTCTAGCAGCAACGCGCTCTCCAGGTGGGAGCAACCCGAATTTCACAGAGACGTCTCTGTGACTATAAAGTATATACACCTAATGTATGGATATCATTGAAAAGGATGTGCAAAACAATAACAAAGAACTAAAGAAGGTAAGAGCCAGGAGAGAAGAGATTGGGGGGGGGGGAGAGAGAGAGAGAGAGAGAGAGAGAGAGAGAGAGAGAGAGAGAGAGAGAGAGAGAGAGAGAGAGAGAGAGAGAGAGAGAGAGAGAGAGATATCAGGTAGGGAAGGAATCTTGAACAATTCAATGGCCATTTTTAAATCAACATTTATTAAATTTCACTCAAGGAGATGTAATTTTGGATTTTCTATCCATTAAGAACACTTATACACACACATGCGCACACACACACATACGTTTACATATACACACACATTCTAACTTTATAATGTTATGAACATTGTTGATTGAAATTTTGTCACGTCAAAGAAAAGTTTAATTAAAAACCCCAAAAATAACTAATAACCACTCTACTTTCGGGTTTCTTTTGGATAAGGTGACAAAATTATGTTTTTGAAACATGTACTTAACAACAGCGTTAAACACACACACAAACACACACTTATCATTATCAAACAAAGTAGTATGAAAAAGAATACATAGGTAGACACCTTTACCTTGCAAAAATGACTCCTTTTCAAGTACTTTTAATGCTTAGTTTACTTCATTGGGGGGGGGGGGGGGGGGGGGGGGGAGAGCACGCAAACTTTACATGTACACTTGCCTTGTTGACTGACATTTGCAACAAAATCAACTCCGAACGAAAAAAAAAAAAAAAAAAAAAAAAAAAAAAAAAAATCAACTCCGAACGATATAAATCTTGATATAATTTTTATATATATATATATCCCCTGCTCTAAGAAGCAATGGGTACTATTAATAAAATAATCAATTCAATGTCAATTGATTCAGATTATTAAGTACAAAAATGAACGAAAGACTTAGAAAGAAGTAAAGCTACCCCTGCAGGGAAGTGGAGGAAAGAGACAGATGAGAGAGGTGGTGGAGGGGGGTGGGGGTGAGGGTTTACGTTTGATACATTTGGTCAAAGGTATTGCAACTGCAAATTAACAAAAAGACATCACAACCCAAACAGGAAAAGCAAAGCAAAATCGAAACAAACACCAAATTAGTTTTAGTATATATATATATGCATACTATGATACACATTTCTATGCATGCATTTACACAACATCTGGTGTAACGCAAAATAACAACCCCCAAAGAATTGTGCCCAGGACCATGATCAACAGTCTCCAGAGAAAAAAAGAGTTTTACAGGACATATTTCTATGGGGGAAAAAAAGTAGAAATCTGATCCAGATATAGCTACTTTCTTCAGTAGACTATTGACAATTGTCTGACTATTCTACCAAAAATACAGGACATAATTCTACGGGGGGAAAATGCAGAAATCTGATCCCAAGATGGAGCTATTTTTTTCAGTGGACTATTGACAATCATATCACTATTTTACAACAAAATATCGACCCCCAAAGAATAGTGAGACCATAGTCTATAGTCTCCAGAGAAAAAAAGACCCAGATAAGATTTCTACAGTTTTACACTAACACTGTAACAGGACATACTTCTATGGAAAAAAAAAGGTAGAAATCTGATCCGGATAGAGCTACTCTCTCCAGAAGACTATTGACCATGGAGTCACTATTCGGCGCGGTCACCATTTTCCTAATACCACCACGACAACTGGAAGAACAAGAACTATGACAGACAGAAAATTTGTAGGAAGGATGCATGTCAACGGTTTACAATCTAAATGAACAATATTTACTAAGATGAACACATTTATATCAAAACAAGA
Source organism: Phymorhynchus buccinoides (assembly GCA_017654935.2). Lineage (NCBI taxonomy): Eukaryota > Metazoa > Mollusca > Gastropoda > Neogastropoda > Raphitomidae > Phymorhynchus > Phymorhynchus buccinoides. Next base: position 16,603,879 of record CM065686.1, on the reverse strand, counting down.
CAAAAACTACCAATAAAGGAAAGTTCTACAAAAGAAAATATATTATGCAAACCACACAGAATTGTGTCCAATTGAAGCTGAAAACTAAACAGCTTGTTAACCTTCCTTTCCTCAGAGATTTAAACAACATATTTCCCAAGTAAAATGCATTTTAACATTCTGTTTTATTGACCTACTTTTATCCATATGGGCCTTTCACCAACTCACTTAAGTGACCAGGCATTTACCGGTAATTCAATGAAGGTTTAATAAAATGGACAAAAAATGTTCAACTTTTTTTCTTGCTTAATTTTTCTGTTTACTGTTTTAATTTAATTTTATTATTCTTCTACTATGACTACAACTAAACAAACGCATTTGATTCACTTAAAAAAAATCAATAAACAAAACGACAAACACCAAACTAACATCCAAATCTGTATTCTGCTATTCATGACATGTTCAGAAACCTTGGTCACAGATAAGAAAACCTAAAACCAAAAATTCATCATTGGCATGTATGTACACACAAAACAAAATATCAGGAAAATACAGACTTACATGCTTTGGGAGACTGTGAGACAGAGCGAGTGAAGCATACTTTTTTTTAAATTTTTTAAAGAGCCTGAATTGCCACCCCCCCTACCTATCTCGGTGAATTCTATTTTTCCGTTATTGCCTTTCTTACCATACATAAAGCTGTATTTTAGGAACATTTTTAGCTAATAACCTTTTTGGAATACTAACCCTATCCCTAACCCTAACCCTACCCCCCACCCTATAAGACGGAAAAACGCAACGAACCACAACTGTGACAAATCGCGGTGTACTGCAGTACATAGTGGGGGGTACGGTTAGGTTTAGGGCTAGGGTTAGGGTTAGTATTCCAAAAAGGTTATTAGCTCAATATGTTCCTAAAATACAGCTTTATGTATGGTAAGAAAGGCAAAAACGGAAAAATAGAATTAACCGAATTACCTTTGCCGAGTCTTCAGAGTTCATGTCATTTTGACTTAGATGATAAGATCAGATCAGCTTTCATTAAATAAAATAGGTACAGCCTAGACTACACCAGTCTACAGCAAGGCTGACCTCGCACAAATATACACACACACAGTATAATGTGTCGATTAATATTAATCTAGAGATTAACAATAAAACAATAATTACAAAACAAACATAATATTCATGGTCCCAGACACAATGTCACTCCACACCAGTGTTCCCCATGCTTCCAAATTTTTAAGGGTCATCATGACCCTTTGCCCCCAAATTTTAAGGGTCATTTGAACATTTTTGAGGGTCAAAATAAAAGCCATAATAAATGGACAATAAGTATGCTCTAAAATAAAGACATGAAGCCAGTCACATTCTTCACACCAACTTGACTTGAATTTGCGAGTTACTTTCTTCTTTTCATCACTACTGACAGTTGAAGTAGAACTTGCAGGGCCTGGAACTGGTTCGAGGGTTTTTGTCACCTCACTTCAAACTTCAGAGTCTTTGGAAGAACTTCGCGTCAAAGTTTTCGCAATCCAGCGAAGCAGCGCCATTTTTTTGCTTCCAAGAAACGCGGCTAGGCTAGGTGCATGTTTGAGCAGCATGGGTGGCGAGAAACAAAGGGAAATTACTCTGTGGTTCATGATAGTTTTTGTCGTCTGCTTCAAGCATGGTATAGTAGTGAAAGAATAGGCCCAGTATATTTGGTTGATCGTTTCCCGCAAGCCGAAAAGGCTTCGACATTCTGATCGCGGCGAACACGTTTGAGGAAGCAATCGACTGAGAGAAAAACTGTACGTCACAATGACGTATTGACTGAAAAATGTATACATCAAACTTGAAACTTTGTACGTAATTTACGCACAGATCTGCGTAATCGGGAACACTGCCACACTCACTCAGTATTCATGACCTAGTTTTGAATTTCCGAAACACTGTATGGATGAAAGATGAAGTACAACAACAAAGAATAGATGGGAACAATTTCAGCTTTTGTGAACATTTTCATACATTTTTTTGTTGATAGAAACCCCCCACAATATTACTACAGAACTGGTTGAACAAGGATGGAAAAACTCTAGGAAATAAAGAGGAATTAAAAAACAAACAAAAAAATTAATTTATTTTTATTTATTTTTTTCCATTATACTTTATAGTCCGGTCAACAGCTATGGTCATCTCAGGACTGTCACTGCGTAAAGGTCGACCACTTATTACAAAACAGTCATCAATGTTATCTTACCAACCTTCAACAACCTGTAAACAACACTGAAGAAACATTAAAAAGCAATATCTTTTACTTTCTAACAATTTAATTTGTCTGGTACTGCAGACTTAGCCCTTTCGCCGCCAGCCATTTTCAGCCAATAAATACCATTAAACTTAACTGGGTAGAGAAAAAGAAAAATCTGCAATATTGTGAATTCCTCTGTGACGTGTATAACATTAGGCCTATCCTTACCTCCTAAAATTAAGAAAATAGGGTCTTTGGACAACAGGCCCTGGTTTGATGCCTTTTAGTGACATGGGTGTTAAACCACTGTGGTGCTAAAATGCGACATTGGCGGTGAAAGGGTTAAAAATAACATTTGGCTCTTTTGAGAGGGAAAACAAAATCCAGGCAAAATAAAGTACTGTATGCTTTTTGTTGTTTTGTTTGGTTGGTTGCTATTTCTTTAATATATTTTTTATTATTGAGATTTAGTTTTGCCAGACACACAGTGACAAGCACCAGTTTGTTACCATTCAACTGTACAGTTTTGGTTTCAACGAACCACTACCAACTGATCCCTTCCACATTCAAAGCCAACACCATTTATAGTTCTAAGGTTAAAACAATCTGAAAATCCTTGGTAGTCAAAGAAAACCATCGGGCTGAGTGTTGCATTCCTAATTTGTAGTGATTAATTGTACATTAATAATATGATCTAATACCTTTGATTTATGAATTGTTTTTTGTGTGTGTTTTTCTGAGCCATACGTATAGCTAGAGCTATTATTAATTTTATGATCTAGTTTTCAGCTCTTCTCCCTTAACATTCTTTTTTTTTTCCTCTGAGACAATATTACAGCTCAGTTTTGAACCCTTCTCCCTAGATTCCTCTGAGTATATTGTTTTTACTCAAACTTTTTTCTAACCACCATTACTGTAGCCTGTGTAGGTGATTATTCTTCTTTTTGGGGGTGTGGGTGTGGGTGGTTGAGGGGGTGTGAAATTATTATGCAACACTAGCAGACTTAGCAGCTTCTGAAGTTTACAAGAAGCAAGCTGTGTCACGGTCATGTCAGGATTTGGTTGTCTTGATGCAACTTAGCAGAAAAGACAATGCACAACTGGAGAATTATTTTACTTTTCTGGTGTCATTTTGCATTATATATTTATTTATACATGTCTATTTTAGCCTACCATTATGCATGACATTAGGTTGGTTCACAATTCTGGTGTCAGAACAACTAACAAACAAGAATTCCGATCCGAGTTTAAGCACTAACTTTAAAAAAAAAAAAAAAATGCATTTAGTGATTTTCCACTGTTGAAAACCACTGATCAGTGTCATGTTTTTTATATAAAGGATCTGTATGAATTTCATCAAGTTATGACATTGTCTGATCCTTGATTTTATTTTGCAAATTTTACTGTTGGTGTTGACACATACACACTCTCATGCGCACACACACATAAACACATATTCATTTAATTATTGACGCATGATCTGTATTCAACCATAACCCACAAATAACCATACTATTTAAACACAACTTCAATAGTTCAAACAGAACAAGAGAACCATTATTATTAGAATCAACAAAACATTGATAATTGCAAATGACACCGATGAGACAAAATAGCTGCTTTTGTCAAAAAATGAAAGATGCGTTTGCAAAGAACATGAACAGGATTTCAAAACATGGCCAAAAGAAATTGATGACAGACAATAGTTAAGATATGTGAACTTGGCAACTAACAGAAACAGGAGATGCACATTAAAGCAAAAAGTCCATGGCTATTCCAACACATGAAAAATACAATTCAAATGCAACTCAAGTCAAAAATTTGAATAAATAACGATGTTTATACATCAATTAATGAATCAATCGTGGGTTTCAATGGAAAAAATCCAAATGGTACATGTATGTACCTTCTTTGAAACAAACACAAAAAAACATAATCCAAGAATTTTAAATTCTCTTTCAGAAAGTGAAACTGAGTGAAAGCGAAAGTGCGTTTTTATTTTTATGGCATGATATTTTTTCCATACAAAAGTATTTATATAAATGTTCAAACTTAAGTCAAAAGGTCAACATAAATACTGAAACATATTTGATGAGCAAAACTTAGAAGACAAAACAATTTCTTTTGTTAATCTTTCAAACAACAGTTAAATAGAATACACATTATTTTCACCGTAAAATTTTAATCACCGTGGTTTTTCTGGGTAACGACCCACTCAAAGGAGAATTAAAAGTCACACTATGAACTGAAATTATCATTTTTTGCTGAAATATCTTAAAGGCATAGTCAGTGTTCCCCATGCCTCCAAATTTTTAAGGGTCATCATGACCCTTTGCCCCCAAATTTTAAGGGTCATTTGAAAAATTTTGAGGGTCAAAATAAAAGCCATAATAAATGGACAATATGCTCTAAAATAAAGACAAATCCTTAAAAGTTAATATTTCAGAGTCTTTGCAAGAACTTCGCGTCAAAGTTTTCGCAATCCAGCGCCATTTTTTTGTTTCCAAGAAACGCGCGGGCTTCGCAGCAGTGCACGTGCGAGCAGCATGGAAGGCGAGAAACAAAGGGAAATTACTCTGTGGTTCATGATAGTTTTTGTCGTCTGCTTCAAGCATGGCATAGTAGTGAAAGAATAGGCCCATATATTTTGCTGATCGTCTCCCGCAAGCCGAAATGGCTTCGACATTCTGATAGCGGCGAACACGTTTGAGGAAGCAATTGGCTGAGAGAAAAACTGTACGTCACAATGATGTATTGACCGACAAATTTATACGTCAAACTTGAAACTTTGTACGTAATTTACGTACAGATCTCAGTAATCGGGAACACTGAATATTGAGGTTTTTCATCCTCACATGAAGTCACGTCTTACGACTTAAGACACTACTATGTTTTCCGCACAGCGATATGAATGACGTGTGCACTTGGAAACACAATAAAGTGAAGTAAAACTGTAAATTGATTAAATGTTTACTCACTTATAAGTATCAAATATCTAACATTTTACACGTGTACACATACACATGCATGTACGTAACATACTAAGTTAATGTTTGACTTTTGAGCTTCTACTAGTTAGGATCGAAATTTGAATATCAATGATTAAACATTAAACAATAAATGTTGCGAAAACTAAACACATACTGATATATCACTTTGCTTCCATTTATTCCAACCTCTGAACTTTCTTTTTAGCTATGCACAAACAAATGAAACACGTGCATTCACAATTAATAACACTATCATTCATAGTATCAACAAAATTCGGGATTGATTATTCATTTATTGTATTGCACAGGGTCAATCTCATTGTCATACTGATGACAAGGTTTTTTTTCCTTTCCTTTTCGTTCTGTTGTTCCTCATTATTTTACAAGCTGCACACAAATCACATTCAAAGCGATAAGTTGACTATCAGCAGCTAGTTTTCTAAGAGATTGTACAGTAATTAGTCATCTCCCATCACAACACCCCCCTCAACCACTATCTTAATAAGGGAGAAATGAGAAAAACAAGGTAAAAGATGTCTAACTAAATTAAAGACTAAGTAGTAAGTGTAATTCGTTTCCTTACATCATTGGTAATGTTCACAGTTTTGTCTTTGAGTTTGAGTTTGATAGAAGAAAACACTTAAATTCTAAAGGAGGAGGGTGATAAGGTGTGTGTGCGTGTGCGTGTGCGTGTGTGCGAGAGAGAGAGAGAGAGAGAGAGAGAGAGAGAGAGAGAGAGAGAGAGAGAGAGAGAGAGAGAGAGAGAGAGAGAGAGAGAGAGAGAGAGAGAGAGAGAGAGAGAGAGAGAGAGAGAGAGAGAGAGAGAGAGAGAGAGAGAGAGAGAGAGAGAGAGAGAGAGAGAGAGAGAGAGAGAGAGAGAGAGAGAGAGAGAGAGAGAGAGAGAGAGAAGAGAGAGAGAGAGAGGAGAGAGAGAGAGAGAGAGAGAAAGACTTAAAAATTTAAACTTTATTTTCCAAGGATATAGATTTTAGGCAACGCCTCTGTTAGTCTGTGCGTGTGTTTTGAGCATGTATTGTACACGTGCATCAGCTGGATGTGTGTGCATGCATGCACATACATACTAAAAGAGGTGACATTTCTTTTAAGATTCATGCTCACAGCGCAAGGCTCATCACAGTTTGCTAAAAATCTGGAAGTCCCAACTTGAGGTCAATATGTAATTAATGCATTATAGTGTTCTATGAAGGGGTGAGGGATTTATTTAATACGGGCTCTGAGAGGATGAGAAAGAGAAATAAGGTGGAGACCGTGGGTTCCGTCCTTCATTTCCATGGCTGACTGCTTGACAAGCGCAGCAGTAGTACTTTTGACAAATAGTCTCTTTCACAGTGGCCCTCCACTCAGTCTCATAGCCCTGGAGCCCTATAGCTGGCACTATCATTGGACTTGGTAGAGTGGCTAGCCCAGCACTGGCCAGCAGCCAATTCCAAGGTCGTCATCAATCACTCCTCACCCCCACCCCGCCCCCCTTTCCACTCTTACAGATCTGCCCACACTCCCTGACCTCGCACCAGCACTCAACATCCACGCTTGTTGTAGCAGCCATTTCAATCAAGATCACTATTGAATAGTAATAGAGCATAGCTCCCCCCAGGAGGTCCAGCCTTCACAAATCGATCGGTCGAGACTGGCTGAAGCATAGTGGAGGAGAAACTCTGATAATCAGGGCCAGCACAATAATTATAGTATGCACACACACCCTGAGCACAAGTGATTTTCATTCCACCGCCCACACGATAGGTCTACGTGCCAGCGCGCTCTTGACATCCACAGCTCCACTGTAAATGAAAGAAACTTGGAACTTCCAAGAACTCAACAAGTTTCTTCTTTCCATGTTACAATGGCTGATTGCTCTCACTGTGTTTTTTTGTGTTTTTTTTTTTACCGGATTCAAAGACCTTTTCACCCCAAACTATAAAAAAAAACCAACACAAAAAAAATATATGGCCCGAATGACTTGAACTTGAAGATCACTTTGCACAACCAGCAGAGTATGCATACAGTCGCCAATGCCTTCCTCTACACACAATATTCTGTATTCACTTCTGGTACAGGTCTGTAGATCAATGAGAATTTATGTGAAGGTCAAGCTACTAGGATTTCTGCGAGAGGAAGGCGCCCAAAGTCAATATTCCCAGGCCTGCGGCGGCGTAGCTGCAGATGGTCTTGAAGGAGGGCCAGGAGTCCTTTGTGCGCTTCTCGGGGCCACCCTCGTAGAATTCCAGGAACCCAGCCTGAAGCATAGAGAGTAGACATTTTAGTATTAAAAACCCCAACAACTACTGAACTAGTAATGGAATGTGTAATCAGCTGATTGATCAACATTTTAAATGTGAGTCATAGTCGTAGTGCATAGTGATTACACTCATAGTCATACAGGCACATTTGCTTAGCTTAAATATTTGAGTGTACCGCATGTGTGTGTGTGTGTATCACTGTGTGTGTGTGTGTGTGTGTGTGTGTGTGTGTGTGTGTGTGTGTGTGTGTGTGTGTGCGTGTGCGTGTGCGTGTGCGTGCGTGTGCATGTGCGTGCGTCATCTACAAGACACCCGAACGCCCACTTTAAAACCGTAAATATTTCGAATTTTATTAATTCTTAGTCGCATACACCCAACCACGGACTGAACTATAAAACTATGTGTGTGTGTGTGTAGTGTGTCTGTGTTACTACTGACAGACTGTGTGAATCACTGAATGTGAGGGTGGAGGGGTGAACTCCAGAGGGTGGGGACGGGGAGCAGGTTGTTGGGCCAAAGGCCAAGGATTTGTGTTGAGAACCACCACCGGAGGCCCCTCATTCGCCAAAGACCAAAATAACCAGAGCTCTGCCCCTGAGGGAGCCCATTACTCAGACACTGAGTGTGTATGCAGTCAGTCTCTCCACTGTCATCTACCTGCCAGTCTCTGTCTCTCAGGCACTGTTCTTGTTGTTGCTGCTGTTTTTGGAAGAAGGCCAGAGTGGGAGGAATACAGTTAGAACTAATAGTAATAGTGTAGTGCTCTCACTCTCTCATGCACGCATGCTCTCTCCCTCTCCCTCTTATCACACACACACACACACACACACACGCATGCACGCTCGCACACACACACACTAAAAAGCACATGCAGACAAACACACAGAGAGTAAACTGTATGTACTCTCTTCCTAACCATGGTGGTGTACTATTGGAAAATAGCCAATACAAGATGTACTTCTGACTGAGCATCCATCTTCAGCTAGTGGTTGTATCATTTCTCTGGCCTGCTTCCAATCAAAACAGCTTGCAAGTTTTTTTTCCGTTTTCTTCTTCTCCAAAGTCAAAATCTCAAATCCTCACTACGCGGTATGCTTTAACCTCTATCTTTAGTGTAGATCTACCTTAAAATTAACACAAAATATCTTCCTCCAAGATGACTATTGTCAGTATTGAGAAATGTATCATGTATGGTTTGGAAATACAGTCAAACCTCCCTTATAAGACCTCCCATTATAAGACACCCTCCCATATAAGACCTACTTCTCGGAGACATTGCCCTTCTTTGTAAGTATCAAAATTACCTCCCTTATAATATAAGACCCCTCTCTTATTAACTCTTATAAGACCTCATTTTGGATGATTTTTGAAGGTCTTATAAGGGAGGTTCCACTGTAATATTCTTCTTCTAAGAACTGCGTTCCCAGGCCAATCATGGTAGATCAGGGCTGGCCAAACTTTTAAAACTTTCAATCGCCCTCCGGGCAAGTAACTTCAAAGTTACTACAGAAAAAGGTAGACTTAACAATGAAAAAACAACCATGGCAATACAATTATTTGATTCATTGTGCATTGCATTTTTTTAATTTTTACAGTGAATGTAAATGTGCATGTCACCCATGTGCACTACTACATTAGGCAAACACACACAAACACACACACAATGAGATGCGTACACACACAGGGAAAAACTGAGACCAAGTAACAAAAAACTAACAAATTACAAGTTTGGAAATTGCTTTTTTCATCTCTCTTTATGACAAAGTTACAAAACTGTGCATAAAATACAGTGAATACAGTGAATAGTTTTTTTGTTTGCTTGCTTTGTTTTGTTTGTTTGGTGGGGTTTTTTTTTTTGGGGGGGAGGGATGTGTGTGTGTGTGAAAACTTTTATAATTCAGAAAAATTATAATTTAGACATTTTTCTATCACTTTATAAGGTGACTGTCTGAATCTGAAAGTGATTCAAAGAAAATAAAGGACTATTCAACTTTTTTCCCAAGTACTATTGCACTACAGTAACTACAAGTACAAATGCTGTTAAAAAATTCACAATACAGCATAGACTGAGTGAAATGTATACAGACACACACCTACAGTTTCCAGTCAAGATTACAAAAGCCCTTTGCCAGCTGATCGTGATGTCTACCAATGCTGGCCCGCTTACTTAGTACAAGAAAATACCAGCTGTTTAATAGCCTGTAAAAAAACGATCATGAATGCAAAAAGCCTCTACGTCAACAAAGTGGAGCAGTTGCATTCCTTTTTTCCCTTTCATTTCCTTTAATCCCCCTGCAATAATCGGTCAGCAACACACCTACACACCTATCTGGCTCACGTTCAACAATGTCAAGTATGCCAGGCTAGGCCCAAGCTCAGTTGGGTGGTTTAGCTGATAGCCTGCCTCCAGGGTGTGTAGTGGGGCAACTACATTGCACAAGGTATTAAAAAAACCCTGAATGGTTTGAATGAAAGGGTGCATTATGTTCTTGTGCAAACTTACATCCCACGCAGACTGAATGGCTACATACAGTCTAGACTGGCAGTGGCACTTGTACAGGTGCCAACACAGAGGAGACTGACATACTGTGTATAACTTCTTTGCCTTGACAGTTGAATGACAAAGTCAAAATTACTGTCAGGGCTCCCAGGGACCCCCATTTGGGGGTCTATGAAGTACTAACATTCTAAAGGAACCTCTAAGAGAATGTGCAGGGGGTCCCAGGGATGCACTAGAAAAATTCTTTTTAGCATTCGCAATGCCACTGGGACCAACTATCCCGCCTCTAGGACCCTCTATACTGTAAGTGAAGGAGTCCCTAGGAGTAGGACCCCTTGTTTTGCAGGACGATTGGGAGCCCTGACTGTAATCAAACTCATGAAACTGTACTGTCAAACTTGAAGTTGAAGATGGTGTGTGCATGTGTGTGTGCAGGGACCCCCATTTGGGGGTCTATGAAGCACTAAGATTCTCAAGAAGGACTTTCTAAATGAATGTACAGGGGGTCCCTGGGATGCACTAGAAAAATTCTTGTTAGCATAATTTGCAATGCCACTGGGACCCTCTATGATCTATCCTGCCTCTAGGACCCTCTATACTGTAACTCTCGTGTAAGTGAAGGAGTCACTGGGACCCCTTGTTTTGCGGGACACGATTGGGAACCCTGATGTATTTATGTGTGATATAAAAAAAAAAAATTATAATAAATAAAGTGTATGTGTTTAGGTCATTCTGTTAGTGTTATGAGGAAATAATTTATTATGTCACATGTGGCGTGCATTAGAATTAGAAATACAACAAACATTAGGTGAAGAAAAAGCAGGGGAGGGAAAGAAAGAGAGTGTGTGCTCAACATAACATTCTCTCTCTGGGTCTCACTGTGAGTGTGAGTGTATGATGTAGTGTGTGTGTGTGTGTGTGTGTGTGTGTGTGTGTGTGTGTGTGTGTGTGCGTGTGCGCGTGTGTGTGTGTGTGTGTGTGTGCATGCATTCTTTACATCAAGTCAAATTGTGCTTGATGGAAGTTCATGAATGCAAAAGGGTTCATGTATGATTATGAAACTGTATCAGTGTAAGATACACGACTATGTGTGCGCTTGAATGTGTGCATACACATGTATGTGTATGCATGTGTGTTTCTGACTCAGAGTCAGAGAGAGAGAGAGAGAGAGAGAGAGAGAGAGAGAGAGAGAGAGAGAGAGAGAGAGAGAGAGAGAGAGAGAGAGAGAGAGTTCTGAAAGACTCAGACTTTCTCAAGAAAGACTCAGACTCAGAGGGGAGCTAAAATTAGAAAACCGCTCTAGTTTTAACAAGAAAAAGGTCAACTCGCCGATCAATGGGGATGCACATTGCGATGCACGCGCACCCGAGGTTGATGTCGTCTGCTCACTGTCATAATCATAATGCATGCAGAACAACCGGCATGTTCGATCCCTGCAATTTGCAACATCATGCATTCATCGTTCACAACATATTTTGGGGACAAATAATATACTCACCCATCCATTATTTGCTGTTATCCATGACTTCAGGGTTGTGTCCACATAGACCGAGACCCAGTCAACGATCGAGTTGACGAGCTGCGGCATTGACTGTTGGACACATCGAACAGCAAATTTTCCCCCGAAACCGAAGAGGGCCACGATTCGGCCCCAGTTCACACCGTCACTGAAAATCTCATGCACAATAGTCCTAAATGTTTGATACGCTGTGTCGGGGGTGATGTGAAGCTGGTTGATCGTGTCGTCCAGGGTCTGGCTGAATCTGCTCTCGAATTCGTCTCCCAGGGCTCTCATTGCTCGCTGAATTTCGTTCGGCGTCACGTCTCTCTGTCCATTTTGCCAAGAGAGGCCATTTCTCTCCAGTCGGTAGCGGATGTAGTCTTCCGCTACAGAACGCGAACTATCCACATCCATGACGGCGTTGCAGTTGTTGTTGTTGCGGTTAGTGATGTACATGTTGTCCACGCCGCATGATGGAGAGGCTAACCTTTCATCGAGAAGAAGGCTGATTCTGTTTTCGTTCTTGTCGGCGACTTGGCCTACGCCTTGGATCACTCGCTCCAGCCTCGTCTGGCTGAGCTGCTGTGCTGAATGAAGAAAAGAGGTCAAAGGTTAGAACCAGCAACCAATCAAATCGCTACTACTTTACGCAGCTCGTGGTACGCACACCGTTTTCCACCGTGCGATCACGAGAAGTCTCGAGTCAATAAGAATGAATGTAAACAACTTCTCGAATGTTATGCAAGCTGGTTTTACGTATAGGCCCTAATTTGTAATACCAGCATACCATGGTAGTGAAATAAAATCACATACCTTGTAATCATTTAAAAATAAACAAAAAACAAACAAAAACAAACCACACAGTCACACACACACACACACACACACACACACACACGTCTAATATCACGAGAAGTGGATAGACGTTAAATGAAAGACACACACACACACACACACACACACACACACACACACACACACACACCAGCATTCTCATCATCATCATCAACAACAACAACAACAACAAAACGTAACACTAAGATTTGCTGTATTTATTTTCTTCTTTTTTTTAGTACGACGATGTACAGTGGTTGTGCACTGAGGAAAAAAAAGCGCATAAACATGTTGCATGGAATCATTCCAATAACATTGGCACTATCTTCATAAGTTCATTGTGCAATAGGAAAATAAAAAGGTGCTTTGATAAGAGAACATTCAGAGCGTTGCAGATGCAACACCACCATTTTTTAAAGCTTTGTGTGCAACACCAATTCGCCAGTAGTGGTTCTTTCAAATTAATAGTAGTCGAATGCAACAAATACTTGTAGCGGTGCCATAGCCGATGAGGTTTAACCGAGGCGTGGTTACCGCTACACCTATCTGTATTAATAAAAAAATCGGGACTTTACTGGTTTCGTACTGCCTCCGGGCATTGCCTCCAGTATTGTTCCCACCATATTTGTATTTACAAATGTCCCATATGTGTCTGATTCAGACCAAGAGGACGTAAAACACCATTTTCGTCGTTCTTTCAAATTAATATCCTCCAACTGAAACGAAACAAAAACGCGCGCGCGCGCGCGTACACACATGCACACACACACACACAACTAACGAGAGTCGACAAAGGGGGGCAAACACGCAATTGGTTTTCGCTTTCTGAGTATCAGGGCTACCTCCCTTTCTTTACAGAACAGCAAGCTAAACTTAGCAGCCCGAAGAAGGCAGCACAAAATAATACAAAGGCTGTGTATATTTTGAGAGTCGACAAAAAAACCCTCACCCACCATACCACTGAAGCTATCATTTTAATTTCAAACAATTTCT